>JAKWJA010002494.1:12583833-13843801 GCA_027704765.1 Solanum habrochaites | reverse complement strand
GTTGCATAATGATGAGGAGGTCGATGCTAGTGATGAGCCACAATAAGAGTTGCAGGAAATGATTTAGCGGGTATGGGAAAAAAGTTGATACACATGAAAATATAGATTAAGCAATTGAGTTACATTAGCCCCATTCTTTAAACTGTGGAAACACACGGAAACGGGGAACTCTTCCTAGCAACACTGTCCAAAATCTGCAAAAATGATGGAACATTGTCCTGGAAATTACTACTCGCGGTGGCACAAGCAAACATTGAACCACCTATGCCCATCTAATGAGCCAAAGATGACAACAGTATGATAAAGTGAGTAGATGTTTGAGCTTAATTAGGGATAACACTGCAAAGATGTTTTGAAGTGCATAAAAAGGTAACTCTATGCATAGGGCCCACCACCCCCATTTCCTCCAAAGATATTGAAAACGGATATCGGGATGGATGGCAATATCGGAGTTTTATAACATGATTGAAGCAACTTCTAGCAATTGTCCCTTTGGTAGAAAGCTTTTGAGAAGCAAATTTGCCGGTTACAGCCAAGTTTTATGAAAGATTGGTAACAAAGAAAAGATCAGTCACTTTTGAGGATGATGATTAGAATCAAAATTGTAGTGTTTGCACAAGATCTCGGTCCAAAAGAAAAAAGATCTTTGTGGGTGCGTGACATTCTTGTACCAATCGGCGATATTACATTTGCGAAAGCAATTATGTGATCTGGGGCAAGCATAAATTCATGCCCTCTCGATTTTACAAGAAGTGGGTTTGGGTGACCAAAGCCCAATATGAGTCAGCGGCTACTAATGGTGATGAACAGTAAAACGGCCTATAGGGCTACTCCCGATGGCTAGTAAAATGGAGTCAGTCACATTCCAGAAGATTTTGTATTTTGAGTGCGAAGTCAATTTGAAGTGCCCATTATTCGCTTGGGAGGCCATCCTGCTACGGAAGAGCCTTTTTAGTAGAAAGGGGAAGAAGGGCAGATAACTTTGGTTGAACAATGAGGAAGGGACTGAATATTTGAGGTCCATGCTGGCAGAGTGGTGAGTCCAATCGACATCTACTATATCTACAAAATGGGTGAGATATTCTGAGACACAAAATTAGAAGAACGGCTAGGTGAGAAAGCATTAGCGGCAGTCATAATGACTTGATACGATTGAATTGAAGAGTATGGAGTCATTCGTACGGCTCTTGAACGAGTGATGTTCGTTTTTAAATTGAAGAAATTTGAGCTTGATATGAGAATCGCGATTCCCAACCCGCGAAACCATTAAAGAGGAGTGATCCAAAATTCGACTAAAGCTCTCCCCACCTAATCTAGGTATCGAATTTCTTAGAAATGGTGACACTTTGCCAGGTAACCTTGCATACATCCGGCAGAACAAACAAGTTCAGAGTTTGGTGAAGGTACTAAAGTTCCAAACATAGCTATTGGGTGACTCTTGCGGACATTAATTGGGATCCCTCTGGTATTTGATCTCATGAAAATCAAAAATAGGCTATGATCATAAGCCGAGTATGAAGCACCAGAGACAATAAGACTACTATGCAAGAGGTATGAAGAAGGAAATCATTAAGTGGTTGGATGCCGGAGTAATCTACGCCAATCGCGATAGTAGTTCGGATAGTAGTGGGTAGGCCGGTTAAGGTGATACCTAAGAAAGGGGGGGGGGAATGACTGTGGTCCCCAACGCAAAAACAAAAAAAGAACGTGTTCCAATGAGAACGGTTTTTATAGATGGAGCGGTGGTATGGATTACCGTAAATAAACTCATGGACTGAAAAGACCATTTTCCTATGCCATTCATGGATCAGATGTGGAATTAGACTTGCAGAAAATGGTGCACTGTTTTGTTGATGGATATTCGGGTAAAATCACTATTCTATTTCACAGAAGCAAGAGAAAAACCACTTTCACTTGTCCATATGGACTTTGCGTCAGAAGAATGCCGTTTGGATGTGCAATGCACCCGCAAAATTTCAGAGATGGATGATTCGATATTTTGACAGGGTGGAGGCGATATAGAAGTCCTATGGATGATTTTATGTGGTGGGGATTCTCAGAGCGGTGTTTGTGGACCAATTATCTCGAGGTTCCTTAAGATATGCGAAGACTGCAATTAGTACTAAACGGGAAACAGTGTCTTTCATGGTGAAAGAGGGTTATTGGGTTTGGGTCATCGAATTTAAGAAAAGGGCATAGCGGGTGATCGAGCTAAATGAAGGTAATAGATCAAACTTCCCAAACCGATCTCGTATGAAAGGTGTGAGCAAGCTTTCGTGGAATGCAGTTGTTTAATGGCGATTCATCCCCAAAAGACTTTCAAAGATGGCACACCCATTGGCAAAGTTGTGGCGAAGAGATTGTAAATTTGTTTTGATGGAAATCGGTCTAAAGCATTCGCGTGAGCTAAAAGAAAAATGGTGTCTGCGCCTCTCATTATTTATCCGGATTGGAACAGTTCATCTGAGGTGATGGCGATGCTAGTGGGGTGGCTCTTGGTGTAGTATTGGGACTGGAAAAAAAACAAAATCCTTCACCCGATTTACTCTGCTAGTAAAGCCCTAAATGAGCTCAGAAGAAAATACATAGAGGGATGAGGCAAGAACTCCTTGCGTAGTTTTTTGCTTTTGAGAATTGGGCTCCTATTGCTAGGTACTTGAGTTTAGTGCAACTGACCAGCCAGCATTGAGATATTTGATGGCGAGAAGGATGCGAAAACTAGGCTAATTCGTGGGATTATGCTACAAGAATGGACATTGAAGGGATGGATAGAAAAGAGAACAATGACATCAAGTGCTGATCCTGTGTCGTCTAGAGGATGAATGAAGCTATGCGAGAGTTAGGGGATAAGACTGACATGATTACTTCCGATGAACATGTATGGATGACTTCACAAGACTGATCCCAGGTTGCACAGATTTTTTGAACTATCTTGGCAAATGATACTTGTTTAAACCGACTTGTCATTTCATTCAAATAAAAAAGTCATGTGCGATGTGAAGAGTTCTTTTGGATTAACCATATTGATAGAGGGTTGCGAGCGGATATTCGGCGTTGTGTGCCAGAATGTGAGGAAGATGTTTGAGTGTGTTGGAGGGCATGCCATTGCTCACACTTGGGTGACATCACAGTTGGTATCCGAACCGCTTAAAGATATTACAATGTGGTAGTATTTGGCCAACTCTTCATACAAGATGACTCATGGATTTACTAAAACATGTGACAGATGCAACGAAGGGGG
This sequence comes from Solanum habrochaites, assembly GCA_027704765.1. NCBI lineage: Eukaryota > Viridiplantae > Streptophyta > Magnoliopsida > Solanales > Solanaceae > Solanum > Solanum habrochaites. The sequence continues at coordinate 13,840,560 of JAKWJA010002494.1, read as the reverse complement.
ATGTGGTGATTTCAAGAAAGCAGAGCTCCCTCTTAAACACAATCTGTGATTGAGTTATTTGATTGTTTGGGGGGGTATTGACTTTTAGGGCCCTTTCGTGAGTTCTATGGAAATGAAGTACATTATAGTCAGCAGTTGATTCATGTATCTAATGGGTCGAAGCTATTGCCCTCCGGCAAAATGAAGGGAAGAGTGTCACTGACATTCTTGAAAGAATATATTCTCTCGTTTTGGCACCCCAAGGGCCTCTCATTATTCAGGATGGGGGTCCCCACTTCGAACAGATATTCAGGGGTTATGAGAGAAATACGGGGTTCGCCATAATGTGGCCAATCCTTACCACCCTCAAACTGAGTGGAAAGTGGAAGTGTCGAATCCGGAGGGAGGAGATCTAAACATATATGTCCAAAACCGTGAATGCTAGTAGACGGATTGGTCAAGGAGGCTTGCTGCTGCTCTGTGGTCTACCGCGACAAATATAAGACCCCCATAGGTAGGTATCCATTACCACACCTTGTATATGGGAAAATTGTATTTCCGGGTTGAGTTAGAGAATAAAGCCATGTGGCTATGAAGAAGTTAAAAATATGGAGTGAAGCTGCAGAGCAACGGTTTTTTTAAATGGCTTAAAAGGAACTCGATGTCATTTCGCCTGAAAGCCTATGAAGGTCCAGCCCTATACAAAGAAAAGAAGAGAAGAGTACATGACAACAAAATTGAAAAACAAGAGTTTATGGTCGGGGATTTGGTGCTTTTATTCAATCAGGTTGACCACTTAGTTTCCAGGCAGTCAAGTCCCAAAGGACCGGTCTGCTACTTGGTTACCCAACTATTCCCTCTTGGAAGCAGTAGCAGTGAGTTGGAAACTAAGAAGGGTGTGCGGTCAGGTGAAATGGACAGCGTCTAACACATCTATTTTGGGTATGTGAATCGGGAATGACGTGACGAGGCCTTACATCTTGATGGAAGTGCTGAGTAATCAAGGGCGACAGTGCCTTACTTCTCCACCCCCCCCCTTGCCGCGACATGTATCACCTCGGCGCTTGTTGGGAGGCACCAATACTTATAGTCTTTTAGTAATGGTAGCATTTTCTACTAATGGGTTTTACTTGGCAGGCAAAGTGACCATGAATGTTTTGAAAGAAAATACTCCTGCAGCAGTCACTGACGGTACATCGAAGGGAACCGTTGCGCCTGCGACGGACCGTCGTTTGCATCCGTCGTTACCAGCTACATTTTTTTGTAGTTTCAAACTAGGCGCACACCGATCGGAACCAACGACGGGTCTCACACAATGCGCGGACCGTCGTCGGGCGGAATCGTAGATGTGATTAAATGAGGAATACCCGAACCGACCTCGGTTGGAGTTAATATAAACTTTCATCATTTAAACTCCCCAACCCCTTCATGTAGCAACCCAGTTGACTTCATGATCGACCATGTACTCGCTACGGTTTTCAAAGGCCACAATGGATTCCGCTTAGCAACTACAGAGCATTGCCCCCCACAATTCCCCAAAGCCCTAAAAGTGTAATCTTACTAGTCGGAGTTGATGTTGTGGGTGGTCTGCCTGGCCAACGTTGGTAGTACTTGTCTATTTTTTCTCCAGTTCCTAAAGTTGGTCCCTAATTTCTACCATTTATCTTGCCCATTTTGGTTATTAGTTTAGTATCGCTAGTTCTTACGTATGTTGTTTCACTTTATCTGATTATTATAACTAGGTTCAAAATGTTCGATTGCCATGTTCCGACAACCTCTAGACATAGGTTTTTTGCATGCTAGTTTCAGGGGTAGTTGGGGGATAGACAGTTTAGGTCCAAACCTACAAGTTTAGTGGTTCATCGGGGATGATGGGGTTTACCCCCAGTTCTGTACTGTTATATACGAATGCGCCCTGAGACGGACATAGTTAACAGACGGACCGTAGAGGTCCGTTCCAAAAGCCCTAGCACCTGTCCCACCGACACTGGGACGGACGTCGTCTTCAAAGCGGTCCGTCCTGCACAACGTTCCGATTGTCATGGACCCTGTTTCCTAAGAGTCCTCATTGTTTCCTAAGTGTTTCCCACAAGGAAATGTGACGGACCTCGTAAACTTCACGACGGTCTCCGTCTTGCACAACCGTTTAGTGCAGAGACCCTAATTCTAAGGTCTCACTTTTTCTAAGTGTCTTCAACGGACACATGTGACGACCGTCATACCCCGACGGTCCGTCCTGCAACGACGTGATGACGGTCATAAACCCCTCTGCTAAGGGTATCCATATTTTTAAGTGTCTACGACGGACTGTCGTACCGTGAACGGTGTCATGCACATCCCATATGCTAGTCAGAGACTCTCATTCAGGGTTCTCTATATAGCATAGTCCAGTAAAAATGATGGAACTCATGACGGTCCGTTAAGTCCACGACGAGCCGTCACCAGGGCCCGCGTATGTCCACTGTTTCTAATAGAATGATTAAATTTTCAATGTTTATTCCATATGGTTTCAGCTTTTCTTTTTGCCACTACTCGTTACTAATATGATCCTTTACAGGTACTATCTACTATGGCACCCAAGCACGAAGAATTACGCTACACCCCCTACTGACCCACTTCGCCGGGCGATCAAGTCTGTCGCCCCGTCCACCCGCATGGTCATCGGCCTGATGATGAGGTGACACTGAGTATGTGCACCAGCACTTCCAAAACCTTCTGTGCTGCCACGTGCTCCCAAAGCAGAGTACACCCAAAAAGGTGGCGTCCTCCGCTGTTGCAATGCCTCCTAGTCTGATAAGGATCGCACCACACTTGATCGGCACACCCTCGGGTCAGCCACAACATGCAGAAGGACCCCGTTCTGGCTCCTTAGGAGTATCATGGTCTGACGAAGCCTCACAGCTGATGCCTGTTCGAGGTTCCATCACTGCCACCAATGCCGCGTCAGCCTCGTCTGATGAGGACTGACAGTTCAGAATCTAAATCGGCTCACCAGTTCTGAGGTACCCACCCCTTGACCCTGAAAAGCCAAACGTGGCGAGGGAATTAGAGGTCGTAGCGGGAAAATTTCAAGTCTACTCCGACGCCACGTTACTTGACTGATCAAGGAGTGAGTGATGATTCGAACACTACCTTCGAACGAACGGGTCTCTTTATAGGGAAGGTCTACGCGATGACTGAGATCCACAATCTCTCTCACCAGCATCGCTTGGAGGGGACACACGTTACGTTGGACGTGGGTATAGTGAAGAAATGGTCCCGAGAGTTTACGAATATACGAAGAGACTCTCGATCACAAATCGATAGGCGGCTGCCCTGCCTAAACAGCTCACTGAGCAGTGTACGAAGTACGGGGTGTATGGTTGACATTTCCTGCCAGCATCCGCCAGTTTATATACGGCGAGCGTGTTGATGACTCCGGAACCCATAACGCCGAGTTGACTACGCGGGCAGGTAGTAGGATGGACCTTCTTGAGTGAGCCATCACTGAGAGAGACCACCAAGAGGGGGATGGGGGCCCACCCCTTGCACTTGTCAGTTGATCGGAGAGGTTGCAGATGGGTGACTGAGACCAAAGGGGGCCCTCAAAAAGACCAAACCTCACCTTTCACGACGAAAGTTCTTGGGTGCTGTCGTCACTCCTTTCCCCACAGCTGCAATAATATCGTTAGCTTGATCGAGCAAGTTGATGGCGGCGGATAGCCGGGTTTGAGAAGGAGCTTCGCATGGCTTCTACAGGCAGTTCATGACGAGAGGGCATTCAAGGTCCACTACTACCTACCTTTCCGTGCATAGCTTTGCTTCTCTGCAGGTCCGCAGGTGTGACCATATGGCACGTAGATCCGATTAAGACACGCAGGGCACTGTGAAGTCCGCTCCATCAGAGACGAGGAGATATGAGTTGGCTCCCACGCAGAGCGGCCCGTCCAGAGGTGCCCCCATTGCTGGGATCTGTGACCGATTACCAGGCCCACACGAGCTACAAGGCGCGTCCACAGACACTACCGGCGTTGAGTCTTATCCCGGCTAGGAGCATGCCCGATTCCTCTCGCAAAAGGCCCGCTACCGGACTGGTACCGTTGCTAGGGTCCAAAAACTTGAGCGCAAATGGCCCAACTTCTGCATCATATCCCAGCCGTGGATGCAAAAGTCTATACGAGTCGAAGAGCGCCTAGCGAGGAAAATGGTCAGTTGACAGAGTGCAGATCCTAAGGTTTAACCCGCGCTTGAGAGCCTTCTTTGAGTTGAGGGTGCTAGCCAGACGCCCCTCCGTGACTTGTGTCGACTATTCAGGCTGCAGTCGACAGCTTTCGTAATGCCAGACATCGAACGATCTTAGAGCTGGGTGCCGGGAGTCTGAGGCCCCTTCTGTCGAGCTGCTGTGTAGGACACATGGTGGTGGCAACTTTTGCTACTTCAGAATTACCACCACTTCTCTCGACGAGAAGTGCCAAGAGGCGTAGGGGTCAAGCTAGAGGATGAGCGCGAGCACAGAAGAAGGAGCATGAGAGATAGGGCTGCGAGGAGAGCTCAATTGCTGAGGAGGAGGCGAACAAATGAGGGAGCATAAGAGTTAGGGATTAGGGTGTCTAGCCTCGCACTGTGGAGAGAAAGCAGGCTGGCACTACCTAATGGTTGCAGTGTTGCTGAGGACCACGAAGTGTCAGATCGCAGAGGAGTGGGTTCTGGGCACAGAACCACCCTCTTGCTGATCGACGGCGCTTGCCGACAAAGGTTTGTTCACCCTACCCATCGACTATTTAGATTTTATGCATGGGGACAATTGCAGCTGTTTGTTGGGGGTGGGTGGGTAAATGGAGGTGAGTGTAGCGGTGAAGCTAGTGCCCAATTTCACATCCTCTTTTGGGGTCTTTCTTGCCTGTGTTCTTTTTCCCAAAGATTTTGATTATTTTTTGTGAACCGACATGTTTATATCTTTTGTACATGTTTATTTGAAGCATGATGGTAAAATGATATCTGATTAATGAAATGAAAAATGATGCCATGACTAGGCATAGTTAATGCCTAATTGTCGCTGGGCTCTAAGCCTGACATATAGATTTACCATGCATTACCCGAAGTCTAAATTCGAACTAGGTGTTTGAATAATCTTGTATGTGATGAGATGTCAAGTGAGTTTGAGGAAAGGACAATTTGAATAAGTCCAACTATTGGTTTACTGAGCTAGAACTTGCTGCTAGTCCTGCTAATTAAAAGTAAGAACCGGTGTAATAGACAAATTAGGAAAGCATCATAGGCCTTCTCAATTATAGCCCATTTCTCGCCTCAATAAAAGAAACCAAATGAACTATCCTTAAGTTGATCCATCTAATTGAGCAAATTGACCTTCTTTTTCACCCCAATAATCTTTCCGGGAACGATGTGTTGGCCATGGTCCTCCTTGGGACATGTTTGCACATCAGTTATGCAAAATCATAAGTGAGGGTGGCTAATGCAGTAGTAAACAACTTCATTGTGGCCTGACCCAATTTGGTATTATGTAACTTGACTCATGGCAAAGCAATGAGTTGAGGGTCGGCTATGAGAATGCTCTGGAACGTGGGGTTTGAAAGAAAGACAAAGAGAGAGAGAAAAGAAACAAAATGTAAAGTGACTCAATGAATAGAATTAGTTGAAAGGAAAAAGAAAAATGAGCAGAAATAACAGCAAGAGAAAAGAGAGAGTCACTTACCACAAATGAAAGAGAAGAGAAAATAGCAACGGTTGAAAAGAATATGAGAAACTGGGGAGATAAAGGAGATAAAATGATAGAAAGTGGGAAGGTTTAGCCGATATTTCAAGGGGGCAAAAACCAAGTCATTAAGTATACTAAAATGTACCCTAACTGACCCTGAGCCTATGTCCAGCTAAGAAAGTCCTCCTATAGTGCTCATAAGGGTTGTATAGCGAGACTTTAGGCAGTGAATAATAAGGGTAAGCTGATGGCCGTAGTAGGTATGCAATGAGTGTGACTTGTTTTGAGAGTTGAGGTTGAAAAAGTAATCCTTATACTAACTCAAATCAATGTGTGAAAATGAGGATTTTGTTTTAACCACGTGAGGACAATAGTTTGAATACGGAATTGTTAGACCTCGGTGAGAAACTGAAGCGGATAGGTGTTAGTGCATGGTGCGTGGGTTGTCATGATAGATCCCACATAATTCAAGCCTAACTAGTGATAGCATGCATAGATTGATGAAGCATTAATCGGATTGATAGCCCAAATGATTGCAAAGGATACAACATGGATGATGGATACGATTTTACAAAGATTTGTATTGAGTTCATAGTGGCGTCTCTGAGGCCAAAACGAAATTTAAGTTAAAGGTGTTGATAATACCGGGTTCACGTATTATTAATAACTTTTCCCTAAGTTTAGTGTGTCCTAAAGCCTTTTTGTGCTTAATTTTTATATAATTTTCTGTTCTATTCGCACGAGGGAAATCTTTCCACAAAGTGAATGAGAGATTTGAGCAAAAAAAATGCAGAAGAGACCGCCCTACGGCTTATGACGGTACGTCGTGCTTGTTCACGGTCCGAGTGGCAGCGTATAGTGAAGTTCTGAAGAAGATGGGGGGAGAGTATGAACAAGTGTGGGGTTACGAAGCTTGTGAAGGTCTTCGTTCTGACGGCGTCGTTGCAGGTTCGTTCATGAAGTTCAAGAGAAGTGTGATCCAGTACCCATATTCAAGAGTTGAAGTGTTTTTGAAACGAAGGGCCTCGACGGACCGTTGTTCCTAGGAAGGTCTGTCATACTTGCCGTCGAGGGTAATGAAGAAGAGCAGCAGAAGAAATTGCATAAGTATGGGACGATGGAGTCCATGACGGTCCATTGTGACCACGATGATCCGTCACGAGGTCCGTTGACCCAGCCACGTTTTGGCAGATTTCTAGCAAATAGAGTCCTTGTTTAATTAGGTTTTTATTTTGTATTTTTTTTATAAATAGTTTGAAAAACCTCGTTTTTGAGGTTAGACTCTTAGATTGTTAAACTCTGTATTGGTAAACATTGTGTTGTGCGATTCTTGATAATCATTAGACTTTTTGTGAGATTATTGATTACTTTTAGATTCTTTCAAGTGATTTTTGGTGATTAATCAAGAAAACTTTTGGATTTTACTCTTTCTCATTGAAGTAAGTACATGAACTCTTATTTAATATACTTGAATCTTGTGTTTATGGACATGAGTAACTAAACTCCATAACTAGGGTTGTGGGAACCATAGGCTAATAATGAGATAAACCCTAACTAAAATAACAATTCTAGAATAGTGTCTTGCATGTATTAATAATTCTTTCGCTTAGAAGTCTTTTTAACGGATGGCAAACGTTAGAACTCACCTTAATTCTACTTGCCGGACCAAGGAGGTAGATAATAGGAAAAGAATTATTAACATAGATTTAGTGTATACTATCTAATAGGCTAGTATTGATTGGTACGAGGTAATAACTTAGTCAAATATCGAATACGATGCTTAATATGAGGTAAGGATAGGGGTTAGGATAGCAACACACGTAGCCGGACCAAGGTGCGAAGTGAGATTTTCTAGATGCCGGACCAAGGATTTTGAAATATATAACTTATCACTTTGCATGCAAGATACTAGGAAATAATTGTTATAGTTAGAATTATCAAGTTATGAACCTGTGGGGAACACATAAACCCTAGTTACTTTGATTAATTGATTAAAATCCAACTGTCAATGCTGTTAAGTGTCGCTTTCAAGTTCGTTATTTATTTTCACTCATTTAGAAATAAAAACCCCCCTTTTTATGTTTTTACTTTCCAAGGAAGTCATTGACCAAACAATAGTAATAACAGGTTGAAGTTAAGTCTAGACTATTTTCCTCGTGGGAACGATCCCAACCTCATTAGTTGGGTTATTTACTTGACACGACCGCTTTACTTCTTATTTGAGAAGTAAGTTTGAGCGTATCAGAAACCAATCATCATGTAGTATCATCAATTTGAAAGATCATTATATAAATAACATGTACAATTATAAGCATATTAATATATAACTATAACCTTCTAAAGTTTCCTTGAAGACAAACTAGTGCAAGGCATAGGTAGAGTCCCACACCCCTAACTCAGGTAAGTCAAACCTCTTAAGTCACCTTAGTTGATTTGTACTTCATTTCTTTATTTTAGTTTAGGGAACACTTGCCTTAACTAACATAGACCACAAGAGCTAAGTGTAGAATTCAGTGTTGTAAAACCTTACACCGATGGAAGGTGGTCTATGGGCCAAAGTAAAACCAAACATAAACGTAGCCTTCTAGGTGGATCCACTAGCTAGTCTTCCTATGGGGGGCAACATAGTTCAAGAACTAAGAGATATGTATGAACTCTCTACATGCCACTTGTAAATTGGAGCCTCTTCATATGGGAATCAATAGGATGAGTATCCCTCACAGGAAAGTCAACACCTCATGTTGAACTATAGGGTGAATCTTCCTCTATGGAAAGTCAACACCTCCCGTTGTCAAGTTCACTCGGTGCTAAGCTAAGTCCCTTTTTAAAATGTCTTTACTGTCTTTATTAATCATCAGTTCTTAATTCAAATCATAGGGTATATCCCTTGTACCATCATCATCATCATATCTCAATAAGAATTGCATGGGTATAGTTCTTTCATTACAATTCATGTATGTGAGGTTAGCACGTTTACATAATCACATCATGATAAAGCACATTGGTAAGTTATCACCATCCTTATAACATTTACATCTTAGCCAACACCTCATAAACCATAGTTAAGACATTTTGATTCAAAATCATACCAATCATATCAATCCTAATACAAGGTATACTTCAATGCAACATCATCACTTAAATCACTTAACCATAATTGGAGTAAAGAATAGGGATAAAAAAACTTACCAGGTATCCTTCATAATCAATCATTAAGGTCTTACAATCAAATATTAACTCAAACTAATAAGGGTGTAATATCATCACATATCAAAAACCAACATGACAACAAAGCCAATTGAATCACTACATCGCATTCCATCACTAGTTCATAGCTTAAGATAAGAGGCTTAGGTCAAAGTCAACAATCTAGATTAATTACTCAAGAACTAGAATTAAAGGACTAAAAATCATCTTAATATATTCATAATTGATACAATAACATCATAGGATAGTAACTCAACCAATAACCAAGTCAATTGAACTAGCACTAGACAATTAATATCAAATCACAACCTAAGGTCAAGGGGAATAGGTCATCTTCTGCAAATTATACGAATACATTTATAAATAACATAATTGAGTTATAATAAATGTTAATATACTCATAATATCAAAAATAAATCATAAACAAAGCAATTCACCAGATCAATTTCGAGATTGGAAAAGACCCACTTGAATTTCATACTTTTAAAATCAATTTGATGGAACTCTTTGGTGAAAGAAGTCCCAAAGATGAAAGGAATACCATACATTAATTGGTGATGAAGATTGATGGAGAAACCTTGGTTATTGAATCCCTAGAACCCCTTTGAATTTGACCTTCTATGGTGTTTTTCAACTTTAGAGAGAGAGAAAGAAGAGAGAAGGAAGAGAGTTTGGGTTTTGGGAATCGTAAGAGCTTAGGTTCGTCTAATTAGGCTAGGGTATTTATATAGGTTGTTAATAAACTAATTTAACCTCCCTAACCTCTAATTAACCTTTTAATTAAGTCAATTAATTATGATGAATTAAAAAAAATGTGCAGCAAAACAGTGGCTCCACAGACGAGACCACGATTGACGGATCGTCCGTCTATCGACGGGCACTATTAACCTCCTGGCTTCACACTCTTAGATAAGTTCAGAGACTTTCCATTTGCAGGCTTCAAAAAATTATGCTTAGTGTCCATTGACGGAAGCATTCCACACCCTGTTGATTGGACAACGGATCGTGGGTTTCATCCGTTGGTGGACACTGCCTTGGGTAGCCTTTGACCCCAAAATGCTTGGGTCCTCCTCAAGGGACCTTGGTTGGTCCTTGGGGAGTCTCACCCGTACGTTTCAAATATGAATCAAACCTAATACATGTTATACACCCTTCCACAAAAATTCATCAATTTCCAACTTCTAAAACTCAGTGAAATAACATAGGCACACTAGCACCTCATTGAACTAGTTTCCGGACGTCATGGACTTATATTTTGATTCCTAAACTTACTAAATGTCTTATATTCATTAAAATTGACATTAAAACAGTTTAAACTTTTGACACTCACGTTAATCTCTAGAACAAGTCTTAGACTTTCAATGTGTTACAAGAAGAAGGTTCATAATCATGTGAAATAGTTTCAATGAACTGCCGACTATTTGAACACAAGGAGGTGAATCAAACACTATAGTGATTGGGCATAAAAGAAGTGAGGAAATGAGGACTAGGGGCATTTGAAGAGGATTGTAGGTTAGGTAGAGCGTAATTATACTGTTTAAGGAGTTGGGAGGGGGGTATGAAATGATCTAATTCTTTTTCTAAGGGTAGGTACATTATCAAAAGATTTTATATGTGCAGGTATGAGCTATGAGGTTGTTAATGTGTTAATGGGATGTTGAATATCAAGAGCTCCAGGTGAGAGTGTGTCTTTAGTAGTGTTAGTGATTGCTTGATCAGTACTGAATTCATGGAATGTGTTAATATCAAGTAATTTATAATTAGAAAAAAAGCTGGTTGAATTAGGCATGCAAGTATAATTGTTTGAGTGGTGAACTGGGAGATTTCAAAAAGAAGGAAAGCTAGAATCATCAAGAGCTAGGACAAAAAGAAACACATAATCATGAAAAACAACATCTATAGATACATGAACTCTCTTTGTGACTAAATCTAAAACCTTGTATCCTTTTGTATTGAAGGGATATCCAACAAGAATATGTGGTGTTGCCCTTGGTTTACACTTATCTTCACGAGGTTTCAAAGTAGTGGAGATTCATAGACAACCAAAACTTCTAAGGTGATAATATGTAGGTTGTATATGGTACACCGATTCATAAGGAGTTATATTTTGTAAATCTTTGGAAGGCAATCTATTAATGATGTATGTGGATGTGAGTACACACTTTCTCCAGTACTGCATGGGCAATCTGGACCGAGAGAAGAGTGCTCTTGCTATTTCAAGAAGGTACTTATGTTTTCTTTTAACTACATTTTTTTGAGGTGTGTAGGGACAAGAACTTTGGTTTTCTATTCCTTTCTCTTGGAAAAAATGAATGGCTTTAGTAGAGGTGAAATCCAGATCATTATCACATTTGATAATCTTCAATTTGGCCTGAAATTGGTTTTCCACAAGTGACACAAAGGATTTTATTGTTTGTAGGGCATTATTTTTCAACCTTAGAAGTTGTGTACAAGTTGATATTGTTAAATCATACACCATGGTAAAAAATAATGATAACTACCATGAGTAGGCATGTGTTATGGTCCCCATAGATCTACATGGAAAAATTCAAAAATTTTGATTGTGTCGGTTGTACTTTCTGGAAATGACATTCTACTTTGCTCTCCATATGACATATGGCACAAGTAAAGGGTTGTCTAGGTGAGAAATGAATATGTATAGTTTGGACGTTTCTCATCTTTACTAAGGGTACTATAATACCATAAAATGAACTAAGGATAACTAGAGCTTCATGAATGTTTTATGAGTTAGTTTTGTGTTAAAATGAGTTACAATGATATTCTTAGGAGGTTTGTGAAGTTTGGAGGTCAAATGTATGAGAACATCCATGACGTTTGGAAGTTATGCCTTAGAAAGTAATTGTGTGTCCTTATGTGTTTTAGTGAGTTTTACGTGTCTGTTTTAATAAAAATCCGTGTGGGATGTTCATAAGAACTATACGACTATGTTGAGGTGTTTAAAGTCTGGGTACACCCCACATAGGAACCACGAGGGGCCCTAGGGAAGGGCCCAAGACTAGGACCCAAAACCGCCTAGGCAGTGTCCACCAACATAACTAGTCGATGACAAGTTGACAATTGTATGACTCGTTGACTTGTTCCATCAATTGGACCTGCAGGTCTTCAGGATTTTAAGTTTGCATACTCAACCAACGAACCCCCACTAATGGCGCGTCATTTGAAAAATAGTCCGTTGGTTGAAGTCGTTGGTGTTGCTGCCAAAAGCTGTCGAAATTCTGTTTTGGCTGGGGTGTTTGGTTAATTTACCCCAACTATTTTAGGAACCTTAGAAGATGTTTTAGGGTATTTTAGGTATATTAAGGTGTTTCAAACCCTAAGGCCTAATTTTAGATTTCATTTCGTAAAACCCAAAACCTTTCTCTCAAGAAAACTCTTTCAAACCACCATAAAAGCTATAGAAGTCAAGAAAGAGCTAGGAGGGCTGTTGGAGGTCGATTTATTCATAAAAAATCAGTGGGGTTTCTTCTGTTTGAGGTATTGTAGTCATCCTTTAACTCTCTTCCATTGAAGGAATCCTTTCTAATAGATTTTCAAAAAGGGTTTTCAAACCTAACTTATTCTATATTTAACTCTAAATACGGGTCTTGCATGAAAACGTTTTAAATGATTCAAATATGATGTTTATAATGTTAGTGAGTGAGTTTAATGCTTAAACTTAAATGGAAACATGTCAAGGCTTTTTATAAAAATTTCGCTTAAGGAATGGTTTAAATGAGCATGGTTTTGTAGTCTTTGAGCTTTGTATTCCTTGTGTTCATATTATTGTTTATCTACTACCCTAAAGGTATATTTATGATGAATTTTTGAGTAAATTGTAAATAGGTGTGAATGCTTTGGAAGAATGGTAAGTTTGTTTCATTGTTAACTCTCTTTTATGAAATGCTCTTGAGTGGTATGGTCCACCTTCTTGGTGGCGGTATTTACTTGATGAATTTGGATATACTTGGTATGTATCGTAACTGTGGCTTTGAAGGCCAAATGTGTGAAATGAATTGATAATGAAGATGGTTCCTGTAATGTGTATTATGAAGCTTGAATTGCATGTTTTGCTTAGATTATGCCAAAATGAAGAAGGTGTATATGTTTAGCATATTAAAGTGTGTAATGTGATGAATGAAGGCCAAACCATGTATAGAATTGAATATAATTGAAATTATGCTTATGTGCAAGGTGTGTTCACTTGTACATACAAATACACACACTTTAATGAATGAATGAAGCAAAGTTAAGTAAAAAGGGGAATTTCCGGGTGAACACTCTTCGTGAATTGAGATGAAGTGGTTATCATCAACCTCACTACATCCTAAGATCTTTCTAAGATTGTTCGGAGGATAAATGCCCTTCGTGAGTTGAGATGTGGTGTTCAATAATCATCCTTAACCGATAGTACAAAATGATGAGAACCGGGGGGAGTTATGCCTAGAACCGAGAGGATATGAAGAAGGAGTGGTTACACTTTGTGAGTTAAGATGCTGTATTCCAATGTACCTCTTGATATGAGTACTCCTCGTTAGTAGAGAATGTGTTACTTAGTAGAGATATCCTTATCCTTTAACTATGAGCCCGCATAGGTGTAGCTATTGAAAAATCCATGCAAAAGCTATGAGAATGACCCTATCCTAGGCAAGTGGGGATTCCTCATCCGATAAGGGTAGTATTGGTATTCTATGTCTAGCTTATGGTCCATGTCATTAATCTAATTCCTACAAAATAAAGAAAAAAATAAGTCTTCTAAAAGAGTGTACTACTTAGGGTATGTGGTGGAATGGGACGCCATCTATTCATTGCACTAGGTAGGCATTTCGAAAGGGAAGTCTCTGTGTGTTTTATATGATGTGGTTTAGTGTTCTTCTAATTTCTTATTATTGAGTTGGACTTGTTCTTCCGAGTGTAATAAGCCTTCAATAGTCAGTCTTAAGGATCTCTTAGGTGTGTATTAAAGGAGGTGTATGGGAGTTTCCTTCATATATTACCTTGGATCTTCTTAGGATAATCTTGGTCTGGAAAACTCCTATTGAAATGAGTCCACTTTCTCTTGACTTGACATTGGGGATTCAAATTTTCTTGATAGGAATGTGGTGTGCTTGATCCTACGGAACCCTTAAGGGGCAGTAAGTGGGAGTGGTAGTATGGGATGCTATTCTCACATTGCACTTAGAGTAACATATAAGTCCCATTGGTGTAGAGCACCTAGGTAAAGTTCTTAATGTATGAATGCACATCTATTGTCTAATTATTAATGACTGGACTTGTTTCTAGAGAGAGGTAAGCCTATGGTTGATTGTCTTAAAGATCACTTGGTTAGGGAAACCTTTAAGGAGATTGGTTCACTATTTTTGTATTAACTGTGTTCACTGTAAAGTTAGAATGGGTTCACTGTAATTTTGGAGAGATTACTGTAAAAATTGTATTTTTTTGTTAAAATCATGGAAATCCTTTTCTAAGTATTAAATGATGAATCTTATGTTGTTTTATTTATATATTCATGAAGGTTCTACTTAATTGGTTTGAAAATGTATTTATACTAAAATGTTCCTTTTTACATGTTTTTGCATATGCCACACTTATTAAATTGTTTTGTACTAACTCCATACTTTGCTATTCTCAATAAGCATAGGTTTGGAATCAAGGTTGAAGTTAGAAGACAAGCTTGTGAAAGACTCTCTCAAGACTAAGTATGTCCTCATATATTCGAGGGCATACTTCTATTTCTTAGTTTCGTTACTTAAGAATTATTATATATTTATTTTAATGTAAAAGGGCCGTGTCCCTAAGATATTATGTCTTATCTTTAAGTTGGCTTGTAAGGATGAATTTTTTTTAATTTTATGAAATAATTCCTTTTTATATTAAATTTCATGAAAAGTTTTATATTCCGCACTACTTTTCATGTCTTATGCAATGAATGATAGTTAAAGGGCTGGTACAAGACCCGAAAGGGTTAAGTACGCTTTTTTGTGACCTAAGGATGCTCCCTTCTTCTTGGGGGTACTCTCGGGTAGTAACAAACTTTGTATCAGAGCATAATTTTATGGAAAATAGTTCATAATTTAAACTCTCACAAGCCACGTCTAGTAGAGTCTTGGTCATTGGTATGAGTCGCGACACATCTTGTACAACAGTCTATAAGATGATTGAAGTATCACTTTCTTCATTATTCTTATGTCGTGTCTTAGGATTGAGTTCTATAGATGTCTCTCTCAACCTCTTGTCTTTGTGTTTATAGGACATGAATACGAGGAGATCAACCACTAGAAAAGAGGATAGAAGTGTAGCTAATGAGAGAATCCCTCCACGTGTTGGCCAAGTTCCTATAGTTGTCCTAGAGGGAGATAATGAGTACGTTACCCTCCAAGAACCTCAAGTTCCACCGAAAACTCAAGATCCTCAAGTGCCCCAAATGCCTCCTACGCCCGAAGGTCCTCAAGTCCCCTTATTTAAAGGGGATATGACTAATACGGAGTTGAGGGATGCCCTAATTAATTTGACCCAAGTTGTGATGGCTCAAGATCATGTCGTCAATAATTACTTTGTTGCCTAAGCTAACCAACGAGGTGGACCTCAACCTAATGCTAGTACTCTCGCTTCTAGAATTTATGATTTCATGAGGATGAATCCTCCTAATTTTCATGGAACTAAGGAGGATGAAGATCCACAAGGTTTCAAAGATGAGGTGTTGAAAGTGGTGGATGATATGGGTGTGACTCCTAGGGAGAAAGTGGAGCTAGCCTCTTACCAACTCAAGGATGTACCTCAAGTGTGGTTTGGTAAATGCAGGTATGAGAGACCCTTGAGAGATGGTCCGGTAGATTGGTGAGTCTTCAAAGAGGCTTTCATAGATAGGTTCTTTCCCTTAGAGTGGAGGGAGAAGAAGATGGTTGAATTCATGAACCTTCATCAAGGGGGAATGTGTGTGCAAGAGTACTCTCTCAAATTCACCCAACTCTCTAAGTATTCCCCAACCTTGGTATCCAACCATAGGGCTAGGATGAACAAATTTCTGATGGGAGTGTCTAGCTTTGTGGATAAAGAGTGTCGTATGACAATCCTTCTTAATGACATGGATATCTCTAGGCTCGTGGTGTATTCTCAACAAATTGAGGAATCCAAAATTTGGGAGATAAAGGAAAGAGGGTAAGAGGACTAGGTCGGATGATTCTAATCACCAAAGACCTAAGAAGAGGTTCATTCATCAAGAGTGTTCCATGGGAAACAAGGATAGAGATCCCAATCAAAATTCCCAAGGAAGTTGCGATACTTTTGAGAGGACTAGATGTGCTTCTTGTGGAAAGCAACAATTGGGTAAGTATGTTGACAGAACGAATGGTTGTTTTATATGTCTAGTAAGGTCCACAAGTTGAGGGACTTCCCTAGAATCAAGGTAAGGGGTAAAGAGGTGAATCAATCTCCTCAAGGTTGTCTAGATCCCAATGCTCCAAAGAAGAATCATCCCTATGGGATGGGAGCTAGGAATGAGAACTAATCTTAATTTTAAAGTACCAGTAAGTGTTAACCCTTTATGGTTGTTGTGTTCATGTTTTAAGAAGAGTTATATGGTTTTGTTTTTCACATGATTATACTTTCTTGAAGAACTTTTGGATTTTCTAGCATGCTTCAATGTGTGAGTTAAGGCACACTGTATTAATTTTTATTTTTTTTAAAAAAATTATATTGTCATGAATTGTGTTTTTAATTTGTGTAAAAAATATTTATATGAGCATGTCTAGTGTTGGAGAATGTAGTTACTCCATAAATGAAGAATAATGGTTAATTTTGTATTGTGAAAGTTGATACAAAGTTGTCTGTGTTACAAAATGTTTTGGAATGTGAAATTGTGCTCCTTGTTAGTTGATGCCTTGACTATGAATGTTTGATCATGATTGTAATGTGTTTTGTGCTTATAATTTATAACTTGATCTTCTTAAAATGTTAAGTTTCATTCGAGGACGAATGTTATTTCAAGTGGGGAAGAATGTAACACCCTAAAATGAACTAAGGTGAACTAGAGCTTCGTGATTGTTTTGTGAGTTAGTTTTGTGTCAAAATGAGTTAAGATGATATTCTTAGTTTTTTTTTAAAATGACACTCTTAGGCAGTGTGTGAAGTTTAGAGGTCAAACGTCTGAGAACATCCATGACATTCGAAAGATGTGCCTTAGAAAGTACTTGTGTCCCCTACGTGTTTTAGTGAGTTTCACGTGTTTGTTTTAATAAAAATTTGTGTGGGATGTTACTAAGACCTAAATGAATATGTTTAGGGGTTTAAAGTATGTTTACAACCCCACCTATGACCCAATAGGGGCCCTAGAGAAGGGACCAAGACTAGGACCCAAAACTGCCTAGGCAGTGTCCACCAACGGAACTAGTCGACGACCAATTGACCAATCAACGGCTCGTTGACTTGGTCCGTCGAATGGAACTGTATGTATGATGTATTTGGAGGTTGCATACCCAATAAAAAGAACCCCCACCAACGAAGCGTCATTTGACATAAGGTCCGTTGGTTAGAATTGTTGGTGCTGCGGCCAAAAGTTGTCAAAAATTCTGTTCTGGCTTGAGGTGTTTGGTAAATTCACACCAAGTCTTTTAGGAACCTTAGAATAAGTTTTTAGAGTATTTTAGGTATATTAAGGTTTTTCAAAACCTAAGACCTTATTTTAGATTTCATTTCGTAAAACCCATAACCTTACCCTCAAGAAAACTCTCTCAAAACCTCCATAGAAGCTATATAAGTCAAGAAATAGCTAGGGTGGCTGTTGGTGGTCGATTTATTCATCCAAAATTAGTGGGGTTTATTCTATTTGAGGTGTGATAGTCATCCTTTAACTCTCTTCTATTTAAGGAGTCCTTTCTAATAGATTTTCAAAAAGGGTTTTCAACCCTAACTTCTTCTATCTTTAACTCTAAATATGGGTCTTGCATGAAAACTCTTTAAATGATTCAAATATGATGTTTATAATGTGAGTGGGTGATTTTAATGCTAAAACTTCAATGAAAACATGTCAAGGATTTTTATCAAATTTTGGCTTAAAGAATGGGTTAAATGAGCATGGTTTTGTAGTCTTTGAGCTTTGCTTTCCTTGTGTTGATATTGTTGTTTAGCTACTTCCATAAGGTCTATTTTATGATTAATTGTTGAGTATTGTAAATAGGCGTGAAAGCTTTGGAATAATGGTAAGTTGGTTTCATTTTTAACTCTCTTTATGAAATGCTCTTCAGTTGTATGGTCCACCTTCTTGGTGGTGGTGTTTACTTGATAAATTTGGATATACTTAGTATGTATCGTAAGTGTGTATTTAAAGGCCTAAATTTTGAAATGAATTGATAATGAATATGGTTCTTGTAATGTGCATTATGAAGCTTGAATTACATGTTTTGCTTAGCTTATGCAAAAATGAAGTAAATGTATATGTTGAGCATGTTAAAGTGTGTAATGTGATGAATGAAGTTCTAAGAATTTATAGAATTGAATGTAAATGAAATTATATTAATGTCAAGGTGTGTTAACATGTACGCACACATACACACACTTGAATGAATGAATGAAGCTAAGTTAAGCAGAAAGGGAGTTTTGGGGTGAACACTCTTCGTGAGTTGAGATGAAGTTTTTAGTAGCAATCTCACTACATCCTAAGAGATTTATATGATAGGTCGAAGGATGAATGCCCTTGGTGAGTTGTAATGTGGTGTTCAATAGTTATCCTTAACCGATTGTACAAAATGTTGAGAATCTGTGAGGAGTTATGCTTAGCACCGAGAGGTTATGAAGAAGGGGTGATTATACTTCTTGAGTTGAGATGTTGTATTCTTATGTACCTCTTGATATGAATACTCCTCGTTAGTAGAGAATGAGTTTCTCAGTATCAATCTCCTTATCCCTTAACTATGCGCCCACAAAGGTGTAGCTAGTGAAAAAGCCATGTTAAATCTAAAGAGAATGACCCTACTCTAGACAAGTAGGGATCCCTCATCCGATAAGGGTATTATCGATATTCCATGTCTATCTCTCATGGTCTATGTAGGTTAAGCTAACCCCCATTAAAGATTGAAAATCTAAGATTTTTAAAAGAGTGTACTACTTAGAGTATGTGGTGGAATGGGCTCCATCTATTCATTGCACTAGGTAGGCATTTTGACAGGAAAGTCTTGGTGTCTTATCTTATGTGGTTGAGCGTTCTTCTAATGTCTTGTTATTGAGTGGGACTTGTTCTTCCGAGTGGAGTTAGCCTATAATAGGTAGTCTTAAGGATCTCTTAGGTGTGTATTGAAGGAGGTGTATGGGCGTTTCCTTCATGTCTTACATTGGATAGACTATGGATAATCTTAGTTAGGGAAACTCCTACTGATATGAGTCCACTTTCTCTTGGCTTGACCTTGTGGGTTTAAAGTGTCTTGATAGGAATGTGGTGTACTCGATCCAAGGGAACACTTAAGGGTCACTAAGTGGTAGTGATAGTATGGGATGCTATTCTCACATTGCACTTAGTGTAACTTATAAGTCTCATTGGAGTAGAGCGCCTAGGTGAATTTCTTAATGTATGAATGCACATGTATTGTCTAATTATTAATGTCTGGACTTGTTTCCAGAGCGAGGTAAGCCTATGGTTGGTTGTCTTAAGGATCACTTGGTTAGGGAAACATTTAAGGAGATTGGTTCACTATTTTGGTATTAAATGTGTTCAGTGTAAACTTAGAATGGGTTCACTGTAATTTTGGAGAGATTACTGTAAAATCGTATTTTTTTTAAAATCATGGAAATCCTTCGCTAAAATGTTAAATGATGATTCTTATGTTGTTTTTATATATTCATGAAGGTTCTACTTAATTGGTTTGAAAATGTATTTATACTGAAATGTCCCTTTTTACATGTTTTTGCATATGCCACACTTATTAAATTGTTTTGTACTAACTCCATACTTTTCTATACTCAATAAGCATAGGTTTGGAATCAAGGTTGAAGTTAGAAGACAAGCTTGGGAAAGAGTCTCTCAAGACTAAGTATGTCCTAATATATTCGAGGGCATACTTCTATTTCTTAGTTTCATTACTTAAGACTTATTATGTATTTATTTTAATGTAAAAGGGCCGTGTCCCTAAGATATTATGTCGTATCTTTAAGTTGGATTGTGAGGATGATATTTTTCTTAATATTTATGAAAGAATTCCTATTTATATTATATTTCATGAAAAGTTTTAAATTCCGCACTACTTTTCATGTCTTATGCAATGAATGATAGTTAAAGGGCTGGTACAAGACCCGGAAGGATAAAGTATGCCTTTTTCTAACCTAAGGATGCTCCCTTCTTCTTGGGGCTACTCTCGGGTCGTAACAAACTTTGTATCAGAGCATAAGTTTATGGAAAATAGTTTATAGTCTAAAGTCTCACAAGCCACGTCTAGTAGAGTCTTGGTCATTTGTATAAGTCGCGACACATCATGGACAACAGGCTATAAGATGATAGAAGTATCACTTTCTTCATTATTCTAATGTTGTGCCTTAGGCTATAGATGTCTCTCTCAACCTCTTGTCTTTGTGTTTATAAGACATGAATATGAGGAGATCAACCGCTAGAAAGGAGGATGGAGGTGTAGCTAATGAGAGAATCCCTCCACCTGTTGGCTAAGTTCCTATAATTGTCCTAGAGGGAGATAATGAGTAGGTTCCCCTTCAAGAACCTCAAGTTCCACCGGAACCTCAAGATCCTCAAGTGCCTCAAATGCCTCCTACGCCCGAAAGTCCTCAAGGACCCTTATTTGAAGGGGATATGACTAATGTGGAGTTGAGGGATGCTCTAATTAATTTGACCCAACTCGTGATGGCTCAAGCTCATATCATCACTAATCACTTTGTTGCCTAAACTAACCAACGAAGTGGACCTCAACCTAATGGTAGTACTCCCACTTCTAGTATTTTGAATTTCATAAGGATGAATCCTCATACTTTTCATGGCACTAAGGTGGATGAATATCCACAAGGTTTCAAAGATGAGGTGTTCAAAGTGGTGGATGCTATGGGTGTGACTCGTAGGGAGAAAGCGGAGCAAGCCGCTTACCAACTCAAGGATGTATCTCAAGTGTGGTTTGGTAAATGCAGGTATGAGAAACCCTTGAGAGATGGTCCGGTAGATTGGTAAGTGTTCAAAGAGGATTTCATAGATAGGTTCTTTCCTTTAGAGTGGAGGGAGAAGAAGATGGTTAAATTCATGAACCTTCGTCAAGGGGGAATGAGTGTGCAAGAGTACTCTCTCAAATTCACCCAACTCTCTAAGTATGCCCCAACCTTGGTAGCCAACCTTAGGGCTAGGATGAACAAATTTTTGATGGGAGTGTATAGTTTTGTAGAAAAAGAGTGTAGTACAACAATGTTTCTTAATGACATGGATATCTCTAGGCTCATGGTGTATGCTTAACAAATTGAGGAATCCAAAATTAGTGAGATTAGGCAAGAGGGTAAGAGGCCTAGGTCGGATGATTCTAGTCACCAAAGACTAAGAAGAGGTTATTTCACCAAAAGTCTTCCATAGGAAAAAAGGATAGGGCTCCCAATCAAAATTCCCAAGGAAGTGGCCATACTTTTGAGAGGACTAGGTGTGCTTCTAGTGGAAAGCAATATTTGGGTAAGTGTATTGCCAGATCGGATGGTTGTTTTGTGTGTTGTAGTAAGGGACACAAGATGAGGGACTGACTTAGCATAAAGGCAAGGGGAAATAGGTCAATCAATCTCCTCAAGGTGGTCTAGATCCCAATGCTCCAAAGAAGAATAATCCCTATGGGATGGGAGCTAGGAAAGATAAAAAATCTGGATTTGTAAGTGCCAGTAAGTATTAACTCTTTATGGTTGTTATGTTTATGTTATGACATAAGTTTTTATGGTGTTTTTTTTCATATGATCATACTATCTTGATGAATTGCATAATGGATGAATGATTGTATTTTCTAGCATGCTTCACTGCGTGAATTGAGGCTCACTATAATAATTTCCTTTTTTGAAAAAAAATTGTATGGGTAAAATAATGATATGATTGAATTTGTATATATGATGATGAAGGACTAGGGAGTTCATTTACAGAATGATGTTTTATCTTGTGTTGAAAAAGTATTTATCCCTACTTTGTACTTGAATTGTATTGAATAAGAGTATGAACAAAAGGCTAGGATCGATAGACCTAAAGTTGGTTCCGTTCCTTGAATGGTTAAATGAGGTATTCTAGAGTAGCTTTTGAAACGGTAGACCTAAGCATTGTTCCCCTTCTTGATGAGTCTAGAACTTAAGTGATGTAAAAACTTAAATAAGAAAACAAGATTAAGAATGCAAAACCTTGAATATGAAAAAAAGTGCCTCCTTCTTGAGTGGAATGATGGACATAGAGATAGGTTGGTCAGAATGACATGCAACCATCTTTAAGGAAGTCATAAGAGCTATACTAATAGACCTTGATGGAAATCCCAAGGAGAGCCATTCTTGGAAATGGAATTAAGGGTCTGTGGGACAAATGATGGCACCATCTCTAATACTTATGTGAATGAATTACCCCATGAGAACAAAGGGAAAACACCGAATGGATATGCTTGTGGTAATATCTATGGTTTAGATGAAACTAGAGTACAAAAAAGATTTTGATATAACTAAACCATGTGCCTACATGGGATGTGTCCTGGTTCTACCCTTGGCAAGTAGAACACCTTCCACGGTGTGGGGTCTTTATGACACTGGATTCCATACCTAGCTAGTATAGTCTATGTCAGTTAATGCCTATTCTCATCATGTGAGATGTGCACTCTAGTTATTGTATAGGTTTTATAACATGTAGGTAGTGGTATGGGAACACTATCTACACATAGAACGAGTAGGCTTTAAAGATGCTAGAATGAGTTCCCTAGATCTTCCTAGACCATTATGTTAACTCCTCTAATTTCTTACTTGTATCTTAAATGGTTTTAAATGAATAATGTTCACTTAGTAAAAGGATGTTCAATTGAAAGTTTCTTATCTAAGGTAGCTTTGAGGATCACTTAGGTGTGCTTGAAGAGGGTGTATGGGCAGTATCTTCATGTCTTACTCAGGTGAGTCTTAGAGTAACTTTAGGTAGAGGGTCTACAATGATGAAAAGGTTTACCAGTTGAATATGGAATATGTCTTATATATGATTTTTTGACTTGTATTATGTCTATTCAGCTTTTATGATGAAGGGTTTTTTTTTTTTTATCAAAATAGCATGAAAGCATATCTTAAAGTAAATGTCCCTTTCTGCATTATTTCTTGCATGTTCACCAAACTTTGTGCATCAGTTGTGCTAATTCAATATGTTTCTATATGTATACAAGTGTAGGTGTAAAATGAGTATTTTCTAGAAGTTGAAGCTTGGTGTCACATCCGAGGAGCACCCCTTTGACGTAACCGACGTCGTCTTCCTCGGAGAGGACTAAGACTAACCTATTAGCATTCGTCATAACATATCATAGGTTAAATTGCATAAAATTTAAAACTTTTCTAATACATATATACGGTGAGATTTACATAGACCTCTCGCTTACACATCACATATACAGAGGTAATTTACATTAGATGCCTCACATAGTAAGAATTACATAGGCTTCTACTTTTAGTTCACATAATATATGAAAACAATCTAATAGGAAATGTATCACATTTAAACAATCTAAAATGAATACAACATTCAGGCATGGACTGTTTTTCATTACAACAAAGGCCACAAATGGGCTTATACAATAATAGTCTTCAAAAGAAAGAGGATGAACTAAATGTCGTTAGATTAGAACAACATCGATTAGCTAGATAGTGGCATCGTCCTCAAAAGGTGAGGACCTACCAAACTTGGAGAATGAGAATCAAAGTTATTTTCAAATGGCCCTATAGAGATCAACGGCCGGAACCTACATAATTGTGGAAACATAGAAATATGGGTTAGTACACACTTGTTCTAAGTATGGAAACATTAACATAAAAATTTGAAATCATTCTAAAGGGGACGATTGTTCAAAACCATGCTAATTTACTATAAAAAGCCTTATGCACAACCAAGAACCCATATAAGCCACTAATCACATATTCCTTAAGACAAGACCATGTACAATACAAGACCAACATCATCAAGTATAGTCAACATGTATATTATCATACTTGAGTACATAATCAAAACAACTCCAACATCATGTTATAACAACAAAGCATCTATACGAGTTCATAACATTACATCCTATACAAGATCCTTACTCTTACCCACCATCAAGTCTACAACTGCAATGACCAAGCAAAGCCCCATAACCTTACCCAACAAAGTAAACCAAACAAAGGATCACAAGCAATGTTTAACCTCACATAACATAGAGTCAAGAGTAGTCATCATCATATTTAGTAATATAGACCAATAACATGTTCATAAGTGAAACTAACATCATATTGGATCATCAACATGTAGAGTCAACATATGCATAACATTTACTTTATATAACATAAGAACAACCTTCTAGGATTTTCCTCAAGGCCAACTAGTGCAATGTATAGGTAAAGTCCCAAACCCCTACCTAGACTAAGTCAAACCCCTTAAGTCACCATAGTTATTGTTCACTTTATTATTTCATTTTACTTTGGGTAACACTTTATTAACCGACATAGACCAAAAGAACTAAATGTGTAATCCGGTATCATGAAACCCTACAACAAAAGAAGGTGGACTACTTGCCGGTATCATGAAACCCTACATCAAAAGAAGGTGGACTACTTGCCAAGGTCATACAAAAACATGAACATAGAATTCTAGGTCGATCCACTAGCTAGTATTCCTCTGGGGTCAACACAATTCAAGAACTAGGAGATATTCTTGGGTTCCACTATATGAACTTTGTATTATAGTATCCAATGTCATGAGTACAATAGTGAACCTACCTTTCCTACTTCGGAAGGGAAAATCCTCACTACTAGTTCACTCAATTCTAAGCTAGAGTAACTTTTGAAATATCTCTAAATTTTACTTTAAAATCATAACATAGTTTAGGTCATAGGAGACTAACCCCTTGTATAGTCATAGTCATTATCTCATTAGGAATTGTATGAGAACATCCTTTCAATCTAAACGTCATATAACATTCTCAAATGACTTAGCTGAATCTAGATCCTAACATGTTTTTACTGATGTTATAAGGTTCTAAAATTGTTTATAATTTGATATTGAGTCAGTGTATAGAGTCTTAGGTGCATTGGAAGTCAAACGTCAAGGAACGACCAAGACGTTCGATGAATAATTCACCTATGTGCCTCATATGTTATTATGTGCCTAATTGTGTGTTTCATGAATTAATCAGGTCATTATATTAGTTATTATAGTGTTTATAGGAAGTGTGTCAAGTTTCATGTAGTTTGGAGGTCAAAAGTCCTAGAACATCCATCACGTTCGAAAGGTTAGCCTTGAAACGACCTTCTGTGTCTATGCATCTTTCGTTGAGTTTTATGTGTTCGTTTTTGATGAAATTAATGTGAGAACTCCTAAAGTAGTATATGAACATATTAAAGTTGTAACATTCGGGGAAAACATCCTCAAGGACCATCGAAGGGACCTTGTGGAAGGACCCTTTTAATTGAGCCAAGACTGCCCAAGACAGCCCAACCTACGGAGGCAATCGACGCCCAATGGGTGAGTCGACGCCCCATAAGTAAGGGGTCGTTGGTGGATACTTAGGACTGGGGAATTAGGATCCAAATACCAGCCTTAGTCCCAAACCACGGACCAACAGGATGGTCCGTTGGTCAAAGGACGGGCCGTCGATGGTCTTTCGTCAATTAGGTCTGCATTCCTACACAATAACTGTTAAGTTCAAGGGGGAAGTTTTAAATTCACCCCATATCAAAATAAGATAAAGGTAAGTTACTTAGGGGTATTTTGTGTATTTTAAATGTGTTTATAAGACTAAAACACTTAGAAGATTTCATTCTTCAAAGTCAAAACGCAAATTCCCTTAGAAATTCTCTAGAATTCCATTGGATCCAAAACTCAAGGAAGGGGTTGGATTGTAGATTTGGGTGAAGATTCTTAATTAAATTTTAGGATTAAATTTATTGAGTATTTTTTTATATCCTTGAAACTCTATTTATTAAGGAGACCAACTTTCAAAGAAGTTTTCTAAAGTTTTCAAAGATGAATTGTCCAATTTTATGATCTATCAACGGGTTCTTGCATTAATGGTTTTTAAGAATTGAATATTTATTGAATTTTTATTAAATATATGATTTTTTTAACTCAATTAACCTATGAACCCATGTAATTGATGAACCCTAGTTTTTGACTACTTTATGGGTTAAGTGATTTGAACTTAATGCTTATGAATACTAGTGTAGTTTTCCATGGGCTATTGAATGATTTAATAATTGTTTTAATTGATATATTGATTGTCTTAGATTGATGAATCTTTATTGAATTGACCTATTTTAATTGAGTATCATAGTTTTTATATTGAATTATTGGTTATGGCCATAGGTAAGGGCCTTATGGTACTGAATTAGATGGTTTAGTATTGGATTGAAGTGTTAAGGATGGAGTGGTGGTACTCTGCCCTAATTACATTTATTTTATTTTGATTAGACTTCAATTATGTTTTGATTGGTATGGTCCACTTATGGTGTCAGTGTATGTGCTTTACTTGCAAATTGATGTGGCCTTGTCGGCGTTACTTTATGTAATATAATGATCATGGCCTTGTCAACAACTATTTGAAGTATTAAGATTATTTGTATAGTTGATTATGTGAATTTGGATAATATCTATCTACATTTTAAGTAATGCCAAAGTATATGTGTTCTTCTATTGATGCTATTTAAAAGATCATGTTAGACTATGACGATGTCTTTATGTGTATAGTCTTAGGGTTGATGCATGGTTATTCCTACATGACTAAATGAGTCTTTGATGGTCATATTGATGATTATATTGTAGTGTATAGGATGAATTAAATATTACAATGGTTATTTGTATGTGCTTCTAGATTGACATGTAATATGTGTTAAAGTGAAGTATTTTGTGCATTGTCTTGGTTTACTTGTATCCCTTACTTGATGAATGTATGAATGTGAATACAAGATGTCTTGAATTAGGATGATAAAGCCTCTTTGTATTTTATATATGAATGACATGAGACCTTAAATAATGTTAAGAGGATACTTATTGTGAAACCTTGAACCTAGTGGTAAGGTTATGGATGTTGATGTCGAAAGTCGAAATGATATCCTTCAAGTAAAGGAATTATAAACTTAAGGTTGGTTGGCTGGAATGGAATCATATCAATCCTTAGGAAAGTCATTATGATCTTCTTGTTGCCATTGTAAGGTAGACCTAGTGGACCTCTTTGGTAAGGTGAATGTGATTTTGTTATGAACTAGATATGGAACCTCTTTATATGAACTTTTAATATAAATAATTCTATGAGAACAAAGTCTAGAACTGAGTGAGTACGGTAAGGGAAGTATCTCTAGTTAAAGGATGAGACAAGAGTACAAAGCACACACTTCATATTCCATACACATGGGCCTACATGGGATGTGTCCAGGTTCTACCATTGGCAAGTGGAATACCCTCATCGGAGTAGGTTAGAACTCTGGATTCAATGTCTAGCTATCATGGTCTATATCACTTATTGCCTATTCTCATCATATGCGATACCTACTAGCCTTAGGGAAGTTCTATGAAGGTTAGGTGGTGGTATGGAACGCTATCTAGACATTGCACAATAGGCTTTGAAGGTTTTAGTTATAGTCCCTAGGTCTTGTCCAAGACCATTACTTGAATGTCCTTATGTGATGAATGAGTCTTAAATGAACTAATGAATGTAATGAATAAAATTAAGAAACCATGTTAAATGAATAAGTACTTACCTAGAGTAGCTAAGTGTTGTCTAGTTAAGGTGTGAAAGTGGGATAGGAATGGTCACGTCATATCTTGCCTAGATTAGTCTTAATATTGACTCTAGTTAGGGAAGATGTTGATTATGTGGACTTGATCTAAGACTTAGGTAGTCTTAAGGATTACTTAGGTAATCTTGAAGTGGTCAATCATGTACATTATCTTCTTGATTTACTTAATTAAGTATTTTGATAGACTTTGGAAGGCAAATGTCGTATTATCTATGTTTGATGTCTTTTTAGTGTGTGTTGATCTAATTATAGGTGGTTTTAAGGATCATTTTGGTGTGCCTAGAGACGTTGTATGGGCGGTCTCTCTTTGTATTATTTAAGTGAGTCTTAGGATAGATTTTAGTAAGGCAACTACATGCTAGGAAGTGGCCAAAATTAAGTGAATAAAAATTACTATACAGTGAAGGAACTTCACTATAACCGTGATATACTTTACTATAAGATTTTGTAACACTTTGAAAATCCAAGACGAGTCTTCGATCCTAACATAGGTTCTATGGGGTATAAATTCTGTTCTAAGAACTATTTTAATGAATATTGGTCATTTAGGAAGTTTAAGAACCAAGATGAGGCTTGGTCCGTCGATTGACCCAGATTCGTCGATAGTGGTGTCGTCTGTGACACTACCAATTTCATGCACATTTTAAGTTAGTCTCATTTAAGTAATTTAGGGGTTATTTTTTAGTTAGGAGTTTAAGGGAGTCTAATTAAGTTGATTAAGACCCAACATAAATACCCCAATCCTCATTAATCTAAACACAACTCACAAAATAAGCTCTCTTCCTTCTCTCTTCTTTCTCTCTATTGAGAAACCGCCATTAAAGAAAAGATAGGGGGAGGTTTTGGGGATGAAAAGGGACGAATTCACCATGAAATATTCATCAAAAGTTAAGGTGTTGTATCTAATTTACCTTTGATATTCTTTCCTCAAAGGGTTCTTTCAAAATGGATTTCAAAAGTTGAGTTTTCATGTGGGTTTTATCCACTTACCAAATTAGTGTTGGGAACTGAGTTGTTTATGATTTCATTAGGATATAATGGATAAATTAACATTTATTTTAACTTGATTATGATCAATTGTTATGGTTTGGTTCAATTTGAAGATTATGCTTAACCCTTAACCCTAGATTGATCATGATGTAAATTGGGTTGTGATTGATTCAATTGTCTTTATTGTGGGTTAAATCACTACTATATGATGTTGTTACGCCAATAATTAACAAATTATAATGAATTGTTGTCTTTCATTCTAATCTTGAGAAGTGGTCTAGGTTATGGAAATTGGCCTAAGTAACCTTGTTGAAGCATTGATTTGGTATTGAATTATGGTGTAGTGACTCTTCTAGTATTGTTATCATGTTGAATATTGAATTATAATATTGAACATCTAAATTGGATTGAATTGAGGGTTTATGGTAAGTCCTTGATGATTAACTATGAGGAAGACTTGGTAAGTCTTAGAATCTCTATCTTTACTTCAAATTGTGATTAAGTCATGATGTTATATTGAGTATGCCTTATATTAGGATGATAGGATTGTATGATGTTGAATTGAAATGTCTTGACCATGTTGTGAGGTTGATTATTGTGTATGAGATATAAGGATGGTGATAACTATCAATGTGCCTTTATATGGTATGAAATGCTAATATGTTGACCTAACTTATATGAATTTTGATGAAAGGATTATACTCATGCAATTATTGTTGAGATATTGATGATGATGATTATATAGGGGTAGAACCTATGACCTAAACTATAACACCTTGAAAATCCAAGAGTCTTTGTAAAGCCTAACATAGGTTTCATAAAGTCTAAACACTATTTCTAAGTCCATCTTAATGAATATAGGTCATTTAGGAGGTTTAAGAGTCAAAACGTCCAAAATTATCTGGGACACCGTCATCCAACACTTAGAAAGATTCGTGAAGGCTCTTGCCTACCTAGCTACTGTTACACGCGACAGAAGGAGGTTTACTGGGTGTCAATGGCTCGACGACGCATCGAGGCCACCGTCATCCCACACTTAGAAAAAATTGGAGGAATCCCTTGCCTGCAATGTCTCTAACGGAGACGATGGAGTGCAGGATGGAGGGGGGGGGGTTGTCCGTCGACTCACCGACATACCGTCGATCGACGTCTCATCGATGAGGGTCGAGTTTCACTGTTAAATTTTAAATGATTTTATTTAATTAATTAAGTGGTTTAGGGGTTAGTTAGGGATTAAAGGTAGACTACTTAAGTTAATTAATCCCCACTATAAATACCCTTAACCCTCATTAACCTAAAGACAACTCTCAAAATAAACTCTCTTTGTTCTCTCTTATTTCTCTCTCTACATGAACTCACCATTGAAGGCTAGGAAGAAATAGGGTTTGGGGGCTGGAAAAATGGTGGATTCTTCATCAAATTAATTATAAATATCTTTGTATGGGTTCTATTCACCTTTGAGATTCTTTCCTCAAAGGGTTCCTTCAAAATAGATTTCAAAAAGTTGAGTTTTCTTATGGGTTTCATTCAATTACAAAATTTGAGTTATGGATTTAGTTGTTAATGCATTATGAGGGTTATATTGAGTAGATTAACATGCATTTAAACTTTTTTATGGTAATTGTTGATGGTTTGGTCTAAATTGAAGAATTTGATCCTCTATCCCTAACCCTAGGTAGTGATCTTGACCTATATTGTATTGTGATCATTCAATTGAGTTGGTTGTTGATTTTATTACTAGTATATGGTGCTATTATGATTAAATTAAGATGAATTATAGGTGTATCATGCTAGTTCTTGAGATGTGGTTTAGGTTATGAATCGTAATGTTAAATTAGCCTATGTACCTTGTCTCAAGTTGTAATCTAAAGATTAATTATGTTATAGAGATGTAATTGGACTTATTATTCTATTGGGTATCATTGTTTAATGATGTTACTCCCTAAGTTGGGTTAAGTTATAGGTTAATGGTAAGACCTTGATGATATACTATGAGAAAACTTGGTAAGTCTTAGAATCTCTAGTTTACTTCTAATTGCGATTGATTGTTGTTAAGTCATGATATTACATTGGAGTATGCCTCATACTAGGATTATAGGGTTGTATGATGTTTAATTGAAATGTGTTGACTATGTTGTTAGGTTGATTAAGGTGCATGTGATATAAGGATGGTGAAAACTATCAATGTGCCTTAATATGTTATGAAACACCAACGTGTTAACCTCACTTATATGAATTGTAATGAAAGGACTTATACTCATTAATTTATTATTAAGCTATTGATGATGATGATTATACAAGGGGTAGTCCCTATGGCCTAAATTAAGTTATGAATGGTAATTAAAGACTTAAAGACATTTCAAAAAGGAACTCTAGCTTAGCACTGAGTGAACTAGATAGATGAGTGTCCCTTCACACATAGGAAAGGTAGGAACACTACATTACTGTTGAGATTGGAGACTATAATGCATGGCGCATAAAGAGGGTCCCAATTAAATTTCCGCGTTCTTGAACTATGTGGACCCCATAGGAATACTACCTAGTGCATCCACGTAGTTGCTATGTTTTATGTTTTGTTACTACCTTGGCAAGTAGTTAGACTTCTTTCGGTGGAGGGTTTTATGACACCGGATTCCATACTAGCTCATGTGGTCTAAGTTGGTTAGGGAAAGATGTTCCGAAAAGGTTAAACGAATTGATGGACTTGAACTCTAACTTGGATAACCTAAGGGTCTAGATTAGTCTAGGTAGGGGTATAGTACTCTACCTAGACATTGCACTAGTTAGCCTTGAGGGGAGTCTTATGAGGAAGTTCTTATCTATGTTTATGTTATGACAATATATGATGTATATATGATGACCATGACACATTGTTGATACTATATGTTGATTAGTTCATTTATGAATATGCCTTGGGTTATAATGCTAATACATGATGGAATACAAGCCTAAGCGTTATCATATGTAATGTTGGACATTGGTCATGTTTTATTGTTGAGGATACTTGATAGAGTAAGGTTATGGGGCTTTAATTGGTCATTGCACTTGTCGACTTGATAAGGACTTGTGAGTAGTTGTGTTTCTTATTATCATATGTTTAACTCTTATTCATTCTTGTGATATTATTCCTTGATGTTAGGGTTGTATTAAATCATGGTTTCAAGTGTGTTGGGATAAGTATTACTTGTTGAGATAGTAAGCATGTATGGTTGATTAGTATGACTTAGTTGACTTTGCATTAATCCCCTAAACGATGTAGAATGACACATTTTGATAAAAAGTCCCTTTTAGCATGTTTTACTTCTGTATGTGCATAAGATCTCATGCTTAGTACATGTGGAGTACTAACCCCGTTTTATTCCCTTATCCCTAACATTTTAGCTTCCGGTTGTTGAAGAATTTTAAAGGCGATATTGTTGAAGTCTTGGATTCTTCCTTTCATCCAAATGAGGTAGTCCTAATTTTTCGAGCGCATTACGATCTTCTAGCTTTGTATTTTGTTATGAGATAATTGACTCTATCATTTATTTTCTTGTTATTTGAATATTGTACTTTCATATGACCTATACATGGTCTTGTTGTATTGATGTAAGGTTCATGCCCATATTGTGATATCCATTTAGATGGTATGAGACGAGACAATCATTGAGATTATTTCTATATTTATATATGTGTGCAATAAAAGTAAAAGGCTATGTAACCTTCCTATATGAAGGGTCTATGTATACTCGATATGAATATATATTATGTATGTGTATAGGTCTATGTAAACCTCCTAGTAGAGATAATAAATGTTTTAGATTTTTCCGCATTTTCAACCTATGAATGTAATGACATAAAACTAAGAGGGTAGTCTTAGTCCTTCAAAAGTACATCGACGCCGCTTATGTCAAAGGGGTAAACCCGAATGTGACAAACTTGGTATCAGAGCATGAGTTTGAATACCGTTGAGTTATGTCTCTCTCTCTACACGTCTATGTAGGTTTGTATTTATAATTTTTAAGCGCGCCAAACTTATGAGGAGTAACCTATATAATGCTTAGGAGTCTCTCTCGTTCTTGGAAATCTTATATCATGCCAATAGAATATACTTATGGTGTGCCTTGCATCTAATTCTATTGTTGTGTTTATAGGAAGCATGAACACTCGAAGGAATGTGGCTCGAATACTTGAGGAGGAAGTTGCTAATGCGGGAGCTCCTCCCCATGATTAGCAAGTTCATCCACTTGAGGAAAATGCTAACGTTGATGAAGCCCCGGGTAACCCTCCACCTATAACGGAGGCGGAGATGAGGGCTATTCTTGCTCAAGTGGCCTATTCCATGACTAATCAAGCACAAGCAACAACGGTTCAAGCTCAAGCTTTGACGGGTCAACCCAATCGGGATATTTCTCCCTATCCTCATCAACAAGTCACTACTATGGCTTCCCGTCTAAGAGACTTCACTCGGATGAACCCTCCTATTTTCTATGGGTCTAAGGTTGATGAA
This sequence comes from Solanum habrochaites, assembly GCA_027704765.1. Classification (NCBI taxonomy): domain Eukaryota; kingdom Viridiplantae; phylum Streptophyta; class Magnoliopsida; order Solanales; family Solanaceae; genus Solanum; species Solanum habrochaites. The sequence continues at coordinate 13,807,258 of JAKWJA010002494.1, read as the reverse complement.
TACCCCCAAGAATTTCTTGATGAGGTCTACAAGGTGCTATATACGATGGGGGTGACTTCAACTGAGAAGGGCGAGTTGGCCTCATATCAACTCAAGGATATGGCTCAAACTTGGTATGTGGAACGAAAGGATAATAGGCAGTTGAGGGGGGGTCCGGTGACTAGGGAGATCTTTAAGGCAACTTTTCTAGATCGATTCTTCCCAATAGAGATGAGGGAGGAGAAAGTGACGGAGTTCATAAATCTTCGCTAAGGAGGGAAGAGTGTTCATGAGTACTCTTTGGAATTCATTAAGTTGTCCAAATATGCTCCTTATTTACTATCCAATCCTAGAGACCAAATGAGCCGTTTTGTGATGGTGATGTCGGAGGACTTAAAAGAGGAGTGCCGACTGCCAAGCTACATGCATGAAGATTGCCCGTATTATGGTTTATGCAAGAAGGGTTGAGGAGGAAAGAGCTAAGCGAAAAAGTAGAGATGCTAAGAGGGCTAGGTCATTTGATGAAGGCTCCTCAAAGAATAGACTTGAGACACAAGATAAGCTCAAACTTTAATAAGCGGGGTTCAAATCAATTCCGTACCAAATTCCCAAGAGCTAGTGGTGATCGGGTGTCTAACCTTAATTTAAGAAGGGAAAAGGTTCTAATTAACCAAACGAGAAGCCACCTTGTGGATAGTGTGGTAAAGAGCACTATGGTTAGTGCCTAGAGGGGACGGATAATTGCTTTAGTTGTGTCAAGAATGGTCACAAAATGAGAGATTGTCCAAACTTGAACAGTCAACACAAGGGTAGTGGACAAGCTCACGCAAATGGTTCTAGTGACGCTCCAAAGAAGAATCGCCATTATGCTCTCCTCTCTAAGTGTGAGCAAGAGACCTCTCCCGACTTGGTGATCGGTGTGTTAAAAATCTTTACTCTTGATGCGTATGCTTTACATGATCCGGTTGCTACTTTGTCCTTTGTTACACCACTAGTAGCTAAAAAGTTTGATGCTTTACCCGATATTTTGCATGAGCCTTTTTTTGTATCTACTCCGGTGGGAGAGTCTGTTGTTGCTAAAAGAGTCTATCGAAATTTTCCTATTTCATTGCCTAATAGAGTTTCTTATGTTGATATAGTAGAACTCGATATGCTTAATTTTGATATTATATTGGTTATGGATTGGTTGCATGCATGTTTTGCATCCATTGATTGTAGGACAAGAGTGGTGAGGTTTAACTTCCCAAATGAACCCGTTGTTTAGTGAAAGGGGGGAAATTCTCTTCCTAGAGGTCGCATCATATCTTGTCTAAAAGCATATAAAATGATCTCAAAGGGTTGTGTCTATAACATAGTAAGAGTCCAAGATTTTGATTCCAAAATTCCTCCTAGTGAGTCGGTCCCCATAGTGAATATATTTTTGAAGGTTTTTCCCAATGACCTTCCTGGTATTCCTCCCAAATGAGAAATTGATTTTTGTATCAATTTTCTATAGGAAATAAATCTCATTTCAATCCCTCCATATCGGATGGCTCCGGCCAAATTGAAAGAGTTGAAGGCTCAACTGAAGGATTTGCTTGACAAAGGATTTATAAGGCCTAGTATATCTCCATAGGGTGCTCCAGTGTTATTTGTCAAAAATAAGGATGGGTCTTTGAGAATGTGTATTGACTACCTCCAACTCAACAAGGTCACCATTAAGAATAAGTACCCTCTCCCTCGGATTGATGGCTTATTTGACAAACTCCAAGGGGCGAGTTACTTTTCAAAGATAGACTTGAGGTTGGGATATCATCAACTCAGGGTGAGAGGGGAGGATATACCGAAGATGGTCTTTCGGCTACGTATGGGCATTATGAGTTCTTGGTCATGTCTTCCGGTCTCAATAATGCTCCAACGACGTTTATTGATCTAATGAATAGAGTATTTCAAAATTAACTAGATTCATTTTTCATTGTCTTCATTGACGATATCTTGATATACTCGAAGAATGAGGGTGATCATATGGTTTATTTGAGGGTAGTGTTGCAAACCCTTAAAGAACATCAATTGTATGCCAAATATAGTATGTGTGAGTTTTGGTTAAGATCGGTTACTTTTCTTGGGCACATCATTTCTAGTGAGGGAGTTGAAGTAGACCCAAGGAAAACGGAAGCGGTGAAAAATTGTCCTAGACCATTGACTACGACTAACATCTGGAGTTTCTTGGGTTTAGCGGGTTACTATCAGAGGTTTCTTGATGGTTTCGCTTCCATTGCGTCTCCTTTGAATACTTTGACCCAAAAGAGTAAAAAGTTAGAGTGGTCAGAGGCATGTAAGAAGAGCTTCCAATTGTTGAAAGATAGTCTTACTTCCACTCCGGTGTTGACCTTACAGGAGGGTACAAAGGGTTTAGTGGTGTATTGTGACGCATCCTGAGTTTGTTTAGGGTGTGTGCTTGTGCAAAACGGGAAGGTGATAGCTTATGCCTCTAGGTAACTTAAGGTTCATGAAAGAAATAATCCCACTCTTGACGTCGAATTAGCGGCCTTGGTGTTTGTTTTAAAAATTTGGATGCATTACTTGTAAAGGGTTCATGTGGATGTTTTTACCGATCTCAAGAGTCTTCAATATGTGTTTACCCAAAAGGAGTTAAATCTCTGATGCTTGAGTTGTTAAAATATTATGATATGAGTATCCTTTATCACCTCGGAAAGGCTAATGTAGTAGTGGATTCCCTAAGTCGGATGACTATGGGTAGTGTATTCCATCTTGATGAAGCCCAAAAGGACCTAGCAAGGGATGTGCATAGGTTGTCTAGGTTGGGTGTGAGGTTGGAGAGTTCTCCGGATGAGGGTATCATAGTTCATCATAACTCCAAGTCATATTTAGTGGTTCAGGTAAAGTCCAAACAAAACATTCATTTAGTCTTAATGGATTTTAAGGAATCGGTTCTTATCATGTATAATGAATCATTCTCCCTAGGGAGGGATGAGGTGTTAAGGTACCAAGAAAGATTATGTGTTCCCAATGTAAATGGGTTGAGGGATCGGATCTTAATGGAAGCACATGGGTCCCATTACTCAATTCATCTGGGGTCGAAAAAAATGTACCATGACCTAAGGGAAATATATTGGTGGGAAGGTCTAAAAAGGGACATAGCAGAATTTGCTTGTAAGTGTTCGAATTGCCAACAATTAAAGTACGAACACCTAAAGTCGGGTGGCTTACAAGAAGAGATCCAAATTCCAACATGGAAGTGAGAAGACATAAATATAGACTTTGTAGTAGGTTTAACCCAGACCCAAAAGTCCTATGATTCCATATGGGTGGTTGTGGATCAATTGACCGAATCCTCTCTCTTTATCCTAGTCAATTTTCATATTCGGCAAAGGATTACGCAAGAATCTTCTTATATGAGATTGTGTGCTGCCATGGCATTCCGTTATCTATCATATCGGATCGGGGCAAACAATAGACATCTAGATTTTGGAGGTCGTTCCAAAAAGGGTTAGGTACTATGGTGAAGTTGAGAACCACTTTTCATCCCCAAACGGATGGTCAAGCGGAGCGTACGATACAAACCCTTGATGATATGCTTAGAGCATGCATTATTGATTTTAAAGGGAGTTGGGATAGGCATTTACCTTTAGTGGAGTTTGCTTACAACAATAGTTTTCATTCATCTATTTCTGTGGCTCCCTATGAAGCCTTTTATCTTAGGAGGTGTAGGTCTCCTATTGGATGGTTTGAAGTGGGTGATCCATCACTTCTTTGTCTTGAGTTGATTGATAAGACTTTGCGAAGGTTCATATCATAAGGAACTGGTTGCAAATGGCCTATAGTACGCAAAAGTCTTATGCCGTTATAGGAAAATGGATTTGGAGTTTGAAGAATATGATAAGGTGTATTTAAAAACATCACAAATGAAAGTGGTGGTTAGGTTTGGCAAGAAAGGGGAATTGAGTCCTCGTTATGCTGGTCCCTATGAAATCTTGCAAAGGGTTGGTAAGGTTGCCTATGAATTGAAACTTCCTAGTGAATTGCCTTCGATTCATCCGATTTTTCATGTTTTTATGTTGAAAAAGTGTATCGGTGATCCCGAGTCTATTCTTCCTAGTGAGGTTTTTGGTGCAAGGATAACCTTTCTTATGAGGAATTCCCAGTTCAAATTCTTGATAGGCAAGTAAAGAAGTTGAGGAATATAGAGGTGGTTTCCCTATAGGTGTTATGGAAAAATCATCTTTTTGAGGGTTCAACATGGAAGGCCGAGGCCGACATGAAGTCCCGTTCCCCTCATCTTTTTTTGAATTAAGGTTAGTCATTATTTTTAATGATATAAATATGATTAGAAATTGAAGTTTCTTGATTTTAGGGTGAAGTGTTACAAGAAAAAAAGTGCATATTTTTGAAAACCTCACAGTAAGTTTTACAATAAAATCACTGTAGTATTTTTATTAAAAACATGAAATGTTGATATTTTCTTGCTTTGAGTTATGTTGTGCATTTTGGATATGGTGAGTCTTCATAAAATGATATGTAACATGGGTTAAGTTGAACTTTGTACTAATTGACTCATGTGATGTATTTTGAGCTCATAAGTGTTGTGAGAAGGAAATGCCTCATGATGAAGTGTTTTGAGACTTAGGTGTGGTAATATGACTTTTAATATTTGCCTTGTTGAAGCGACACGATTTGTGTTAAATGGATATTGTTGATTGGTTGGTCTGCTAGTCGTGGGTCTATTCCTTCCTTCAAAAGAATTTTAGTATTATTCGGGGACGAATGTTCCTAAGGGGGATAATGTAACACCTTGAAAATCCAAGAATCTATGTAAAGCTTAACATAGGTGTCATAAAGTCTAAACACTGTTACTAAGTCTATTTTTAATGAATATAGGTCATTAGGAGGTTTAAGAACCAAAACGTCCAAAAATGTCTAGGAAGTTGGTTCAAAGGGATGTTATTGTGCCTTAGCCTTTTCACTAACTTTTAGGAGTCGGAAATATATGAAAAAGGGTGTAAAGGTATCTAATAGATGTTTGAGTTGTTTCGTGATTGAAACGTCTCGGTACGACTACCTAAGGACCAACCAAGGGCCTTTGAGGAGGACCCCTGGAGTTTTATGCAACACTGCCTGGCAGTATGCATCGACGGGACAGACAAAGGTCCGTGTGTGGCTCGACGGTGTATCGTGGCCACCATCATCCCACACTTAGAAAGATTCTTGAAGGCTCTTGCTTTCCTAGCTACTGTTACACGCGACTAAAAGAGGTTGACGGGGCGTCAGTGGCTCAACGGGGCGTCGAGGCCACCATCATCCCACACATAGAAAAAATTAGAGTAAGCCCTTGCCTGCAAAGTCTCTGTCCGAGACGAAGGAGTGCAGGATGGAGAGGGGGGGGGTTGTCCGTCGACTCACCCACAGAGCGTCGATCAGGGTCTCGTCGGTGAAGGTCGAGTTTCACTGTTAAATTTTAAATGATTTATTCAATTAATTAAGTCGTTTAGGGGTTAGTTAGGGATTAAATGGAGACTAATTAAGTTAATTAAGCCCCACTATAAACACCCTTAACCCTCATTAACCTAAACATAACTCTCAAAATAAACTCTCTTCCTTCTCTGTTATTCTCTCTCTACATGAACTTACCATTGAAGGCTAACAAGAACTAGGTTTTGGGGGCTGGAAAAAAGGGTGGATTCTTCATCAAATTTTTGAGAAACATTTATGTATGTGTTCTATTCACCTTTGAGATTCTTTCGTCAAAGGGTTCCTTCAAAATATATTTAAAAAAGTTGAGTTTTCTTATGGGTTTCATTTAATTACGACATTTAAGTTATGGATTGAGTTATATAATGCATTCTTAGGGTTATATTGAGTAGATTAAAGTTTAGTTAAACTTGTTTATGGTAATTTTTGATTGTTTGTTCTAAATTGAAGAATATGATCCTCTATCCCTAAACCTAAGTAGTGATCTTGACCTATATTGCTTTGTGATCATTCAATTGAGTTGGTTGTTGATTTGATTAATATTCTATGGTTCCATTATGATTAAATTAAGATGAATTATAGGCCTATCATCTATTTCTTGAGATGTGATTTAGGTTATGAATTATAATGTGAAATTAGCGTACGTACATTGTCTCAAGTTGTGATCTAAAGATGAATTATGTTATTGAGATGCAATTGGCCTTGTTATTCTATTGTTTATCATTTTGCAATGATGTTACTCACCAAGTTTGGTTGAGTTATGGGTTGATGGTAAGACGTTGATTATAGACTCTGAGAAAACTTGGTAAGTCTTAGAATCTCTACTTTACTTCTAATTGTGATTGATTGTTGTTAAGTCGTGATATTACATTGGAGTTTTCCTAATACTAGGAGTATAGGGTGGTATGATGTTGAATTGAAACGTCTTGAAGATGTTGTGATGTTGATTAAGGTGTATGTGACATTAGGATGGTGAAAACTATTCATGTGCCTTAATATGTTATGAAACACTAATGTGTTAACCTCACTTATATGAATTGTGATGAAAGGAGTTATACTCGTACAATTCTTATTGAGCTATTGATGATGATGATTATACAAGTGGTAGACCCTATGGCCTAAATTAAGTTATGAATGGTAATTAAAATCTTAAAGAGATTTCAAAAAGGAACTCTAGCTAAGCACCGAGTGAACTAGATACAGGAGTGTCCCTTCCCACATAGGGAAGTTAGGAACACTAGATTACTCTCGATGTTGGAGACTATAATGCATGGAGCATGAAGAGGGCCTAACTAACTCTCCTTGTTCTTGAACTATGTGGCCCACATGGGAATACTAGCTAGTACATCCACGTAGTTGCTATGTTTTATGTTTTTGTAATACCATGGAACTTCTTTCGGTATAGAGTTTTATGACATCGGATTCCCCACTAGTTTATGTGGTCTATGTCGGTTAGGGAAATATGTTCTTAAAAGGTAAAATGAATTAAAGGACTTGAACTCTAACTTGGATAACCTAAGGGGTCTAGCTTAGTCTAGGTAGGGGTATGGGACTCTACCTAGACATTGTACTAGTTAACATTGAGGGAAGTGTTAGGAGGAGATTCTTATGTATGTTTATGTTATGACAATATATGATGTATTTATGATGACCATGGAACATTGTTTATTTTATATGTTGATTAGTTCATTTATAAATATGCCTTGGATTATAATGATAATACATGATGGAATACAAGCCTAAGCATTATGTTATGTAAAGTTGGACATTGGTCATGTTTTCTAATTGAGGATACTTGATTGAGTATGGTTGTAGGGCTTTTCTTGGTCATTTCACTGGTCGACTTGATAAGGACTTGTGAGTAGTTGTCTTGATTATTATGATATGCTTAACACTAATTCATTCTTGTGATATTATTCCTCGATGTTAGGGTTGTAGTAAATCATGGTTTCAAGTGTGTTGGGATAAGTTTACTTGTTGAGATCGTAAACATGTTTGGTTGATTAATAGGACTTACTTGACTTTGCATTAAGCCTTAAATAGGATAAAATGACATAATTTGATAAAAGTCCCTTTTAGCAGGTTTTGTTTGTGTATGTGCATATGATCCCATACTTAGTATATGTTGAGTGCTAACCCCGTTTTCTTCCCTTATCCCAAACATTTTAGGTTCTGGTCGTTGAAGAATTTGGAAGGCGATATTGTTGAAGTCTTGGATTCTTCCTTTAAAACAAGTGGGGTAGGTCCTCAACTGTCGAGGGAAATGCCATCTTCTAGCTTTGGATTTTGTTATGAGGTTATTGACTCTATCATTTATTTCATTGTTATTTGAATATTGTACTTTCGTATGACCTATACATAGTCTTGTTGAATTGATATAAGGGCTATTGGCATATTGTGATGTCAATCTAGATGGTATGAGACGAGACAATCGTTGATACTATTTCTATATAATGACATGAAACTAAGAGGCTAGTCTTTGTCTTTCAAAAGGACATCGATGCCTTTTACATATAGGGGGTAAACCTGGATGTGACATAAATTAAGTTATGATTGATATTTAAAGGCTTAAAGACAATTCAAAAAGAGACTCTAGGTTAGAACTGACTGAACAAGATTGAGCAGTGTCCCTTCCAACATAGGGAAGGTAGGAGCACTACATTACTCTTCAGATTGGATACTATAATGCATGGTGCATAAAAAGGGTCCCAACTATATCTCCTAGTTCTTGAACTATGTTGTCCCCATTGGAATACTAGTTGGTGGATCCACGTAGTTGCTATGTCTCATGTTTTGGTACTACCTTGGCAAGTAGTTCGCCTTCTTTCTGTGTAGGGTGTCATGACACCGGATTTCACACTAGCTAATGTGGTCTATGTCGGTTAGATAAAGATGTTCCCAAAAGGTAAAATGAATTAAAGGATTTGAACTCTTAACTTGGATAACCTAAGGGGTCTAGCTTAGTCTAGGTAGGGGTATGAGACTCTACCTAAGCATTGTACTAGTTAGCCTTGAGGGGAGTCTTAGGAGGATGTTCTTGTATATGTTTATATTATAATGATATATGATATGTACATTGTGAACTTGCATATTGTTGATACTATATGTTGGTTAGTTCACTTCTGAGTATGCATTGGGTTATATTGTTAACATAAGATGAAATGTATATGTAAATATTATATTATGTGAAGTCGTATATTTGTTATAGTTTCTTATTGTGGTTACTTGATCGAGTAAGGTTATGGGGTTTGATTTGTCATTACACTTCTTGACTTGATAATGATTAATGAGTAGTTGTCTTGCTTATTATGATTTGATTAACTCTTATTCATACTTGTGATATTATTCCTTGATGATAGGGTTGTGCTAGGTTATGGGTTTAAGTATGTTGATGTGCATATTACTTGTTTGAGTTAGTAATCATGTTTGGTTGGTTGGTATGACTTGCTTGATTTTGCATTAAACTTTTAAAAGAGGTAAAATGACACGTTTTGACTAAATGTCCCTTTTTAGCATGTTTTGCTCTTATATGTGCATATCGTCTCATATTTAATACATGTGGAGTACTAACCCCATTTTCTTCCCTTTTCCCAAACATTTTAGGTTCCAATCGTTGAAGAACCAATCGAGACGACTTGAAGAAGGCTTGTATAATCTCTATCATCAAAGTGGGTAGGTCATCACTTTCCGAGGGTGATGCCAATATCATGCCTATGAAGTTACTTTGTTTTTTTCTAAGAATTTTATGTTCATTCCACTTTCATTGTGTACGACTTGTATAAGCCTATATGTGGCTTTTGTACATTTTATGTAGGGCAATGTGCATATTATGATAAACGTTTCTATGGTATGAGATGAGACAATGTTTGAGACTATTTTTTGTCTTATATACATATATGTGAAATAAAAGTAGAAGGCTATGTAACCTTCCTATATGAAGGGTCTACGAATACTCGATACATATATATTATATGTATGTAAAGGTTTATGTAAATCTACAAGTAGATGTAATGAAAGTTTTCAATTTTTCCGCATTTTCAACCTATAAATGTTGTGACATGAGACTAAGAAGCTAGTCTTATTCATCAAAGAGTACAACAACACCAGTTACGTGTAAGGGTAAACCCGGTTGTAACAGATTTGCTTAAATATGTATTAATTCGCTTAAAATGTTATCTTATGTGTTTTTAAGGTGTTAAATGTTATTCTTATTGTAAGACCCTAAAAATGATTTCGGTGAACTAGAGCCAAAACTGTTTGTCATAATAGTCTAAGGTCCTAGATAAGTATATAAAGTGGTATTGAGGCAGTGTCTTAGAGTTTAGGTGCATTGGTAGAGGGACGACTAAGAAGTTCAACGACTAAGTAACCTATGTGCCTCATATGTGGTTCTATGTGTTTATGAGTGATTCATAAGGTCCTTAAATGAGTTATTATAACATATATAGGCAATGTGTCAATGTCAAACGTCCAACAATGTCCATGATGTTTGAAAGTGTTGCCTTGAAATGACCTCGTGTGTCTAAGCATGTTACGTCAAGTTCTACTTGTTTGTTTTGGGTGAGATTCATGTGATAGGTGCAAAACTTGTATAACATCATGTTTGGGTTTGAAATGTCCGGGAAAACATGTCCTTGAGGAAGGACCCATGTTTGTGGTCAAAACTGCCCAAGGCAGTCCGACCTACGGATAGCAAATAACGGTCAGTGGCCTGGTCGACGCCCCATAGGCGGAGGGCGTCATATGGTACTTAGCGTGGGGAGCTAGGATTCAAGTTTATAGTCTCTTAACCCATCGACGGAGGATAAGAATATCCGTGTGTGGACCTACGCCCCGTCGATGGGCAACCGTTGTTTCAGGTCTGTGTTCCTGCGCAGGCTACTTTTAAGTGAGGGGTGAAAGTGTAATTTCCCACACTTCCAAATAAAAGTATTGTAGGTTCCTTAGGTTTCTTTTTGGTATTTTAAATGTGTTTATAATCCTAAAACACTAAGAAAATTTAACTATTCCAAATCAAAAATCCAAATCCCTTAGAATTCTCTCTAAAACTCTGTTGGGGTCAAAACTCAAGGAAGATCTTGGATTGATGAATTGAGTGGAAATTCTTCATAAAATTAAGGAATTATCTTCATCAAGGTATGGATTTTGATCCTTGAAACTCTCTTCATCAAGGAGCTCAACTCTCAAGAAGTTCTCTAAATTTTTCAAGTTCAATTTTCTAATTTTATGATCTATTCTATGGGTTCTTGAATTAATGGTTTATAAATATTGAATAACGATTGAATTTTTATTGTATTGATGATTTAAAACTAAAATAACCTATGAACCCATGAATTTCGATGAACTCTAGTTTTTGACTAAGTTATGGGTTTCTTGATATTGATGAATTCTAATGTATATTTATGTAGGCTATTGATTGATGTAATAATTGTAGTAAATTGATATTAGGTTGAGTTGATTTATGAATATGTAGTAATTTGACCTAGTTTCATGAATATTATTAGAATTATGTTGAATTTTTGGTTATGGCCATAGGTAAGGGCCTTGCGATATTGAATGTGGTGATTTGACATTGGATTGAGTTATTGAGAAGGGAGTGGTGGTAATCTGCCCTATTTCCTTTATTTTTATGATTATTAGACTTCAATTATATTGTAATTGGTATGGTAAACTTATTGTGCTGGTGTTATGTGCTTTATTTGTAATTGATGTGGCCGTGTCGGCGTTATTTTAAGTAATGTAATGACCATTGGTTTGTTGGCAAACTACTCTAATTAATGTGACTAATTTTATAGTTATTATGTGAAGTATGATGATATCTATCTACATAATAAGCAATGTGAAGGTATATGTGTTATATTGATGTTATGTAGGTGATCATGTTAAATTTATGAATGTGGCTTTGTGTGTATAGTCTTAGGGTTGATGTATGTTATTCCATTTTCATGATTTTCATGCATTATTCTATACTCAGTACATGTGGTTGTACTAATCCATGCTTTATCTATCTCTATTGTTGTTGGTAGGTGAGGAGAATTTTGGAAGTCAAGACTTGGATCGTAGCATCATTCAAGTGAAGTAGAAGTATGTCCTCATTTTATTCGATGGCATAGATGTCTTTTATGTTTTCATTTGAAGTATTGTAACAGACTAAGTATTTCTATATTTTGAAGTATGGGCCGTGTCCCAAAACTATTCTCGTGTCTTAAGTTTAATGAGATTGAGACTTAGTATTTCCTATGACCTTATATGAGAGAGTTCTTAAATACTATGATATGTTTTGTGAAAAGTTTTAATTCCTCACTACTTATTATTATGTATATGCGATAAATGATATGTAAGGGCTTGTATAATACCTCCGAGAGGTCAAGTACGCTTGTTGCAATCCGAGATTGCCCTAACTTCTAGGGTGAGTTTTGGTATGTGACACTTATGATTATGATATGATATTTATATTAAAAAGATGCATATTTATAATAAATGTCTGTTTCATGATTTTATGCTTAATGACATACTTAGTACAAGTGTTTGTACTGATTCCATACATTTTGTTATATCTAAAGGTGTAGGTCAAATGTGAGTAGGATCGTGAAGGATAGCTTGGATTCTAGTGTCATTCAAGTAAAGTTGAACAATGTCCTCAATTGACTCCAGGGCATATATATATGTCTTTTATGTTTTTATTTCAAAGTATTGTAATAGACTAAGCATTTCTATATTTTGAAGTATGGGTCGTGTCCCAAGTATTCTTGTGTCTAAGCTTTGATGAGATTGAGACTTAATAATTCATATGATTTATAATGAAAGATGTTATTAAAGATATTCTAATATTTTGAGAAAAGTTTTAATTTCGCACTAATTTTCATTATTTATATGCGATGAACGATACAAAAACAACTTGTTTAAGACACCGAGAGGTCAAGTACGCCAGTTGCACTCCGAGAGTACCATATCTTCTAGGGTGTGGTATCGGGATGTGACAAGCTTCGTATCAGAGCCAGAAAGTAGTCTTAGGAATTAAAAAGTCTGATAAAGTTAGGACTAGTAGAGTCTTGACCATCGGTGCGATTCGTGACACATCTATGAGCGAGAGGCTATAGGATGATAGAGTTTCCCTTCTTTTCTACTTCTATGTCGTGTTGTAGAGTAAAAGCTATGAGTACTCTTTTCGTATGGCTTTCTTTGTGTTTCTAGGAAGATAAATACGAGGAAGACAATGTCTAGGAGAGATTATGAGAATAATGTGAATGAAGAGATTCCTCCTCAAGCTGAGCAAGTTCGATAAGGTCCTAAAGGTGTTCAAGATGATCAAGTCCCTATTGAGGGTGGAGGTAATGCCGGTGGTTTTCCCAAAATTGACTAATAGAGAGATTAGAGAGACTTTGCTTTCTTTAGCCCGAGCCGTGACTACTCAACTGAATTTGAGTATGAAGACTAGGGTAAATGTTTTTGAGAGAACTATGACATCTAGATTGAGAGATTTTGTAACGTTGAATCCTCCTATTTTTCTTGTCTCTAAGGTGGGAGAGGATTCCCAAAAGTTTCTAGATGATGTGTACATGGTGTTGAGTGCTATGGGGGTTACATATAGGGAGAAGGCGGATTTAACTTCGTGTCAATTGAGGGATATTTCTCAAGTATTGTACACTTAATGGAAGGATAATAGGCCGTTAGAGTCGGGTCCTATTGAGTGGGAAGAATTTGAGGAAGCTTTTCTTGGAAAGTACTTTCCCCGTCCCTGTGAGAGGAGACAAGTTAAGGTACAGGTGTTTATCAATATCAAGCAACGCAATATGAGTTTTGAGGAATACTCTTTGAGGTTCTCAATGTTATCTAGATATTCTCCATCCCTTGTGTCTAATATGAGAGATGAGATGAGTAGATTGTGATCGGGGTCGCCTATTTAGTGAAGGAAGAATGTCGTATGACCATGCTACATAAAGATATGACCCTAGCTAGACACATGGTGTATGCACAATCAATAGAGGATTCTAAACTTGGGAGGATTGCTTTAAAATTTAAAAGAAGTTGTTTAAGTGATCAAGTTCAATATAGGTCAAAGAAAAGGTCTCAAGGTCAAGATTAACTTAGGAGTGCTAGGGTGAAATTGGAGAAAGGAGGTGGTTCACAAAATGGAAAACCTATATGCGTCACATGCGGAAACAGGCACAATGGGAAGTGTCTAGCCGGTACTAATGGTTGCTATGGTTGTTGGAAGGATGATCATAAGTTGACAGATTGTCCTACCATTGCGGCTATAGGAAGACAAGGTAAACAAGTTGCTACGAATGTTCCAAAGGATGATTCTCCAAATAAGAGGCGTTTCTATGCACTCCGGACAAAAGGATCTAAACTGGATAAGGATGATGAATGATGGTAAGTTCTTATGTTTCTTTAATGTTTTAAGTTCCTTCTATATGGGGGAGAATGGTGAGTTTTTATTGATTGTTTCATCTTTTCTATTCAACTCAAGCTTGAGAGTAGAAAGCATAGATGTATGTTGCATATTGCATTGTGTTTAAGGGTCTTGTTGAAATGGAATTTCACTAATTTCTTGCATGTGTATTTTATGAAGTTATAATTTTTGTTGTAAGATGTGTTTATGTTGTTCTACATTCCATGGTAGCATGTTTCTATCATGAATTGCTTAAAAGATGCATTTTTGAAAAAAATTGCCTAGTTCACTGTAAAGACTGCCAGTAGTTCACTGTATGAATTTTGAAAAATTGACTAATTCATTCTTTTGGTCTAAAATTTTGGTAATGTTGTTAGAAGGATGTATATGAGCATTATATTGAATATATAATGAGTTTTTACTATTTGGAATGAAGGATGTGTGTTTTATGGCATGATGAGTTTTAGAATTTCTTGTAGTTTTTTGTTGTGTTGTGATCCCTTGATTATGTGAAATTGATGTTCTCTTAGATATTTGTACTGTATAATCTTCTGTATGGTATGGTCACGATTTGCTAATTGAATCTCTATTCTTGGAAATGTTCGGAGAGTGGCAAAGTGTCATTCGAGGACTAATATCATCCAAGTGGGTAGATTATAACACCCCTCAAATGAAATAGGTGAAGATAGATCCTAAAATGTTTTTAATGATGGTTTAAGGTCCTAAACTAGTCTATAATGTGATATTGATGCAGTGTCTAGAGTTTTAGTTGCATTGGAAGTCAAACGTCAAGGGACGACCAAGACGTTCGACGACTTAGTCACCTATGTGCCTCATATGTGGTTATGTGCCTAATTGTGTGATTAGTGAACTAATTAGGTCTTTATATGATTTAATATAGTGTTTATAGGCAGTCTGTCAAGTTTTGTGAAGTTTGGAGGTCAATCGTCGAAGAACGTCCATGACGATTGAAAGGGTTGCCTTGAAACGACCTTGTGTGTCTATGCATGTTTCGTTGAGTTTTACGTGTTTGTTTTGGATTAAATTCATGTGATAGGTCCTAAACTCGCTTACAAACATATCCAGGTTAGAAACATCCATAAAAACATCCCCAAGGACCATCCAAGGGTCCTTGAGGATGGACTATTTTCATTGAGCCAAGATTGCCTAAGACAGTCCAACCTACGGAGGCAGTCGACGCTTAGTGGGTCATTCGACGCCCCGTAGGTGAGGGGTCATTAGTGGATACTTAGGCGTGGTGAACGAGGATCCAAAGACCAGCCTAATTCCGAACAGGATGGTCTGTTTGTCAAGGGACGGGTCGTCGATGGTCTTCCATCGATTGGGTCTACATTCCTGCGCAGTCACTGTTAAGTTCAAGGGGTGAAGTTATAAATTCACCCCACATCAAAATCAAAACCCAAATTTCCTTAGAAATTTTCAAGAACTCCATTGTAGCCTAAACTCAACGAAAGGATTGGATTGGAGGTTTGAGTAAATATTCTTCATCAAATTGGAGGATTATATTTATTGAGGTATGGTTTTTATCCTTGAAACTCTATTCATCAAGGAGCCCAACTTTGGAAGAAGTTTTCTAAAATTCTCAAGATGATTTGTCCAATTTTATGATATATCCATGGGTTCTTGCATTAAAGGTTTTTAAGCATTGAATATTTATTGAATTGTTATCAATTATATGATTTTAATCTATGAACCCATGTAATTGATGAACCCTAGTTTTTGACTACTTTATGGTTGAAGTGATTTGGACTTAATGCTAATGAATTCTAGTGTAATTTCCTATGGGCTATTGAGTGATGTAATAATTGTATTGAATTGATATCTAATTTTTCTTATATTTATGAATCTTTATTTAATTGACCTAGTTTCATTGGTTATCATTGTTTTTCTTTTGAATTATTGGTTATGGCCATGGGTAAGGGCCTTATGGTATTGAATTGGATGGTTTAACATTGGATTGAAGTATTGAGGATGGAGTGGTGGTACACTTTCCCTAATTCATTTTAGTTTATGTTAATTAAACTTCAATTATATTGTGATTTGTATGGTTCACTTATGGTGGAGGTGTTATGTCCTTTACTTCCAAATTGATGTGGCCTTGTAGGCGTTACTTTATGTAATATGATGATCATGGACTTGTCTGAAACTACTTGAAGTATTATGATGATTTGTGTAGTTTATTATGTGAAATTGGATAATATCTATCTAAATGATAAGTAATGTGAAAGTATATGTGTTCTTCTATTGATGCTATTTAGGTGATCATGCTAGACAATGACAATGTCATTATGTGTATAGACTTAGGGTTGGTGCATGGTTATTACTACTTGACTATATGAGTCTATGATGGTAATATTGATGATGATATGGTAGTGTACTTATTGATGATAATGGGTATTTCTTTGTGCTTCTATAATGACATGTAATATGTGTTAAAGTAAAGTATGTTGTGTCTAGTCTTTGTTGACTTGTGTCCCTTACTTGATGCATGCATGAATGTGAATATGAAATGTCTTGACTTAGAATTCTAAAGATTCTTAGTATTTTATGTATGAATGGAATGAGACCATAAATGATGTTAAGATGGTCCTTATTGTGAAACCTTGAACCTAGTGGTAAGGTTATGAATGTTGAAGTCGAAAGCCGTAATTGTATCCTTCAAGTAAACGAATGATAGACTTAAGGTTGGTTGGCTGGAATGACATCATATCAATCCTTAGAAAGTCATTATGAGCTTCTTGTCGCCATTGTAAGGTAGCCCTTGTGGATATGTTTGGTAGGGTGAATGTGATTGGGTTATGAACTAGATATGGAACCCCTTTATATGAACCTTTAATGTAAATCACTCTATGAGAACAAAGGCTAGAACCGAGTGAGTATGGTGAGGGAAGTAAATGAGACAAGAGTACAAAGCACACCCTTTATATTCCATAACATTGTGCCTACATGGGATGTGTCCAATTTCTACCATTGACAAGTACAACACCCTCATCAGAGTAGGTTAGACCTACGGATTCCAAAACTAGGTATCATGGTCTATGTCGGTTATTGTCTATTCTCATCATATGGGATACCTACTAGTATTAGAGAAGTTCAATGAAGTTTAGGTTGTGGTATGGGACACTATCTAGAGATTGCACAATAGGCTTTGAAGGTGTTAGTTAGAGTCCCTAGCTCTTGTCCAAGACCATTACTTGAATGTCCTTATGTGATAAAATGAGTCTTAAATGAAATAATGAATGTAATGTCTTAAATTTAAAAAGTATGTTAAATGAAAAAATACTTACCTAGAGTAGTTAATGGTTTTCTAGTTAAGGTTTGAAGGGGGTGTAGGAATGGTCACGTCGTATCTTACCTAGATAAGTCTTAAGAATGACTCTAGTTAGGAAAGATGTTGATTATGTGGACATGATCTAAGACTTAGGTAGTCTTAAAGATTATTTGTGTAATCTTGAAGAGGTCAATCATGGACGTTATTTTATTGATTTACTTAAGTAAGTTTTTTGATAGCCTTTGGAAAGAGAATGTCATATTATCTATGTTTGATGTCTTGTTGGTGTGTGTTGATCTTATTATTGGTGGTCTTAAGGATTATTTAGGTGTGCCTAGAGAGGTTTTATTTGTGGTCTCTCTTTGTTTTACTTGACTGAGTCTTAGGATAACTTTTAGTGAGGGAACTACATACTCGAAAGTGGCTAAAGTGAAGTGAATGAACTTCACTGTAACAGTAATATATATCACTGTAAGATTTGCTTTAAAATGTATTAAATAGCTTAAAATGTTATCTTATGTGTTTCTAAGGTGTTAAATGTTATTTTTATGATTATGATATGATATTAAAATGAAAAAGATGCATATTTCGAATAAATGTCCATTTTCATGATTTTATGCCTAATGCCATACTTAGTAGAAGTGTTTGTACTAATTCCATACATTTTGTTATCTCTAAAGGTGTAGGTTAAAGGTGAGAAGGATCGTGAAGAAGATCTTGAATTCTAGAGTCACTTAAGAATAGTTGAAGTATGTCTTTGATTTAGTCTAGGGTATATATACACGTCTTTTATGTCTTTTATTTCAAAGTGTTGTAATAGACTAAGTATTTCTATATTTTGAAGTATGGTTCGTGTCCCAAGTATTCTCGTGTTTAAGCTTTGATGAGATTGAGACTTAGTATTTCCTATGATTTCCAATGAAAGATGTTATTAAATATATTCTAATGTTTTGTGAGAAGTTTGCGATGAACGCTATGAAAATGGATTGTACAAGACCTCCGAGAGGTCAAGTACGCCGGTTTCACTCCGAGAGTGCCATATCTTCTAGTATATTGTCTCGGGATGTGACACTTCATATGTGAGATTAATACATCATCATCATCATCATCATCATGTCATAATAAGGTACACATGTAGTTTATAACCAACCTTATATCATTACATCCTAAACATAATCTTACACCTTCACATAATCTAGACATTTCAATTACATAATCATACCCACACCTACTTAATACAATCACAAGATATGCTTCAATTAAACTTCTTCACCAAGTACAAGCCATCACAATTGAATTAAAGGTTCAAGATCACAATATCTTGCCTATTATCCTACAAAAATCATCATCCATGGTATTACCATCAATCCAAAAAATTCATCCAGGTGTTATAACATCATTATAATAATAAATAAACACAAGCACTATGTCAATTGCATCATCCTAATCAATTCAACATGAGTTCATAAGCTAGGGTCAATTCATGATCCATTTCAAGTACTAGGTTTAACATCAAGAACTATCATAATTGAATAACAATACACCATAATATAACCATAGTAATAATTATAAATCCAGAACAATGAAATTTGAAACATCAATTTCGGATTAGAAAGAAACCCATGTTGAATTCATCTTTTGGAAAACAATTTCGAAGAACCCTTGGGGGAAAGGAATCCCAAAAATGAAAGGTTCCCATACCTTGTCAATACTTTAAGATTGATGGATAAAAGTGATGTTCTTGATTCCCTGGAACTCTTAAAATTTTCCCTTCAATGGAATAATCTTTGGGAGATCAAAAGTAGAGAGAAGGAAGAGTAATTTGTGTTTGGGAACTGTGGGGTGTAAAGTTGGGTTTATACTTAGGGTAGATTATATAGTCAATTAACTAACTCAATTAACCACCCCTTAACCCCTAATAAAACCCCTAACTACTTAACTAATTAATTGTCTTCACTTAAAACTTGGCAGTGAACTTACAGACCTGACCTACGAGACCTTGACCTATGGTCCATAGGTCAGTCGACGCTTGCCTCCCCCCACCGTCCTGCACATTCGTGGATATTGTCACAGATTTGTATATTTGGAAAATTTTAGAAAGTGTTTAAGTATAGGACTATGGAGTCATCGACTCTCCGTCACCTAGGCGACGGTCTGCAATCACAGGTAGCTGATATACCGTGGTTTCACGGTATCATTAATACTTTTTCCTTAAGTTTAGTGCGTCCATAAGCCTTTTTGTGCTAATTTTTATATAAGTTTCTCTTTGTTTTGCAGGAAATCTATCCAAAGCCAAATGCAGAGATTTTGAGAGAAGAAATGCAGAACAGACACCTACGGAGCTGATGACGGTCCGTCGTGCTTGTGATGGTCCGTAGGTGGCAGTGTAGAGAAGCTGCTGAAGGAAGATGGGGAAGTCTTACCATGTGTGGGATTACGAAGCTTGTGACGGGCCGTCGTGGCTTTGACGGTCCGTCCTGCAGGTTCGTCGTGAAGATCAGAGAAGTGATCCCAATACCCAGATTCCAAGAGTTGAAGTATTTTGGAATGAAGACCCTCGACGGACCGTTGTGCCTATGAAGGTCCGTCATACTTGCCGTCGAGGGGAATGAAGAGAGCAGCAGAAGAAAGTTCACAAGTATGGGACGACGGAGTCCATGACGGTCCATCATGACTACGACGGTCTGTCGCGTGGTCCGTCTACCCAGCTGCGTTTTGGCAGATTTCCAGCTATTAGAATCCTTGTTTAATTAGGTTTTTGTTTTTTTATAAATACTTCGAAAAACCTTGTTTTTGTAGTTAGACACCAGATAGTTAGACATCATATTATTAGACTCTTTGTATTAGTGTTAGACTTTTGATTATCATTGATTATTGGTGGTTTGTGGTGATTAATCAAGCAAACGTTCGGATTTTATTCTTTTTCATTGAAGTAAGTACATGAATTCTTATTTAATATATTTGAATATTGTGTTTATGGCTATGAGTAACTAAACTCCATAACTAGGATTGTGGGAACCATAGGCAAATAATGAGATAAACCTAACTAAAATAACAATTCTAGATTAGTGTCTTGCATGTATTAATAATTATCTCATTTAGAAGTCTTTTTAACGGATGGCCAACGTTAGAACTCGCCTTAATGCTACTTGCCGGACCAAGGAGGTAGATAATAGGAAAAGAATTATTAACATAGATTTAGTGTATACTATCTAATAGGCTAGTATTGATTAGTACTAGGTAATAACTTAGTCAAATATCGAATACGATGCTTAATATGAGATAAGGATAAGGGTTAGGATAGCAACACACGTAGCCGGACCAAGGTGCGGAGTGAGATTTTCTAGATGCCGGACCAAGGATTTAGAAATACATAACTTATCACTTTGCATGCAAGATACTAGGAAAGAATTGTTATAGTTAGAGTTATCAAGTTATGAACCTGTGGGGAACACGTAAACTCTAGTTACTTTTATTAATTGATTAAAACCCAACATTAAAAACTGTCAAGTATCTCTTTCATGTGTGTTATTTATATTCACTTATTTAGAGATAGAACCCCCCTTTTTATGTTTTACTTTCCAAGGAAGTCATTGACCAAACCATAGTAATAATAGGTTGAAGTTGAGTCTAGACTATTTTCCTCATGGGAACGATCCCAACCTCACTAGTTGGGTTATTTACTTGACACGACCTCTTTACCTCTTATTTGAGAAGTAAGTTTGAGCATATCAAATTTTGGCGCCGCTGTCGGGGAATATAGATTTTTGATTAACTTGAACTTATTACTATAGTTTAGTTGATATTTTCTTGATTTTACTTTGTTTTATTGTTTTTGATTTCTTTTCAGAACTATCCTCCTTGTATGCCAAATACACGGAGAGGAAGAGAACCATTGTTTCCCTACGATCTTGAGTTAGAGCGTACACTGTGCAATATGAATCGAAACTTGGGAATAAATGAAGATGATCCAAACCAGAAAATCCCAGTTCCAATTGATGTTAATGGTCAAATGTTACCCGATTCTTCGGGTGAACATCAACAGAGTGGAAAAAATCCTGTTCCACGGCCCCAAGCATACTACAGAGGGTATGATAACATAGCAGACTCGGATGGGCCACTTGTCTTTCCCCCTCTACCCACAGGCCACACTTTTGTGGCAACTAGTAGGCTGATGCAAATGCTCAGTGCCAGAGGTTTGTTTTCAGGGCTACCTTCTAAGGATCCACATGCCCATATACCTAAGGTAAGGGTAGTATGTAAAAGTTGTGTGGGAAGGCCTGATTTGGATTTAGATGTAATAGGTCTCAGAGTTTTTCCTCTCTCATTGACGGGAGAGGCTGATATTTGGTTCACTGAGCTCCCATACAACTCCATCTTTACTTGGAATCAACTAAGGGATGTCTTCTTAGCACGCTACTATCCGGTCTCCAAGAAACTAAACCACAAAGACAGAGTGAATAACTTTGTGGCACTACCAGGAGAGTCAGTTAGTAGTTCTTGGGATAGATTCACCTCATTCTTGAGAAGTTTTCCAAATCACCGTATAGATGATGAATAACTAAAAGAATACTTCTATCGGGGACAGGATGATAACAACAAAGCGGTGTTGGACACTATAGCAGGTTGATCTTATGGAGAATGTCCCTATGCTGAGATTGCTGAAAAATTAGAAAAAATCTCCCTGAATAACAAAGCTTGGAGTACTAGGAAGTCTGATACAGGGAGAAACACATTCGCAGTACAGTCCACACACAACCCAACCACAGATGAGATTCGTGAAGAAATGACTCACATGAGAACTGAGCTTGGGTTGGTACTAAAACATGTCACTGGGGGTGCAGAAAAGATTAATGCAATCAACTACTTGCCTAAACCACCACCCCGTAACGGTGAATATTACTATGAGGAGGATTCCTATGCAGTAAATGAACAAATAGGGGGGTTTCCAACCAAGCGCCCAAGGCTCAAATAAGGATAATTGGTGCCAAGGTCAAGGGAACCAAGGTCGGAACTATGGTAACTACAACTGTGAGGGCCATTATGTCCGAGATGGAAACTACAACCGCGACAACAACTTTAACAGGGGTAACTACGCTAATAGAAACGACAGGAATGGGCCCTATATCCCTCCTCAAAATCATGAAGTTACTCCTAGGGATGGTGGAGATAGTATGGCGCGAGTTGAGGAAATGTTGCACAAAATGATGAGGAGGTTCGATGCTAGTGATGGGCACATTAAAGAGTTGAGGTGTGATTTAGCTAGTGTTGGGAAAAAAGTTGATACACATGCAATTTCGATTAAGTAGATCAAATTGCAAGTGGCCCAATTATCTGCGACAGTGAACACACGGCAACCGGGCACTCTTCTTAGCAACATTATCCAAAATCCAAAGAATGATGTGCACTGTATGGCAATCACTACAAAAGGGTTGTTGGGAAACCATCGACCCATCTATGCTATCTAATGAGGAAAAAGTGAGAAAGGATAATGATAATGTAGTAAAAGGGTAGTGGGGAAGCAGAGGAAAGTAATGGAAAAGATACAGAAGTATCTATCAAGGTAATTCCCATGCCTAGGCCACCACCACCTTTCCCTCAGAGATTAGTGAAAAAGACCAAGGATGATAAATACCGGCGTTTTATAACAATGTTGAAGCAGCTTTCTATCAACGTCCCTTTGGTAGAAGCTCTAGAACAAATGCCCGATTAAGCTAAATTTATGAAAGATCTGGTCACCAAGAAAAGATTGGTCACTTTCAAGGATGATGATAGACTACAGCATTGTAGTGCTACTGCTACAAGATCCCTCGTACAAAAGAAAGAAGATCCGGGTGCGTTCACTATTCCTTGTACAGTTGGGTCGTTACATTTTGCGAAAGCATTATGTGATTTGGGGGCAAGCATAAATCTCATGCCCCTCTCAATTTACAAGAAGTTGGGTTTAAAAGATCCAAAACCCACTACGATGCGACTACTGATGGCTGATCGGACAATGAAACGGCCCATTGGGATACTCCATGATGTGCTAGTAAAAGTGGAGTCATTCATATTTCAAGCTGATTTTGTTATTCTTGACTGTGAGGTTGATTTCGAAGTGCCTATTATTCTTGGGAGGCCATTCCTTGCTACAGGTAGAACATTAGTTGATATGGAGAAGGGACAGATGACATTTTGGTTGAATAATGAAGAAGCAACCTTCAACATTTGTAGGACCATGAGGCAGAGTGGTGAGCTCCAATCGGTATCTGCCATATCCCACAAAGAAAATATGAAGAATTAGACTGAACAGAAAAATGCAAAACAAGAGTTTATGGATGGGGATTTGGTACTTGTAGACAGTTCTGGGGTGCCTTGCCTTCCGGGCAAGCTCAAGTCCAAATGGACTGGCCCTTACCTGATTACACAAGTATTCCCTCATGGAGCAGTTGAGTTAAAATCCAAGGAAGGAGTGTGGTTTAAGAGGAATAGAGATAGTATAAAACTCTATTTTAAGCATAAAGCATCGGGGAATGAAATGATAGAGGCATACCATCTTGATGAATTCTGAGTACTCAAGTATCCCTAGTCGTGCCGCGACATTAAATCAGGCGCTTGTTGGGAGGCAACCCAATACTTATCGTCTTTTTAGTAATGGTAGCATTTTTCTATTAATGGGTTTTAAATTTGCAGGCACATCACCAGGAAATTCTGCAGACAAATTACTCTGCAGCAGTCACTGACGGACATATCGACGGACCGTTGTGCTTGCGACGGACCGTCGCATGCATCCGTTGTACCAGGTACATTTTCCTGTTGTTTTGAAATTAGGGCACACACGACGGAACCAATAACGGGTCGGCACAACTGTGACAGACCGTCGTCAGGGAACCGTCGCGTGATTAATAAATTATATCGACCCAACCCGGCTGAACCCTTTTTAAAAATCTGACCGTTTACACACCCCAACCCCTCATTTTCACCCCATTCATTCATTATTCCTCTCATCTCCCCCCTCTTTTCAACTTCCAAATTTCCCCCTCACTGATCATTACCCCCAAAATTCTCCAAAGCCATAAAATTATCATCTACTAGTCGGAGCTGTTGCTGTAGGTGTCTACCTTGCAAACTGAGTCATTGTCCATTTGCTTTTTTCTCCATTTCTAAGGTATGTGTCTCTAAATTTATACTAAGTTATCTTGAATTTTTGTTTAGTAGTTAGTATTAGCTTAGTTCTTAGTCGTATATTGTTTCCTTTATATGATCATATCTAAAACTAGGCTCAAAATATTCGAATTTGCCATGTTGACAACCCTAGACATAGGTGATTTTGCATTGCTAGTTCCCTAGGTTGTGGGGATAGACACGTATAGGTCCACAACACTACAAGACCATGTGGGTTCATCGGGGATGCATAGGGTACCCCCAGTTCTATCACTGCTATTCAGAACGAGACCCCAATGACAGACCGTCGTATACACGACGGACCGTAGTAAGGTCCGTTCCACAAGCCCTAGCACCCTGTCCCAATGACACTATTGACGGACCGTCGTCTTCACGACGGTCCGTCCTTCACAACTGTTCTGGTTGTCAGAGACCCTGTTTCTCAGGGTCTCTCACTTTTTCTAAGTGTCATTCAATGGAGACATGTGACGGACCGTCATACCCACGACGCTCCGTCCTGCACGACCTTCATGATGGTCTGAGACCCCTCTGCTAAGGGTCTCCAATAATTTTATAAGTGTCCTACGACGAACACCTACGACGGACCGTCGTACCCACGACGTTCCGTCCTGCTCGACCGTCATGATGGTCAGAGACCCCTCATTCAGGTTTTTTTATATATAAATAGACTAAGTACAACACGACGGACCTCATGACGGTCCATCATAGACACGGTGAGTCGTCATCTGACCCGTCGTGTGATATAGTTTCAATAGCACTGACACACTATTTTCAACGTTTTATTTCGTATGGGATTTCCTGTCTTGTTTGCCACTACTCGTACTAATAGTGATCCTTTGCAGGTACTATCTACTATGGCACCCGAGCAAGACCGAACCTACGCACGCGGGCGATCAAAGTCTGTTGCCCCGTCTGCACGCTTGATCATCGGCGCTGATGATGAGCGGGACCCTGAGTATGTGCCCCCAGGCACTTCCACACCTTCCCGTGCTGCACGTGCTCCTAGAGCTACACCGAAGACGGTGGCTTCCGACGTAGTCACTGCCTCCCAGTCTGATGAGGAGCGCACACTGATCGGCATACCCTCTGGGTCAGCCACAAATGAGGAAGGAGCGTCTGACTCCTTAGGAGTATCACGGTCTGAGGAAGCTTCTGGCTCTGCAAAGGTTCCCGCACCTGCCACTGCTGCAGCGTCGGCCTCGTCTGATGAGGCTGAAAGTTCAGACTCTACATCCGGCGCACCAGCTCAAGTCCCCACCCCAGCCACTGACCAGCCAAACAGGTGGTGTGTCGACGGCTAGTATCAAGTTTACTCCGACGCCAAGTTCCTGACTGATAAAGGAGTAATGACTCAAACACTCACCTTGGAGCGACGGGTACTTACAGGGAGTCTCCCCACGATGCCGGAGATCCATAACCTCTTCACCAGGCATCGCTTAGAGTGGACAGCACGTCCGTTGGGATGATACAACGAGGAAATGGTCCGAGAGTTCTACGCATCCTACGTAGCGACTCTCCGATCACAGATCGACAGGCGGGCTGCTCCCGCTAAACAGGCCCCATTGGAGCAGGTTCGAGTCCGGGGCGTGCAGGTTGACATTTCCCTGCCAGCCATCTGCTGGTTCCTATACGGCGAGAGTGCAGATGCTACTCGGACCCCCATCACTACCGAGTTTGACTACCGCTAGCAGATAGTAAAGGATGGACAGTTCTTGCGAGAGCCAGCACTAAGAGAGACCACCAAGAGGTGGATGGCCCTGCACCTGTCAGTAGATGGAGAGGGTGCCGATTTGGTCACTGAGCCGAAGGGGGCCATCAAGAAGGCCAACCTCACGTTCATAGCAAAGTTCTTGTGGCTGCTCGTCCGTCACTACCTTTCCCCCACAGCTGCTGATAACATAGTTACCTGGGATCGAGCAGTGTTGATGGCGGCAATGATAGCCTGCTTCGAGGTGGACTTCGCATGGCTTCTCCAGGAAGTCATGCATGAGAGGGCATTCAAGGTCACTACTACCTACCCCTTCCTGTGTATGATCTTTGCCCTTTGAAGGTCCGCAGGTGTGCCCATATGGCACGTCGATCAGCTTAAGACCCCTCAGGGCACTGTCGACGTCGGCCTCATCAGAGACGAGGCCAATGAGTTGTCTCCACGCAGAGGGCCCCATCCAGAGCTGCCCCCACTTGCTGATAATCTTGCGGATACGGTAGCACAGGCCCGCACAGCTACACAGGCGTCCACTGACACTACCCCGGTCGAGTCTATCCCCGGTAGTAGCACAACCCTGATCCTCTCGCACAACCCCTCTCCCGTTACTGGTCTCGCTTGCTAGGGTCCAAAAACTAGAGGCACAAATGGCCACTCTTCTGCATCATATCCAGCCGTGGATGTAGAAGTCAATTACTGAGTCTGAAGCACGTCTAGAGAGGAAGATGCAGCAGTTTACAGAGCGGAAGATTGGTGAGGTCAACCAGCGTCTGAACGCCTTTAAGTTGAGAGTGTTAGCCCGACCAACCCCTCCGGTGGATGTGTCGACTCTTCAGGCTGCAGTCGACAGTCTTCGTGCAGACATCGACACGATCCTAGAGGCAAAGTTGCCGGAGTCTGAGGCCCCTTTTGTCGACCCTGCTGAGGACACCGTGCTAGCGGCCATGTTTACTACTTCAGAAATTCCACCACCTCCCCCTCGAGAGAGTGCCAAGAGGCATAGGGGTCGAGCAGAGGATGAGGCGCGAGCAAGGAAGAAGGAGCACCGATAGATGGAGGCTGCGAGGAGAGCCTCATTTGCTGACGAGGCGGCGCACCAGATGAGAGCGTCAAAGTTAGCGGCAGGGGCATCTAGCTACAGCACTGTAGATATCGTTGGTGGCACTACTGATGGTGCAGTTTGATCTGAAGACACCACTGAGGGTGTCCAAATTGCAGAGAACGTGGGTTCTGAGGAACCGGACCCACCAGCTTACTATTCGATGGCGCTTTGCGCCACAGGTTTGCTTCACCTACCACTCTAATAGTTATATTTTTTTTTATGCATTGGGGACAATTGCATGCTTTTTTGGGGGTGGGGTAAATGGAAAGTGAGTATTAGGGTGAAGTCTGAGTAGCCCAACTCACTTTCCTCTTTTAGGGTTTTCTTGCCTGTGTTCTTTTTCCCCAAAAGACTGATTAATTTTTCTGTTGAACCAGCATGTTTATATCTTTTGTACATAGTTTAACTCTGAAGCATGATGGCTTAAATTATATCTTGATAAAATTGGAGAATGTTGCATGACTAGGCATACTAATTGCTAATTGTGTGGCTCTAAGCATGAAATAGAATTACACCATTGCATTACCCTAAGTCTTCAATTCGAACTAGGTGTCTAATAATCTAGTATAGTGATGACATGTCAAGTGAGTGTGAGGAAATATGAATAGTCCACCATTGGTACTGAGCTAGAACTTGCCTGGTTAGTCCTGCTAAAAGTAAGTTGTAATAAACAATTAGGAAAAGATCATAGGCCCTTATTCAATATAGCCCATTTCTAGCCTAAATAAAATAAACCAAATGAAATTTATCCTTCTTTTATCCAAATAATCTGAGCTTAAAATTAGACCTTTCTTTTTCACCCCAACTGATGTTTTCTGGGAAAAAAGTGTTGGCCCTGGTCCCTCCTTGGACATGTGCACCTCAGCTTATGCCAAAAGCATAAGTTGAGGGTGGCTAATGCATGAATAACCTTCGTTATGTCCCTGACCCAATTTTGGGTATTGTGTACCTTGACTCATGGCAAATCCATGAGTTGAGGGTGGCTATTAGGAGGAATGCTCTGGAAAGTGGGGTTGAAAGAACAAAGAGAGAGAAAGAACAAAAGTAAAGTGACTCAAGAACTCATTGAAAGAAAAGTAAAGAAAAAGAAAAATATACAAGAATTACAAACAAGAAAATAATAGAGTCACTCAAACAAATTAAGAAAGAAGAGAAAATAGCAAGGTGAAAGAATATGAGAAACAGGGCGAGATTAAATGATAGAAAGAGGGAAGGTTTTGCCGATATGTCAAGGAGGGCAAAAAGTTACTAACGTATAACTAAATATACCCTACCGGACCCTGAGCCTATTTTACAAGCTAAAAAAGTCCTATCGTGATCCTAAGGGTTGTATAGCGAACTTAAGGCAGCAAAAATAAGGGCAAGCTTATGGCAATAGGTATTAATGAGTGTGACTTTGTTCTGATAGCGAGTGTTGAAAAGTAATCCTTATACTCGAACTAAAATCATTGTGTGAAAAATGATGATTTTGTTCTAAAGTGAGGACATTAATTGCAATACCAGAATTGTTAGCACCTTGGTGAGAAATTGAAGAGTATAGGTGTTAATGCATGGTGAGTCTGTGTCATGTTCTGATCCCACAAAAATTCAATCCTAATAGTGATAGCATGCATAGATTGGATGAGATTAATCGGGATTGACAGGCAAATGATTACGAAGGATAAAACATGGATACTATTGTACAAAGATTGTGGTTTCACGGTAGCATTTATGCTTTTTCCTTGAGTTTAGTGCGTCCAAAAGCCTTTTTATTTATATAAGTTTCTCTTTGTTTTGCAGGAAATCTGTCCAAAGCCAAATGCGGAGATTTTGAGAGAAGAAATGCAGAAGAGACCACCTACAGAGTTGATGACGGTCCATCCTGCAGGTTCGTCGTGAAGATCAGAGAAGTGATCCCAGTACCCAAATTCCAAGAGTTGAAGTATTTTGGAACGAAGACCCTCGACGGACCGTTGTGACTATGACGGTCCGTCATACTTGCCGTCGAGGGGAATGAGGAGAGTAGCAGTAGAAAGTGCACAAGTATGGGACGACAGAGTCCATGACGGTCCGTGATGACTACAATGGTCCGTCGCGTGGTCCGTCGACCCAGCCACGTTTTGGCAGATTTCCAGCTATTAGAATCCTTGTTTAATTAGGTTTTTGTTTTTTTATAAATACTTCGAAAAACCTCGTTTTTGTAGTTAGACACCAGATAGTTAGACATCATATTATTAGACTCTTTGTATTAGTGTTAGACTTTTGATTATCATTGATTGTTGGTGATTTGTGGTGATTAATAAAGAAAACTTTTGGATTTTATTCTTTCTAATTGAAGTAAGTACATGAATTCTTATTTAATATATTTGAATATTGTGTTTATGGCTATGAGTAACTAAACTCCATAACTAGGGTTGTGGGAACCATAGGCAAATAATGAGATAAACCCTAACTAAAATAACAATTCTAGATTAGTGTCTTGCATGTATTAATAATTCTTTTGTTTAGAAGTCTTTTTAACGGATGGACAACATTAGAACTCGCCTTAATGCTACTTGCCGAACCGAGGAGGTAGATGATAGGAAAAGAATTATTAACATAGCTTTAGTGTATACTATCTAATAGGCTAGTATTGATTGGTACGAGGTAATAACTTAGTCAAATATCGAATATGATGCTTAATATGAGGTAAGGATAAGGGTTAGGATAGCAACACACGTAGACGGACCAAGGTGCGGAGTGAGATTTTCTAGATGCCGGACCAAGGATTTAGAAATACATAACATATCACTTTGCATGCAAGACACTAGGAAAGAATTGTTATAGTTAGAGTTATGAAGTTATGAACCTGTGGGGAACACGTAAACCCTAGTTACTTTGATCAATTTATTAAAACCCAACATTAAAAACTGTCAAGTGTCTCTTTCAAGTGCGTTATTTATTTTCACTTATTAAGAGATAGAAACCCCCTTTTTATGTTTTACTTTCCAAGGAAGTCATTGACCAAACCAAAGTAATAATAGGTTGAAGTTGAGTCTAGACTATTTTCCTCGTAGGAACGATCCCAACCTCACTAGTTGGGTTATTTACTTGACACGACTGCTTTACTTCTTATTCGAGAAGTAAGTTTGAGCGTATCAAATTTTGGCGCCGCTACCGGAGAATATAACTTTTAGATTAACTTGAACTTATTACTATAGTTTAGTTGATATTTTCTTGATTTTACTTTGTTTTATTGTTTTTGATTTCTTTTCAGAACTATCCTCCTTGTATGCCAAATACACAGAGAGAAAGAGAACCATTGTTTCCCTACGATCTTGAGTTAGACGTACACTGCGCAATGTGAATCGAAACTTGGGAATAAATGAAGATGATCAAAACCAGAACATCCCGGTTCCAATTGATGTTCATGGTCAGATGTTACCCGATGCTTCGGGTGAACATCAACAGAGGGGACAAAATCCTGTTCGACGGCCCCAAGCATACTACAGAGGGTATGATAACATAGCAGACTCGGATGGGACACTTGTCTTGCCCCCTCTACCCACAGGCCACACTTTTGTGGTAACTAGTAGGCTGATGCAAATGCTCACTGCCAGAGGTTTGTTTTCAGGGCTACCTTCTGAGGATCCACATGCCCATAAAGCTAAGGTAAGGGCAGTATGTAAAAGTTGGGTGGGAAGGACTGATTTGGATTTAGATGTAATAGGTCTCAGAGTGTTTCCTCTCTCACTGACGGGATAGGCTGCTATTTGGTTCACTGAGCTCCCATACAACTCCATCTTTACTTGGAATCAACTAAGGGATATCTTCTTAGCACGCTACTATCCGGTCTCCAAGAAACTAAACCACAAAGACAGAGTGAATAACCTTGTGGCACTACCAGGAGAGTCAGTTAGTAGTTCTTGGGATAGATTAACCTCGTTCTTGAGAAGTGTTCCAAATCACCGTATAGATGATGAATCACTGAAAGAATACTTCTATCGGGGACAGGATGAGAAAAACAAAGCGGTGTTGGACACTATAGCAGGTGGATCTTATGGAGAATGTCCCTATGCTGAGATTGCTGAAAAATTAGAAAAAATCTCCCCGAATAACAAAGCTTTGAATACTAGGAAGTCTGATATAGGGAGAAACACCTTCGTAGTACAGTCCACTCACAACCCAGCCATATATGAGATTCGTGAAGAAATGGCTCAAATGAGAACTAATCTTGGGTTGGTACTAAAACATGTCACTGGGGTGCAGAAAAGATTAATGCAGTCAACTACTTGGCTAAACCACCACCCCCTAACGGTTAATATTACTATGAGGAGGATTCCTATGCAGTAAATGAACAAATGGGGGGTTTCCGACCAAGCGCCCAAGGCTCAAATCAGGATAATTGGCGCCAAGGTCAAGGGAACCAAGGTTGGAACTAAGGTAACTACAACCGTGAGGGTCATTATGTCCGAGATGGAAACTAAAACCGCGAAAACAACTTTAACAGGGGTAACTACGCTAATAGAAACGACAGGAATGGGCCCTATATCCCTCCTCAAAATCGTGAAGTTACTCCTAGGGATGGTGGAGATAGTATGGCGCGAGTTGAGGATATGTTGCACAAAATGATGAGGAGGTTCGATGCTAGTGATGAGCACATTAAAGAGTTTAGGTGTGATTTAGCTAGTGTTGGGCAAAAATTTGATACACATGCAATTTCGATTAAGCAGATCAAATTGCAAGTGGCCCAATTATCTGCGACAGTGAACACACGGCAACCGGGCACTCTTTCTAGAAACACTGTCCAAAATCCAAAGAATGATGCGCACTGTATGGCAATCACTACAAAAGGGTTGTTGGGAAACCATCGACCCACCTATACCATCTACTGAGGAAAAAGTGAGAAAGGATAATGATAATGTAGTAAAGGGTAGTGGGGAAGTAGAGGAAAGTAATTGACAAGATACAGAAGTATCTATCAATGTAATTCCCATGCCTAGGCCACCACCACCTTTCCCTCAGATATTAGTGAAAAAGACCGAGGATGGTAAATACCGGCGTTTTATAACAATGTTGAAGCAGCTTTCTATCAACATCCCTTTGGTAGAAGCTCTAGAACAAATGACCGGTTATGCTAAATTTATGAAAGATCTAGTCACCAAGAAAAGATTGGTCACTTTTGAGGATGATGATAGACTACAACATTGTAGTGCTATTGCTACAAGATCCCTCGTACAAAACAAAGAAGATCCGGGTGCGTTCACTATTCCTTGTAAAGTTGGTTCGTTACATTTTCCGAAAGCATTATGTGATCTTGGGGAAAGCCTAAATCTCATGCCCCTCTCAATTTACAAGAAGTTGGATTTAGGATATCCAAAACCCACTGCGATGCGGCTACTGATGGCTGATCGAACAGTGAAACGACCCATAGGGATACTCCATGATGTGCTAGTAAAAGTGGAGTCATTCATCTTTCCAGCTGATTTTGTTATTCTTGACTGTGAGGTTGATTTCGAAGTGCCTATTATTCTTGGGAGGCCATTCCTTGATACAGGTAGAGCATTTGTTGATATGAAGAAGGGATAGATGACATTTCGGTTTAATAATGAAGATGCAACCTTCAACATTTGTAGGACCATGAGGCAGAGTGGTGAGCTCCAATCGTTATCTACCATATCCCACAAAGAAAATATGAAGAACGAGACTGAACAGAGAAATGCAAAATAAGAGTTTATGGATGGGGATTTGGTGCTTGTAGACAGTTCTGGGGTGCCTTGTCTTCCGGGCAAGCTCAAGTCCAAATGGACTGGCCCTTACTTGATTACCCAAGTATTCCCTTATGGAGCAGTTGAGTTAAAAGCCAAGGAGGGAGTGCGGTTTAAGAGGAATAGAGATAGTATAAAACTCTATTTTAAGCATAAAGTATCGGGGAATGAAGTGATAGAGGCATACCATCTTGATTAAGTCTGAGTACTCAAGTGTCCCCAGTCTTGCCGCGACATTAAATCAGGCGCTTGTTGGGAGGCAACCCAATACTTATCGTCTTTTTAGTAATGGTAGAATTTTTCTATTAATGGGTTTTAAATTTGTAGGCACATCACCAGGAAATTCTGCTGACAAATTACTCTGCAGCAGTCACTGAAGGACATATCGACGGTCCGTTGTGCTTGCGACGGACCGTCGCATCCATCCGTCGTACCAGGTACGTTTTCCTGTTGTTTTCAAATTAGGGCACACATGACGGAACCAACGACGGGTCTTCACAATTGCGACGGACCGTCATCGGGGAATCGTCGCGTGATTAATGAATTATACTCGACCCAACCCAGCTGGACCCTTTTTCAAAATCTGACCGTTTACACACCCCAACCCCTCATTTTCACCCCATTCATTCATTATTACTCTCATCTCCCCCCTCTTTTCAACTTCCATATTTCCCCCTCACTGATCATTGCCCCCAAAATTCTCCAAAGCCTTAAAATTATCATCTACTAGTCGGAGCTGCTGCTATAGGTGTCTACCTTGCCAACTGAGTCATTGTCCATTTGCTTTTTTCTCCATTTCTAAGGTATGTGTCTCTAAATTTATATTCATTTATCTTCCATTTTTGTTTAGTAGTTAGTATTAGCTTAGTTCTTAGTCGTATATTGTTTCCTTTATATGATCATATCTAAACCCAGGCTCAAAATGTTCGAATTTGCTATGTTGACAACCCTAGACATAGGTGATTTTGCATTGCTAGTTTCCTAGGTAGTTGGGATAGACACGTATAGGTCCACAACACTACAAGACCATGTGGGTTCATCGGGGATGCATAGGGTACCCCCAGTTCTATCACTGCTATTCAGAACGAGACCCCGATGACGAACCGTCGTATACACAATGGACCGTCGTATACACGACGGACCGTCGTAAGGTCCGTTCCACAAGCCCTAGCACCCTGTCCCAATGACACATTTGACGGACCGTCGTCTTCACGACGGTCCGTCCTTCACAACCGTTCTGGTTGTCAGAGACCCTGTTTCTCAGGGTCTCTCACTTTTTCTAAGTGTCATTCAACGGAGACATGTGACAGACCGTCATACCCACGACGGTCCGTCCTGCACGATCGTCATGATGGTCAGAGACCCCTCTGCTAAGGGTCTCCAATAATTTTATAAGTGTCCTACGACGGACACTTACGATGGAACGTCATACCCACAACGGTCCGTCCTGCTCGACCGTCATGATGGTCAGAGATCCCTCCTTCAGGTTTTTTATGTATACATAGACTAAGTACAACACAACGGACCTCATGATGGTCCATCATAGACACGACGAGTCGTCATATGGCCCGTCGTGTGATATAGTTTCAATAGCAGTGACATACTATTTTCAACGTTTTATTTCGTATGGGCTTGCCTGTCTTGTTTTCCACTACTCGTACAAATAGTGATCCTTTGCAGGTACTATCTACTATGGCACCCAAGCAAGACCGAATCTACGCACGCGGGCGATCAAAGTCTGTTGCCCCGTCTGCACGCTTGATCATCGGCTCTGATGATGAGCGGGACCCTGAGTATGTGCCCCCAGGCACTTCCACACCTTCCCGTGTTGCACGTGCTCCTAGAGCTACACCCAAGACGGTGGCTTCCGGCGTAGTCACTGCCTCCCAGTCTGATGAGGAGCGCACACTAATCGGCACTCCCTCTGGGTCAGCCACAAATGAGGAAGGAGCGTCTGGCTCCTTAGGAGTATCATGGTCCGAGGAAGCTTATGGCTCTGCAGAGGTTCCCGCACCCGCCACCAATGTAGCGTCAGCCTCGTCTGATGAGGCTGACAGTTCAGACTCTATATCCGACACACCAGCTAAAGTCCCCACCCCAGCCGCTGACCAGCCAAAACCGGTGGTGTGTCGACGGCCAGTATCAAATTTACTCCGACGCCAAGTTCCTGACTGATAAAGGAGTAATGACTCGAACACTCAACTTGGAGCGGCGGGTACTTACAGGGAGTCTCCCCACGATGCCGGAGATCCATAACCTCTTCACCAGGCATTGCTTAGAGTGGACAGCACGTCCGTTGGGACGATACAACGAGGAAATGGTCCGAGAGTTCTACGCATCCTACGTAGCCACTCTTTGATCACAAATCGACAGGCGGGCTGCTCCCGCTAAAAAGGCCCCGTTGGAGTAGGTTCGAGTCCGGGGGTGCAGGTTGACATTTCCCTGCCAGCCATCCATCGGTTCCTGTACGGCGAGAGTGCAGATGCTACTCAGACCCCCATCACTGCCGAGTTTGACTACCGCTGGCAGATAGTAAAGGATGGACAGTTCTTGCGAGAGCCAGCACTGAGAGAGACCACCAAGAGGTGGATTTCCCTGCACCTATCAGTAGATGGAGAGTGTGCCGATTGGGTCACTGAGCCGAAAGAGGCCATCAAGAAGGCCAACCTCACGTTCGTAGCAAAGTTCTTGTTGCTGCTCGTCCGTCACTACCTTTCCCCCACAGTTTTTGATAACATAGTTACCTGGGATCGAGCATTGTTGATGGCGGCGATCATAGCCGGCTTCGAGGTGGACTTCGCATGGCTTCTCCAGGCAGTCATGCACGAGAGGAAATTCAAGGTCACTACTACCTACCCCTTCCCATGTATGATCTTTGCCCTTTGCAGGTCCGCAGGTGTGCCCATATGGCACGTAGATCAGCTGAAGACCCCGAGAGCACTGTCGACGTCGGCCTCATCAGAGACGAGGCTATTGAGTTGGCTCAACACAGAGGTCCCCATCAAGAGCTGCCCCCACTTGCTGATGATCTTACGAATACAGTATCCCAGTCCTGCACAGCGACATAGGCATCCACTGACACTACCCCGAGATCCTCTTGCACATCCCCTCTACCGTTACTGGTCCCGCTTGCTAGGGTCCAAAAACTAGAGGCACAAATAGCCACTCTTTTGCATCATATCCAGCCGTGGATGCAGAACTCGATTACTGAGTATGAAGCACGTCTAGAGAGAAGATGCAGCAGTTTACAAAGCGGAAGATTGCTGAGGTCAACCAGCGTCTAGACGCCTTTGAGTTGAGAGTGTTAGCCCGACCAACCACTCCGGTGGATGTGTCGACTCTTCAGGCTGCAGTCGACAGTCTTCGTGCAGACATCGACACAATCCTAGAGGCAGGGTGCCAAAGTCTAAGGCCCCTTCTGTCGAGCCTGCTGAGGACACCGTGCTAGCGGCCCTGTTTACTACTTCAGAAATTCCACCACCTCCCCCTCGAGAGAGTGCCAGGAGGCGTAAGGTTCGAGCAGAGGATGAGGCGCGAGCATAGAAGAAGGAGCATCGATAGATGGAGGCTGCGAGGAGAGCCTCACTTGCTGACTAAGCAGCGCACCAGATGAGAGCGTCAGAGTTAGCGGCAGGGGCATCTAGCTCCCGCACTGTAGATATCACTGGTGGCACTACTGATGGTGCGGTTCTTGCTGAAGACACCACTTAGGGTGTCCAGATTGCAGAGAATCTGGGTTCCGGGGAACCGGACCCACCAGCTTGCTGATCGACGGCTCTTTGCGCCACATGTTTGCTTCACCTACCACTCTAATAGTTAGATTTTTTTTATGCATTGGGGACAATTTCATGCTTTTTTGGGGGTGGGATAAATGGAAAGTGATTGTTAGGGTGAAGTCTGAGTAGCCCAACTATATCCTCTTTTGGGGTTTTTTTGCCTGTGTTCTTTTTCCCCAAAAGACTGATTAATTTTTTTGTTGAACCAACATGCTTATATATTTTGTACATAGTTTAACTCTGAAGCATGATGGCTTAAATGATATCCTGATAAATCTGGAAAATGTTTCATGACTAGGCATACTAATTGATAATTGTGTGGCTCTAAGCATGAAATAGAATTACACCATTGCATTACCCTAAGTCTTCAATTCGAACTAGGTGTATAATAATCTGGTATAGTGATGATATGTCAAGTGAGTGTGAGGAAATATGAATAGTCCACCATTGGTACTGAGCTAGAACTTACCTGGTTAGTCCTGCTAAAAGTAAGTTGTAATAAACAAATAGGAAAGGATCATAGGCCCTTATTCAATATAGCCCATTTCTATCCTAAATAAAAGAAACTAAATGAAATTTATCCTTCTTTGATCCAAATAATCTGAGCTTAAAATTAGACCTTTCTTTTTCACCCCAACTGATGTTTTCTGGGAACAAAGTGTTGGCCCTGGTCCCTCCTTTGACATGTGCACCTCAGCTTATGCCAAAAGAATAAGTTGAAGGTGGCTAATGCATGAATAACCTTCGTTATGGCCCTGACCCAATTTTGGGTATTGTGTACCTTGACTCATGGCAAAGCCACGAGTTGAGGGTGGCTATTAGGAGGAATGCTCTGGAAAGTGGGGTTGAAAGAACAAAGAGAGAGAAAGAACAAAAGTAAAGTGACTCAAGAACTCGTTGAAAGAAAAGTAAAGAAAAAGAAAAATATACAAGAATTACAAACAAGAAAAGTAGAGAGTCACTCACACAAATGAAGAAAGAAGAGAAAATAGCAAGGTGAAAGAATATGAGAAACTGGGCGAGATAAAATGATAGAAAGAGGGAAGGTTTAGCCGATATGTCAAGGAGGGCAAAAAGTTACTAAAGTATACCTAAATATACCCTACCTGACTCTGAGCCTCTGTTAAAAGCTAAAAAAGTCCTATCGTGATCCTAAGGGTTGTATAGCGAACTTAAGGCAGTGAAAATAAGGGCAAGCTTATGGCAATAGGTATGAATGAGTGTGACTTTGTTCTGAGAGCAAGTGTTGAAAAGTAATCCTTATACTCGAACTTAAATCGTTGTGTGAAAAATGAGGATTTTGTTCTAAAGTGAGGACATTAATTGCAATACCAGAATTGTTAGCACCTTGGTGAGAAATTAAACAGGATAGGTGTTAATGCATGGTGAGTCTGTGTCATGTTCTGATCCCACAAAAATTCAAGCCTAATAGTGATAGCATGCATAGATTGGATGAGATTAATCGGGATTGATAGCCAAATGATTGCGAAGGATAAAACATGGATACTATTGTACAAAGATTGTGTAGTGAGTCATAGTGCGTCGCTTGAGGACAAACAATGAATTTAAGTTGAGGGTGTTGATATACCGTGGTTTCCCGGTATCATTAATACTTATTCCTTAAGTTTAGTGCGTCCAAAAGCCTTTTTGTGCTAATTTTTATATAAGTTTCTCTTTGTTTTACAGGAAATCTGTCCAAAGCCAAATGCGGAGATTTTGAGAGAAGAAATGCAGAAGAGACCACCTACGGAGCTGATGAAGGTCCGTCGTGCTTGTGACGGTCCGTAGGTGGCAGTGTAGAGAAGCTGCTGAAGGAAGATGGGGAAGTCTGACCAAGTGTGGGATTACGAAGCTTGTGACGGTCCATCGTGGATCTGACGGTCCGTCCTGCAGGTTCGTCGTGAAGATCAGAGAAGTGATCCCAGTACCCAGATTCCAAGAGTTGAAGTATTTTGGAACGAAGACCCTCGACGGACCGTTGTGCCTATGACGGTCCGTCATACTTGCCGTCAAGGGGAATGAAGAGAGCAGCAGAAGAAAGTGCACAAGTATGGGACAACGGAGTCCATGACGGTCCGTCATGACTACGACGGTCCGTCGCGTGGTCCGTCGACCCAGCCGCGTTTTGGCAGATTTCCATCTATAAGAATCCTTGTTTAATTAGGTTTTTGTTTTTTTATAAATACTTCAAAAAACCTCATTTTTGTAGTTAGACACCAGATAGTTAGACATCATATTATTAGACTCTTTGTATTAGTGTTAGACTTTTGATTATCATTGATTGTTGGTGATTTGTGGTGATTAATCAAGCAAACTTTCGGATTTTACTCTTTCTCATTGAAGTAAGTACATGAATTCTTATTTAATATATTTGAATATTGTGTTTATGGCTATGAGTAACTAAAATCCATAAATAGGGTTGTAGGAACCATAGGCAAATAATGAGATAAACCCTAACTAAAATAACAATTCTAGATTAATGTCTTGCATGTATTAATACTTCTTTTGTTTATAAGTCTTTTTAACGGATGGACAACGTTAGAACTCTCCTTAATGCTACTTATCGGACCAAGGAGTGGAGTGAGATTTTCTAGATGCCGGACCAAGGATTTAGAAATACATAACTTATCACTTTGCATGCAAGATACTAGGAAAAAATTGTTATAGTTAGAGTTATCAAGTTATGAACCTGTGGGGAACACTTAAACCCTAGTTACTTTGATCAATTGATTAAAACCCAACATTAAAAACTGTCAAGTGTCTCTTTCAAGTGCGTTATTTATTTTCACTTATTTAGAAGTAGAAACCCCCTTTTTATGTCTTACTTTCCAAGGAAGTCATTGACCAAACCATAGTAATAATAGGTTGAAGTTGAGTCTAG
The DNA here is from genome assembly GCA_027704765.1 of Solanum habrochaites. Classification (NCBI taxonomy): domain Eukaryota; kingdom Viridiplantae; phylum Streptophyta; class Magnoliopsida; order Solanales; family Solanaceae; genus Solanum; species Solanum habrochaites. The sequence continues at coordinate 13,767,769 of JAKWJA010002494.1, read as the reverse complement.
ACTATTTTCCTCGTTGGAACGATCCCAACCTCACTAGTTGGGTTATTTACTTGACACGACCGCTTTACTTCCTATTCGAGAAATAAGTTTGAGCGTATTAAATTTTGGCACCGCTGCCGGGGAATATAGCTTTTAGATTAACTTGAACTTATTACTATAGTTTAGTTGATATTTTCTTGATTTTACTTTGTTTTATTGTTTTTGATTTCTTTTCAGAACTATCCTCCTTGTATGCCTATTACACGGAGAGGAAGAGAACCATTGTTTCCCTACGATCTTGAGTTAGAGCGTACAGTGCGCAATATCAATCGTAACTTGGGAATAAATGAAGATGATCCAAACAAGAACATCCCAGTTCCGGTTGATGTTCATGGTCAGATGTTACCCGATGCTCCGGGTGAACGTCAACAGAGGGGACAAAATCCTGTTCCACTGCCCCAAGCATACTACAGAGGGTATGATAACATAGCAGACTCGGATGGGCCACTTTTTTTGCCCCCTCTACCCACAGGACACACTTTTGTGGTAACTAGTAGGCTGATGCAAATGCTCACTGCCAGAGGTTTGTTTTCAGGGCTACCTTCTGAGGATCCACATGCCCATATAGCTAAGGTAAGGGCAGTGTGTAAAAGTTGTGTGGGAAGGCCTGATTTGGATTTAGTTGTAATAGGTCTCAGAGTGTTTCCTCTCTCACTGATGGGAGAGGCTGCTATTTGGTTAACTGAGCTCCCATACAACTCTATCTTTACTTGGAATCAACTAAGGGATGTGTTCTTAGCACGCTACTATCCGGTCTCCAAGAAACTAAACCACAAAGACAGAGTGAATAACTTTGTGGCACTACAAGGAGAGTCAGTTAGTAGTTCCTGGGATAGATTCACCTCATTCTTCAGAAGTGTTACAAATCACCGTATAGATGATGAATCACTGAAAGAATACTTCTATCGGGGACAGGATGATAACAACAAAGCGGTGTTGGACACTATAGCAGGTGAATCTTATGGAGAATGTCCCTATGCTGAGATTGCTGAAAAATTAGAAAAAATCTCCCGGAATAACAAAGCTTGGAGTACTAGGAAGTCCGATACAGGGAGAAACACCTTCACTGTACAGTCCACTCACAACCCAGCCACAGATGAGATTCGTGAAGAAATGTCTCAAATGAGAACTAAACTTGGGTTGGTACTAAAACATGTCACTGGGGGTGCAGAAAAGATTAATGCAGTCAACTACTTGGATAAAACACAACCCCCTAACGGTGAATGTTACTATGAGGAGGATTCCTATGCAGTAAAATGGACAAATGGGGGGTTTCTGACCAAGCGCCCAAGGCTCAAATCAGGATAATTGGCGCCAAGGTCAAGGGAACCAAGGTCGGAACTACGGTAACTACAACCGTGAGGTTTATTATGTCCGAGATGGAAACTACAACCGCGACAACAACTATAACAGGGGTAACTACCTAATAGAAAAGACAGGAATGGGCCCTATATCCCTCCTCAAAATCGTGAAGTTACTCCTAGGGATGGTGGAGATTGTATGGCACGAGTTGAGGATATGTTGCACAAAATGATGAGGAGGTTCCATGCTAGTGATGGTCACATTAAAGAATTGAGGTGGCTAGTGTTGGGCAAAAAGTTGATACACATGCATGTTCGATTAAGCAGATCGAATTGCAAGTGGCCCAATTATCTGCGACAGTGAACACACGGCAACCGGGCACTCTTCCTAGCAACACTGTCCAAAATCCAAAGAATGATGCGCACTGTATGGCAATCACTACTCGGGGTGGTAGGCAAACCATCGACCCACCTATGCCATCTACTGAGGAAAAAGTGAGAAAGGATAATGATAATGTAGTAAAGGGTAGTGGGGAAGCAGAGGAAAGTAATGGAGAAGATACAGAAGTATCTATCAAGGTAATTCCCATGCCTAGGCCACCACCACCTTTCCCTCAGATATTAGTGAAAAAGACCGAGGATGGTAAATACCGGCGTTTTATAACAATGTTGAAGCAGCTTTCTATCAACGTCCCTTTGGTAGAAGCTTTAGAACAAATGCCCGGTTATGCTAAATTATGAAAGATCTGGTCACCAAGAAAAGATCGGTCACTTTCGAGGATGATGATAGACTACAACATTGTAGTGCTATTGTTACAAGATCCCTCGTACAAAAGAAAGAAGATCCGGGTGCGTTCACTATTCCTTGTACAGTTGGGTCGTTACATTTTGCGAAAGCATTATGTGATCTGGGGGCAAGAATAAATCTCATGCCCCTCTCAATTTACAAGAAGTTGGGTTTAGGAGATCCAAAACCCACTGCGATGCGGATAGTGATGGCTGATCGGACAAACGGCCCATAGGGATACTCCATGATATGCTAGTAAAAATGGAGTCATTCATCTTTCCGGCTGATTTTGTTATTCATGACTGTGAGGTTTATTTCGAAGTGCCTATTATTCTTGGGAGGCCATTCCTTGCTACAGGTAGAGCATTAGTTGATATGGAGAAGGGATAGATGACATTTCGGTTGAATAATGAAGAAGCAACCTTCAACATTTGTAGGACCATGAGGCACAGTGGTGAGCTCCAATCGGTATCTGCCATATCCCAAAAAAAAAAAATGAAGAACGAGACTGAATAGAAAAAGGCAAAAGAAGAGTTTATGGATGGGGATTTGGTGCTTGTAGACAGTTCTGGGCTGCCTTGTCTTCCGGGCAAGCTCAAGTCCAAATGGACTGGCCCTTACCTGATTACCCAAGTATTCCCTCATGGAGCAGTTGAGTTAAAAGCCAAGGAGGGAGTACAATTTAAGAGGAACAGAGATAGTATAAAACTATATTTTAAGCATAAAGCATCGGGGAATGAAGTGATAGAGGCATACCATCTTTATGAAGTATGAGTACTCAAGTGTCCCCCGTCGTGACGCGATATTAAATCAGGCGCTTGTTGGGAGGCAACCCAATACTTATCGTCTTTTTAGTAATGGTAGCATTTTTCTATTAATGGGTTTTAAATTTGCAGGCACATCACCAGGAAATTCTGCAGACAAATTACTCTGCAGCAGACACTAACGGACATATCGACGGTCTGTTGTGCTTGCGACGGACCGTCGCATGCATCCGTCGTACCAGGTACGTTTTCTTATTGTTTTGAAATTAGGGCACACATGACGAAACCAACGACGGGTCGTCACAACTACGACGGACCATCATCGGGGAACCGTCGCGTGATTAGTGAATTATACCCGACCCGACCCGGCTGGACCCTTTTTCAAAATCTGACCGTTTACACACCCCAACCCCTCATTTTCACCCCATTCAGTCATTATTCCTCTCATCTCCCCCCTCTTTTCAACTTCCACATTTCCCCCTCACTGATCATTGCCCCCAAAATTCTCCAAAGCCTTAAAATTATCATCTACTAGTCGGAGCTGCTGCTGTAGGTGTCTACCTTGCAAACTGAGTCATTGTCCATTTGTTTTTTTCTCCATTTCTAAGGTATGTGTCTCTAAATTTATACTCATTTATCTTTTATTTTTGTTTAGTAGTTAGTATTAGCTTAGTTCTTAGTCGTACATTGTTTCCTTTATATGATCATGTCTAAACCTAGGCTCAAAATGTTCGAATTTGCCATGTTAACAACCCTAGACATAGGTGATTTTGCATTGCAAGTTTCATAGGTAGTTGGGATAGACACATATAGGTCCACAACACTACAAGACCATGCGGGTTCATCGGGGATGCATAGGGTAGCCCCAGTTCTATCACTGCTATTCAGAACGAGACCCCGATGATGGACCGTCGTCTTCACGACAGTCCGTCCTGCACAACCGTTCTGGTTGTCAGAGACCCTGTTTCTCAGGGTCTCTCACTTTTTCTAAGTGTCATTAAACGGAGACATGTGACGGACAGTCATACCCACGACGGTCCGTCCTCCTCGACCGTCATGATTGTCAGAGACCCCTCCTTCAGGTTTTTTTATATATACATAGACTAAGTACAGCATGACAGACCTCATGACGGTCCGTCATAGACACGACGAGTCATAATCTGGCCCGTCGTGTGATACAGTTTCAATAGCACTGACACACTATTTTCAACGTTTTATTTCGTATGGGCTTGCCTGTCTTGTTTGCCACTACTCGTACTAATATTGATCCTTTGCAGGTTCTATCCACTATGGCACCCAAGCAAGACCGAACCTACGCACGCTGGCGATCAAAGTCTGTTGCCCCGTCTGCACCCTTGATCATCGGCTCTGATGATGAGCGGGACCCTGAGTATGTACCCCCAGGAACTTCCACACCTTCCCGTGCTGCACGTTCTCCTAGAGCTACACCCAAGACAGTGGCTTCCGGCGTAGTCACTGCCTCCCAGTCTCATTAGGAGTGCACACTGACCTGGCACACCCTCTGGGTCAGCCACAAATGAGGAAGGAGCGTCTGGCTCCTTAGGAGTATCATGGTCCGAGGAAGCTTCTGGCTCTGCAGAGGTTCCCGCACCCGCCATTGCTACAGCGTCGGCCTCGTCTGATGAGGCTGACAGTTCAGAATCTACATCCGGTGCACCAGCTAAAGTCCCCACCCCAGTCGCTGACCAGCCAGACCGGTGGTGTGTCGACGGTCAGTATCAAGTTTACTCCTACACCAAGTTCCTGACTGATAAAGGAATAATGAATCGAACACTAACCTTGGAGCGGCGGGTAGTTACAGGGAGTCTCCCCACGATGCCGGAGATCCATAACCTCTTCACCAGGCATCGCTTAGAGTGGAAAGCACGTTTGTTGGGACGATACAGCGAGGAAATGGTCCGAGAGTTCTACGCATCCTACGTAGCGACTCTTCGATCACAGATTGACAGACGGGCCGCTCTCGCTAAACAGGCCCCATTGGAGCAGGTTCAAGTCCGGGGCGTGCAGCTTGACATTTCCCTGCCAGCCATCGCCGGTTCCTATACGGCGAGATTGCAGATGCTACTCGGACCCCCATCACTGCCGAGTTTGACTACCGCTGGCAGTTAGTAAAGGATGGAAATTTCTTGCGAGAGCCAGCACTGAGAGAGACCACCAAGAGGTGGATGGCCCTGCACCTGTCAGTAGATGGAGAGGGTGCCGATTGGGTCACTGAGCCGAAGTGGGCCATCAAGAAGGCCAACCTCACGTTCGTAGCAATGTTCTTACGGCTGCTCGTCCGTCACTACCTTTCCCCCACAGCTGATGATAACATAGTTACCTGGGATCGAGCAGTGCTGATGGCGGCGATGATAGCCGGCTTCGAGGTGGACTTCGCATGGCTTCTCCAGACATTCATGCACGAGAGGGCATTCAAGGTCACTACTACCTACCCCTTCCCGTGTATGATCTTTGCCCTTTGCAGGTCCACAGGTGTGCCCATATGGCACGTAGATCAGCTTAAGACCCCGCATGGCACTGTCGACGTCGGCCTCATTAGAGACGAGGCCAATGAGTTGGCTCCACGCAGAGGGCCCCGTCCAGAGCTGCCCCCAATTGCTGATGATCTTGCGGATACGGTAGCCCAGGCCCGCACAGCTACACAGGCGTCCACTGACACTACCCAGGTAGAGTCTATTCCGGGTAGTAGCACAGCCCTGAGCTCCTCTCTCACAGCCCCTCTACCGCAACTGGTCCCGCTTGCTTGGGTCCAAAAACTAGAGGCACAAATGGCAACTCTTTTGCATCATATGCAGCCGTGGATGCAGAATTCGATTAGTGAGTCTGAAGCACGTCTAGAGAGGAAGATGTAGAAGTTTATAGAGCGGAAGATTGCTGAGGTCAACCAGCGTCTGGATGCCTTTGAGTTGAGAGTGTTAGCCCTACTAGCCCCTCCGGTGGATGTGTCGACTCTTCAGGCTGCATTCGACAATCTTCGTGCAGACATTGACACGATCCTAGTGGCAAGGGTGCCGGAGTCTGAGGCCCCTTCTGTCGATCCTGCTGAGGACACCGTGCTAGCATTCCTAATTACTACTTCAGAAATTCCACCACCTCCCCTCGAGAGAGTGACAAGAGGCGTAGGGGTCGTGCAAAGGATGAGGCGCGAGCAAGGAAGAAGGAGCGCCGAGAGATGGACGCTGCGAGGAGAGCCTCACTTGTTGACGAGGCGGCGCACTAGATGAGAGCGTCAGAGTTAGAGGCTGGGGCATCTAGCTCCCGCACTGTAGATATCGCTGGTGGCACTACTGATGGTGCGGTTGTTGCTGAAGACACCACTGAGGGTTTCCAGATTGCAGTGAACGTGGGTTCCGGGGAACCGGACCCACCAGCGTGCTGATCGACGGTGCTTTGAGCCACAGGTTTGCTTCACCTACCACTCTAATAGTTAGCTTTTTTTATGCATTGGGGAAAATTGCATGCTTTTTGGGGGGTGGGGTAAATGGAAAGTGAGTGTTAGGGTGAAGTCTGAGTAGCCCAACTCACTATCCTCTTTTGGGGTTTTCTTGCCTGTGTTCTTTTTCCCCAAAAGATTGATTAATTTTTCAGTTGAACCGGCATGTTTATATCTTTTATACATAGTTTAACTCTGAAGCATGATGGCTTAAATGATATCCGATAAAATTGGAAAATGTTGCATGACTAGGCATACTAATTGATAATTGTGTGTCTCTAAGCATGAAATAGAATTACACCATTGCATTACCCTAAGTCTTCAATTCGAACTAAGGTGTCTAATATTCTGGTATAGTGATGACATGTCAAGTGAGTGTGAGGAAATATGAATAGTCCTGCTAAAAGTAAGCTTTATAACAATTCGGAAAGGATCATAGGCCCTTATTCAATATAGTCCATTTCTAACATAAATAAAAGAAACCAAATGAAATTTATCCTTCTTTGATCCAAATAATATGAGCTTAAAATTAGACCTTTCTTTTTCACCCCAACTGATGTTTTCTGGGAACAGAGTGTTGGCCCTGGTCCCTCCATGGACATGTGCACCTCAGCTTATGCCAAAAGCATAAGTTGAGGGTGGCTAATGCATGAATAACCTTCTTTATGGCCCTGACCCAATTTTGGGTATTGTGTACCTTGACTCATGGCAAAGCCATGAGTTGAGGGTGGCTATTAGGAGGAATGCTCTGGAAAGTGGGGTTGAAAGAACAAAGAGAGAGAAAGAACAAAAGTAAAGTGACTCAAGAACTCGTTGAAAGAAAAGTAAAGAAAAAGAAAAATATACAAGAATTACAAACAAGAAAAGAAGAGAGTCACTCACACAAATGAAGAAAGAAGAGAAAATAGCAAGGTGAAAGAATATAAGAAACTGGGCGAGATAAAATGATAGAAAGAGGGAAGGTTTAGACGATATGTCAAGGAGGGCAAAAACTTAGTAAAGTATACCTAAATATACCCTACCTGCCCCTGAGCCTATGTTACAACCTAAAAAAGTCCTATCATGATCCTAAGGGTTGTATAGAGAACTTAAGGCAGTGAAAATAAGTGCAAGCTTATGGCAATAGGTATGAATGAGTGTTACTTTGTTCGGAGAGCGAGTGTTAAAAAGTAATCCTTATACTCGAACTGAAATCATTGTGTGAAAAATGAGGATTTTGTTCTAAAGTGAGGACATTAGTTGCAATACTAGAATTGTTAGCACCTTGGTGAGAAATTGAAGAGGATAGGTTTTAATGCATGGTGAGTCTGTGTCATGTTCTGATCCCACAAAAATTCAAGCCTAATAGTGATAGCATGCATAGATTTGATGAGATTAATCGGGATTGATAGCCAAATGATTGCGAAGGATAAAACATGGATACTATTGTACAAAGATTGTGTAGTGAGTCATAGTGCGTCGCTTGAGGACAAACAACGAATTTAAGTTGAGGGTGTTGATATACCGTGGTTTCACGGTATCATTAATACTTTTTCCTTAAGTTTAGTGCGTCCAAAAGACTTTTTGTGCTAATTTTTATTTAAGTTTCTCTTTGTTTTGCAGGAAATATGTCCAAAGCCAAATGCGGAGATTTTGAGAGAAGAAATGCAGAAGAGACCACCTACGGAGCAGATGACGGTCCGTCGTGCTTGTTACAGTCCATAGGTGGCAGTGTAGAGAAGCTGCTGAAGGAAGATGGGGAAGTCTGACCAAGTGTGGGATTACGAAGCTTGTGACAGGCCATCGTGGCTCTGACGGTCCGTCCTGCAAGTTTGTCGTGAAGATCAGAGAAGTGATCCAATATCCAGATTCCACGAGTTGAAGTATTTTGGAACGAAGACCCTCGACGGACCGTTGTGCCTATGACGGTCCGTCATACTTTCCGTCGAGGGGAATGAAGAGAGCAACAGAAGAAAGTGCACAAGTATGGGACGACGGAGTCCATGACGGTCCGTCATGACTACGACGGTCCGTCGCGTGGTCCATTGACCTAGCCGCGTTTTGGCAGATTTCCAGCTATTAGAATCCTTGTTTAATTAGGTTTTTGTTTTTTTATAAATACTTCAAAAAACCTCGTTTTTGTAGTTAGACACCAGATAGTTAGACATCATATTATTAGACTCTTTGTATTAGTGTTAGACTTTTGATTATCATTGATTGTTGGTGATTTGTTGTGATTAATCAAGCAAACTTTTGGATTTTACTCTTTCTCATTGAAGTAAGTACATGAATTCTTACTTAATATATTTGAATATTGTGTTTATGGCTATGAGTAACTAAACTCCATAACTAGGGTTGTGGGAACCATAGGTAAATAATGAGATAAACCCTAACTAAAATAACAATTCTAGATTAGTGTCTTGCATGTATTAATAATTCTTTCTTATTGAAGTCTTTTTAACGGATGGCCAACGTTAGAACTCGCCTTAATGCTACTTGCCGGACCAAGGAGGTAGATAATAGGAAAAGAATTATTAACATAGATTTAGTGTATACTATATAACATGCTAGTATTGATTGGTACGAGGTAATAACTTAGTCAAATATCGAATACGATGTTTAATATGAGGTAAGGATAAGGGTTAGGATAGCAGCACACGTAGCCGGACCAAAATGCGGAGTGAGATTTTCTAGATGCCGGACCAAGGATTTAGAAATACATAACTTATCACTTTGCATGCAAGATACTAGGAAAGAATTGTTATAGTTAGAGTTATCAAGTTATGAACCTGTGGGGAACACGTAAACCCTAGTTACTTTGATTAATTGATTTAAACCCAACATTAAAAAATGTCAAGTGTCTCTTTCAGGTGCGTTATTTATTTTCACTTGTTTAGCGATAGAAACCCCCTTTTTATGTTTTACTTTCCAAGGAAGTCATTGACCAAACCATAGAAATAATAGGTTGAAGTTGAGTCTAGACTATTTTCCTCGTTGTAACGATCCCAACCTCACTAGTTGGGTTATTTACTTGACACGACCGCTTTACTTCTTATTCGAGAAGTAAGTTTGAGCGTATCAGTAGCCACTGCCTAATTTTGTAGCTTTGGGTCAAATGCAAGTGTCCTCTTAAAGGACCGCTAGGGTGGTCATTGGGGAGTTGTACCTGAAATTTGTGACCCTAAACCTACTCTAATACATTTTTAACGCCATTACACTAATTTCATCAAATTCCGACTTCTAAAACCTTGTGAAATAGGCTAAGGCACACTAGCCCCTCATTCAAGAGTCTCCGGACGTCATGGACGTTACTTGACGTTTTCACTCTAAAACTTCCAAAAGACTTATAAACATTATTTTACGTCTTAAAACAGTGTTACTAACCTTAGAACAACATGTGAGGCTCTTTATTAGGTCATGGACTTTAGGAGTGTTAAATTATCCCCCCCCCCCTCCAGGAATATTCTTCTCTAGATGACACTAAATCTTTTGAAGGGAAAGTATAGTCTCAATACTAGAAGCCCAAAAACAAAAAAATAATCAACATGAGTTATAACTCAAATCAATCATAAAAAGATGGAATTTAAAATAAAAACTCTAAACACCAATTACTACATATAAGATCTCAACATCACAACTTCAGGAATTTCCTTATCAATATAAACATGAGCTCAACACAACACAAGGAGTCACTTATATTAAAACTCATTTCAGAACACTTCAAAATGCTCAATAGCATTTCATTTAGGCAACAACATACCAATACATATGTAATTGCAAATCAAGGAGAAGAAACTTTTTCCATAAAAACTCATTTTAGCAAAAACTTTTACCATAATTATGCATATCTTTGCAAAACAAGTCAAATTCATATTTACTCATTATATTCATTATTAAAAGGAACAACTAACCTTAGTTAGCAAAGAGATGAGATTAACGGGACTTCATGTCGGCCTCGACATCCAATGTTGTTGTCTTCACTAGGTGGTTCCTCCATAACACCTTCATGGATGCCACGTCTTTGTTTCCTAACTTCTTTATTTGTCTATCAAGGATTTCCAGTGGAACCTTTTAATAGGATAGTTTATCATCCGCACTTAGAACCTCAATAAGAAGAATACACTCGGGGTCACCAATGCACTTCTTAAGCATGTAGAAATGGAATACCGGGTGAGCCAAAACTAGCTCAATAGGTAAGCTCAACTCGTATGCAACCCTACCAACCCTTTGCGAAATTTCATATGGACCCACATTGCGAGGACTAAGTTTCCCTTTCTTGCCAAATCTTATCACCCCTTTCATAGATGAAACTTTCAAATACACTTTATCACCTTCTTCAAATTCTAAAATCTCTTAACATGTTGTCAGCATAAGAATTTTGCCAACTTTAATCTATTTTTAATCGATTCATTATCATATGAAATTTCTCCAAAGTCATATAGATCAATTCGGGATCAAAGAGTGAAAACTCGCGAATGTCGAACCACCCAACGGAGCCTATATCTCCTACAATAGAAAGCCTCAAAAGGAGCCATGGATATAGTAAAATGGTAACTATTGTTATAAGAGAACTCAACCAAAGGCAAGTGTTCATCCCAACTTCCATTGAAATCAATGACACAATTCCTAAAAATATCCTCAAGGGTTTGAATAGTATTCTCCACTTGACCATCCGTTTGGGGATGAAAAGTGATGTTTAACTTCACTTAAGTATCCAACCATTTTCGAAACGACCTCCAAAATCGAGAAGTAAATTGAGCACCTCTATCCGAGATGATGGATAAAGGGACCCCATGAAGACTCACAATCTCACTGATATGGATTCTTGCATACTCTTCCGCCGAATAAGCCACAACCACCAATAAACAGTCATTTTGCCTTCGTGTCCGAGGCAAACCCACTATGAAGTCCACATTATTTTCTCTCCACTTCCAAGTGGAACTTGTATTTCTTGAAGTAGTCCACTCGGCTTTTGGTGTTTGGCTTTAACTTGTTGGCAATATGGACACTTTGCAACAAGTTTCTCTATGTCCCTTTTTAAACCATCAAACAAAAATACTTCTCTAAGGTCATCATACATCTTAGTAGAACCCATATGAATTCAATAACGGGAAGCATGAGTTTCCTCTAGGATCCGGTTTCTCAAATTATCCACATTGGGAACACACAAACCTTCCTTGGTACCTCAAAACAACATACCCCTTTAAGGAGAATGAATCATTAATTTTACCAAGAACAAATTCTTTGTACTCCACCAATGATTGATCAAGGCATTGCTTAGACTTCATCTCAACCACCAAAGACGATTTGGAGTTATCATGGACCATAAAACAACTATTAGGAGAATATTCCAATAGAACACCAAAACGAGCCAACCTATGAACATGTTTCACTAAGTCTTTCTTGTCTTCTTACACATGAGACACACAACCCATGGTCATACTACTTAGAGCATCTGCAACCACGTTGTCTTTGTTTGGGAGGTAGAGAATACTCATGTCGTAAACTTTCAACAATTCCAATGACCTTCGTTGTTGGAGATTTAACTCTTTTTGAGTAAACACATATTGAAAACTCTTGTGGTCGGTATACACATAAACATGAACAACATATATGTAATTCCTCCATATTTACAAGGAAAATACTAGGACCGCTAACTCAAGACCATGAGTGGGGTAGTTCTTCTCATGAACCATGAGTTTCCTAGAGGCATAGGCTATAACATTCTGATGTTGCATAAGGACACAACCCAATCCCACTCAAGATGCATCACAATATACCACAAAACCCTTGGTACAATCCGCTAAAGTCAACACCGGAGCGGTGGTAAGCCTATGTTTTATGATTTAGAATTTCACAAGACTCTGACCACTTAAATTTCACATTCTTTTGGGTCAACGTACTCAAAGGAGATGCAATGGGTGCAAAACCATCCACAAACCTCCTATCGTACGCGGCTTGACCCAAGAAACTTCTTACACCAGTTCGAGCAAAAGGTCTAGGCTAATTTCTAACCGCCTCGGTTTTCTTTGGATCAACATGTACTCCCTCACTAGAGATGACATGACTAAAAATTGCCAGCGATCTTTACAAAAACTCACATTTGCTATACATGGCAAATAGTTGGTGTTACTTCAAGACGTGTAAAACCACTCTCAAATGGTCTATATGTTCACCCTCGTTCTTCAAATGTACCAAGATGTCATCTATGAAGAGAACACATAGGCATCTAGATAATTCTGGAACACCCTATTCATTAGGTCCATAAATTCCACTAGAGCATTAGCCAACCCAAAAAATAACTCTAAAGTTATAGTGACCATATCTGTTTTGAAAGGCTGTTTTGGTAATATCTTCAACTCTCACCCTAAGTTTGTGATATCCCGACCTCAAATCAATTTTGAAAACGTAGCTGTCCCCTTGGAGTTGATCAAATAATTTGTATATCCGAGGGAGAGGATACTTATTACTAATGGTAACTTTATTGAGTTTCCAACAGTCAATACACAACCTAAGTGACCCATCATTCTTCTTCACAAATAGAACCGGATCACCCCATGGGGAAATACTAGGTTGAATGATTCCTTTGTCTAGTAAATCCTTTAGTTGAGAGTTTAACTCTTTCAATTTGGTTGGAGCCATTTGATAAGGACTAATTGAAATGGGATTCGTATCCGGTAACAAGTTGATACAAAAATTAATTTCCTATTTAGGAAGAATTCAAGGAAGATCATAAAGAAACACCTTCGGAAATTCCCTAACTACGGGGACTAACTCAATCGGAGGAGTTTCAGAGTCTAAATCTTTGACCCTTACTATATGGTATAAACACCCTTTGGAGATCATCTTACAAGCCTTTAGACAAGAAATTATGCGACCTCTTGGAATATAACTTCGTCCCTTCATCTCTAACAAGAGTTCAGTAGGAAATTTAAACATGACCACTCTTGTCCTACAATCAATGGAATCAAAACAAGCATGCAGTAAATCCATTCCCAAAAATGACTTCAAAATCAACCATATCACGTTCTACTAGTTCAACATGGATAACTCTATTGTCAAATATTGTAGGACAATTTCTATATACCCTTTTTGCAACCACCAAATCACTTACCGAGGTAGTCACCATAAAAGATTCATTCAAGATATCGACAAAAATATAAACTTTGTAGATACCAAAGGAGTAACAAACGACAATGTAGCACCCGAATCAAGTAATGTATAAACATTTAAAGAGATGACTTGTAACATACCGGTAACCACATCAGTAGAACTCTCTTCTTCACTCTTGAGTGGAGAGCATAAAAGTGATTCTTTCTTGGTGCATCAACACTAGAACAACTTTTATGCCCACTCCCCTTGTCTTTCCCCTTCACATTAGGGAAATCTATAACCTTGTGACCACTTTTACCACATCGAAGCAATCGTCCGTCCTAACTAGGCATTCAGCCATATGTTTCTTGCCATACTTTCCACAAGTAGGCTTTTTTCGTAGTGAACTAGTACCTCTTCCCTTTAGAGACATAGGGTTAGACAACCTATCATCGTGAGCCTTGGGAAATTTGGAAGAGACTTGATTGGAGAACCGCTTCTTAAATCTAGGCTTATCTTGAATTTCCAACCTCCCCTTTGAGGAACCACTTTTAAAAGACTTGGTGGTCTTGGCTCTCTATTCTTCCTCCTTACTCTACTTTCTTCCATTTGTTGAGCATAAACTATTAGACGGGATATATTCATATTGTCATGAAGAATATTCGAACGACATTCTTCTACCAAGTCATCAGACACTCTCGTAAGAAAATGACTCATCTCATCACTTGGGTTAGACAAAAAGAATGGAGCATACTTAGACAATTTTCAAAATTTCAATGAGTAATCAAGTACACTCATACCTCCTTGGAGAAGGTTGATGAACTCTTCCACCTTAGCTTACATCAACTCTATACGAAAGAACCTATCAAGGAAGGCTCTCTTGAAGATCTCCCAAGTCACCGGACCACCTCTTAGCACCATATTGTCCCTCCATTGGGTTTATTATGTTTTCCCCACATCTTTGAGTTGATAGGCGGCCAACTCATCCTTTTTACCCGTGGTCACACCCATAGAAAATCAGATCTTGTAGACCTCATCAAGGATATCTTGAGGGTCATCATCTGATTTTGACCTGAAGAACATAGTAGGGATCATCCTAGTAAAGTCTCTTAAAAGAGAAGCCATAGTTCTAGCATGTGGAGGCATACGGGGTCCAACTTCCCGATCACTTGAGTATCATAGCTTGGACTTGAGAAGTGACATCATTATCTTGAGAAGTCATGGCTTGGGCCAAATTGAGAAAAGCCTCCCTTATTTATCCATCTGTCATAGGTGGAGGAACTACCGAAACTTGATCACTCATAGTAACTTGTTCAAGTGGAGGAACTTGATTGTCTTGCGGAGGAGCTTGGTTGTCATGAGCTCCCGCATTAGCAACCCCTTCCTCGTCCCTTCATGGGATACCCCTCTAATATTCATTCCTATAACCAAACTAAAAAGCTTAGGTAGAAAGAACACATAAAGTAAAACTCTAGAGGCAAGACATAGGAACACAAGAAGATGAGGATTTCCTAAGCATTCCATAGTCTCTCATTCATAAGTGTGGCGCGCTTCACAATTATGAATAAGAATCTACATAGGCATGGTTTAGTGAGACGTCATTCCTAAGGATATTGAATCTCATGCTCTAATAACAAGTTTTTCACATCTGTGGAGCACCCCTATGATGTATCCGGCGTCCTCGTCCTCGTAGAGGACTACGACTAACCTCTTAGCATTCGTCATAACATATCATATGTCAAATTGTGGAAATTTTAAAACTTTTCATAAAAATCTATACAGTGATGTTTACATAAATTTCTCGCTTACACATCACATATACATAGGGAGTTTACATAGAATCCTCTCATAGGAAGAATTACATAGTGTTATACTTTTAGTTCACACACACAATATATTATTATAGTCTAATTTGGAAGAATCCTTTGGGGAAAGGAATCCCAAAGGTGAAAGATTCCCATACCTTGTTAATCCTTGAAGATTGATGGGAAAAAAATGATGTTCTTTCTTCCGTAGAACTTTTAGAATTTACCCTTCAATGAAGTCTTCTTTGGGAGAGAAAAGGTAGAGAGAAGGAAGTGGTAATTTGACTTTGGGAATTGTGGGGTGTTAAGTTGGGTTTAGACTGAGGGTAAGTTATATAGTCATTTAACTAACTTAATTAACCACTCCTTAACCCCTAAGTAAACCATAATTAATTAATTAATTAATTGACTCCACTTAAAACTTGGTAGTGAAATTACAGACTTGAACTACGAGACCCCAACCTATGGTCCATAGGTTAGACGATGCTTGCCTCCCCCCACCGTCCTGCAGATCCGTCGATGTTGTCACAGACTTGTTTTTGGACACTTTTTGAAAGTTGATAAGTTTGGGACTACAGAGGCATAGACACCCCATCACCCAGGCAATGGTTCATTGCCTACAATCACAGGTAGCCACTGTCTCTTTTTGCAGATTTGGGTCAAATGCAAGTGTCCTCTACAAGGACCCTAAGGTGGTCCTTTTGAAGTAGTAATTGGATGTTTTGACTAAAAAACTACTATAATACATGTTTAACACCATTACACCGAATTTCATCAAATTCCAACTCCTAATACCCTGTGAAATAGGCTAAGGTGCACTAGCACCTCTTAAATTAGTATCCGGATGTCATACACGTTAGTTGACGTTTTGACTTTAAAACTTCCTAAAAGACTTATAAACACTATTTTAGGACTTTCGGAATGTTACACTTGGGAAGTAGCTTTCTCTCAAGATTAGTATGTCCTCATATGTGCGAGGACATGGACTATGTTTCTAGTTTCCTTTTCTAAAGAGTTTGTAATAGAGTAAAAAATTCTTTAAATGTTGGGTTGTGACCCTATGATATTAATATGTGTCTTAGATGGCTTATGATGTGACTTAGTTTCTTATATTTTATAAAAGAGTATTTGTTTGGCTTTATTGTGAAAAGTTTTAAATTTCCGCACTCTTTCTATGACAAATATGATGAAAGATGTCTAAGGGATTGCATAAGAACTTCGAGAGGTTTTGTACACCGTGTTGCGAATTGGGGGTGCTCCCGTGTAGTTATAGGTTTTAAAACAAAAACTACTAATTTGATGGTCTGTGGGTATTGGGTTGTCATGGGTTTTGCTAGAGAGAGTGAATCCTAAACCCTCTTCCGCACATTCAACTTAAGAGAGTGAATAAACTAAAGCAAATGTTGTGGTTAATTGTTGCTTATTCTTGTTTGAGAGAAACCAATTTTATTTGGGGTAAATTGTTTGAGAGAAAATTTATCCCGATTAAATTCTAGCTTAGTTACCAATTTACAGCGATTTACTATAATTGCAATAACCCGAATTTTTTAGCTTATCCCATAATAACAATCACATCCCAAGAATCCCATCTCTATATTGATATTTCCCCATTTTTTGTCATTTTAGTTGAGACTTGACCATAAACCCCCTTCTATGCCGGACATTCATGTCAACCTAGACTTGTATTATGTCTTTCTTTGTTAATATTTTTAGTTATGATTGACTTGACCTGGTTTTTATTTTTATACTTATTATTAATTACAGACTGCTCCCTTAGGACTCAACCCTAACTCACTGGTCGGGTGATATTACTATTGAACGATTGCGGATGCTTAGGATTGGATGAAACATCTGGATACATCAATCAAGTCCTTCAGTAAGAATGGAGCAATTGAGATTATTTTTAAAAATAGATGAAGGGACTAAATGTTACAAATTGACGAACGCTCATTGTAACTTGTTGTACAACTTGTTTCAATTATTGAACAAACTAAGCGCACATCGATAGGGAGAAAAGCAATCTTCAAACAGATTTATCGTCCAAAGTATGATGTTGCTAAATCACATTGTGTAACACCTTGTATTACACATATGCTTGTTTTATTCATATGATACGTGACATAGCCTTATCATATAGGTGAGGGATCATGTCTCTTATATGATTAGTCTTGGTTTTAACTAACTCGGATGGTGATATATGGCCCTGCATGTTTCAACATGTATACTCCAAGTTTACCCTGACAAAAGTATTTTACTCGAGATAGTAAAAAGCTAATTGAGCTTAAAGATAAAATTTAACTGCTACAGTAAGGCATAAGGGATTAATATTTAAAGAATGGAATAAATATGTGAGTTGCTTGATTGGCTTTATTAAGCAACTAGGTGCATCACCTACTTGAGCTATATGGATCTAGTTAAATGTCCCAAGGCCAATGGATCAGACTTAAGACTATCTTAATAGACTCGCTTGATGCCCAAACTAAGTTAAATAAAATGAAATGAAATTAAAACCCATCAGCAAAATTTGACAAGGCCCCGTGTAAGTTAACCCCAACTAAAGAAAAGGGCTAGTAGAGGAATAAACTACTTTGACCTTTTGAGAAGCTTGATGTACATAAGTAGGTGCATCACAAATGAAAGAATAAGTATTATTTAAAAACACAAGAACCAACATATTTTGGGAGTAGTACTGAGCACAGACATGGGGAACAGTTCAAGCAACTCATAACCCCTATAAATCATGTAGCCATCATGAGTAGAAATGAGTCACACTTTTTAGATGAACCCTTTTCACATTAGTCGATCCATTAGGCAGTTCATGTCTTATACTTTTGGTTGGGTATATGATGCGCTGGCAGTATGAGGTAGATCGTTATATCATCACTATAGTTCTTATGTGATGGTTGTCGGTTAGAGAAACTCCCATAGAAATTAAACGTCTTTATATATATATATATATATATATATATATATATATATATATATATATATGTTTTGTGTGGTGTGTGTGTATTAGTTTATTATATTTTTACATAAATCTGAGAGTTAATTGTATCCTTGCATACATAAAGAGTTTACGACATGTTATCATACAAATTTTCTTTATATTGCAGTTTCTTTTAAATTGCTATATAACGAAATGAGTTCAATTATGTTTTCATAAGTTGAATATTAATAGTTGAGTATTTTAAGTCGAGTATTATATCTTTGAAGCTTAGTATCTTATCTATAAATATTTATGTTTAGAGTAATTTCGAGTATTTTTTAGTATCCTTGAGTATTCGTTGAGTTGAGTAAGTGTGAGAAGAGGTAAGTATTTTTCCTTTTTATGATGTTTAAAGCTTCAGTTATTCTTTAGAATCTCCCTTACACGCTCTTAGATTCCACATACTGAGTTCTTTGGCCTACATGTCTAATGATGCAGACACAGGTGTTCAGAATCATCAACAGGAACTTCATTAATATGTTCTAGAGTTTGAGTTATCTATATTGAGCCTCGTTGTTTCCATAAGATTTCATTTAGTTTTCAATTTAGTTAGGATGTTGTAGGTCTTGTTATGACTTCCATAATTAATAATTAGAGGGGTTCATAGATAGTTAGTGTAGTTGAGAATTTTGTATATTCATTTTTTATTAATGTTTTAAAGACTAAAATTGCCTATTTATGGTGAGTTGGATGTATTAATTGGATTATTCAGAGTTTTCTTTTGAGCTAATGTTTGTATTTCATTTTCATGGGTTTTTATTTTGTTTTTTACATTTTGTATGATTAGGTTAGTCTTCCTTTTGTATTAGGCTAAGATGAGGGTTCTCTTGGGGACCAACAATGGTTCTTGAGTACCGGCGACTTCTACAATGTAGACTCGGGTCGTGAAACACATGGTATCAGAGCATAGAGTATAAGTGTCTTAGGTTGTGACACCCTCCAAAAATTCTATGACCTATACTAGAGCTTCACAAAATTACTAATGATGAATTTAGACCTAAAAAATTGTAATTAAACTTTTCTAAGAAGTGTTAGAACCAAAACGCTAAAAAACGACCATGACGTCTGGAAACTAGCAAAATTGAACTAGTGAACGTCCTTAAGTTTTGGGAAGGTTTGGGAGTGTTGTATGAAGTATAAAACTTGTAAAAAGGATTTGAATAGGTAAAATAAAGTATATATGGCTAAAACATCCAGGTACGACCCCTCAAGGATCGCCCGAGGGGTCTATGAAGGGACCCCACTTTTGACCAAGAAAGCTGCCAAGAGGCAACAACTTTTGTGCTTAGAGGGATCAAGTCCGCGTCGTGGACATAGCACAACAAAAGACAAATGTTTTGTCTGCGATGGAGAATCATGTCACACTCTTCTGTTTTAAAAATTATTTTTGGAAATCTTGGGGGAAAAGTTCCGCGACGTGGAGTTGTTCTCTGATGAAAAATATGAAATTTCAATTCGAGTTAGACTTTATTAATTGGTCAAAATAAATGAGGGGTATTTTGGGTATTTTATGGGTGGGTTATATATTTATTTCCTTTTTTTACCCTCACAATCACTCAATCAAATTAAAACCGCAAAACAAATCCCAAAGGCTCACCCTCTCTCTATATTCTCTCTCTACATCCTCCAAAATATGATTTCTAAATCCCCCAAAATCTACGTTTCCTTCTACACATGGGTCTTCTTTGAAAATTAAAATTATGAATCAATTATGGGTAATTATGATGAATTTATGTAGTTTAACTAGATATTGATGGTTAATTGATTATTCTAGACCCATGTCCTTTACCTAATTTCATGAAAACCTTGAGTTGGTATGGTGAATTGTGAAGATTATGAATATGTAGATGGACTACATTGTTATTAAATATGTAATTGCTTCTTGAATCTACCTTGTTTATGTAATTGGTAATGTATTCTTTGTAATGTAAGTATGAAGGTTCTTGGAAGGGACAAAGAGGTATGTTGATTGATTCTTCTTGGATTCAATTGTGAATTTTGAGTTAGATAGTAATTCTCCTATGTTTAATGTGTGGTTTTGATGTTGATGCTAGAAGTTCCTCATCCTTAAATCTAAGACATTAAATTAGACATGAATTATGTATGTATGTATGTATGTATCTTATGATACAAATATTATATGATTAAAGTAGTTTCTCATGATTATAATAAAGTGCTAAGTGAAAGGTTTACTCATTTGTTATGTGGTGTCTAAAATGAAAGGATTGTTCTCACTTGTGACGACCTATGAGCTATATATGATAAGATGTTTACACAGGGGTCTAGAAGAGACTAATGTAAACTTTTATGAGGAGATAATATTATTAATAAAGGTAATAATTGCTTATCCCCAAAAGGGCATGTATATGAGATGGAGGTGTCATGTTAGTATTTATGGCCTCCCACTTGGGCTTCCTCAAGTTAATAAGTACGGATTCGCTAGTTAGGTGTTGTCTCATGAGATGGAAACGTCCACGTTAGTAAGTAATTGTTTCTAGGAACAATCTCCTTGACCCTTAACTATGTGACCATATAGGACTCTAGCTTTGGATCCACCTAGATAGCTATGTATGAATGGTTACACCTTAGGCAAGTGTTAACCCTCTCTTTTCGGTATGGGAGTAGAACACTGGATTCCATGTAGCTCACATGGTCTTATGTCAGTTATTGTACTTCTTTCCTTAATGTAAAAGTAAATGAAAAATCTAAGTATGTGAACTCTTATTGGGGTTTTCTTGAAGGATACTACATAGGGTGAGGGTGGGTATGATACCTCTCTCACTCATTGCACATGTGGGATCCAGAGGGAAAGTTCTAGTAGTGTTATTTTATGATTATGACTATGATTATGATTATAAATTTTATGATTATGACTATGATTATGATTATGTTGATAATATTTGAGTAGTATTCATGTATTAATCATGTTATGATGACTTTAATAGAATATGTTGTAAGTATGAAGTGGGGTGCTTAATGTGATACTTAGCCTTTGATAGGATTATGGGGTTCTATCCTTGGCATTGAACAAGTTTTGCTTAGGTGATCTGCATGTTGTATTGCAATTATTTTGAATTGAATTATTATGCTTCTTATATATGTATGTTGAGTTAAATTGATAGAAAGAATGATGTCGATCAAATTGTCCTTTTCTCATGCATTAATGATTTTTGTGCATAGAAGTCATGCTTAGTACATGTGGTTCGTACTAACACATATTTACTTCCTTTTTCCTAAACCTTTCAGGTTCGGTCCATTAAGGAGATTCATGTCACGTCCGTGGATCACCTCCTAGACGTGACCGGCGTCGTCGTCCTCTTTGAGGACTAAGACTAGTCTCTTAGCTTACATCATTATATTCATAGGTCAAAAAGGCGGAAAATTTAAAACTTTTTATTACTTCTACATGGAGGTTTACATAGACCTCTACACACACATAATAAATATATCGAGTATATATAGACCCTTCTTATAGAAAGATTACATAGTCTTCTACTTTTATAAGACATAGATATGTAAATATCACATAGTCTCAAATGGATGTCTTATGTCATAACCATTTAACAAGTGTATATCAAATTGGTCCTAGCCCATACATCAATGAAATAGAGCCACATATAGGCTTTACAATGTATAGTATCAAAATGAAAAGGTAATAATATAAGAGTCTTAAAACTAAAAAACTTTATAACCTTGATAGTGGTATTACCCTCGAAAAGTGAGGACCTACCCAACTTGGATGAGTAAAAATTCCAAGCCTTCCTTCAATTACGTCTCAAAACCCTTCAATCACCGAAACCTAAAATGTTGGGGGAAAAAAGAGAAAATGGGGTTAGTATACCACTTGTACTAAGGATGAGACTATATTCATACATATTATAAAACATACTAAAAAGCGACATTTCATTAAAACACGCTATTTTTCCTTTTGAAAACCTTATGCACATTCAAGAAGACCATAACAATCAATATGTCATATTCATTAAGCCTTAAGCATGTAAACACAAGACCAACAATACTAAGTCTAGTCAAGTCAACATGCATATCATATAATTTGACACATAGTCAAAACAACTTTATCTTCAGGTTATAATAACCAGAAGCATAGATAAGAGTTCATTACAACATAACCAAAGAAAAACAATTACCCATAACCCTTTATTAAATCAACAAGTGCAATGACCTAGCAAAGCCCTATAACCTTACTCAATCAAGTAAACTCAACAAGAACTATAATAAAATCCAATTTCACATATCATATCATATAAGAGTACATATCATCATACTTTAGAAATATGGACCAACACATATTCATAACTTAATGCAATCATCATGTACTGTCATCCATTTTTAAGATCATCATATACATAGTATGTGAAATTATAAATATATTCATATATACGAACATCCTCCTAAGACTTCTCTCAAGGCTAACTAGTGCAATGTTTAAGTAAAGTCCCATACCCCTACCTAGACTAAGGTAAACCCAATAGGTTATCCTAGTTAGAGTTCGCTTCTTTAGCTCATTTTACCTTTTTGGAACATCTTGCCCTTACAAACATAGACCTAATGAGATAATGTGGAATCCGGTGTCACGAAACCCTACACCAATGGAAGGCGGACTACATGACAAGGTAGTACCTAAATATGAACATATCAACTAGGTGGATCAACTAGTTAGTATTCCTACGAGGGAAACATAGTTCAAGAAGTAGGAGATATCGTTGGGAACCTCGTTATGCTACATGTATTATAGTCCCCAATCTCAAGAGTACATTAGTAATCCTACCTCCCTTATGTGGGAACGGACACTCCTTACTGTAGTTAACTCGGTGCTAAGCTAGAGTCCCTTTTGAAATGTCTTTAATCTCTTATTAATCATCATAACTTAATGTAGGTCATAAGGTCTATCGCTTGTATATGCATAATAATCAAAGCTGAGAATTGCGTGAGTATAGTCCTTTTATTATAATTAATATAAGTGAGGTTACTGTTAGGATCAAATTCACGAACACACACTAGATGAATGAAGAACACAAGCACTTTCAAGAGAAAGAGATGAGAGATCTAGAGAGAGAAAGAGAAAACCCAATATTTCGTGGTAACACCCCGTGAGTAAACTTCCACGGCGGTGAGGTATATTTATATTAATAAATTAGTGTACTTTTGGTTAAAAAGAATAAATAGAAAATAAATAAGAAAGCCTAAAATTAATCAGGCTTCACTGCCTAACAATTCTCCCACTTGGAGACTGACTCAGTCATCCAAAAAATAAATTCTCCAAAAAAATCTCTTCATCATCAATATCTTTACCGCACCGCAACATCTATAGCAACAACTACAGAAGACCAATCGAGGTTTTACATAAACTCAGTTTCCTAACATCAACATATTTTGTCAACATGTCTGCCAGGTTCTTTGCACCCTCTATCTTCTCCAAGTACATATCACCATCCTCCACTTCCCTGCGAGTGAAATGGTATTGCCTTCTGATGTACTTTGTCTTCGAATGATAGACTGGATTTGTCACCAACTGTATGACACTCTGTCTATTTGAGTAAAGAATCTTCTCTCTCTGATTCTTTCCCAATTCCTCAAGATAATCTGCCAGCCATATCATCTCTTTCCCAGCTTCACCTATTGCCACATACTCAGCTTCAGTAGATGAAAGAGAAACACACTTCTGAAGCCTGGACATCCAACTCACTGTTGTTCCACCTATGGTGTAAATGTACCTGGATGTACTCTTGCTCGAGTCAATATCCCCACAAAGATCAGCATCCACAAAACCCTGCAGAGTCACATTGACTCTGCCAAAAGAAAGTGAAGTACTAGATGTACCTCTCAGATATCTCAAAAGCCACTTCACAGTTTTACAATGCTCTTTCCCAGGGTTCGCCATGTACCTACTAACAACTCCCACTGTATGTGCTATATCAGGTCTAGTGCAGACCATAACATACATCAAACTACCAACTGCTGAAGCATATGGAACAAGTGTCATGTGATCACGCTCCTCGGCAGTCTTGGGTGACAGCTCCTTTGACAATTTAAAGTGATTTGCCTATGGAGTAGTCCTGGGTTTAGCATCATTAACCCTGAATCTGCTCAGCACCTTCTCAATGTACAACTCATGAGATAGATTTAAAGTGCCAGCAGATCTATCCCGAGAAATCTTCATCCCCAAAATCTGATTTGCTGGACCGAAATCTTTCATCTCAAACGCTGCAGACAACCTTGTCTTCAGATTGTTAATATCCCTCATACTAGATACTGCAATCAACATATCATCCACATACAAGAGTAGAAATACATATGAATCAGTGTATTTCTTTAAGTAACAACAAGGATTCATTTACGCTTTGCAGAATCCACTCTTGGTCATGAAGGAGTAAAACTTCTTGTACCACTGCCTGGTTCTTGCTTTAGTCCAACAAGCTCCTGGTGAGCTTGCACACCATGTGTTCCTTTCCTTCAACCACAAATATTTCCGGTTGCTTCATGTAGATCTCTTTGTCCAGATCTCCATGTAAAAATGTTGTTTTTACATCCATTTGCTCTAGATGCAAATTCACCGATGCAACAACACTCAACAGAATTCGAATAGAGGTTAACTTCACAACAGGAGAGAATATTTCAGCATAATCAATGCCTTTCCTTTGTGAATATCCTTTAACAACTAAACGGTCCTTGAACCGACTTTTGCCAACTGGTTGAGTCTTGATTCTTAACACCCACTTGTTCAGCAAAACTCTCTTCCCTGCAGGTAGCTCAGTCAACACCCATGTGTCGCTCTTCTAAAGTGACCTCATCTCATCATCCATGGCTTGCTCCCACTTGATCGAATCCTCCACCTGTAGGCCTCATTGAAAGACTCTGGTTCCCCCTCATCAGTCAGCAATAAATAGTTTAATGAAGGTGAATACCTATCTGGTGCCCTGATGGATCTAGATGATCTCCTTAACACCTGCTAAGGTGTTACTTGCTCCACTCAGATTCTAAAGTAGGAGTTGGTTGAGTATCTGCTTCGACATCTCTGGGTTACTCTTCTCCAACTCAACCTCAACTTTAACTTGGTTTGTAATCTCTAGAACCTTATGCTCTCTATCCTTGTAAAGGACAGACTCATCAAATGTCACGTCACTATATCTCAGGATATTTCTGTTCTTGTCATCCCAAAAACTGTAACCAAACAAATCAGAACAATAGACTATGAAGTGACACTTCAAAGCCTTGGCATCAATCTTGTCTCTCTTTTCCGGATCAACATGAACATAAGCAGTGCAACAAAAAGTCCTCAAGTGTGAGTACTTGAGTTCTTTTCCTGTCCACACCTCCTCTGGAATCTTTAACCCTAAAGGAACTGATGTCCTCTGTTGATCAGGTATGCAGCTGTGCTCACAGCATCCGCCCAAAGTGTTTTGGGCAGCCCACAGTGTATCCTCATACTCCTTGCACGCTCATTCAATGTTCTGTTCATCCTCTCAGCAATTCCATTCTGCCTTGCCTTACCAGGAACTATTCTCATCAATCTGATTCCCTCAACTGCACATAATGCCTTGAAATCTGATTTGTCATACTCTTCTCCATTGTCAGACCTTAGGCATTTGACTTTCAAACCGGTCTGATTCTCAACTTCAGTTTTCCACTTCTTGAAATTTGCAAACACATCTGACTTATGCTTCAAGAAGTAAACCCATACCTTCCTGCTGAAATCATCAATGAAGGTAACATAGAATCTGGATCCTCCAAGTGATGATACTGGAGATTGTCCCCAAACATCTGTATTGACCATTTCCAACTACACTTTCTTTAGCTCTCTAGGAATCTTTGTGAAGCTTACTCTTTTCTGTGTACCCATAACACAGCTCTCGCAAAGACCCATATCAACAGACTTCAGACCCTCTAATGATCCTTTTGCAACCAGCATCTGCATTCCTTTAGTACTCATGTGTCCAAGTATGTTGTGCCACAGACATGAACCGGAAGCACCTTCAGCAACAGTGGCCATGTTTATACACCTTGTAGTGGTGTACAAGGTTCCAGATTTGGTGCCACGAGCTACTACCATAACACCTTTCACGATCTTCCACGAACCTTTCCCAAACACTGCTGCATATCCCATGCTATCCAACTGAAAAAACAGAGATCAGACTTTTCTTGTTCCTAGGAATATATCTGACACCCTCCAATGCCCACTAGTTTCCCGAGGTGGTCTTTATGCAAACATCCCCCTTTCCTTTAATCTCTAAGGCTTTATTGTCAGCAAGATATACTTTTTCAAAATTTCCAGATTTGAAATTTTTGAACAACTCATTGCTTGGAGACGAATGGAAAGATGCACAAGAATCAAAATTCCATGATTCAACCGGGATGTTCACACTAAGGATTAAAGCATCCCCAATGTCCTCTGCTGAATTTACAGAATCATTGTCATCTCCAAATTTCTGATTCTTTTTGTTCTTTGGCTTTGTACTATTCGTCCAAAAGTGCCTTTTTTCTCCACAGTTCCAACAAGTCACGTTTGATCTGTTTAGGGATTTTCCTTGATTCTTTGATTTTGATCGACCATGTTGATTTTGGCCTTTCATCTTACTTCTCCCCCTTCGGTCAACGCTGAGAGCACTGCCCGATAAATCTCCCACTTCTCGTTTCTGAATACTTTCGTTAAGAACAACATCACGGATTTCATCAAACTTCAGTTTCTTAGATCCACGGGAATTGCTAATCGCAGCAACAACAGTATCCCAAGACTCGGGCAGAGATGACATCAAAATAAACGCCTTAATTTCATCTTTGAAATTAAAATCCACAGAATTGAGTTGACACACTAGATGAATGAAGAACACAATAACTTTTAAGAGAAAAAGATGAGAGATTTAGAGAGAGAAAGAGAAAACCCAATATTTCGTGGTAACACCCCGTGAGTAAACTTCCACGGTGGTGAGGTATATTTATATTAATAAATAAGAGTATTTTTGGTTACTGAGAATAAATAGAGAATAAATAGGGAAGCCTAAAATAGAGAATAAATAGGAAAGCCTAAAATAGAGAATAAATAGGAAAGCCTAAAATTAATCAGGCTCCACTACCTACCAGTTACAACATTTACATATCACTTCATAATAAGGAAAATTAGTAAGCTATCACAATACTTATATTATTTAAATCGTAGCCAACACCTCTCAAACCATAGTCAAGACATTTCAATTCCACATCATACCAAGCCTATCAAACTTAATACAAGAGATACTTCAATGCAATATCATCACATAATTACAATTTACAACAATTGAAGTAAGGAATAGGGATTTCAAAACTTACCAAGTCTCCTTCATAATCATGTTGAAACCTCCTTGCTCAAACGACTAAAACCACGATCTGTCGCACATGATTTTCAACCATATTCACTAATATTCTCAAGCAAAAGTGAAACCCTGTTACAACTAATGTGAGAAAACGTTATTAACCTCACGATCAAGTAATTTACCTATCACTTGAAGAGCCTAAGAGGATACAACACCGCTCACTATGCTATCACCACTAGACAACTTAGAATTCAACTAAGCAATACGCAGGTTGCCTAATAATCCATGACGCTACGGATGACTTAGACCTTTCTTAAGAAGAACACAAGGCTGCCCACTAAATCAATTGGACTCAATTGATTTAGGATTTTCACACCAAACAACTATCTAATTCCTTTATAGATATTGGGATAAATTTTTACAATGTGTGTACAGAAGAATTAATCCTAAGACCACTAAGCTTGCATCTCTATTCTGTTTGAGTTGTTCTTGATGATAAATCTTCACTTTTGTGATCCTTTGCAAGAGTTATTCAGAAATTTCAAGTTGCTGAAGTTAAGGTTATTCCTATTGGACATAGTGTTTATGTAGAATAGTCACAACCTTCCAGACTATGCCATTGGCTAAGGCTTCTACCATTTTTGCCACTTCTTCCACTGTTGGAGAGTGTGACCCAACTTTTTGTACTTTTTCAAGCCTGACAGTGAGGAGTATGTCATACCAAGGACCAGTTTCTTTCATAAGGTCCATGAGTTTTTCAAGTCATCACTTAGAGACTGTACACCAACCACTTGTACCTTTTCCAGCCTAGCAGTATAGAAAATATATTTTACCACGGACTAGGTCTCTTCACAATGTCTCTAGGTTTGTCAAATCATCAAAACTACAAATAACATTTCCCCCCCTTTTTATGATGACAAACTCTACACCAGTGCCTATAAGTTCTTCCATGTTTCCTACCCCCTGTCGATTAAGACAATTTATTTATTCTATGTTTCCTTCCCCCTGTCAATCAAAACCTGTTCACTAACTTAGGTACCCTATATTCTTTAAATCATCAAAACTACAAATGACATCTCCCCCCTTTTTTGTGATGGAAAACTGTACACAGTTCCTACAGGTTCTTCCATGTTTCCTTTGTTTCGATCAAGACCTATTCACCAGCTTAGGCACCCAATGATTCCTCATTTTGGCATCATAAAAAGAAGTGCAGTAAACCAGTAGAACAAGTAAGATTTTTAAGCAAGATCATAGCCAAAGGCAACATTATATGGACATAAAACAGGAAACGTCAGAAATCAGTCACAACAAAACAGGAATAAATTTTGTAGAACCAAAATCAGCAATTAATATATTTAAGTTAAACTGAAATTGAGAACCATGAACACTATTCACACAAAAACAAAGAAACGGGTTGGAATTTGAGGGAGGAGATTAATGAGAGAGAGAGATATGATAACTAGAGTGAGTCTTGAATTTGCTTCATCATTATGCGGGATTATTTTCTCTGGAAACCAACAATTTTTGCATGGAGCTCTTCATTTTGCATTTTTAGAGCCATAACCTCATCAGTACCAGGTCCCTCAATCAACGCTTTTAGTAATTTAGCATGTAATAAGTCAATTTCAGCATCTTTTGTTTCTCATTCTTACAGTCATTTCTTCCAGTTCATACTTTAACTGATCCTGCTCCCTTATCAACTCAAATACCTTGATTAATGGATTTACCTTTCCTTGTACACACTTACTTTCCACAACTTAAGTAGTAGGAATTTTGAATAGTGTATCACTGGACATCCCCGTCTTTCTTTTTTCAGCAGTAGTGGTTCCACTAGCCTCCGTAGCGTCTCCTATTTGTTTCTTAAAACAGATTTCGTAAAAGGTCTTCTCTTGAATTTCGCTTCAATGACCTTTTATTTCCCTCTTTTGATGTAAGAACCATTTTCGGTTGAACCATCCACCTGAGATGGTGATCATCCTCATCGGTGTCCGTAGAATCAGATTAGGATATCCATCAGGCACAGGGGTTTGGTTGAACACTAGTGATGTACAGAGAGAAAAATAGGGTTTTGGAGGAATGCTCAGAAAGAAGGAGTTTTTGAAATGTGGGGGAATGGAGTGAACAGAGGTCATATAAAAAAATTAAACAATGTGTCAGCTCCCTAAGTATAGGTGTCTCTTGTACTTAAAGCGATGCGAAAATTGTCAAAATGGTCGATGACTGACACGTGGAGATCTTTATGGTTCTCATTTAACAGTTTAAACAAAATATAAAGAGTTCTAACCTTGAGAGGACCTGGTCCTCAACTGCAAATTAGATCTGATTCCTGAATGGTTCTTACCATTCTTTGCTCCTATGATTTTTATAAGTTTATACCTGCAACAAGTACATGATAAATGTTAGTTTAAACAATGCATTACAATTAATGAGGATAACTTCCCTTCAGATCGTAGCCAAAACAAGGATTGGATGCTTCTTAATGGGACTAGATCAGTTCATGCTCATCATTCCCAACTTCAACCTAATGTTCTCAATTGGTCCTTGCTGAGATCTTTGGATAAGATATCTGCAATCTAATCTGCCATTCTGCAGTATTGTATGATGATGTTCCCTTTTTCAACATTATCTCTCAAGAAGTGGTGTCTAACAACAATTTGTTTTGTCTTTTTGTGTTGGACTGGATTTTTTCCCATGTTGACTACACTGGTGTTTTCACATATGATAGGAATATTGTACATATGAACTCTAAAATCCTCTAGTTGTCACTTGATCCATAGTCTTTGAGCATGACATGGAGCATCAGCAACGTTTTTAGCCTCAGTTGTTTAGAATCTACTGAGTTTTGCTTTTGGTTCCCAAAGAGATGAGTGAGGATCCAAGGTAATGTGTAATTCCAGAAGTGCTCTTCCAATTTGATTGACCCAAAAAATAAGCATATGCATATCCCACTAGTTCAAAATAAGTTCATGCATGGTAAAACATGACCAGGTCTCGTGTTTTCTTAAGATACCTCAAGATCCTCTTAGTTGCCTTTAGATGAGACTCCCTCAGACATGCTTGGAATCTTACACACATTCCCATGCTGATACATGATTTGGAAAATTGGCATCCTTAAATCCAGGTGGCTATTTAACCTATATTTCTTCTTTCATATATTCATTCAGAAAAGCACTTTTGACATCTATGTGGAGTAACATGAACCCCATGAAAGTTGCAAATGTTGTGAGGATTCCGATAGCCTCCATTATAGCAACAGGAGGAAAAGTCTCATCCTAGTTGATGCCTTCTTTCTAATTATACCCTTGAACTACCAATCTGCACTTTTTTCTAGTAATAGTCCAAATTTCATCATGATTATTTCCGAATACCAACCTGGTCCTTATAATGGTTCTATTAGCAGGTTTTAGGACCATGTACCATACATTGCTGCTCAAACTGATGCAGTTCATCTTACATAGAGATTACCGAGTCAGCATCTATCAGGGTTTCTTTCACATTTTTAGGCTCAATAGTAGAGATGAATGCTGAGAATGCAACAAAATATCTTATTTTTTACATGGTTTGCATTCAAGAATTGAGTGGAGAGGTGAGACTTTCCATTGGATAGTATGAACTATGCTTCCATATGGATCTCAAACCCAAGGGTTGTGGTTGATCTATTTGTTGTTCTTCGTTTTCAGAATCATCATTCACAGTGGATAAGTTTCCACTTGAAGCATTGGAGGAACCAGGCCCTATATCAGGCTAGTTGTCCTCTATTAACTTCTCAGATTGACTAAGATCAGCAACATCACAGTCCAAATTCAACACAGCATCAGTCGTACTAGTTTCATTAATTTATAGCTTGAATAGCTCCAACAGATCATCATCATCTTTCATATCTCTATTCCTCAGATCGGCAGTCTCATCAAAGACCACATGAACACTTTTCTCAATGCATAGTGTTCTTTTGTTGAAGACTCTATAAGTTTTTCTTGAAGATGAATACCCCACAAAGATACCTCCAACACTTTTGGAATCAACTTTTCCCAAAACATCTCTGCAATTTTTTAGCACAAAGTTCTTGCACCCAAAAGGCCTTAAATAGATTACCTTTGGTTTCTTGTCTTTGAGTAGCTTATAGGTTTATTTGTTCAAGAGGTACCTGTTGGTCACATGACATGCAGTATTGATTGCCTCAGCCCAGAAGTTTTGAGGAGATTTGACTCAATGAGCATTATTCTGATAATTTCTACCATAATTTTGTTTTTCATTCCACCACGCCATTTTTTGAGGTGTTTTGGGTGCTGTAAGGTAATGGATGATACAATTTTGTGCACAAAAACCATCAAGTTTCGCATTTTCAAAACTCTGTTCCATGGTCAGACCTAATCTGAACAATCAGGCAATTGAGTTGCTTCAATAACTTGAATAAGGATCTGGTTTGTTTCCCTTTAACACATGCATCATACAACTTATTGTCACTAAACATCAACTTTGGCAGACCATGACCAGGTTGCTGGAAACCAATTTGTTCAATACAGAACTCATATGACCTAGTCTCCTGTGCCACATGTCAGTACTTTCCCTTTTAGCACTTAGGCATGTCAGATCGTCTCCATGAGTTGTTTCTAGTTCTGCCATATACATTTTTTTCCTCCTTTTGGCAGTTACAATTACTCTTTTTTTAGACAAACGAGTAACAATACATTTGTTTGACAAAAACTTGACTTCATTTCCCTTATTAGAACTTTAGGAAACACTCAGGAGACTATACTTTAACTCACTTAAATAGTACACCTTTTAAATTGAATCATCAAGATATTTTCTAACTTTTCACCCTCGAGGAATTTACCTTTTTTTTAACGTCAGAAGAGACACCTCCCTCTTGAAGTGTCTTGAGTGAAAGGAAGTTTTTTTCGTATTTCCATTCATGTTTTTTTAGAAGCCATTGTCCATATACCAACACTTGCTGCTACTTCTGTCACAACCAGCAAGTACACCCTAAAAGTTAGAGCATCCTTGTGTCTCCACACGGCAAGTGAGACTTCAATAAGTCTCATCTAAGCCACTCGTACCATTCATTGCATAATAAAAATACTAAAATGAGTAAGAATTTAAAATTTTCTTCACACAGGAAGAAATCTTTCCATATTCATTATATAAGCGGAAGACTTTCATTTAAAACAATAAACATATACAACATCTTCTTGAACCATCTAAACTTAAGAGTATACAATACATGG
Organism: Solanum habrochaites; assembly: GCA_027704765.1. NCBI lineage: Eukaryota > Viridiplantae > Streptophyta > Magnoliopsida > Solanales > Solanaceae > Solanum > Solanum habrochaites. Next base: position 13,735,029 of record JAKWJA010002494.1, on the reverse strand, counting down.
GACTAAGTCCATACAAGACAATAAAATAAAGACTAAGACATAAAGGAACAAGTGTGGATATTGTCCTCGAATCTATGAGGGATCACGAATACTTCCTCATTAACCCTTGGAAACCAATCCATCCTACATGGCACATAAAGACTTTCAATTCCGTACACTTAAGTTAAAAAGGGAAAACAAGGGGTTAGCACATTAGATGCACTAAGAATGGAATCCATGCAAAAACCATGAAAAAGGTACATTTCGTAAATAACATGTTTTTCATTAATTTTGATTAAAACATCATAGTATAAGCATAGGAACAACATTTAACAACCTAGAAACACACAAGGAACCATTTAAGGAAATAGTCACATTTTTAGGAAAATACTGTATAGTGAACTTCTTCATTGTTATAGTGAAGTTGCTTAGCTTCACTTTGCACACCCTTTTAGCATATAATTCCCTCACTAAAAGCTATACTAAGACTCACTTTAGTAAGAAAAAGAGATACCACTCATACACTCTCTTTAGGCAGACCTAAATGATCCTTAAGACCACCTATAATGAGGTACATATTTTACAACACATCAAACACATAAACATGAGATCCTTCTACCAAAGGTAATTCAAAGGTTCACTTGAGTGAGTTGTGACGCGACCGCCCATAAAATCTTGTACACACATACTTAAGAGATCCTATGGTTATCAAACATTGGCATACATATTACATGACATTCTCTTCTACAAAGGTTATTAAAAAACTTACTTAAGAAAATCAAGAAGATAACGTTCATGATTGACCTCTTCAAGATTACCTAAGTAGTCCTTAAGAACACCCAAGTTTGGGTCATGTCCACATAAACAACCATCTTTCCAATCTAGAGTCTTTCATAAGACTTTTCTAGGTAAAGATAAGAAGTGACAATTCATATGCCCCCTTCACACCTTAACTAAACAACCCTTAAATATGCTAGATAAGAACTTATTCATTTAACATACTTTATTACCTCAAGTCATAACATTCATTAGTTCATTTAAGACTCATTCATCACATAAGGACATTCAAGTAATGGTCTTGGACAAGACCTAGGGACTCTGACTAACATATTCAAAGCATATTGTGCAATGTCTAGATAGCGTCTCATACCACAACCTAAACTTCATAAACTTTTCTAATGCTAGTAAGTATCCCATAAGATGAGAATTGTCAATAACCGACCTAGACCATGGTTGGAAAACATGAAATTTAGAGTTCTAACCTACTCCAATAAGGGTATTCTACTTGTCAATGGTAGAACTTAGACACATCCCATGAAGTCATATTGTTAAGGAATATGAAGGGCATTCTTTGTAATCTATTCTCATTCTTTAACTAGAGCTACTTCCCTTATCATACTCACTCGGTGCTAGCATTTGTTCTCATAGAGTAATTTTCATTAAAGGTTCATATCAATGGGTTCCATACAAAGTTTATAAAGCCAATCACACTTACCCTACTAAAGAAGTGCTCTTAGGGATACCTTACGATGGCGACAAATAAGCTCATCATGACTTTTCCTAAAATTTGATATGATGTCGTTCCAGCCAATCAACCTTAATCTATCATTCCTTTACTGAAAGGATATCATTACAACTTTCTACTTCAACATTTATAACCTTACCACTAGGTTCAAGGTTTTACATAAAAGACTCTCTTAAAATCATTCAAGGTCACATGTCATTCATACATTCAAGACTAAGAGGATTTATCATCCTAAGTCAAGACATGTCATATTCATATTCAACCAAGACAAGACACAACATACTTAACTTTAACACATATTACATGTCATTCTTAAGTCACTTAGGAATAACCATTATAATCCTCAAGTCATCCTGTACACTACCATATAATCATTAATATAACCATCATAGACTTACATATTCAAGTAGGAACAACCATGCATCAACCCTAAGACTTCACAGACAAGCATATGGTCATAGTCTACATGATTTTCTAATATACATAGGAAGAACACCTACTTTACCATTACTTCACATATATATAGATATACTCCTACATCACATAAAAAACTACACTAATCATCATAATACTTCAAGTAGTGCAAACATGGCCATGAGCATCATATTGCATAAAGTAAAGCCGACAAGGCCACATCAACTCACATAGCAATGCCACCATAAGTGCACCATGCCAATCACAACATAAATGAAGTCTAATCATATTGAAATAAAAGGAAATACAGCAGCATAACCCAACTCCATCTTACCACTTTGATACCAAATCTAAATCATCCAATTCGATACAATAAGACCCTTACCCGTGGCCATAACCAATAATTCAATGCAATCATGACAATTCTCAATAAAACTAGGTCAATTACTACGCATTCATCACTCTAATACAACCTAGATATAAATTTACTACAATTATTACATCAATCAATAGCCTTTAGAAAACTACACTATAATTCATAAGCCTTAAGTAAATATCAATTCAATAAGCTTAATATTCAATAGATCTAAGAATATACAATACTCAATTAATAAAATTAAAACATCCTATAAATTAATCAATCATAATTTATACATGATATCATATCTTAACGTTTGAAAACCTTTCATGAAAGAACCCAAGACTTAGAGAAGAAATTGGATTTTTCATCTTTTTGAAATCTTTGAAAATCAACTTTGAAATTGGATCTAAGGTTATAGAAAGACTTATATGAATAACTACCATACCTTATTAGAAGAACCCAATTATAATTGAAGAAGCAACTCCATTCTTCACCTTGAACTCTCATGGAGGTTTTTGAAGACATTTTGGGAGGGAATGTGTTTTGATTTAGGTGTTAGAGTTTAAATGTTATTTTAATGACTTATATAATCTTAAAATACCCATAAAAACTAAAAACAACCGTCCTCCTATTTTATAAGACATGGGATGAATTACCCAAAAAACCCAAGCCTTAACAGAAAACTGGTAGGAAAGTCACAATACCATCAACGCCATCATCGACAGTCTGTGGTCTCACTTAAGCCCCGTCGATGGGTTCTCATTGGTTTCTCTTGCAACTCCTCAACCTTAAAGACAAGTGGCTCCATAGACTCCATCCATCAACAAGCCGTTGCCTGGTCGACTTTTTCGTCGTTTGGGTCAGTCGGTTGCTACTGCCTGGCATTGTTGAGCTCCAAGTTGGGGTCCTCTTTTAAGGCCCCTTGGGGGTCTTATGTGGAGTCGTACCCAAATATTTCCAACGCAAATATTTTCGTATGTGAGTTTAGGAACTACCACATCAATTTCATCCAAAACGAACATGTAAAACTCGATGAAACATACATAGACACGTAAGGTTGTTTCAAGGCAAACCTTTCGAACGTCACGCACGTTTTTGGACGTTTGACCTCCAAACTTCACAAAACTTGACAAACTGTCAATATACACAATAATAAATCATTTAAGGACCTTATAACCTCATGAATCACACATAAACACATAAAAACACATATGAGGCACCTAAGGGACTTAGTCATCGAACGTCTTAGTCGTCCCTTGACATTAGACATCCAATGCACTTAAAATCTTAGAAACTTCCTCAAACCAAAATTATAAAACAATTTAGGACCTTAGAAAATCATTACAACCATGTTAGGCTCTATGTTCACCAAAGTCATTTTGAGGTCTTACATCTCCCTCACTTGGACAAATTCATCCTCGAATGACACTTGTCATTCTCCGAACACTTCCAAGTGTAGAGACTCAATTAGTAACTTATTACCACACCAAACATGTCATACAATACAAACATCTAGGATAACATCAATTTCACATAACCTAGAGAATCACAACACAACAAGAAACTACAAAACATTCTACAACGCATCATGCTACAAAACTCACATGCTTCATTCCAAATAGAAAAAACTCATTTTATATTCAATATCATGATCATATACATCAATTATAACCACATTACAATAATTTTTAACCAAATCATAAATTTGTTAATTTTTGCAAAATCTTACAGTGAAAAGAAATCCCTGGCAACCTTAAAGTGAAAATGTTTTACAATCTAACAATGCAACACCTAGAAATTCCTTATAAATGCTAAACAAATCAATCTCATATAACAATTTATACATTCTCACTATTCACCTATGTGAAACAATTGGAAACCTAAAGTAGATGCACACGAATCATAAGGAAAATACTATGTATGAAAACTCATTTCTCATTCAACAAAACTTCAATGAAAACATGCATATCATAAGGAGAATGTTTGGAACTGATTTGTCACAAAATACCACTACAAAATCAAGTTACTAAGAACTCTTTGTATTAGGCTTAAGAGAAAACATAAAGAAAAGTTAAGGCTACCTCACTCCCAACAACAATACTCTTCACCATACTCCCCTACTAAGGAGAAACCCATTTTAAGGTCCACATAACATCCACTGCAAGTAACTCAATCAAAGCACCTCAAACCTTATTAACACTTTCTAACCACGGTCTACCTCATAAAGACTTATGACTCTCAAAGGACTCATCATCTAATCACTCCATCCCCCTTACTAGGAGAACTCACATTTACTCTTTTAAATCTCATCATCTTATTTTCTATGGTTGGGGTCTTAAACAAGTTGAAACTATCTCAACAACCACTCCTTCACATTTCTAACAATATACCTTACCATTCTTTCCAACTTAACTACCCTTTAAAAGGTAATTTAAACCATTCTAGCGTCAAAAACACCATCTTTCACACCTCATCTAACAAGTCATATCTCATATTTTCTCTCTTTCAACCCAACTTTATAATGTACCCTCAAGGGACCAACACATAAAGGAAACAAGGGAAGTACACAAAATACAAAGCTCTTAGGAACGATTAGATGAATGAAGAAGTGAAACTTTTCCTACCATCCAATAGCCTACTATTTATAAAGTGGCGCGCTTCACATTATAAACAAGACTCTACTACATGTGGTTAATGAGACAAATAAGACACTCCCTAACCTTATGCTCTGATACCAAGCTTGTCACGACCCACAAGTACACCCTAAAAGTTAGAGTGTCCTTGTGTCACCACACGGCAAATGAGACTTCAAGAAGTCTCATCAAATCCACTCGTACCATTCATTGCATAATAAATATACTAAAATGAGTAAGAATATAAAACATTCTTCACACAAGAACAACACTTTCCATATTCATCACACAAGTGGAAGACTTTCAATTAAAACATTAAAACTTCACAATATCTCCTTGAACCATCAAAACATTAGAGCATACAATACTTGGGACTAATTCCAAACAAGACTATAAAATAAAGACTAAGAGATAAAGGGACACGTGTTGATATTGTCCTCGAATCGATGAGGACACACCAATACGTCATCTTAAACCCTTAGAAACCTATCCATCCTCCATGGAACATCAAGACTTCTAATTCCCTACACTTTATACCAAAAGGGTAAAGAAGGGGTTAGCACATTGGATGCACTAAGTATGGAAGCCATGCAAAAACCATGATAAAGGTACATTTAGTAAATAACATGTTTTTCATGAATTTTTATAAAAATATCATACTATAAGCATAGGAAGAACATTTAAAAACTTAGAAACACATAAGGAATCATTTAAGAAAATAGTCACATTTTTAGGAAAATATTACAGTGAGCTTACCTTACTGTATAGTGAACTTCTTCACTGTTATAGGGAAGTTCCTTAGCTTCACTTTGCACACCCTTGTAGCATATAATTCCCTCACTAAAAGCTATCCTAAGACTCACTTATGTAAGAAAAAAATAGACTACTCATACACCCTCTCAAGGCACACCTAAATGATCCTCAAGAACACCTATAATGAGGTACATACATTTACAACACATCAAGCACATAAACATGAGATCATCCTACCAAAGGTGATTCTATGGTTAACTTGAGTGAGCTGTGAAGCGACCCATACAATACCTAACATATACACTTAAGGGAACCTATAGACTACCTAAGATTGAATCATTCTCACTTAATACATTAGCATACATATAACATGACATTCCCCCATATAAAGGTTATAAAAAGACTTACTTAAATATATCAAGAAGATAATGTTCATGTTTGACATCTTCAAGATTACCTAAGTAATCTTTAAGAATACCCAAGTTTGTATCATTACCATATGCACAACCATCTTCCATAACTAGAGTCATTTTTAAGACTTATCTAGGTAAAATAAGAAAGGACCATTCATATGACCTCTTCACACCTTAACTAAACATCCCTTAACTACTCTAGTTAAGTACTTATTCATTTAACATACTCTCTTAACTTAACTCATTACATTGATTAGTTCATTTAAGACTCATTCATCACATAAGGACATTCAAGCAAGGGTCTTGGACAAGACCTACGGACTCTAGGTAACGCCTTCAAAGCATATTGTGCAATGTCTAGATAGTGTCTCATACCCAAAACCTAAACTTCATAGAACTTTTCTAATGCTAGTAAGTATCCCATATGATGAGAATAGTCAATAACTGATATAGACCATGGTTGCAAAGCATGGAATTTAGACTTCTGACCTACTCCAATGAGGGTATTCTACTTGTCAATGGTAGAACTTAGACACATCTCATGAAGGCACATGGTTAAGGAATATGAAGGGGGCATGCTTTGTAATATAGTCTCATTCTTTAACTAGAACTACTTACCTTATTATACTCACTCGGTGCTAGCTTTTGTTCTCATAGATTAATTTTCATTAAAGGTTCATATCAATGGGTTCCATATAAAGTTCATAAAGCCAATCACTTTACCCTACAAAAGAGGTACTCTTAGGGATACCTTACAATGGCGACAAAGAAGCTCATCATGAATTTACTAAAGTTTGATATGATGTCGTTCCAACCAATCGACCTTAAGTCTATTATTCCTTTAATTGAAGGATATCATTATGACTTTCTACTTCAACATTTATAACCTTACCACAAGGTTCAAGGTTTCACATAAAAGACCCTCTTAAAATCATTCAAGGTCACATGTCATTTATACATTCAAGACTAAGAGGATTTATCATCCTAAGTCAAGACATCTCATATTCATATTCATACATGCATCAAGTAAGGGACACAAGTCAACCACGACAAGACACAACATACTTCACTTTAACATATTACATGTCATTCTTAAGTTACTTAGGAATAACCATTATCATCCTTAAGTCATCCAATACACTACCATATCATCATCAATTTAATGATCATAGGCATACATAGTCAAGTAGGAACAACCATGCATCAACCCTAAGACTACACATACAAGCATATAGTCATAGTCTACATTATTTCCTAACATAAATAGAAATACCACCTACTTTAATATTACTTAACATATAGATAGATAAACTACTACACAAATCATCATAATACTTCAAATAGTTCCGACATCATGATCATCATATTTCATAAAATAACGCCGAGAAGGCCACATCAATCCATATAGCACTGCCATCATAAATGGACCGTACCAATCACAACATAATTGAAGTCTAATAAAAATGAAATAATGGGAATCAGGGCAGCATACCCACCACTGCAGCTACCACTTTGATTCAAAGCTAAATCATCATATTCTATACCATAAGGCTCTTACCCATGGCCATAACGAATAATTCAATGCAATCATAACAATTCTCAATGAAACTAGGTCAACTCACTACATCTCATCAATCTAATAAAACATATATGTTAATTTACTACAATTATCACATCAATCAATAGCCCATAGAAAACTACAGTAGAATTTATAATCCTTAAGTCAATATCAATTCAATAAGGTTAATATTCAATACATCTAATAATATACAATACCCAATTGATAAAAAATTGAAACAACCTATAAACCAATCATCATAATGTATACATGAATCAAAATCTCATAATTATCTACACATGAAACATCAATATCAAAGAATGATCACATAACCCATATTTTAGTCAACCTGAGAGATTTGTGAAGGTAAAGGGTTCATAGATAATTTCATTGGAAAACATCAATTATACATCAATAATATCATATCTTAACGTTTGAAAACCTTTCATGCAAGAACCCAAGATATAAAGTAGAAATTGGACTTTTCATCTTTTTGAAATCTTTGAAAATCATATTTGAAATTGGATCTAAAGTGATAGAAAACCTTAGTTGAAAAACTCACATAACTTATTAGGATAACCCAATTATAATTGATTAAGAAAATCCATTGAAGAATCATCATCAAGCTCCATCTTCACCTTGAACTCTTATAGTGGTTTTTGAAGAAACTTTCTGAGGGAATGTGTTTTGATTTAGGTATTAGGGTTTAAATGAGAGTTTAATGACTTATTTACTATTAAAATACCCATAAACTCTCAAAACAACCGTCCTCCTATTTTATACGACCTGGGTTAATTCCCAAAAAACCCAAGCCTTAACAGAAAACTTGCGTGAAAGTCATAGAACCATCGACGCCCAACATTGACGGTCCGTGGTATAACCCATGCCCCGTCGATGGGGTCTTGTTGGTTTCTCCTGCAAATCATCAACCCGAAGGCCAAGTGTCTCCATTGATTCCACCTATCGACGGTCCATTACCTGGTCGACTGGCCGTTGTATGGATCAATCGATTGCCAATGCCTGGCAGTGTTTAGCTCCAAGTTGGGGTCCTTCATTAGGGTTTTTAAGGTCCTATGTGGAGTCATACCCGGAATTTTCCAACCCAAATATATTTTATACAAGTTTAGTACCAAACAAATATATATCATCCAAAATGAACACGTAAAACTTGACGAAATATACATAATATACACGCAAGGTCGTTGCAAGGCAAACCTTTCGAATGTCATGGACGTTCTTAGATGTTTGACCTCAAAACTACACAAATCATGACACACTGCCTATATACACTATAGTAACTCATTTAAGGACCTTATAAACTCATTCATCACACCTAAACACATAAAACAACATATGAGGCATCTAGGTAACTTAGTTGACGAACGTCTTGGTCGTCCCTTGACGTTTGACTTCCAATGCACCTAAACTGTTAGGCACTGCCTCATATCAACATTATAAACCCTTTAGTACCTTAGACCATCATTACAAACATGTTAGTATCTAACTTCACCTACGTCATTTTCAGGGTCTTACAACTTCCTTCACTCACCTGCAACAAACATTACTGAATAGACTTGGGAACCCACTCCAATTTGAGTTCCACAATAAGCTGACAAAGTTGTTGCCTAATGTGGCAGATTTTTCTTCTTCAAGTTTGAGGCCTTACGAATTGGAGCAGGTTCTCTCTTTCAAGTAGTTTCCCGTCTAGGCTTATTTCCAATAGGACCTGGTCCCCCTAGATGAGCCTTTTTATGCTTAGAGTAGACAAAAAAAAATTCTTGTGAAGATTTCCTTGCAGGACACTCCCTTTTTAGATGACCATTTTGATCACAACTAAGGTAGAATAAATTGTCTGAAACAGAAAAATATTTATTGTCGGGGTTGTAAAAAGGAGTAATGTTCAGACTACCTAACCTCTTTCTGTTATAGTTGCTTTGACTGGTAATGTTAGAGAGAAGTTTGGTGGAGATGGTCCATTTAAAGAAAATTTGAAGTTCTTCCTTAATAAGTATCAGGTCCTTCTCCATATGGTCATTTTTCCAAGGCTAAGGCGAGTCTTGTCTCAATTGTGTTAGATTGCTTTCTAATCTACCCGCAAATCAGTGACTTCCCCTTACTTTTTTCGGATTTCTCAATCATTAAATCTAGTTGCTATTTAAGTTCCAATTTTTCAAATTTTAGAACCATCATTTGTTCCTAAAGAACAGACATCTGAACTACCATCGCTCCGTTTTCTTCATTTAGACCATCAAGACTACGGTTCATAGAATCCTTTTCAGTGGTTAACTCTATAACAGAGTCAATCAAAATATTGTCTAGTTTTTTCAATCTTCTAACAAAAAGATTATTCAAGTTTCGCTTAATGTCAAGAAGATTTACCTCATCTTCATCATTTGATTTTGCTATGAGGGAAAATATTCCATCCAATATGTTAGCCTCATCTTGAATAACAACCATGGATGCGTCGTTAGGACACTATGAGTCTTCTGATTCACTTTATGATTTTCCATACACAACAAAAGATTTCCTCACAACATGGTCAGTTGCCTATTTCCTTGCATTTTTATAAGGTACCAGGTCCCTTTTTTTTTCCTTTCACCTCAAGGTCTTTTATACTCTTTGTTTTCACCGTTGAGCATCGGGCAGTCTCTTATGAAGTGCCCTATTTTTCTGTACTTCTGGAAATGATCACTAGCAGTAGCAGCATGGGGAGGATTTCCTTCTTTTCAAAACCCTCCATGCTTTCTTATAATATCATGAAATCTGTTGGTGAGATAGGTAATCATCTTCTTCACTAAAGGTTTCCCTGTTGTGATTTTGAGGACTAAAGACTTGTCTTTCTTAGCTTCCTTCTTTGAGATGTCTTAATTTTTTTCATCTCATGAGTCTTTAGATTCCCAATTAGTGCATCCATTGTAAGAACCTTCACATCCTTAGCTTCAGTGATAGCATCCACCTTACTTTCCCATGACATAGAAAGAATTCAAAGAACCTTCCAAACCTACTTGCTGGTGTTGATGGGTTCTCCAATGTTTCGCAGCTTGTTTGTTATGGATGAGAGTTTCTTATACATATCATTAATAGTTCCACTCCCCCTTCATCTTGAAGTTTTTATATTGGGTGATCAACATGTCTACATTTTATTACTTCTACCATTACATAGTCATGCATTCTTGTCTTCTACCAACCATAGAACTTTCCATTAAACCATGGTGGTCTTGTTGAGATTGTCCTTCTTCTAGGTTAAGTGGAGCAGCCACTTTTACGAAAGAACCACTCTCTTGATGTTAACAAGTTAGAGAGAATCCGCTCTGATACAAATTGATAGAATACGTGTGTTCACTATCATTAAAAGGACAAGGTTACTTGACACACTGAAATACGAACGAAGAATATATAATGACAAGAACACAACAAGCAGTTTACGTGGAAACCTCTTGGCTCAAGGGAGTAAATCATAACCTATCGCACATGTTTTTCAACCGTTTTCACTAATCTTCTCAAGCAAAAGTGAAACCCGGTTACATCCAATGTTAGAAAAAGTTCTTAATTTCACGATCAAGAAATCTACCTATTACTTGAAGAGCCTAAGCGGATATAACACCGCCTACTAAGCTATCACCGCTAGACAACATAGAATTCGACTAAGCAATACGCAGGTTGCCCCCTAAACCACCACCCTCCATAAGGTCTCTATGTTTATCAAATCATAAAAACTACAAATAACACTTTCTTATCCCATATCCTAAGTTCATGGACCAAATCATAAAAACTACAAATAACACTTCCTTATCCCATTAACATGTCCCTGTGTAATAATTGTGATTGTTTGCAGAAGATCATGCCTTGAAAGGAAAATTCCATAGTTGTCAATTCAAGCTTCATTACATATCATCGAACTCTAACTCTTTCCATCAATTATAAGTGTTCTTTATATTTTAGCCACTTGATTATAGGTTGCATTTGTGATGTAAAGAACCACTTGAGAAGTTTTCCGAAATGGAACCATTCCTTCTTGTTAAAAAGCCCCTCCAACTCATAACTTGGCATTTCTTCCAATTGATCCTTTTTTCTCCTCCTCTCTTCTTCTTTCTTAAGTTTAATCAAATTTAACCTTCTGCACTTCTTAATAGTCGAACATATGCTAGGAAAATGCAACATGGTTGTTACCTTTTTCTCTTCAATGGTAGGGTTGTTAACTAGAATGAACTGCTTTTCTTCTACTACAACATTAAAAAAACAAGTTTTTACTTCCTTTATTTAATAAGTACTATCTCCGGATACCAACTTCATTGGGTTGTCCGAGCCAAAATTTCAAGAGCATAGATATGATAAACTATAACAGAATCAGTCAAAGAGAACTTCAATTAAAGATTTTTCACTTTAAGATAACAATAAGTAGCAGTGGCGTCATATGGTGTTTGATTAAAATTTTCTACTGACTCCTTCTCTATATATGTGCTGTTTATGCTACTATTTTTTTCTTAAACGTTTGGATGTTATCATTTTCTTTATTTGTTTATTAACGAGAAAATCACTTAATGATTGTGTATTTGTGTTACTGGTAACTTTTTTGTATTTTCTCATCACTTAGCAAGGATTGAAAATTAAAATTTAAGGCATGAAGAGTTCACTAAGGACTAGTGTTTTCTACTTTGGGTAAAAAAATTTTAAGGATTGTGTTATATTTTCTTTATCCATTACAGTCTTTAATTTTTTTTTACTAAATTTTCTGTATATTTATAATAACTTGGGGATAATTTGAAGGGGAAGAAATCATTATTACCTGAAATTAATTGTATTGTTATTGTGTGGTATTTTTGCACCATTGAAAAGCATGCCTACTAATTGTTGGCTGATCACATGGAGAGGATTATTGCCATCATGTTTAAGATTCTAATTTGTCATATGTGGGACGTATTAGATATTTATGAAAACTAGTTAACTAATGAAAGTATTTTTCTACTGCCATCATGCTTGAGAAATATCCGAAAACTTGATTGTCATGTATACAAGCCACAAGTATAATAATACAAATTTGAAAAATAATACAAGTATCAATGTCTTTGTGTTTTGAATAGAACAAAACATAAAATAAGGAAACAGAGGTTCTGCTTGGATGACAAACAACTACCTCTCAAATCCTTTGTAAGCCTCAAAGTAAGGATGAAGAATAAATATCACACTGGTATAAGCAAGTAGTGCATACCAAACAACACAGTACTTAGCAAGAAACCTCCTAAACACAGTAAAACTAAGTTAGGTTACAAGTACTCCATTCATCCCAACCGAACTGCGTCAACTACAACTTGCATAGAAATTAATCTAACCTAAAAGATTTACAATACACAACTCCCAAGGCTTATCAATAATATTCCTATCATCACAGTTCAACCACCAACAAGTATTAATTAGTATGAAAATCATAAGTATCAAATAGATCGATAACAAGTATCTAGTAGATCAATCACAAGTATCAAGTTCATGAAATCCCAATAGACAAATCCTTGTTGGAACCAGTTTCCACCGGCACAATATCACTACTTGGAACTATTTCACACAGGATTTATAAAGTATTATTTGATAGAACCATTTTCTTTTGACACAATATCACTAGCCGGAACCATTTCACTTACGATTTATATATTTTCACTTGCCCAACAATTTTTCGTCGGCACAATATAAGAAGAAAGAACCATTTACATTATCTTTATTTAGTATCACTTGCCAGAACAATTTTCCTTTGACACATCATCACTAGCCGAAACCAATTACCTTTACTTTATATAATATCACTTGTCCTAAACATTTTCCTTCGACTTAATCATCACATCTCTTATCATGATGTATAGTAATAAATGCAAATAATAAATTTTGCACCATAAAAATGAGATAATATTCAAGAAAATCAAGTCCACAATGATGCATCAAAGCATTTCTTCAATCAAGAAATATCAACAAATAGGCAATTCACAAACATCAACTATCAACTTTTTGCCTTTTCCATTTATCCTTCTTTTATTCATTAAGATAAGTCAAGTAAAACAATTGAACACGTCACCTCATTCTCATTATTCCTCAACACACACAATGAAGGGAAATAGAAGATTATACTAGTTTTACAAGGTTTGAAAATCACCTGTCTCTATTTGTTCAAAAGTTAGTCTATGACTTGAGCCTTTCCTTTCCGAACAATGTTCAAAGCTAGAAAATCTAATCAAGAAATTAATCATCATAATATTCCAAAAATAGTAATACCTTTATTATACATTTTGAAACACATAGTCAAATCAATTCAAATACACAATTTCAAAAACAAAGTTAGAATCTAAAATCTTTAGTTGAAAAATTTACCCTATATATTTAAAATTCATTGGTCAAACTATTTTGAAAATGGAGTAAAATCAATTCACAATCACCATTTTACTTAATCACTAAAGTTCTTTAAATATTGTCATTTTCCAAAAAAAACTTTCAAATTTTGATACTAACATCCACAAATAATAAAAGAGAATTGAATTTTTAGGGTTACAAAGACTTACCCAAATTGTTCACAAAGAAAACTCTCTTTGAAATAACCTTGAATGATTTTCCAAAACTCAAAATCAGGAAAAATAGGGTAAAACCCCAAAATTTTCTACCAAAACCCCTCTCTGGTCTCGCTAAAGCTAAGACTAAGTTTGCTTATGCAAACATTGCTTTCTCGACCACAGGGACACAAAAAAGGACCCCGTTTAGTTATTGGCCATCGCTTTCGGGATTCATCCCTCTAAAGCGAAGGTCACATAATTGATAATATACTCACAAAAGTAAGGGTTATCCCACCCGACTCTTCACACACGCGAGCCCACCTCGCTAACAAAATTTTCACAAAAGAGAAGATATCGTCACAAAAGTGAAGACATCAAACACAAGCAACACACGACCAATAACAAAATCGTCAAATGGGTTATTCGCTTGGAACACTATACACACAAACCCTATATGGGTTGATACGCTCAAACTTACTTCTCAAATAAGAAGTAAAGTAGTCGTATCAAATAAAGAACCCAACTAATAAGGTTGGGATCGTTTCCACGAGGAAAATAATTCAGACTTAACTTTAATATATTATTACTATTATTTAGTCAATTATTTCCTTAGAAAACAATAGACAATAAAAGGGGGTTTTTTATTTCTAAATGAATGAAAATAACTAACTATATTAAAGTAAACAACTAACAAATTCAAATATTGGAGTTTAATCAATTAATAAAAGTAACTAGGGTTTAAGTTTTCCCCACAGGTTCTTAACTTGATAATTCTAACTATAACAATTCTTTCCTAGTATCTTTCATGCAAAGTGATAAATTATGTATTTCTAAATCCTTGGTCCGGCATCTAGAAAATTTCACTCCGCACCTTGGTCCAGATACATGTGTTGCTATACTAACCCTTACCTTTACCTCAAATTAAGCATTGTATTCAATATTTGACTAAGTTATTACATTGTACCAATAGACACTAGCATATTAGATAGTATAAACTAAATCTATGTTAATATTTCTTTTCGTATTATCTACCTCCTTGGTCTGACGAAGTAGCATTAAGGTGAGTTCTAATGTTAGCCATCCGTCAAAAAGACTTCTACACGAAATAATTATCAACACATGGAAGACACTATTCTGGAATTGTTATTTTAGTTAGATTTTACCTCATTGTTCACCCATGGTTCCCACAACCCTAGTTATGGAGTTTAGTTACCCATAGTCATAATCAAAATATTCATATATTTAATATAAGAATTCATGCACTTACTTTGATTAGAAAGAATAAAATCCAGAAGTTCACTTGATTAATCAACAATATCACCAACAATCAATTCTTGAAAAAAGTGTAACAATCAAAAATTCTAATATCAAAGGGTTTACTAACAAAGAGTCTAACACCAAAAAGTCTAACCCCAAAAATGAGGTTTTTCGAACTAATTATAAAAAAAAAACCTAATAAAATAAGGACTCTAATTACTCAAAATCTATCAAAATGCAGTTGGGTCGACATACATCGTGACGGACCATCGTGGTCACGATGGGCAGTCATGGCCTCGGTCATCCCATACTTCACAAATTCTTTTGTTGCTCTCTTCATTACCCTCAACGGCAGGTATGATGGACCGTTCCAAGCACAACGGTCCGTCGAGGGTCTCCGTTCCATAACACTTAAACTTCTTTGATATTGAGTGCTGGGACTACTCTCTGATCATTGCGACGAACCAGCAGGACGAACCGTCATGGCTATGACGTTCCGTCATGAACTTCCGTAATCCCACACTTGGTCAGACTTTCCCATCTTCCTTCAGCAGCTTCACTATGTTTCCACCTATGAACCGTCGCAATCTCGACGGACCGTCATAAGCAACATAGGTGGTAACTTTTCTGCATTTCTTGCTCAAAAACTTCCTTGTTCATTTTTGGACTGATTTCCTACAAATAAAGAGAAACTTACAAAAAAATCAATACAAAAAGGCTTCTGGACACACAATAAACTTAAGGAAAAAGCATTAAAAATATCGTGAAACCAGGGTATATCAACACCCTCAACTTAAATTGGTTGTTTGTCCTCAAGCGACGCACTATTACTCACTACAAAATCTTTATACAATAGGTTCCATATTTTAGCTTTTGCAATCATTTGTCTATCAATCCCGATCAGTCTCATCATATTTATGCATATTATCACCATTAGGCTTGAATTATGTTGAATCAAATCATGACACAGACTCACCACGTACTAACACCTATCCTCTTCAGTTTATCATCGAGGTGCTAATATTTTTGGTATTGCAACTAGTGTCCTCACTTCAAAACAACATCCTCATTTTTAACACAATTAATTCAGTTTGAGTATAAGGATTACTTTTCAACAACTCACTCTCAGAACAAATTCACAACTCGTTCATACATATTGCCATAAGCTTGCCCTTATTTTCACTGCTTTAAGTTAGCCATACAACTCTTAGGATCATGATAGGACTATCTTAGCTTGTAACATAGGCTCAGGGTAAGGTAGGGTATATTTAGGTATACTTTAGAGACTTTATGCCCTCCTTGACATATCGGCTAAACATACCACACTTTATCATTTTATTTCGCACAATTTCTCATATTCTTTTACCTTGCTATTTTCCCATCTTTCTTCATTTGTGTAAGTGACTCATGGCTTTGCCATAATTCAAAGTATACAATACCCAAAGTTGGGTCAGGCCATGAAAATTTTGTTTACTACATTAGCCACCCTAAGCTTATGCTTTTGGCATAAGCTGAGGTGTACATGTCCAAGGAGAGACCAGGGCCAACACATTATTCCCATAAAAGATCAGTTGGGGTGTAAAAAAAGGTCTAGTTTAAGCTCAAATAATTTGTATCTAAGAGGGATTAATTTCATTCATTTTTTTATTTATTTAGGCTAAAAATTGGCTATATTGAACAAGGGCCTATGATACTTTCCTAATTGTCTATTATAGCTTACTTTTAGCAGGTCAAACCAAGAAATTTCTAGCTCAGTACAAATAGTGGACTATTCAAATCTTTCT
This sequence comes from Solanum habrochaites, assembly GCA_027704765.1. Lineage (NCBI taxonomy): Eukaryota > Viridiplantae > Streptophyta > Magnoliopsida > Solanales > Solanaceae > Solanum > Solanum habrochaites. The sequence continues at coordinate 13,717,822 of JAKWJA010002494.1, read as the reverse complement.
CACACTCACTTGATATCTCATTACTCTACCAGATTATCAGATACCTAGTTCGAATTTTAGACTTAGGGTCATGCAGTGGTGTATCTCTATGTCATTCTTAGAGCCACACATTTATCAATTACTATGCCTAGTCATGCATCATTTTAATTATATAAGGATATCATTTTTTTTTTAGACATTATGCTTCATAGATATACTATGTACACAAGATATATATATCCATGCCAGTTCAACAATAAAAATAATCAGTCCCTTGGAGAAAAAGAACACAGGCAAGAAAACCCCAAAAAAGGATCGTGAATTGGGATACTCAGACCTCAACCTAGCACTCACTTTCAATTTACCCCACCCCAACAAAAAGATATGCAATTGTCCCCAATGCATAAAAAAAATAAAATACGAGAGTGGTAGGTGAAGCAAACCTAGGGAGCAAAGCACCGACAATCAGCAAGCTGGTGGGTTTGGTTCCTCGGAACCCACTACCTCTGTAGTCTGGACACCCTAAATAGTGTCCTCATTAACAACAACATTATCAATAGTGAATCCCGCGGTCTCCACATCTCTGGAGATAGATGCCCCAGCAGCTGACTCTACAGCCCTGATCCGACGCGCCTCCTCATCAGTAAGCGAGGCTCTCCTTGCAGTCTCAATCTCACGACACTCCTTCTTCCATGCTATAGACTCATCCTCCTCTCGACCCTTTCTCGTCTTGGTATGATCTCGAGAGGGAGGTAGTGGAATCTCAGAAATGGAGAATAAGGGAGCCATCACTGTGTCCTCTCATGGTCTGCAAAAGGGGCCTTAGACTCAAGCACCCTAGCCTCTAGGATCATATCAATATCCGCTCGCAGAATCTCAACCGCATCCTGAAGGGTCGACACTTCCACCTGAGAGGATGGCCAGGCTAGCACCCGCTACTCAAAAGCGTCGAAGCGGTGATGAACCTTAGCTATCTTCCGCTCTGTGTGCTAGACAATTTTACACTCTAAGCGCTCATCCGCCTCAGCAATAGACCTCTTCATCCAAGGATGGATGTGATGTAGAAGTGTGGCCATCTGAGCCTCTAGTTTCTAGACCGTAGCAAGCGCGACCATAGCAGGGAAAGGGGATGAGCGAAAGGAGCTAGGTCCAGTGCTACTACACGGGATAGACTCGACCGGGGTAGTGTAAGTGGCTTCGGAAGTAGCCTGCATAGCCGTTCGAGCATGTGCTACTGTATCAGCCAGATTTTCACCTAGTGGAGGAAACTCTGGAAGGGGCCCTCTGTGTGGAGACAACTCATTGGCCTCATCCCTGAATAGGCCTATATCAACAGTGCCCAGCGGAGTGTTGAGCTGATCAATGTGCCAGATGGGCACACCTGCGGACCTACATAGGGAAAATATCATGCACGGAAAAGGGTAAGTAGTTGTGACCTTGAAAGCCCTCTCGTGCATGACCGCCTGTAGAAGCCAAGCGAATTCCACCTCAAACCCGGCTATCATCGCCGCCATCAGAACTGCGTGATCAAATTTGACTATATTATTAGTAGCCGTGGGGAAAAAGTAGTGGCGGACAATCAACCATGAGAACTTAGTCGTGAAGGTCAAGTTACCTTCGTGATGAATCCATTCGGCTCTGTTACCCAATCGGCACCCTCCCCACAAATATACAAGTGCAGGTCCATCCATATCTTGGTGGTCTCTCTCAGCGATGGCTATTGCAAGAATTGGCCATCTTTTACAATTTCCCATTAGTAGTCAAACTCGGCGGTGAGAGGAGTCCTGTTGGCGGGGGCATCCCTCCTATCTATCTGTGATCGGAGAGTAGCCACGTATGAGGCATAAAACTATCGGACCAACTCCTCACTATAGCGGCCTAAACATTGAGTTGTCCACTCTAGCCGGTGTCTGGTGAAGATATTGTGGATCTTTGGCATGGTGAGGAGACTTGACCCGTCTCTTTAGTGTAAGGGTCCGTGTCATGATGCCTTTATCATTAAGAAAATTGGAGTCTGAATACACTAGGTATTGCCCGTCGAAACACCATCGGTTGGGATGGTCGGACACCGGGGTGTGAGCACTAGTCGGTGAGAATGGAGTGGAATCAGGACTATCAACCTCATCAGACGAGGCAGACTGTGCAGCTGTGGCGGGTGCAGGGACTCCTGAGGACCCAGAGGCTTCCTCCAACCACGAAACTCCTATGGATCCAGAAACTCCTTCTTTATGTCTTGCTGACCCAAAAGGTGTGTCGGTCAGTGTGCGATCCTCATCAAACTGGGAGTCAGCGACTACGATGGACGCCACCTTTTTGGGAGTAGCTCTTGTTGCACGTGCAACTTGTGATTGAGTGGCATTGCCTGGGGGCGTGTACTCGGGATCATGCTCATCATCAGAGCCTATAACCAGTCGGGCAGACGGGGCGATAGACTTTGAACGCCCACGTTCTTAAATTCGATCTTGTTTTGGTTCGATTATAGATAGTACTTGTAAAGAATCAATATTAGTACTAGAAGGAGTAAACAAGACAAGCAAAAACGACACAAAATAAATAAAAGATCAAAGTTGTAACGACATTTCTATAATAACTATAAAACATGACAGACCAGGTGACGGCTCATCGTGAGTACGACGGACCGTCATGGGGTCCGTCATGTCTTACTTAAACTATGTTTATGTGGAGACCCCTGAAGAAGTCTCTGACGGTTATGACGAATAAGCATGACGTACCATCGTAACAATGATGGTCCATCGTTGATTTCCGTCATAGGGAACTTAGAAAAAGTGTGGAGACCTTTAGAAGAGGGGTCTCTTACAACCATTACGGTTGTGCCAGACGAACCTTCGTATTAATGACGATCTGTCGCATGTGTCCGTCAAAGGACACTTAGAAAAAGTTGGAGATCCTTAGGACAAGGGTCTCTAACAACCATGACAGTTGTGAAGGACGGACCATCATGGGAACGACGTTCCATCGTATGTGTCTGTTGGTTGACACTTAGACAAAGTTGAGACCCTTAGGACAAGGGTCTCTAACAACCATGACGGTTATGTAGGACAAACCGTCGTGGGTATGACGGTCCGTCGCAAATGTCCGTCAGAGGAAACTTAGAAAAAGTTGGAGACCCTTAGAACAAGGGTCTCTGACAACCATGACGATTGTGCAGGACGGACCGTCGTGGGAACGACGGTCTGTCTTATGTGTCCATTGGTGGACACTTAGAGAAAATGAACAGTGGAGTGTTGGAACAAACCTTATGACTGTCCGTCGTGGTAACGTCTGTTCGTCATCGGGGTCTCGTTTTATCATTCAGTGATGGAACTGAGGATGCCACAATCATCACTTGGGACTCAAATAGAATACTTAGTGTTAACCTACATGTTTATAACCCAAATACCTAGCAAACTAGCAATGCTAAATCACCTATTTCTCGAGTTTTAACAAGGCAATTCGAGGATTCACAACCTAGGTCTGAAAAAATTTGAGCAAAGAATGAAAACCCACCAAAATTAATAGGCTAATACTAATTAAAATAAAAATGCAATGTAAATGGGTAGAGATAAGATACACATACCTGAGAAGAGGAGAAAAACAAGCAAGGGAGGCACTTCGTTAGAAAGAACAGAACCACAGCAACAGACTCCGGCCAGTAGAAAGGTGATATCCGAAATTGGGGATTTGGGGAAGTGATCAGTTGAAAGAGAGGTAGGAAATTGGAAGTTTGAAAGGGAGGGAATGGGAGAAAAAGGGAAAGAAATCATTCAAATGAAGGGGTGGGGTTTTTTAAATGATAACAATTTTTAAAATACCCCAGCCGAGACGGGTCGGGTATACTTGTTTAATGACGTAACGAGTCCCCAACAATGGTCCATCGCAGATGCGATTGTCCATCATGGGTTCAGTTGCGTGTGCCCTAGTTTTGAAAGTAAATGAAAGTCATACCTGTGGATTCATGCGACGGTCTGTCGTGTGCGTGATGGTCCATCGATGTATCCGTCAGTGAGTGTTGCAGAGTGATTTTCTGCAGAATTTTGTGGTGATGTACCTGCAAATTTTAAACCCATTACTAGAAATAAAACTATACGTATTGGGTTGCCTCCCAACCAACGCCTGATTTAACGTCGCAGCACGACTTCATCAAGATGGTATGCCTCGATCACTTCATTCGCTGATTCAGCAATCCCGAAATAGATTTTTATCTGTTATACATTCACCTTATAGCGCACACCCTCCTTGTTTTCCAACTCAACTGCTCCATGGGGGAGTAGTTGGGTAACAAAGTAAGGGCCAGTCCATTTGGACTTGAGCTTGCCCGGAAACAAGCGCAACCTAGAATTAAATTAAAGCACCAAATCCCCAACCATAAACTCTCGTTTTTCAATTTTTAGGTCATGGTACTTCTTCATCTTTTCTTTGTAGAGGGATGAGCTTTCTTAAGCTTTCAGGAGAAATTCATCGAGTTCATTCAACCCAGTTAATTGTTGTTCTGCAGCTTCGTTCAAATCCATTTTAAACTACTTCATAGACAACATGGTATTATGCTCTAATTCAACCGGAAGATGACAAGAAAAATTGTGTTTTTCGGTCCATGCATTTAATTTACGGTAATCCATACACACCCTCCATCCAGTAAACAATCTCATTGGAACAAGTTCATTTTTCTCATTGGGGACCACAGTCATTCCCCCTTTCTTAGGTACACACTTAACAGGGCATACCTAACTACTATCGGTGATCGGATAGATTACTCCGGCATCAAACCATTTAATGATTTCCTTCTTCACGACCTCTTGCATAGGTGGATTTAAGCGTCTCTTGTGCTCAATACTTTGCTTATGATCAGTCATGATTTGGATTTTATGAGAACAAATACCAGGAGGGATCCCAATAATGTTCGCAATAGTCCACCTAATAACTCTTTTGAACCTTTTTAGCACATTCACCAAACTCTCAACTTGTTGTTCATTCAGAACTGATGTAATGATTACCGGTGAAGTGTCACCATTTCCAAAGAATTCATACCTGAGATGATGTGGGAGAGCTTTTAGTGTTAACTTTGCAGCCTCATCTATAGATTGTTTCGCGGGTGGAGACTCGCGATTCATCATGTCTAACTCATATTTCTTCGGTTTAAAACAAACATCACCTCGATCAAGAGCCGCTACTAATGACTCATACTCTTTAATGAAGTCGTTATCCAAATTCATTATCACTGCCACTAATGCTTCTACACCTAGACGTTCTTCTATTTGTGTCTTAGATGACTCACCAACTTTGTAGGATATAGCAGATATCGATTGGATCTCACCACTCTGCCTCATGGACCTACAAATGTTAAAGGTCACTTTTTCATTGTTCAACCAAAATTTCATCTGCCCCTTTTCCATATAAACTAAGTCTCTACCCGTAGCAAGGAATGGTCTCCCAAGAATAATGGGCACTTCAAAATCGACTTCACAATCAAGAATAACAAAAACTACCGGAAATATGAATGACTCCACTTTTACTAGCACATCGTGGAGTATTCCTATAGGCCTTTTTACTGTTTGATCGGCCATCAGTAGCCGCATCGCAGTGGGCTTTGGATCACCCAAACCTAAATTCTTGTAAATCGAGAGGGGCATGAGATTTATGCTTGCCCCCAGATCATATAATGCTTTCGCAAAATGTGATAACCCGATTGTACAAGGAATAGTGAATACACCCGAATCTTCTTTATTTTGTACCAGAGATCTTGTAGCAATAGCACTACAATGCTTCATTCAATCATCATCCTCAAAAGTGACCGATATAGATTTTTTTTATAAACTTTGCATAATCGAGCATTTTTTTTAAAGCTTCTACCAAAGGGACATTGATAGAAAGCTACTTCAACATTGTTATAAAACGCCGATATTTACCATCCTCGGTCTTTTTCACTAATCTTTGAGGAATTGGGGGGGGGGGTTCTAAGCATCGGAGTTGCCTTTTTAGGCACTTCACCATCTTTTCCAGTGTTATCTTCTACTTCACCACTAACCTATACCCCTTTATCATTATCTTTTGTCACCTTTTCCTCATTAGACGGCATAGGTGGGTCAACGGTTTGCTTACCACCGCGAGTCGTGATCGACATACATTGTCCGTCATTTTTCAGATTTTTGACAGTGTTGCTAGGAAGAGTGCCCGGTTGCCGTGTGTTCACAGTTGCAGATAATTGGGCCATTTGTATTTCAAGCTGCTTAATCGATATTGCATGTGTATCGACTTTCTACCCAATACCCACTAAATCACTCCTTAACTCTTTAGTGTGATCATCCATAACATCGAACCTCCCCATCATTTTGTGCAACAAATCCTCAACTTGCGCCATACTACCTCCACCATCCCTAGGAGTATTACGATTTTGAGGAGGAATATAGGGTCCATTCCTATCATTTCTGTTACCATAATTACCCCTGTTGAAGTTGTTATCGCGGTTGTAAATTCCATCTCAGAGATAATGACCCTCACGGGTATAGTTACCATAGATCCGACCTTGGTTTCCTTTACCTTTGCACCTATTCTCTTGATTTGAGACTTGGGCACTCGGTCAAAAAACCCCCGTCTACTCATTTACCGCATAGGAATCCTCCTCATAATAACATTCGTCATTTGGTGGTGGTGTTTTAGACAAGTAGTTAACTGCATTTATCTTTTCTGCACCCCAGTGACATGTTTTAATACCAACCCAAGCTCAATTCTCATCTGAGCCATCTCTTTACGAATCTGATTTGTGGCTGGGTTTTGAATGGATTGCACTGTGAAGGTATTTCTCCCAATAGCTGACCTCCTAGTACTCTGGGAGATTTTCTCTAACTTTTTGTTAATCTCGGCATAAGGACATTCCAGATAAGAACCACACGTAATATTATCGAAGAAATACTAATTGACTCTCCTGGTAGTGCCGCAAAGTTGTTCACTCTGTCTTTGTGGTTTAGTCCCTTAGTTGGTTCCAAGTAAAAATTGATTTATAAGAGAGCTCAGTGAACCAAATAGTAGCCTCTTCCGTCACTGAGAGAGGAAATACTCTTAGCCCTATTACATCCAAATCAAAACCAGGCCTCCCAACACAACTTTTACACACTGCTCTTACCTTAGTTATATGAGCATGTTGGTCCTCAGAAGGTATCCATGAAAACAAACCTCTAGCACCGAGCATTTATATAAGACTACTAGTTGCTACAAATGTTTGTCCTTGTGGTAGAGGGGTCAAGACAATTGGACCATATGATTCTGCAATATTATCATAGCCTCTGCAGTATTCTTGAGGACGTGGAGCGGGATTTTTTTCCCCTTTGTTTATTTTCACCTGGATCATCGGGTAATAATTGACCATGAACTGGAGTTGTTGGATACGCTCAAACTTACTTCTCAAATAAGAAGTAAAGTGGTCGCGTCAAGTAAATAACCCAACTAGTAAGGTTTGGATCGTTCCCACGATGAATATTGTCTAGACTTAACTTCAACTTGTTATTACTATTGTTTGGTTAAATATTTCTTTGGAAAGTAAAAACAATTAAAAGGTGGGTTTCTATTTCTAGAAAAATGAAAATAACTAACGCAATTGAAAGAGACACTTAACAGCTTTGAATGTTGGATTTTAATTAATTAATCAAAGTAACTAGGGTTTACGTGTTCTCCACAGGCTCATAACTTGATAATTCTAACTATAACAATTCTTTCCTAATATCTTGCATGTAAAGTGATAAGTTATTATTTCTAAATCCTCGGTCCGGCATCTAGAAAATCTCACTCTGCACCTTTGTCCGGCTACGTGTGTTGCTTTCCTAACCCTTATCTTTACCTCATATTAAGCATCGTATTCGATATTTGACTAAGTTGTTACCACATACCAATCAATACTAGCCTATTAGATAGTATACACTAAATCTATGTTAATAATTCTTTTCCTATTATCTACCTCCTTGGTGTGGAAAGTAGCATTAAGGCGAATTCTAACGTTGGCCATCCGTTAAAAAGACTTCTAAGAGAAAGAATTATTAATACATGCAAGACACTATTCTAGAATTGTTATTTTAGTTAGGTTTTATCTCAATATTTGCCTATGGTTCCCCCAACCCTACTTATGGCGTTTAGTTACTCATAGTCATAATCACAATATTCAAATATATTAAATACGAATTCATGTACTTACTTCAATGAGAAAGAGTAAAATTCAAAAGTTTTTTGCTTGATTAATCACAATTAATCACTTGCAAGAATCTCAAAGTAATCAATAATCTCACAAAAAGTCTAATGATTATCAAGAATCTCACACTAATACACAAAGTCTAGTAATATGATGTCTAACAATCCAGAGTCTAACTTCAAAAACGAGATTTTTCGAACTATTTATAAAAAATAAAAACCTAATTAAACAAGGACTCTATTTGCTGGAAATCTGCCAAAACGCGGCTGAGTCGACGGACCTCGCGACGGATCGTCATAATCACGACGGACCGTCATGGACTCCGTCATCCCATACTTATGCAATTTCTTCTGCTACTCTTCTTCATTACCCTCGACGGCAAGTATGACGGACCTTCATAGGCACAACGGTCCGTTGAGGGCCTTCGTTCCAAAACACTTCAACTCTTGGAATATGGGTACTGGATTACTTTTCTGAACTTCATGACGAGCCTGCAGGACGGACCGTCACAAGCTTCGTAACCCCACACTTGGTCAGACTTCCCCATCTTCCTTCAGCAGCTGCACTACGCTGCCACCTACGGACCGTCACAAGCACGACGTACCGTCATAAGCTCCGTAGGTGGTGTCTTTTGCATTTCTTCGCTCAAAATCTCTGCATTCAGCTTTGGACAGATTTCCTGCAAAATAAAAAGAAACTTATATAAAAATTAGCACAAAAAGGCTTTTGAACACACTAAACTTAAGGAAAAAGTATTAATAATACCGTGAAACCACGGTATATCAACACCCTCAACTTAAATTCGTTGTTTGTCCTCAAGCGACGCATATGACTCAATACAAAATCTTTGTACAATAGTATCCATGTTTTATCCTTTGTAATCATTTGGCTATCAATCCCGATTAATCTCATCAAATCTATGCATGCTATCACTATTAGGCTTGAATTATGTGGGATCAGAACATGACACAGATTCACCATGCACTAACACCTATCCTCTTCAATTTCTCACTGAGGTGCTAACAATTCCGGTATTGCAACTAGTGTCCTCACTTCAAAACATAATCCTCATTTATCACACAATGATTTCAATTTGAGTATAAGGATTACTTTTCAACACTCGCTTTCAGAACAAAGTCACACTCATTCATACCTATTTCCATAAGCTTGCCCTTATTTTCACTGCCTTAAGTTCGCTATACAACCCTTAGGATCACCATAGGACTTTCTTGGCTTGTAACATAGGCTCAGGGTCAGGTAGGGTATATTTAGGTATACTTTAGTGACTTTTAGCCCTCCTTGACATATCGGCTAAACCTTCCACTTTCTATCATTTTATCTTGCCTAGTTTCTCATATTCTTTCACCTTGCTATTTTCTCTTCTTTCTTCATTTGTGTAAGTGAATCTCTTCTTTTCTTGCTTGTATTTCTTGTATATTTTTCATTTTCTTTACCTTTCTTTTAACTAATTTCTTGAGTCACTTTACTTTTGTTCTTTCTCTCTCTTTGTTCTTTCAACCTAACTTTCCAGAGCATTCCTCATAATAGCCACCCTCAACTCATGGATTTTCCATGAGTTAAGGTACACAATACCCAAAGTTGGGTCATGGCCATACGAAGGTTGTTTACTGCATTAGCCACCCTCAACTTATGCTTTTAGCATAATCTGAGGTGCACATGTCAAAGGAGGGACTAGGGCCAACACATTGTTCCCAGAAAAGATCGGTTGGGGTGAAAAAGAAAGGTCTATTTTAAAGCTCAGATCATTTGGATCAAAGAAGGATAAATTTCATTTGGTTTTCTTCTATTTAGGCTAAATATGGGCTATATATTGAATAAGGGCCTATGATCCTTTCCTAATTATCTATTACAGCTTACTTTTAGCAGGACTAACCAGGTAAATTCTAGCTCAGTACCAATAGTGGACTTATTCGACTTTTCCTCACACTCACTTGACATCTCATCACTATACTAGATTATCAGACAACTATTTCGAATTTAATACTTAGGGTAATGCAATGGTGTAACTCTATGTTATGTTTAGAGCCACACAATTATCAGTTACTATGCCTAGTCATGCATCATTTTCCAGTTTATCAGGATATCATTTTAGCCATCAAGCTCCAGAATTAAACGATGTACAACAGATATAAACATGCCTGTTCAACAGAAAAAGTAATTAGTCTTTTGGGGGAAAAGAACACAGGCAAGAAAACCCCAAATGAGTATAGTGAATTGGGCTACTCAGACTTCACCCTAACACTCACTTTCCATTTACCCCAACCCCAAAGAAAAAGCATGCAATTGTCCCCAATGCATAAAAATTTAAATACTAGAGTGGTAGGTGAAGCAAACCTGTGGCGCAAAGCGCCGTTGATCAGCAAGCTGGTGGGTCCGGTTCCCCGGAACCCACGTCCTCTACAATCTGGACACCCTCAGTAGTGTCCTCAGCAACAACCGCACTATCAGTAGTTCCTCCTGCTATCTCCATAGTTCGGGAGCTGGACACGCCAGCCGCTAACTCTGATGCTCTCATCTGGTGCGCCTCCTCCTCAGCAAGTGAGGCTCTCCTCGCAGCCTTCATCTCTCGGCTCTCCTTCTTCCGTGCTCGCGCCTCGTCCTCTGCTCGACACCTACGCCTCTTGGCATTCTCTCGAGGGGGAGGTGGTGGAATCTCTGAGGTGGCAAATAGGGCCGCTAGAACTGTGTCTTCAGCAGGCTCGACAGAAGGGGCCTCATATTCCGGCACCCTAGCCTCTAAGATCGTGTCGATATCTACACGAAGATTGTCAACTGCAGCCTGAAGAGTCGACACATCCACCGGAGGGGTTGTTCAGGCTATCACCCTCAACTCGAAGGCGTCCAAGCACTGGTTAACCTCAGTGATATTCCGCTCTGTATATTGTACCATTTTCTGCTCTAGGCTCTCTTTTGACTCAGTAATCGACTTCTGCATCCACGGCTGGATATGATGCAGAAGTGTAGCCATTTGTGCCTCCAATTTTAGGACCCTAGCAAGCGGGACCAGTGCCGGTAGAGGGGCTGTGCGAGAGGAGCTCGGGGCAGTGCTACTATCCAGGATAGACTCGAATGTCAGTGGACGCCGCCTGTGTATCCATGCGAGACTGGTCTACCATATCAGCAAGATCATCAGCAAGTGGTGGAAGCTCTGGACGGGGCCCTCTGCGTGGAGCAAACTCATTGGCCTCGTCTCTGATGAGGCCGACATCAACAGTGCCCTGCGGGGTCTTGAGCTGATCTACGTGCCACATAGGCACACCTGCGGACCTGCAGAGGGCAAAGATCATTCACGGGAAAGGGTAAGTAGTAGTGACCTTGAATGCCCTCTCGTGCATGACTGCCTGTAGAAGCCACGTGAAGTCCACCTCGAACCTGTCTATCATCAACGCCATCAACATTGCTCGATCCCATGTAACGATATTATCAGCAAATGTGGGGGAAAGGGAGTGACGGACAAGCAGCCACAAGAACTTCATCGTGAATGTGAAGTTGGCCTTCTTGATGGACCCCTTTGGCTCAGTTGCCCAGTCGGCACCCTCTCCATCTACTGACAGGTGCAGGGCCATCCACCTCTTGGTTTCTCTCAGTGATAGCTCGCGGAGGAACTGGACATCTTTAACTATCTGCCAGCGGTAGTCGAACACGGCAGTGGGGGGGGTCCGAATAGCATCAACACCCTCACCGTATAGAAACCAGCGGATGGAGAGCAGGGAAATGTAAACCTGTACGTCCCGTACTCGGACCTGCTCCAGCGGGTCCTATTTAGCGGGGGCAGCCCTCCTATCTATCTGCGATCAGAGAGTCGCTACGTAGGATGCATTGAACTCTCAGACCATTTCTTCACTATAACGTCCCAACGGACGTGCTGTCCACTCCAAGAGATGCCTGGTGAAGAGATTGTGGATCTCAATCATCGTCGGGAGGCTCCCTGTAAGGACCCGCCGCTCCAAGGTGAGTGTTCAAGTCATCACTCATTTATCACTCACGAACTTGGCGTCGGAATAGACTTGAAATTGCCCATCGACACAAAAGCGGTTGGCCTGGTTAGTGGCTAGGGTGGGGCCTGAGCTGGTGATCCTGATGTGGAATCCGAACTCTCAGCCTCATCATAAGAGGCCAACGCTGCAGCGGTGGCGGGTGCGGGAACCTCAGCATAGCCGATAGCTTCCTCTAACCACGATACTCCTAAGAAGGCAGACGCTCCTTCTTCATATGTGGCTAACCCAGAGGGTGTGCCAGTCAGTGTGCGCTCCTCATCAGACTAGGAGGCAGTGACTACGCCGGACGCCACCTTTTTGGGTGTGGCTCTGGGAGCACGTGAAGCACAGGAAGGGGTGTAAGTGCTTGGGGGCACATACTCAGGGTCACGCTCATCATCAGAGTCGATGACCATGCGGGCAGACGGGGCCACAGACTTTGATCGCCCGCATGCATAGATTCGGTCTTGTTTGGGTGCCATCGTAGATAGCACCTGTAAAGGATCAATCTTAGTATGAGAAGTTGAAAACAAAACAAGCAAAACCACAAAAACAATTAAAATAGTATGTCATTACTATGGTAACAGGGACACACGACGGGCCTGGTGATGGCTCGTCATGACGATGACGGACCGTCATGGGGTCCGTCGTGTTGTACTTAAACTATGTAAATAAGGAGAACCCTGAAGGAGAGTCTCGGACTAGTATGACGGTATGTGCATGATGGACCGTCACAGGTACGACGGTCCGTCGTTGGTGTCCGTCGTAGGACACTTAAGAAAAATATGGAGACCCTTAGGAAACAGGTCTCTGACCGTCATGAGGTCATGCAGGACGGACCGTCGTGGGTATGACGGTCCATCACATATGTCCGTTGAAGGACACTTGGAATAAAGGAGAGAGACCCTGAGACACGGGGTCTCTGACAACCAGGACGGTTGTGCAGGACGGACCGTCGTAAGGACGACGGTCCATCACATGTGTCCGTTGGAACAGGGTGCTAGGGCTTTTGGAACGGACTCTACGATGGTCTGTCGTGAGCACGACGGTCCGTCATCGGGGTCTCGTTCTGTAGATCAGTTAAAGAACTGGGGGTACCCCATGCATCCTCGATGAACCCACATCAAATTTGTAGTGTTTTGGACCTACATTTGTCTAACCCAACTACCTAGGAAACTAGCAATGCAAAAGCACATATGTCTAGGGTTGTAAACATGGCAATCTCGAATATTTTTAACCTAGGTTAGACAGAATTGTATGAAAGAAACAACATATGACTAAGAACTAAGCTAATACTAACTAATAAACAAAAATGCAAAATAAATGAGTTGAAATTAGAGACACATACCTTAGAATTGGAGAGAAACAAATGGACAATTACTCGGTGGTCACGAAGACACCCACAGCAGTAGCTCCGAATAGTATATTAACACTTTGATGTCTTTGGAGAATTGTGGGGGGAGCAATGATCGAGGGGGAGAATGTGGAAGTTGAAAAGAGAGGGAAATGGGGGGAATAATGAAGGAATGGGGGTGAAATGAGGGGTTGGGGAGCTTAAATGGTGAAAGTTTATAATAAACTCCAACCGGGTCGGGTCGGGTATGCCTCATTAATCACCCGACGATTCCCCGATGACGGTCCACCGCAGTTGTGATGACCCGTCGTTGGTTCCGTCATGTCTGCCCTAGTTTTAAAATAAAAGAGAAACGTACCTGGTACGACGAATGCATACGACGGTCCGTCGATGTGTCCGTCAGTGACTGCTGCAGAGTAGTTTTCTGCAGAACTTCCTGGTGATGTTCCTGCAAATTTAAAAACCCATTAGTAGAAAAATGCTACCATTACTAAAAAGACTAAAAGTATTGGGTTGCGTCCCAACAAGCGCCTGATTTAATGTCGCGGCACGACTGGGGACACTTGATTACTCAGCCTTCATCAAGATGGTTTTCCTCTATTACTTTACTCCCCGATGCTTTATGCCCAAAATAGAGTTTTATTCGTTCTCTATTAACCTCAAACCGCACTTCCTCCTTGGCTTTTAACTCAACTGTTCCATGAGGGAATACTTGGGTAATCAAGTAAGGGCCAGTCCATTTGGACTTGAGCTTGCCCGGAAGACAAGGTGACCCAGAATTGACTAAAAGCACTAAATCCCCAATCATAAACTCTTGTTTTGCACTTTTTTGTTCATTCTCCTTCTTCTTCTTTTTTGTGGGATATGGCAGATACTGATTGGAGCTCATCACTCTGCCTCATGGTCCTACAAATGTTGAAGGTCGATTCTTCATTATTCAACCGAAATGTCATTTGTCCCTTCTCCATATCAACTAAGGCTCTACCTGTAGCAAGGAATGACCGTCCAAGAATAATAGGTACTTCAAAATCGACCTCACAACCAAGAATAACAAAATCAGCCGGAAAGATGAATGACTCCACTTTTACTAGCACATCATGGAGTATCCCTATGGGCCGTTTCACTGTCCGATCAGCCATCAGTAGCCGCATCGCAGTGGGTTTTGGATCCCCTAAACCCAACTTCTTGTAAATTGAGAGGGGCATGATATTTATGCTTGCCCCTAGATCACATAATGCTTTCGCAAAATATAATGACCCAACTGTACAAGGAATAGTGAACGCATCCGGATCTTCTTTCTTTTGTACGAGGGATCTTGTAGCAATAGCACTACAATGCTGCAGTCTATCATCATCCTCAAAAGTGACCGATTTCTTCTTGGTGACCAGATCTTTCATAAATTTTGCATAACCGGGCATTTGTTCTAGAGGTTCTACGAAAGGGACATTGATAGAAAGCTGCTTCAACATTGTTATGAAACGCCGGTATTTACCATCCTCGGTCTTTTTAACTAATCTCTGAGGGAAATGTGGTGGTGGCCTAGGCATGGGAACTACCTTCATAGGTACTTCTGCATCTTTTCCATTACTTTACTCTACTTCACCACTACCCTTTACCACATTGTCATTATCCTTTCTCACATTTTCCTCGGTAGATGGCATAGGTGGATCAGTGGTTTTGCTTACCACCCCGAGTAGTGATTGCCATACAGTGCGCATAACTCTTAGGATTTTGGAAAGTGTTGCTAGAAAGAGTACTCGGTTGCCGTGTGTTCACTGTCGCAGATAATTGGGCCATTTGCAACTCGATCTGCTTAATTGAAATTGCATGTGTATCAAATTTTTGCCCAATACTATCTAAATCACACCTCAACTTTTTTATGTGCTCATCACTAGCATCGAACCTCCTTATCATTTTGTGCAACATATCCTCAACTCGCGCCATGCTATCTCCACCATCCCTAGGAGTAACTTCACGATTTTGAGGAGGGACATAGGGCCTATTCCTGTCGTTTCTATTAACATAGTTACACCTGTTAAAGTTTTTGTCGCGGTTGTAGTTTCCATCTCGGACATAATGACCCTCACGGTTGTATTTACCATAGTTCCGACCTTGGTTCTTGACCTTGGCGCCAATTATCCTGATTTGAGCCTTGGGCGCTTGGTCGGAAACCCCCCCTCTGCTCATTTACTGCATAAGTGTCCTCCGCATAATAGCATTCATCATTAGGAGGTGGTGGTTTATCCAAGTAATTGACTTCATTTATCTTTTCTGCACCCCCGTGACATGTTTTAGTACAAACCCAAGCTCAGTTCTCATCTGAGCCATTTCTTCATGAATCTCATTTGTGGCTGGGTTGTGAGTGGAATACACTGCAAAGGTGTTTCTCCTTGTATCAGAATTCCTAGTACTCCGAGCTTTGTTATTCTGGGAGATTTTCTTTAATTTTTCGGCAATTTCAGCATAAGGACATTCCCCATAAGATCCACCTGCTATAGTGTCCAACAC
Organism: Solanum habrochaites; assembly: GCA_027704765.1. Classification (NCBI taxonomy): domain Eukaryota; kingdom Viridiplantae; phylum Streptophyta; class Magnoliopsida; order Solanales; family Solanaceae; genus Solanum; species Solanum habrochaites. The sequence goes on along the minus strand of JAKWJA010002494.1, from coordinate 13,701,810 downwards.
CGCTTTGTTATTATCATCATGTCCCCGATAGAAGTATTCCTTGAGTGACTCATCATCTATACGGTGATTTGGAACACTTCTCAAGAATGAGGTGAATCTATTCCAAGAACTACTAACTGACTCTCCTGGTAGTGCCACAAAGTTATTCACTGTGTCTTTGTGGTTTAGTTTCTTGGAGACCGGATAGTAGCGTGCTAAGAAGACATCCCTTAGTTGGTTCCAAGTGAAGATTGAGTTGTATGGGGGCTCAGTGAACCACATAGCAGCCTCTCCCGTCTGTGAGAGACGAAACACTCTTAGACCTATTACATCTAAATCCAAATCAGGCCTCCCTACACAACTTTTACACACTGCGCTTACCTTAGCTATATGGGCATGTGGATCCTCAGAAGGTAACCCTGAAAACAAACCTCTAGCAGTGAGCATTTGCATCAGGCTACTAGTTACCATAAAAGTGTGGCCTGTGGGTAGAGGAGGCAAAACCAGCGGCCCATCGGAGTCTGCTATGTTATCTTAGCCTCTGTAGTATGCTTGGGGCCGTGGTACGGGATTTTGTCCCCTCTGTTGGTGTTCACCCGGAGCATCGGGTAACATCTAACCATGAACATCAACCGGAGCGAGGATGTTCTGGTTCGGATCATCATCATTTATTCCCAAGTTTCGATTCATATTGTGCAGTGTACGCTCTAATTCGTGATCGTAGGGAAACAAGGGTTCTCTTCCTCTCCGTGTATTTGGCATACAAGGAGGATAGTTCTAAAAAAATCAAAAACAATAAAACAAAGTAAAATCAAGAAAATATCAACTAAACTATAGTAATAAGTTAAAGTTAATCTAAAAGTTATAATCCCCGGCAGCGGCGCCAAAATTTGATACGCTCAAACTTACTTCTCAAATAAGAAGTAAAGTGGTGGTGTCAAGTAAATGACCCAACTAGTGAGGTTGGGATCGTTCCCACGAGGAAAATAGTCTAGACTTAACTTCAACCTGTTATTACTATTGTTTGGTTAATGAATCCCTTGGAAAGTAAAAACAATAAAATGGGGGTTTCTATTTCTAAACGAATGAAAATAACTAACTTAATTGAAAGAGACACTTAACAGCTTTGAATGTTGGATTTTAATCAATTAATCAAAGTAACTAGGGTTTACGTGTTCTCCACAGGTTCATAACTTGATAATTCTAACTATAACAATTCTTTCCTAGTATCTTGCATGTGAAGTGATAAGTTATGTATTTCTAAATCTTCGGTCTGGCATCTAGAAAATCTCACTCTGCACCTTGGTCCGGCTACGTTTGTTGCTTTCCTAACCCTTATCTTTACCTCATATTAAGTATCGTATTCGATATTTGACTAAGTTGTTACCTCGTACCAATCAATACTACCTTATTAGATAGTATACACTAAATCTATGTTAATAATTCTTTTCCTATTATCTACCTCCTTGGTCCGGCAAGTAGCATTAAGGCGAGTTCTAATGTTGGCCATCCATTAAAAAGACTTCTAAGCGAAAGAATTATTAATACATGCAAGACACTATTCTAGAATTTTTATTTTAGTTAGGTTTTATCTCATTATTTTCCTATGGTTCCCATGACCCTAGTTATGGCGTTTAGTTACTCATAGTCATAATCACAATATTCAAATATACTAAATACGAATTCATGTACTTACTTCAATGAGAAAGAGTAAAATCCGAAAGTTTGCTTGATTAATCACCAATAATAACTTGCAAGAATCTCAAAGTAATCAATAATCTCACAAAAAGTTTAATGATTATCAAGATTCTCACACTAATACGCAAAGTCTAGTAATATGATGTCTAACAATCCAGAGTCTAACTTCAAAAACGAGGTTTTTCAAACTATTTATAAAAAATAAAAAACTAATTAAACAAGGACTCTATTTGCTGGAAATCTGCCAAAACGCGGTTGAGTCGACGGACCTCGCGATGGATCGTCATAGTCACGACGGACCGTCATGGACTCCATCGTCCCATACTTATGCAATTTTTTCTGCTGCTCTTCTTCATTACCCTCGACGACAAGTATGACGGACCGTCATAGGCACAACGGTCCGTCGAGGGCCTTCGTTCCAAAACACTTCAACTCTTGGAATATGGGTACTGGGATTACTTCTCTGAACTTCATGACGAACCTGCAGGACGGACCGTCATAGACACGACGGACCGTCACAAGCTTCGTTACCCCACACTTTGTAAGACTTCCCCATCTTCCTTCAGCAGCTGCACTACGCTGCCACCTACGGACCGTCACAAGCACGACGAACCGTCATAAGCTCCGTAGGTGGTCTCTTCTGCATTTCTTCGCTCAAAATCTCTGCATTAAGCTTTGGACAAATTTCCTGCAAAATAAAAAGAAACTTATATAAAATTAGAACAAAAAGGCTTTTGGACACACTAAACTTAGGAAAAAATATTAATAATACCGTGAAACCATGGTATATCAATCATCATCGTTAATATCAAAGTTTCGATTCATATTGCGTAGTATACGCTCTAATTTGCGATCGTAGGGAAACAAGGATTCTCTTTCTCTCCGTGTATTTGGAATACAAGAAAGATCGTTGTACAAGAATCAAAAACAATAAAAAAATAAAATTAAGAAAATATCGACTAAACTTTAGTAATAAGTTTAAGTTAATCTTAAAGCTACTTTCTCCGGCAGCGGCGCCAAAATTTGATACGCTCAAACTTACTTCTCAAATAAGAAGTAAAACGGTCATATCAAGTAAAGAACCAAACTAATGAGGTTAGGATCGTTCCCACGAGGAAAATAGTTCACACTTAACTTTAATCTATTATTAATATTTTTTAGTCAATTATTTCCTTAGAAAAAAAAGCACAATAAAAGGGGGGTTTTGTATCTAAATGAATGAAAATAACTAACTGAATTAAAATAAATGACTAACAGATTCAAATCTCATAGTTTAATCAATTAATAAAACTAACTAGTGTTTAAGTGTACCCCACAAGTTCTTAACTTGATAATTCTAACTACAACAATTCTTTCCTAGTATCTTGCATGCAAAGTGATAAGTTATGTATTTCTAAATCCTTGGTCCGGCATCTAGAAGATTTCACTCCGCACCTTGGTCCGACTACGTTTGTTGCTATACTAACCCTTAACTTTACATCACATTAAGTATTGTATTCCATATTTGACTAAGTTATTACCTCGTACAAATCGACACTAGCCTATTAGATAGTATACACTAAATCTATGTTAATAATTCTTTTCATATTATCTACCTCCTTGGTCTTAGAAGTAGCATTAAGGCGAGTTCTAACGTTGGCCATCCGTTAAAAAGACTTCTACACGAAATAATTATCAATACATGCAAGACACTATTCTGGAACTGTTATTTTAGTTAGATTTTACCTTATTTTTTACCCATGGTTCCCACAACCCTAGTTATGGATTTTAGTTACCCATAGTCATAATCACAATATTCATATATTTAATATAAGAATTCATGCACTTACTTTGATAAGAAAGAATAAAATCCAAAAATTCACTTGATCAAACAACAAAATCACCAACAATCGATTCGAGAAAAAGTGTAACAATAAAAAACTCTAATATCAAAGAGTTTACTAACAAAGAGTCTAACACCAAAAAGTCGAAACCCAAAACTGAGGTTTTTCGAACTATATATATAAAAAAACTAATGAAAGGACTCTAATTAGTGAAAATGTGTCAAAACGCGGCTGGGTCGATGAACCTTGTAACGGACCGTCGTGGTTACGACGGGACATCATGGTCTCCGTCATCCCATACTTCACAAATTCTTTTGTTGCTCTCTTCATTGCCCTTAACGGCAGGTATAACGGACCATTCCAAGCACGATGGTCCATCGAGAGTCTCTGTTCCATAATACTTAAACTTCTTGGAAATTGGGTATTGGGACTACTCTATGATTATTGCGACAAACCAGCAGAATGGACCGTCGTTGCTACCTTGCCACCTACGAAATGTCCCAAGCTCGATGGACCTTTATAAGCTTTGTATTTCTTGCTCAAAAACATCCGCGTTCATCTTTGGACAGATTTCCTGCAAATAAAGAGAAATTGACATAAAAATCAATACAAAAAGGCTTTTGGACACACACTAAACTTAAGGAAGAAGAATTAAAAATATTGTGAAACCACGGTATATCATGGGTATTGATTATACTTGAAGTTCCAGTATCAATGATATCATTGGAACACGAATATTAGGTCTCCTTAACCTAAAACTCGTGAGAATCACAAGAAACGAACATAACTCCTAAAATGACAAGATTAAGCTCGAACCTCTTAAAATTCAACCGAGATCACCTCTAGGCCTAAATTCATTCCTTAAATCTAAAAGAACTATAAGAAATGTAATTCAAGAATCCAAACCCTGAAATTTGATCAAAGTTAATTCAAAGGCTAAAATTCCACAACATCCAACTTTGGACCTCAAATCCTTAAAAAATACTCCAAATCAGAAACCACCAACTCTCATAGATCAAATTCCACACTTGAGATTGATGAATTTGATGGAATTCCATTTGGAGATTCAAAACTTCAAAAGTCATCAAAAATACTTTTTGATAACTTTATCCTTTCAAATTTAAAACTTTCATAATCATAATTTTTTACTTTATGCTCGAAATAAAATTTTGAAACCTAATCAGAAATGACTCGGGGTTGGTATTAGGAGGAATAAAATGGTAATTTTAGAAAAAGAATCAAAAATAATCTTTTTTAGGATGTGGAGAATGATTTATATATATAAATGTTTGGCGCTCAACATCGTGAAGGAGAAGACTACGTTCGGTCTGTTAAAGGCACTGTCAAACATATATGATAAACCATCGGCGATGAACAATGTATATTTGATGCTTAGATTGTTCAATTTACAGATGTTTGAGAATGGATGTGTTTCTGATCATATAAACGAGTTCAATAGGATTGTGAGTCAACTCACTTATGTGGATATTAATTTTGCAGATGAAATTAAGGCATTGATTTTGATGTCATCTCTGCCCGAGTCTTAGGATACTGTTATCGTTGCGATTAGCAGTTCCCGTGGATCTGAAAAATTGAAGTTTGATGAAATCCGTGATGTTGTTCTTAGCAAAAGTATACGCAAACGAGAAGTGGGAGATACATCGAGCAGTGCTGACAGTATTGACCGATGGGGGAGATGTAAGACGAAAGGCCAAAATCAATATGGTCGATCAAAATCAAAGAATCGAGAAAAATCCCTGAACAGATAGAACGTGACTTGGTGGAACTGTGGAGAAAAATGGCACTTTCAGACGAGCAGTACAAAGCCAAAGAAGAAACAAAATCAGAAATTTGGAGATGACAATGATTCTATAAATTCAGCAGAGGACATTAGGGATGCTCTAATCCTTAGTGTTAACAGCCCGGTTGAATCATGGATTTTGGGTTATGGTGCATCTTTCCATGCGTCTCAAAGCAAGGAGTTGTTCCAAAATTTCAAATATGGAAATTTTTGAAAGGTGTATCTTGCTGACAATAAAGACGTACAGATTGAAGGAAATGGGGATGTTTGCATAAAGACCACCTCGGGAAACCAATGGACATGGGAGGATGTTAGATATATTCCTGGGCTCAAGAAAAGTCTGATCTCTATTGGTCGGTTAAATAGCTAGGGATATGCAGCAGAGTTTGGGAAAGGTTCGTGGAAGATTGTGAAATGTGCTATGGTAGTATCTCGTGGCATCAAATCAAGAACCTTGTACACCAGTGCAAGGTGTATTAACATGGCCGTTGTTGCTGAAGGTGTTGTCGGTTCATGTTTGTGGCATAACAGACTTGGACACATGAGTGCTAAAAGAATGAAGATGTTGGTTGCAAAATGAGCATTAAAGAGTCTGAAGTCTGTTGATATGGGTTTTTGTGATAGTTGTATTATGGGCAAAAAGAAAAGAGTAACACTCCTAGAGAGACAAAGAAAGTGCGGTTGGAAATGGTCCATACAGATATTTGGGGACCATCTCCAGTATCATCACTTCGAGGATCCAGATTCTATGTTACCTTCATTGATGATTTCAGCAGTAAGGTATGGGTTTACTTCTTGAAGCATAAGTCAGATGTGTTTGCAACTTTCAAGAAGTTGAAAGTTAAAGTTGAGAATCAGACCGATTTGAAAGTCAAATACCTAAGGTATGACAATGGAGGAGAGTATGACAAATCCAAGTTCAAGGCATTCTGTGCAACTGAGGGAATCAGATTGATGAGAACAGTTCCTGGTAAGTCAAGGCAAAATGGAATTGCTGAGAGGATGTACAGAACATTAAATGGGCGTGCAAGGAGTACGAGGAAACACTGTGGGCTTCCCAAAATATTTTGGGTTGATGCTGTGAGAACAGCTGCATACTTTATCAATAGCGGACCATCATTTCCTTTAGGGTTCAAGGTTCCGGAAGAGGTGTGGACAGGAAAAGAACTCAAGTACTCACACTTGAGGACTTTTGGTTGCACTGCTTATGTTCATGTTTATCCAGAAAAGAGAGACAAGCTTGATGCCAAGGCTGTGAAGTGTTACTTCATAGGATATGGTTCTAATTTTTTTTATTACAGGTTTTGGGATGACAAGAACAGAAAGATCCTGAGACATTATGACGTGACATTTGATGAGTCTGTCCTGTTCAAGGATAGAGAGCAGAAGGTTATAGATATTACAAAGCTAGTGGGAGTTGAGGTTGAGTTGGAGAAGAGTAACCCAGAGATGTCGAAGCAGATACTCAACAAACTTTTATTGAAGAATCTGAAGTGGAACAAGTTACACCTGAGCAGGTGTTAAGGAGATCTTCCAGATCCATCAGGGCACCATATAGGTATTCACCTTCATTACACTATCTATTGCTGACTGATGAGAGGGAACCAGAGTCTGTTGCTGAGGCCCTACAGGTGGAGGATTCAATCAAGTGGGAGCAAACCATGGATAATGAGATGAGGTCACTTGAGAACAATGACACATGGGTGTTGACTGAGTTACCTGCAGGAAAGAGAGCTTTGTTGAAAAAGTGGGTGTTCATAATAAAGACTGAACCAGATGGCAAAAGAAAGTTCAAGGCTCGTTTAGTGGTTAGAGGATATTCACAAAATAAAGGTATTGATTATGCTGAAATATTTTATCCTGTTGTGAAGTTAACCTCTATTCGAATTCTGTTGAGTATTGTTGCATCGGAGAATTTGCATCTAGAGCAAATGGATGTAAAACAGTGTTTTTACATGGAGATCTGGACAAAGAGATCTATATGCAACAACCGGAAGGATTTGTGGTTCCAGGAAAGGAACACATGGTGTGCAAGCTCACCAGGAGCTTTTATTGACTAAAGCAAGCACCAAGGCAGTGGTACAAGAAATTTGACTCCTTCATGACCAAGAGTGGATTCTACAAAGCTAAAAAGGATCCTTGTTGTTACTTCAGGAAATGCACTGATTCATATGTCTTTCTACTCTTGTATGTGGATGATATGTTGATTGCAGGATCTAGTATGAGGGAGATTAACAATCTGAAGACAAGGTTGTCTGCAGCGTTTGAGATGAAAGATTAGGATCCAGCACAGCAGATTTTGGGGATGAAGATTTCTCGGGATAGATTTGCTGGCACTTTAAATCTATCTCAGGAGTTGTACATTGAGAAGGTGCTGAGTAGATTCAGCGTTAATGATGCTAAACCCAGGACTACTCCATTGGAAAATCACTTTAAATTGTCAAAGAAGCAGTCCCCCAAGGCTGCCGAGCAGCGTGATCATATGGCACTTGTTCCATATGCTTCAGCAGTTGGTAGTTTGATATATGCTATGGTTTGCCCTAGACCTGATGTAGAACATGCAGTGGGAGTTGTTAGCAGGTACATGGCGAACCATGGGAAAGAGCATTGGGAAGCTGTGAAGTGGCTTCTGAGATATCTGAGAGGTACATCCAGTACTTCACTTTGTTTTGGCAAAGTCAATGTGACTCTACAAGGTTTTGTGGATGCTGATCTTTGTGGGGATGTTGAATTGATCAAGGGTACATCCGGGTACATTTACATCATAGGTGGAACAACAGTGAGTTGGATGTGCAGGCTTCAGAAGTGTGTTTCTCTTTCATCTATTGAAGTTGAGTTTGTGGTAATAGCTGAAGCTGGGAAAGAGATCATATGACTGGCGGATTATCTTGAGGAGTTGGGCAAGAAGTAGAGCGATAAGATTCTTTAATTAGATAGCCAGAGTGCCATACAGTTTGTGAAAAATCCAGTCTATCATTCGAAGACAAAGCACATCTGAAGGCGATACCATTTCACTCGCAGGGCAGTGGAGGATGGTAATATGTGCTTGGAGAAGATATGGGGTGCAAAGAACCCGGTAGACATGTTAATGAAATTTTTTGATGTTGGGAAACTGGGGTTATGCAAAACCTCGGTTGGTCTTCTGTAGTTGTTGCTACACATGTTGCGGTGCGGTAAAGATGTTGATGATGAAGAGAGTTTTTTGAGAATGTATTTTTTGGATGACCGAGTTAGCCTTCAAGTGGGAGAACTTTTAGGTTGTGGAGCCTGATTTATATACTCTGATTTATTAATATATATACCCCACCGCCATGGAAGTTTACTCACGGGGTGTTACCACAAAATATTGATTTCTCTCTTTCTCTCTCTAGATCTCTCATCTCTTTCTCGCTAAAGTTCTTGTGATCTTAATTCATCAAGTGTGTGTGTGTGGATTCGATCCTAAAAATATTTTCTATTATTAAAATATTCTGTACAAAAGACCATGTTCTTCCTCAAACATAAAGTACAAGAAAGTTCTAGAGCCTTGAAAGATGGGGATATATGGCACACAAATCGAACTATGTCTCCGAAGTCACCTCACCAACAAAACTTTGTTTCCTCTGCACCTTCACTAAAGCAGTCTCCTTGGTCCCAAGCTTTCTAACTTTTCTCTCCAAGACGGATCTAGGCTTCTCCTCAAATGAAAAGTCTATACCCTACTCACAAATTAGGTGGCAATACAAACTTACAGGCAACATCTCCCACTCTGATAGAAATCTCAAAAGTTCTAAAGAATCCTGGACTAAGCTTACCCTTCATCATGAACATTATCACACCCTTCGTAGGTGAAACTTTGACCCAAACATGATCACCCTTCATAAATACCAAGGCTCGAGCTCTCAAGTTTGCATAATTATTTTGTGGAATTTGGGCTATCAACAATCTACCCTAAATAACACGGCCTAATCTATAGAATGCATAAGAAAATTTGTATTTAAGGAGTCCATCCCAGTAGAACGGAACCAACCGATGAGGGATCTACACTATTTTCCATACAATGCCTCAAATGAACTCATTTAAATATTGGAATGATAATTTTTGTTATAGCTTAACTCTGTTAAGAATAATTATTGATCCCATCTAAAACTAAAATCGATCACGAGTAATCGAAGGATATCCTCCAACACATAAATAATTTCTTCTGAGGATGAAAATTTGTACTCAAATCTAGTCGTGTGCCCAGAACATTTTGTAAGGCCTTCCAAAAATAAGAATAAAAAATGGAACCTGAACGGAAACAACAGAAACTAAAACGGCCAAAAATCACGGGTCGTGATGGCACCTATGATTCCAACCGATAGGTAAGCCTATCCAAATTTTACCAATTCATTACTTTATATATAAGGGAGAAGTAAGATACAAGTAGAATATCCCAAGAAATAATTCTTTCATAAGTATAAATTGCGGAAAACTAAAATACCACATAATACTTGGTGTGATAAGTACAAGAGAATCTACAATATGATACGAGTACAGATCAAAATGACAAGTCTAAACGTATGAAATACCTTGTGTGAATACTATGAAAACATAATAAATTAAGACATAAATGAAGTCGTGGGCCATATAATAGCAAAGAAGCTCATTAGTGATGGGTACATAGACTAATATGTCCCTCTTGTGTGTCGTTTGCACTGCATTTTATCAATAGGACAAATATACATAAATTTATATAACATTTTCATTACATTGAGTTGCACCTCATCTTTAGTATTTGACATTTTTGAGTGAGTTGTTACGTTTTGTGGTTATTTGAATATGAAAGGTTGTGACGTTGCTATAGGCTGATGTTTGGGTTATTATGCATTACGAGTATTTTCTTGTATTTATTACTTATGAAACTGTAATGATAGGTTTGTTTTGGTTATTGTATAGGTTATAGTATAAGGAGTTTCAAATGGTGTGTTAGGATACTTGTGTTTAGTATTGCTTTACTTAGGGTCAATTAGGGATACAAGTTTAATACCATTGTTGTGTTAGAATTCATTCCCCTTGCTTTCTATTCTTGTGTGTGTTGCGAGCATGAACCATCTTGATCTTTCATCTTGCATCTTTGTTTGAGGCCTATTATTGGATTTTATGAGGTACTTTCTTGTTTCCAGCGAGACGTCAGATACACTTGATTCTGTCATTATACTACTTAAGTTTTGTGGACATTCTGACTTATGTTTTCATTGAATATATTGTGATACTTTGTGATTTATAAACATGGAATTAGATTTTGAGGAAGGTTTTGTTATATTACGAGTTCCACAATGTTTATGTCATGTTTAATTCTTGATTTCTCGCTTAATTATGCATTCAGCCTTGTTGAGGGTTTTAGGTTGACCTATCTTGATGGGATAAGACACGTGTCATCACACCCGATTTTCGAATCGTGGCCCATAAAAAATGTGCTCATCAAAATTAATGTAGTTGATATTTGTAAGTTGTATATGTTACTTTAGATATTTGAACAAATTTATACAAATAATAATCTATTTATAATGTTAATAAACTTAAATAAAGTATAAAAGAAAAAATGTCATAAATTGATCTTTAAATGTTAAATATAAAATAGTTATTGCATAACATAAGGGGGCAAGAATATCCATTATTCAGAATTGAGATAAAAATTTAATGCTTCAAACAAAGTTGAAAGGTGTAAAAAATAGTTTTTTTCATTTATAGAAGTACAAAATAGTTTTATGACTCTATCCACCAAAATATGTATTTGATATCGTATTCTTTATTGATTATCAACATCACATCCTTAAGCATATTTATATCTCTAGTATAAAAATTATTTCATTTTATGATTAAAATAGATTAGAAACAACCAATTATTTAAATAGTGATTACAAACTTAATTACGTTGAAGTACTAATAATTATCGAAATAAAGACATGATAATATGAAAATTTTAGAAAATTTGCAATACATAAAAACAAAAAGATAAAATTCCATAAAGTTAGAAAAAGAAAAGGATTTAATATCTCAAATGGTCACTCAAATATGCACTCTTCTCTCAGAAAGTCAATCAACTTTCAATTTTAACTCAAATGTCACTCAATTATGCACTTCTTTCCCAAAAAATCACCTAACTTTGAATTATAACTCAGAAGTCACTCAATTGTTCACTCTTCTCTTAGAAAGTAACTCATTCTATTTTATTGTTTTTTATTAAAATTTACTAATATTAATTGTTTATATAACAAAAAAAATTAAAAATTAAAAATACAATTTAAATCATTTAGTGATCCACCCAACTAACCCGACCTATTTAAAAACATAATATGATCCATATTATTTTGCCCATAATCATAAATTATTCCCTTTCTTTAGTAAAATGATAACATATTTAAATTTAATTTTATAATAAATAGAGTTGATGTCATTTGATTACATCTTCCTCAACTGAGTTAATCTCATTTGATTTGCATTGAAACTAAGGAGACCCTATAATGGAGATCTGACGCAAATCGTTGATGAAAAAGAGGACCATAATTTTGTGTCGAGAATATAAGATATCCTACATATCTAGGAGAAGGATTAATCAAACGATTAAGGGCAAAATAAAATAGGTCATATTATATTTTTAATAGATCGGGTTAGTTGGGTGGATCACTAAATAGTTTAAAAGGTACTTTTTATTTTTTAAAATTTTGGTTTGTAATATAAATAATTAATATCAAAATATACTATTAAAATTAAATAAATAAATTGAGTGACTTTCCGAGACTATATTAAATAGTTGAGTGATTTTTCAGTTAAAAATGAATATTGAGTGAATTTCTGAGGGACAAGGGCATAGTCTAGTGACTTATGAGTTAAAATAGAAAATTAGGTGACTTTAAAAGAGAATAGTGCATAGTTGAGTGACCATTTGAGGTGTTAACTACATTATTATTTGACAATTCATTTCCTTGTGGCGAAAAGTGAAACTGCTGAATATTATTCATTCACACCATTTTCATATTTGTCTAGCTAAAATAAAATTGATACATAAGTTATGGGAGCAAGATTGAGAATATGAGTGAGAATCTTTGAAGAGATTTCGTAAAATTCCTTCAATTAAATCATTCCACGATATCTGTGTCTTTTCTTGAAAATTTTCCATTACCACTTTTTTGTTGATACACCATAATCTCTCTTGTAACACTCAATTCTAGTATCAATCTGACCTCTACCCTTTTCTATTATAATCTCTCATGTAACACTACAAACAGAACTAAGTATTAATTACATGTTTTGACTTTCTTAAGATATAAAGTATTTCACTAATTACATTATATGCTTTGAGAACAATGTGTCCCACATGATTATTGAATAGTAATCTCTTTTGTTTATATGAATTTATGAAGCAATACTGCTTGTCGGAATAAGAAACATGGGCTTGTAACCCAAGTGGGGTCATTAGTGTGGTGGAATGTTAGGTTGTTCTAGATGGTTGGGCTAGGTGAACTGATTTCTGGCCAGCCTTGTCCAAGCATAGAGTTGGGCCTTGCTTGTCCAATTAAAGGAATGGGTTGTTGGGTTCCTTAAGCGGAGAATACTACGTGAGGCTGGTTTCACAGAGCAACAAATATTTTACGCTCTATGCAGTCGAAGGATAACGATTCGGTCTCCCCCAAGTCCAATAACGCTTGATGAATTGCTCCAATTAAACCACGATTTTTGTTCAAATTCTATATTTTCTTTTATTTATTGGAAATTATAATGTGTTGTTATAATAATGATTCATACTTGTGCGATATGGTATTTTTTCCCTTAATGGGACGATCTAATGAAATCATAAAGGCGGAAGGAGTGTTTAATAAACAAAGTCGGCATGTATGCTAGGCAACACAACCAAATGAGGCACTTCAATTATCGGGTTTCCAGGAGGCGCTACAAGAATCTGCATTCAGGATACAAGGATCAATATATTAGATTCAGAGTTTTGACACAGATATAATAATTGAAGGGCCTATTGCTATTTCCAGTTGAGTAAATAGTTTCTATGCGCAAATCAAAAGTGGATAATACGGAGGAACATGTTCCACTATATATTGAGTTGTAATTTATTATGACTTAAAATATTTTTTATAAATAGTTTATATTTCAAACCAATTGAAATTTTGCGCATGGCTTCTCCAAACACGAGGAGTAAAACATAAATTGGTACTGAAAAGACATTAAATTACTACTCCCTCAAATTCTTATCAATTGAATATGTGAAACAATAAATTCATATGAAAAAAATATGTTCAAGGTCATAATTTCCACTATAACCTTGTGAATGAGAAAAGTATTAAACTAAAGTTAAGAAATACATCATTGTGGAGAAACAAATAAAGAAAAACTCAAACGTGTCAACGTATATTTCCACCTCCTTTGTGGGAATGTATGTCCCGTCACGTATTACATCCCACAGAAGAATTGATGTAGTCATACATGCGATATTTCCACCACCCATAGTATTGTCTATTAAAGTGAGGAGGTCTGGTAGATGATTGTCTTTCTTGCATGTTGGGTGGAGCAGCCATTCCTGAAGAATATTTTCTTTTCTATGTGTTACTCTAATCGAAAAGTTAAGATCTAATGCAACTTGATGTAATGTATGCATCCAGTAATTATTGTAGGACCTAGTCCTCTGTACTCTATGAACAACAAAAGAAAAACAAATGCTGAAAGTAAAATTTGAACACACGTGGAAACCTCCTTACTCAAGGGAGTAAAACCACGACCTGCCATAACAAGAATTTTCAAACTGATTTACTAGAACTTCACAAGAAACACTAAATCACATTTTACAATAAGAGGTTAATCTTCTGACCTCTCCACTAAGTATTACATCCTATTACATAAAACGAGTCTAAGCAGATACAACACTGTCCACTATATTAATTTTTACTTATTAATATATACTTTACAAGTAAGATACAGAGTTACACCTAACTATGTTCTTACAAAGATTAACACAAGGATGAAATGTTTCTACCGCCACAAAACAATTCCTACAATAAAAGCACAGATACAAGCACTCAAAATAGCAGATGAGACAGGAAGCAAAAATGCAAATTATCATATTGCTTACTATTTTAAAGCTTGATTTTATCTCTTGGAATGAATGATGATTTTGTTGTTTGAGTGTTGAATATATAAACCATGAAAAGCTATTGTCCACTTTACAAACAACTACTTCCATTCCGATTGGCTTAGGACACTTAAGCCTCACCAACCACTAAAGTGACAGATTGTCAGGTGTAGAGCATTTTGTCTTGGACAACCATACTTTGCAGAGGATCGGGTCCTTGCACTTGTGAGGATATTATCTTAACTTTGGAAGCATTAGTCTTATCATATACTACAAGCAAAATAAATAAGCAATAACTTTATTGCCCACTAAACCAATTAGCTCTAGTCGATCTAGAATTCAAGAACCCAACAAGGCTAACTCTAGCCACCAACTCAAATCTCAAAGATCGGAGCATACACAAGCAACAACTCTAATTCACTAAGTAATAACTATGTTGTCTACTAGATCAACTATCTTCTAGTTCTCTTCACTTTAACAACATGACAAAGCTAACTCTAGTTAAAATTTGACGACTCAACAAACGATCTAATTTCTTTATAATATAGGAATAAACCATAGAACATTAGAACGCAAGACACAAAGCTCAAAATACAACAAATGACGTTTCAATACTCCATCATGTCCCTTGTTGAGTATGAGTTGTGTTCTTTTTTTAATAATATATGTTTTTATTTTTGAGCTTATTAATTTTCAAAATAAAATCTGCATTTGCCAAAAACTTGGGTTGTGTCTTTAGGGAAGAGATTAATACAATATGGACACAAACCCTTGGAGGAATGTCGTTGGTTGGATCATGTTGCTCTAAAAAGACATGCACCAACTACAAGAGGTTTGACAACTTGTCTTTTTCATGTACATATTCTTTTATGTTTTTTTCGTGTAAGGAGTCTTTCCTTCACCATGTCCTTTGTTAGAACCCAAAGATTGTTAAATTATCAATCTCAGCTCCTGAATAACATTTTCTCCCTTTTTTATGATAAAAAAACTTATTCAACTTTCCTCCCTTTCACCGGCCCCCCTTTCATTCCCGAAATTTGTTAAATCATCAAAACATCAAATCAACTCCAAAATAATTTTCCTCCCCCCCCCCCCTTTTCTTTAAGATCATATAGGGTCTATTGATATCCACATTAACAACATTTGCAACACTTTCTAAAATAAATAATGTGACTTATTAAAATGTTACTATTGAAAATGTAAGGAGAAAATGACAAATATACTTTTGAGTATTGTGAAAGGCCTCCGACATATTATTTTTTTTAATTATGTCTTGGGACAAACAAAGAGAAAAAGCTTTTCAGGGTCAAAAAAGTGAAAAAACTTTTCAGCGCCTAGTTTCACTAGTGTACAAAATTACTGGGGAAAACTGGAATTTTTAAAAAATGGTGACAATATGATTTCAAAATATTTTTGGTGACATAAGTCTTAAGTATTGGGTGTAGGTTACAATTATATGATTAATGATTAAGGATTCTGGAGTTTCCCTCAAGTGTATAAGTTGACAGTTTGGTTCACTGAATAAAATGAAGGGTAAAAGGGTAATTTCATAATACCAAATTTAACCAACTTTTTATAGGAATTAAATGAGGGTTAAAAGGGTAAATTAACAAAACCAAACCTAATTTAACCAATTTTTGTGGTAAATATCAAGACAAAAGAGGAAATAAAAGCTTTTTTCCCCCACCTCCAGTAGTCATATTGGTCCTCTTCTTTTTCTTCTTCTTTGTCTTCTTCTTCTTCTTCTGCTATCGTCTTTTCTTGATTTCTTGTATTTCTTCCCTCTCTCTTCATGTTATTCTTCTTCTTTTTTTCGTACATTGCTGCAAGTGCTTTTGCTTTATTCTTCTTGAATCAGATTTACCTAATTTGTAACTAGTAGACCAAATTTCATTTTGTTTCAATTGGAATTACTTCATGAGAGATTGGGTTATACATCATAGTTTATGGTAAGTAAAATTAATAGTTATTTGAAATAAATTCATTTTCATCGGATCTGGTACCTACAATTTTTTCATTAATTTGTATTCGCATTTCTAACATACTTTTATTTATGTTGCAACAGTTGACTATTATAATATAATATAGTTATATGTAGCAACATAATTGTTATTTCAATCACAACAGTATAATCATATGTATCAATATATAAGTTACATTTCGCAACAGAAAATTCATATGTGGCAACATATGATATAAAATAAAAATGTTGTCACATGTGATTTTTTTTCATAACAGAACAGTCAAATGTAGCTACATATGATTCACATCTCGCCACAGAAGAGTCATATGTTGCAACATATGATATAATATAACCATGTTGCCACATATGATTTATTCTCACAACAAAACAATTATATGTAGGAACATATGACTGACATCTCGCTACAGAATATCATATGTTGTTACATATGATATAACATAAAAATGTTGTTGCATGTGATTTATTTTTCACAAAAAAACAGTTAAATGTAGCAACATATGATTTACATCTCACCACAAAATAGTCATATGTGGAAACATATGATATAACATAAAAATGTTACCACATGTGATTTATTTTTCACAACAGAACAGTTATATGTAGCAACATATGAACCATATCTCACCACAAAATAGTCATATGTTGAAGCATATGCTTGTTCTTCATAATTACTAATTATTTTTGTAATTATTTTCTTCACGTAAAATGAAATTACTTGTAGGATTGATTGTCGTGGTGAATGTGTAGAGAAAAAATATCGATTCATACGGCGTTGGGAGGATAGTAAAAAATGAGGAGCCGGTTCAGTAGGGATGTATCTCAAAAGAAACATTTTGTATGATGAATTCTTCAATTCAGTCGTGCAAATGTCTTGATACAATTGTAAACCACAAGATCTTGTCATGAGATACATTCCCCATTTTTTTCATAATGAGAAGGTTTTACCTTTTAGAATAACTGATCAATCTAGTTTGAGTGTTTATTTTTGGAGGAATAGAGAAACCGCCCATATTAAAAGTCTATGTGGAAGAAAATCCTATTGAGGAGGATCATAATGCATACTAAGTCCAACAAGATATGTTTAATAATGTATTTGAAACTGCGGAAATAAATAATCCCGATGATGAAATGTGAATAAGTGAAGGTGAAGGTCAAGCTGAAGGGTTGAACCGTGAGAGCAACTTTCCTCCTACACTTATAGTTGGCAGAAACAATCCATGTTCTTCTCAATCTTCACGTGTGAATAATGTTCGAGATGATGAAATAGATGTTTATAAGGGAATGAAATTCAAAAACAAGCAAGAACTCGCAAATTCATTGAAAATTGCTTACTTTAAAAAAGATTTAAGACTCAAAAAGGTTATCAATTCTCATAACGTGTTTTCTTTTAAATGTTCATATACGGAATGCAATTGTTGGGTGAGGGCTGTGAAATTTACAAGGAGAGAATGGTTTGCCATTAGAATCAATGAAAATTACCATACGTGTGGTTCAGAGAATCTTACAAGCCATAATTCCACGCCATGGCAAAAGTCATAGGTAAGTACTTTGAAAATAGGTTTCCCAATGGTAAAGGCCCATCCACAAGAGACATGTCGAATCAACTCCTCATAGAATTGGGTTGTCAGGTCATCTATTGGAAGATTTATAAGAGCATGGAGCATGTTAAGTCTAATGTTACGGGAACACATGAATATGGGTATGTAGTTCTTAATACGTATCGTTATATGCTTGAAGTTACAAATCTAGGAATCAAGACAACATCTCGATAAAAATTGGAGGCTCTGGTACTTCTTTGTATCATATGTTGATTGCATAATGGGTTTTCAAGAAATGATAAAAGTAATAGTCGTTGATGGTACATTCCTCAGGAGCAAGTATTGAGGAGTTCTGCTATCGGCGCAGGCACAAGATGTCGAGAATCATATATTTCCAGTGTCTTTCTATGTCGTAGACAAGGAATGTGATGCCTCATATGAATATTTTTTTGAAAATATGAGAATCTTTGTAGATGATATTGATGAGTTGTGCATTATCTCTGATAGGCATCCAAGTATTCAAAAGATGGTTACGAGAATCTACCCTGCATCTCATTATGGTTGTTACATGAGACACCTTAGAGAAAATATTCGAATTAACTTTCACAATTCGAATGTAGTGTCCCATTTTATAAAGAAGCAAAAGCATACAATATATGTGAGTTCAATGACCATTTCAATCAAATAAGATATTTTGTACCAAAGGCGGCTAAAGCTCTTGAGCGTATTGGGTTCCACACTTGGTACCATGTCATTTGAGTTTTTATTTACTTTATGTGCTTTGTTTGATTTTTATCTTTTGTTGTGTAGATATAACATTATGACGTCAAAATCGCGGAGTCTGTGAATGCAATGTTTGATGTTGAAAGAGAATTTCCTATTGTCACACTATTTGATGAAATAAATAGGAGATTTGCATTGTTATTTCACCAAAGGCGTATGGAACTAGTGCACTCTGAAAATCGATTTGTTCCCTCAATTGAAAAAGACATATCAGACTATGTCAACGCGGGCAACAAGTTTTTGGCCCATCAAATCTCTAACTACATGTTCAGTGTCACTATTTATTGAGATGTTGCAACTGTTGATCTAGAAAAAAGAACTAGTACTTGTAGAATTTTTGACTTGTACAAAATACCTTGCCCACATGCCATGGCAGCGCTTCGATCCCAGCATGGAGCTGATTATTAAAATCATATTTACATGTACTCATCTCCATATTATTCGGTGGAAAAATACATAATGGCATATTGTCAGGAAATTAACCCGATGCCACCTGAAGATTCTTGAATTGTCTCTTATATTATATAGAGAGAAATACCTCCTCCATATATTGATCAAAGTAAACGCAGAAGAAGGAGATATAAGAGAGGGCGTGGAGTTTGTGAATCATTTCCAACAATAAAAAATAAGTGTTCCGTTTGTAGGGACTTTGGCAACAAAAAAACTACATGCCCAAATCGAAATTCCCCATAAGAAATGTTGTTCAATTTTAATGAATGTTCTTTCTTATTTTAGGATGATCTCTATCTTCTTATCTTATTTATAATCAACTTATGTGATGTTATTTGTAAATGAATATTGCATCTGTGGCAACATATGCCAATTATATGTCAGAATATTGCATTTGTGGCAACATATGCCACATGTGATAGATATTACACCATAAAATTGCATATGTGCAAACATATGTCATTTATGTATATTAAGACCAAAAAAATGAATTTATACAAGATTTTTCGTGTAATGTGATGATATCATTACTGTCATTGGAATTATAAATTTTTTCGTTTAATGCGACTCTTCAATATGTTAAAAAAACTTTACGTCATTTGAATTCAACTTTTACTTTTACTTGTTTCTTTCTCTCTTCTCTTCAAACTTTTCAAAATTCACTGAAATTTCAATATGAAGAAGAAATCTTCAAAAATCACTAGGATTAAAAAAATCTTCATCGAATACCTTCCGAGGGAACTAATAATTAATATCATTCAAAGGGTTACTTCCTACTCCATACAAGATTTAATGAGGGTTATGTTTTTGTATGTTTGTATTAATCAATTTTTTTATCTTTAATTTAATTTCTTAATCATTTTATTGCATTTCTCAGCTCTAGGTTTCTCAATGAAGTAGGTAATGAATGTTCGTTATATAAGAAGGTAAAATTGGTCGGGTTTCCTTATCATACATGGTCGATTATTCAACAAGCCCTTTCTTTCCTGGAAATGTGCAAATAATTAAAGAATTTAGAAGCCTTATACAGAAAAGGCGTGGTAACTTTTAATATTTTTGTAATGTATTCCCTTTTTTATATTTTTCATTTCAAATGTGTAATTTGTTTAGTAGTATGATTTTTTCAATCATAGCGATCCAACTGCATTGGAAATGATTATACAAGCAGCAGACGGTGGCTACACTGGAGCTGAGTATGTGCTTTCCATAATTTCAATCTTCTTAGGTGGTGAAATAATGAGTGAAGACTTAATGCTCATTGTCAACATGAAAAAAAATGATCCAGATGTCATTAGAAGATGTCGAAATCATCTGTGAAATATTTTATGTGGAATGTATGTGCCAGGACATCTTTCGTTGGGAGAAAGACCCATTTGCTGCACTGTTCATCAATATGAGCGAATCAGTCGCAGGAGACGACACCCAAGACAGTGAAGATGATTATCTAGAACTAGATTGTGATTTATGTAGGGGTGATATAGAACTGGATTATTTTTTGAATTTTCTACCTCATATGAGGCATTAATTAAAATGCAATATGTGGCAACATATGTAACAAACTTGGAAATTCATGGTGAAAATGTTGGCCTTCATTATTTTGTAATGAATTTCGAATTAATTTTGAAAAAATAAGTGTCAAAATATTTCAATTGTTTATTGGATATTAAAACAAATATTTTATTTGTTGCAACATATGTCAATTAAGTGATAGATAATACACCATAACGTATCTGTGTCAACATATGTCAACTATGTGTTAGATATTGAAACATATTTCATATGTGGCAACATATGTCAATTACAATTTAAAAACTAATTACGAATCTTCCCCAATATACTTCAAAATAATGATTACGAATCTGTCCTAGTAACTGTCATTTCAAAACAGGTTTGATAATTACGAGTCTTCAAAACAGGTTTAAAAATTAATAATGTCATCTCTTGCAACTCTTCAAATTTTGTTGCAACTTTTCACTTGGCATTCTATAAGAACACAAAAGAAGGGAGGGATGAGTCAAAGTCTGAAAATGGTTTTTAACTATGAAAAACTTCATTGGATCCCTCCCGATTGAGCTAGTAATTCTCATCGTTGATATGGTTAATTCCTACTTTCTACAAGATTTAATGAGTATTAAATTAAGTTACAGGTTCCTCAATGAAGTCTCCAATGAACGTTCTGTATATCAGAAGGTAACATTGGTCAGCATTCTCAGTGAAACTAAATGGACGATGAATCAAGAAGCCATTTCTTTCATGAATATTTGCATAGCATAAGAGAACTTAGAAGCCTTAAACAGAAAAGGCATGGTAATGTTAATGTTTTTCGTTGTTTTTCATGTTTTCATCAATGTATTTTATATTCATAATGTGTTTTTTATTTTAGTGTTCGATTTTTTCAATCGTAATGATCCAATTGCATTGAGAATGGTTAAAAACCAGAAGAAGGTGGCCACCGTGGTGCAGAGTATGTGCTTTTCGTAATTTAGATCTTTGAATACGGTAAATCCATGAGAGAAGGCTTGACGTTCATTGCCAATATGAAAAGAAAATGACCCAGTAATAGTGAGAATATGTCGACACCATTTGCGATACATTTTAAATCAAATGTGGGTGTGAGAACCTAATGTGTTAGGAAAAAGACCCATTTGTTGCGCTGTGCATCAACCCCATCAAAACGCCCGCAGGAATTGTTGGTTCAGGGGAAGAAACGATGAAGACAACATTTGTTGTGTATAGTGTAGTTGTAATTTAGAAATAGATTATCTAGTTAAATTTGTTCCTCATACGACTGTATGTATTAATTTAATCTGTGGAAACATATGTCATATGGTTTAAATATTGTCTTTTTTTAATACTTATTTTTTAATTATGATATAACATATGCACTTATTTTGTAATTTTTTTCAAATTAAATTTGTGGCAACAATAAATACTTGCCTCTTAGTCACAAAAATGAAATTTGTGGCAACATATTCTTCACAAGTGACTCTTCGTCTTTGGAAGTGTCTCTTCGTTTTCAGAAGTGCCTCTTCGTATTCATTACATTAGAATTATATTATTATTATTATATATAGGAAGAACACAACTTTGGTCTTTTCATATAATTTTCTCCAAGAAGATGGGAAGCAAGAATAAGAAATCTTCAAAAATGACATTGAGGAAAAAAAACTACATTGAATCCCTTCCGAGGTAAATAGTAACTGATATCGTTGAAAGGGTTTCTTCCTACTCCCTCAAAGATTTACTGAGGGTTAAATTAAGGTATGTATTTATTAAATAATTTTTGGGGTTTAACTCGATTTCCTAACCATTCTATTTGATTTTTTCAGTTCCAGGCTCCTAAATGAAGTTCCTAATGAACCTTCTGTATATCGGTCAGTAAATTTGCACAGCATTCCAGTGTTTATATGGTCGTCTTCATTTTATCGGAGATGTGCTTCATTCATGGAAAAGTGTAGCAAATCGAGGAATTCGACGAATTATACAATGAAGGCCTAGTAATTTTAATGCTTTTCATTTGTATTCACGTTTTTATCAATGTATTTATCCTTTTCAATGTGTTATTTCTTCTTTAGTATGATTTTTTCAAGCGTAGAAATTCAAATGTCTTGGGAATGCTTAAGCTAGCAGAAAACGGTGGCCACCTTTGTGTAGGACTTGTGCATGCCATAATTTTAATCTTCAAGGGCGGTGAATTAATGAGAGAAGGCACAAGTTTCATTTGCAACATGAGTATACCATCGCTCAGAAGATGTCGAGATTATTTCCGATATAGTTTATATGGAATATTCCCACCGAAACCTTAAATGTTTGGAGAAAGAGCAATTTATTGCACTACTCATTAATTCCCTTATGACTGATATGGTTGTGACTTATGTCATTGTGATTATGAATTAGATGAAGTAGTTCTTTTTATGGGATACTTCCTAAATTAATAAAATTTGTTTTAACGTGATGTCGATTAGTCCCTCCTAGATGTTTCATATGTTACAACATATGCAAATTCTATTGGCAAAGTTGCAAAAGATACTGCATCTGTGGCGACATCTTATATCATAAATTGGGTATGTTGGGGGTTAATTCAATCAAATTGTAACCTAATTCAATATATAACACTAACATATAGTCCTACAACATGCGTAGGTATAAATTTATGGTCTGATGAAACAACTTTCATTCGATTCAATCAATTATATTTACAAAGACTATCATCACTAAAATTTGGTCAAAATTTTCATTTTTCCATTCCTAAATCGATCAATCGTCGATTAGTCCCTCCTAGATGTTTCATGTGTGACAACATATGCATATTATGTTAGCAAAATTGAAACAGACAGTGCATCTGTGGCGGCATCTTATATGATAAATTGGGTCATTTGGGGGTTAATTCAATTAAATTGTAACCCAATTTGATATGTAACACTAATATATAGTCCTACAACATGGCTAGGTATAAATTTATAGTCTGATGAAACAAACTTCAATAGATTCAATTAATTGAATTTTTAAAGACTATCATCCCACAAGTTAATAATACAATGACCAATTAAATCCATATGATAGTTATATAACACTCTTGTAAATAGTTGTTCCAAATGTTATACCATATTTTAATTGCTTAGTTATTGTCTAAATCACTAAAATTTTGTCCAAATATTCATTTTTCCATTCCTAAATAAATCAATTCGTCGATTAGTCCCTCCTAGACATTTCATATGTGACAACATATGCATATTATGTTGGCAAAATTGCAACTAGTAATGCATGTGTGGCGACATCTTGTATCATAATTGGGTCTTTGGGGGGTTAATTCAATTAAATTGTAACCTAATTTGATATGTAAGACTAACATATAGTCCTACAACATGCCTAGGTATAAATATATAGTCTGATGAAACGACATTCATTCGATTCAATTAATTATTTTACGATGACTATCATCCCACTAGTTCATAATACAATGACTAATTAAATCCATATGGTAGTTATATAACAACCATGTAAATCGTTGTTCAAAATATTATACCTTATTTTTATTGCTTAGTTATTGTAATCACTAAAATTTGGTCCAAATTTTTATTTTCCGGTTCCTCAATCGATCAATTCATCGATTAGTTCCTCCTAGTTGTTTCATATGTGACAACATATGCATATTATGTTGGCAAAATTGAAACAGATACTTCATATGTGGAGACATCTTATATCACTAATTGGGTCTTTTGGGGGTTAATTCAATTAAATTGTAACCCAATTCGATGTGTAACACTAACATATAGTCCTACAATATGCGTAGGTGTAAATTGGCACAACCCAAAACCATACCCTAGAAGTTAGGGTACAATCTTTGATTGTAAACGGCGTAGTTGAACTCTAGGAGTTTTTAGACAAGCCCTTTCATAACATTCATTGCATATACACAGTGAAAAGTAGTTTGGAATTAAAACTTTTCACAGAACATAGTATTGTCTTCAAAATCTCTTATACATAAAAGTAATAGGAAATACTAAGTCTCAATCTCATCATCTTAAGACACAAGAATACTTGTGACACGCCCCATACTTCAAATTACAAATATAAAAATACTTAGTCTATTACAATACTTCAATAAGAAACATAAAAGACATATATGCCCTCGAGTCAAGTGAGGACATACTTCAATTTCTTTGGAAGGATTTTCAAAGTCCAAGTCTTTAATTCTCAAAGCTCCCCACCTACCAAGAACTATATAGATAGATAAAAGCATGGAGTTAGTACAACCACATGTACTAAGTATGACTTATGCATAAAAATCATGAAAATGGACTTTATTGGATATGTGCATGTTTTCATTTTAAAATCATGATTTTAATCATAATAACATCATAAATCAATTTAAAAACATATAAGATACTTCTAGCATGTATTTTCCTCACTTAAAGTCATCCTAACATTCACTTGAGTCACACAAAGAGAGACCTCCCATATACCCGCTCTAGATGTGCCTAAACGACCCTTAAGATCACCTATAATGATTCACATACATACTTACCAAGCAATCATAAACATCAAGGTAAGATTTTTCTACAAAAGGTGAACTCTAAGTCTCACTTAAGTGAGTTGTGAAGCGAAGGCCCATACAATCCCTTACACACATACTTAAGACATCCAACAAACTTCCGAAGATAGAATCATTCTCACCTAAATCACCAACACATAGATGATATGACATTCTCTTCCCAAAAGCTATCAAAAGACCAACTCAAGTAAATAAAAAAGATAACGTCCATAGTGACCTCTTCGAGATTTCCTAAACGGTCCTTAAGATTATCTAAGGCTTAGATAATGTCCACAAATCAACAAACTTCCCTAACTTGAGTCATACTCAAGAATTCCAAAGATAAGCCATCAAGAGATCATCCCTTATGCCCTTTTCACACTTTAGCTATGAAATTCCTAAGTCACTTCAGATTAGGTACTCATTTATTTACATACTCCTTAACATAAGTAATTACTTCATTAGTTCATTAAGACTCATACATCACATAAAGGACATTAAAATGGTCTTGCACAAGACCTAGGAACTCCACAAAACACCTTCAAAGTCTATTGTGCAATGTCTAGATTGCGTCCCATACCACCACCTAAACTCCATAAACTCCTCAAATGGTAATAGGTATTTCTTATGTTGAGAATAGGCAATAACCAACATAGACCATGATAGAAAGAGATGGAATCCGGAGTTCTATCCTACTCAGATGAGGTTGTTCTACTTGCAAATGGTAGAACTTAGACACATTCCATGTAGTCTCATGGTTAAGGAATTGAATTCTAGTCTCATACTTAACTAGAACTACTTCCCTTACCATACTCACTCAGTGCTAGGCTTCATTATCATAGATTAATTCAAATATTAGGTTCACATAAGAGGGTTCCATAACAAGTTTATAACCTAATCACATTTACCCTACCAAGGAAGGTCCACTAGGGATACCTCACAATGGTGACAAGAAGCTCATGATGACTTTCCCAAGGATTAATATGATGTTGTTCCCTCCAACTAACCATAAGTCCATCATTCCTTTACTTTGAAGGATACCATTACGGCTTACGCCTCAATCATTCTTAACCTTACCCTTAAGTAAAGGTTTGCACATACGAGACTCTCATAACATCTTTTAAAGTCACATGTCATTCATACATTCAATACTAAGAGTTCTAACACCCTATATCAAGACATCACATATTCATAATAATATATACATCAAGAAAGATATACAAGTCAATCGATACAAGACATCACCTACTTCACTTTCAACTCATAATGCAAGTCATTCTAGAAAAACCTCTAAAACAACCTAAGATCTTAAAGTCATCATATATGTTATCGAACATCATTAATATATTCCACATAGACTCATAAAGTCAATTAGGAATAACCAAAACTTAAACTAACACTATAATCATAATGTCAAAGTCATAGTCTAACATGATCACTTCGGGCAAACTAAGTAAAAGAATACATATATGACTATATAACTTCACATATAGATATATAATGCCATGCTTCACATAATCAAACTACACAAATAGACACATAACTTCAAGTAGTTACCAATAAGGCAATGCTAATAATATTGCATAAAGTAACACAGACAAGGCCACGTCTATTGCAAGTAAAACACATAACACCGCCACCATAAGTGGAACATACCATTCACATTAGAATCAAAGTATAATTAATATCAAATTAAATAAATACGGGAAGCATACCTTCATTCCCTTATTCACAATTCAATTCAATGCTAAATCGTCCAATTTAACATCAGAAGGCCCTTACCCAAGGCCATAACCAACAATTCAAGCAATAATCATAAAATCCAATGAAATATATATAAATTCAATCTAGGTTTAACAATCTAGGATCAATTCGATAACAATTGAATACAACTCATATATCATTAGAAAGCCCATAAGAAACTACATAACAATTCATCAATATTAACTTAATATCAAGTCACCCACATTATAGTCAAGAACTAGGGTTCATCAATTTACATGGGTTCATAGGCAATTTAGATTGAAATCATCAATACAATAACAATTACATCATAATCTATTGTTTAGAAATCATATATGCAAGAACCCATGGTAGAATCATGAAATTGGATAATTCACTTTAGAAAACTTTCAAAAAAACATGTTGAGAGTTGGGCTCCTTGATACAGCAAGTTTCAAGGATCAAAATTCATACCTCAAGGATTATAATTCTTCACTTTGATGAAGAATTTCGAAACAAAAACCCCTCACCAAGCTGCCTCTTCAAGTTGGACTTTAATGGAGGTTTTGGGATATTTTCTAAGAGTTTTGGGTTTATGATTTTTAAGAATGAGGTATTCCATGTGATTACCCTTTATATACTTAATTAAAATACCCAAAAGACCCTTAGTAAACTGTCCATGACTTAATTTAGAAGTGGGGTGAATTTCCCGAAAGGGCAGTAGAACCTGCGCAAGAAGGAAGGTCGTGCGACGCCTGCCCTTGATGGGGCGTGACAACCTCGACGGGCCGTAACAGGCCTCCCTCAGTGGAAACAGTAGCTGGACAAGCTTCCTATCTTCACCCTTGGCTAAGTCCCTCACGAAGGGACCCTTTTACGGGGAGTCACATCCACGACTGGTCGTTGACTGCTCTGTCGCCAGGGTCTGCTTGGGACAGCCTGCGCACTGATTTTGGATCCTTCCTCAAAGACCCTTAGATGGTCCTTGGGGATAATTTCCCGGACGTTTACAACCCAAATACGATAGTATATAAGTTTAAAACAACTCACATGAATTTCATCAAAAACAAACAAGTAAAACTCGACGAAACTAGCCTAGACGTACAAGGACGACTCAAGGCATATCTTTGGAACGCCTTGGACGTTCTTGGTCGTTTAACCTCCAAACATCACGAAACTTTAAACACTGACTATACATTATATATTAAATATATTAAGAACCTTAAAACACCGTTAAACACACATAAACACATAAAACCATATTTTAGAAGTTTAGGTGACTTAGTCGTTGAAAGTCTTGGTCGTTCCTTGATGTTTGACTTCCAACAACTCTAATACTTTAGCTACTGCCTAAATACCATATATTAGACATATTTAGTACCTCATAACATTAATACCAACATGTCAGGCTCTAGTTATCCTAAGTCGTTTCGGGGTCTTACAATCTCCCCCACTTGGACGACATTTGTCCTCGAATGACACTTGCAACTCTCCGAACACTTCCAAGATTAGAGACTCAACTAGAATATAGTAATCATTCCACACAACAGATAATCAAAAAAAAATCAATTTCACATAGTCAAGAGATTCACAACACAACAAGAAACTAGAAAACAATTCTATATCTCATTATGCTACAAAACTCACATTCTTCATTTCAAATAGTAAAAACTCATTTTATACTCAATACCCTACTCATATACATCAGTTCTAACTACATTACAATATTTTTAGGAAAACAAATCAATTAGTCATTTTCTCAAAAATATGGCAGCATGCATTCTCTAGAATAACAGTGACTTTTAAGCATTTTTTTCAAAAATCCACATTCTAAGCAATTCATGATATAAACATGCTAATAAGCAATGTAAAATCATATAGATACATCTTACAACATAATCATGGCTTCATAAAACACATAATGCAAGAAGTTAATGAAATTCAATTTCAACCAAACCCCTAAGCATCATGCACAAGCAACAACTTCAAGGACTTCTATCTCATCTACAAACCATACTCCCCCACTTAGAAGGAACTCATATCTTAATAAAAGAAAGAGAACTTACAAACATCATCATCACTCTCCTTCTCATCTGGCTTCTCCACTTTAAAACATAGTGCATAGAAACGCCTCTTTGTTAAAGCATAATATTTTTGAACACTAGGAGCAACTTGCTACCCTATGTACCTCTAGAAGCAATCATAGGAAAATCTCGCATTTTGTGTCCATCTTTACCACAACTAAAGCAACTCCCGGTACCCAATAGACACTCACCATAATGTTTATTGCCACATTTTGTACAAGTACGCTTTCCATCCTTGGAACAACCTCCTTTCTCAACCTTGAGCTTAGCACTCCTAGATTCTCCTTGGGATTGAACCTTCTTCTTAAACCTAGTTTGCTCTTGATAACTAGCACCACTCCTTTTGAAACTTCTAGCCATCCTACTAAGCTTAGACTCTTCAATATATTGTGCATACACAATGAGTCTAGCAAGGTTCATATTATCATGCAACATAGCGGTACGTCATTCTTCCACCACTAAGTGGGAATGACTCATTTCATCTCTTGGATTAGACACAAGAGAAGGGGCATACCTAGACAAAGTTGAGAATTTCAAAGAGTAAGCTGCAACACTCATATTTCCTTTCTTGAGATTGATAAACTCCTCCACCATAATTTATCTCCTCTCTCGGGGAAAGTACATACAAATAAAAGCTTCTTTAAATTCTTTCCATTCAATAGGACCCGATCCTTCCGGCCTATTATCCTTACATTGAGTGTACCAAAATTTGAGAAACATCCTTCAATTGGTGAGAAGCTAATTTCGTCTTCTCCCTAGATGTAACCCCCATAGCACTCAAAACTTTATACACTCCATCAGAAAATCTTTGGGAATCCTCATTTACATCAAAGCCAAGAAACATAGGAGGATTCATCCTCACAAAATCGCTCAACCTAGATTTCATTGTGCTCTTTACAATTCTAGGCATCATATTCAAATTACCTTGGATAGTCATGGCTCGGTCAATAGCAATCAAAGACTCTCTAATCACCCTATTAGAAATCTCCAGAACCTCAATACCTCCTTCCACATTAGGAATAGCATCACCTTGGGGAGGCACTTGGGCATCTTGAGAATCTTGAACTCCTTGCCCACCTTGAGAAACTTGCTCAACTTGAGGGGGAACCTCCACATTCACCCTCTCCTCTTCCAACCTAGTAGAGGCCAATCTTCTAGTATTCATCTCCTAGAAAACACAAGGAAACTCATAAAAAGTATAATCATAACATTTACTCTACCACACGACATAGGAGTAGAAAAGAAGGGAAACTCTATCGTTCTATAGCCTCGCGCCCATAGATGTGTCACGACTCACACAGATGGTCAAGACTCTATTAGACGTGACTCGATGAGACTTCTTGATTCCAAATAATACATTCACCATCCTATACTATGATAACAAGCTTGTCACAACCCGAAACCATACCCTAGAAGTTAGGGTACAATCTTGGATTGTAACCGGCGTCGTCGAACTCTTGTTGTTCTTAGAAAATCCCTTTCATATCCTTCTTTGCATATACATAGTGAAAAGTAGTGCGGAATTAAAACATTTCACAAAACATAGAATAGTCTTCAAAATCTATTTAATATAAAATTAATAGGAAATACTAAGTTTTAATCTCATCATCTTAAGACTCAAGAATAGTTGGGACACGACCCATACTTCATATTACAAATATAGAAATACTTAGTCTATTACAATAATTCTATAAGAAATATAAAAGACATATATATACCCTCGAGTCAAGTGAGGACATACTTCAACTTCTCTTGAACGATATTCTATGTCCAAGTCTTCACTTCTGAAAGCTCCTCACCAACCAAGAACTATATAGATAGATAAAAGCATGGAGTTAGTAAAACCACATGTACTAAGTATGGCTTATGCATAAAAATCAAAGCATTTCCTGTTACCTTGAGGAGTAGCTCCCGCATTCGCAATCTCTTCTCCTACCTTTTTCGCGGCTGTCCTTCTTGTTTTCATCACCTATATACACGATAAAGGGATTAGATGCTAAAAGACGCATAGTGTAAAAACTCTAAAGGCACGATATATGAGTATCATGAAAAGAGAAGTTTCATAATAATCATCTGCTGCAAATGATCAAGTTCCGGTGAATCCTCCGGCTATGGAAGATGGTGAGGTGAGAGCACACCTGTTCTAATGGCCCAAGACATCACCACCCATGCTCAATCCATCATGGCTCAAGCTAACAGAGAAGTTGTTCCTCGAGAGAACCAACATGCTAGTACTATGGGTAGTCGTTTGAGAGATTTTACAAGGATGAATCCTCCAAAGTACTTTGGGTCAAAAGTTGATGAAGACCCCCAAAATTTCCTTGATGAGGTCTATAGGATTTTATTAGCTATGAGAGTGAGTACTTCTTAAAAGGACAAACTTGCTTCCTATTAACTCAAATACGTTGCTCAGACATGGTACAATCTGTGGAAGGATAGTAGAATTTTAGGTGACGGTTCCGTGACTTGGGAGATCTTCAAAAAGGCCTTTCTTGACAGATTCTTTCCAAGGGAGCAAAGAGAACCTAAGGTATAGGAGTTCATCAACCTTTTTCAAGGAGGTATGAGTGTTAATGAATACTCCTTGAATTTCATTAAGTTGTTCAAATATGATTCTTCTTTGGTTTCCAATGCAAGGGATGAAATGACCCGTTATGTAATGGGAGTCTACTTGATCCTGACCGCTTTTGGCGTCGCTGTCGGGGAATTCATCATTTAGATTAACATTAATTACGTTATTGATATTTACTCAACTATTTGCTTATTTTACTTTTGCTTTTTCTTTTTGTTTCTCTCAGGTCTAGCTATAGTGTATGCCATACATTTCTATCTATATTTGGTATCAGTTGCGAGATGTGTTCTTAGAGAGGTACTATCTAGTGTCCAAGAAGATCAACCATAAGGATAAGGTGAACAACTTTGTGACATTACTTAGAGAGTCGGTGAGTAGCTATTGGGACAGGTTTACTGCGTTCGTGAGAGGCGTCCCAAACCACTGCATTGATGATGAGTCACTGAAAGAGTACTTCTATAGAGTTCAAGATAATAACAACAAAAAAATGCTTGATACTATTGCGGGTGTCTCTTATTGGAAATGCACATATGCTGAAATTGCAAAGAAGTTGGAAATCATATCTCAAAAAAATAAATATTGGAGCACTTGAAAGTAAGACACTGGGCGAAACTCCTTCATTTTACAGGTTACAAACAACTCAACCACTTATGAGATTCGTGAAGAGATGGCGCAGATGAAAACTGAATTAGGATTGGTCTTGAAGCATGTGAGCGGAGGCGCAGATAAAGTGAATTGGTGAACTATCGGCTGATCACTACCACCAGCTGATGAGTATTATTATGAGGAGGATACATAAGCAGTTAATAATAATACGGGGGGTTTCCAACCAAATTCCCAAGGTTCCAATTAGGACTTATGGTTCCAAGGTCAAGGAAACCAAGGTCAAAACTATGATAATACAATCAAGAGGTTCAATATGTCCGAGATGGGAACTACAACCGTAACAATAACTTCAATCGGAACAACTAAACCGGAATGAAAGGGGTGGTTCATATGTTCCACCTCAAAATAGGGAAGCTGCACCTAGGGATGGTGGAGGTAGTACGGCGCGGGTTGAGTATATGCTTCAGGAGATGATGAGTAGGTTTGATGCAACTAATGATAATTTTAAGGAGATGAGAGGTGAACTATCATACATTGGACAAAAGGTGGATGCATATGAAGTATCGATAAATCACCTTGAGCTGCATATAATTCAGTTGTCTAATACTGTGAATCCACACCAACATGGCAGTCTCCCAAGTAACTCTATGCAAAAACCTAAGAATGTTGGTCATTGCATGACAGTAACTACTTGAGGAGGTAAGTATACCATTGATCCACCTATTTCGTCTGTTGTAGAAGATGATGTGAGAAAGGAATATGAGGTAGCAGAAGCTAGTGGAAAGTTAGGTGATGCACCATCGAAAGAAGCAAAAGTATCTCAAGAAGTGATCCTCATGCCTAGACCTCCACAACCATTCCCATAGAGATTAGTGAAGAAAAAAAGAGGGTAAACATTGGTGATTTATCACTATGTTGAAAAAGCTCTCCATCAATGCTCTATCGATAGAAGATTTGTAGAAAATGCCAGGTATGCTAAGTTTATGAAGGATATAGTGACAAAATATAGATCAGTGAGTTTTGAGGATGACGAGAGAATGTAGAACTATAGTGCTATTGCTACAGGTCTCTTGTGCAGAAGAAGGATCTAGCCGCCTTCACTAATCCATGTACCATAGGGTTGCTCCACTTTGGTAAGGAGTTGTATGATCTTCGAGCAAGCATAAATATCAAGCCATTGTCCATTTATAAGAAGAGGGTTTGGGAGACCCAAAGCTTACTTTGATGCGTTTACTTATGGCAGATTGAACTGTGAAGAGGACCATAGGTATACTACATGATGTGTTTGTAAAAGTAGAGTTGTTTATTTTTCTAGCCAATTTTGTGATTCTTGACTGTATGTTGACTTTCAGATCCCCATCATTCTAGAAAGACCATTCCTTGCCACTAGGCATGCACTAGTTGATAAGGAAAAGGGGCAGATGGTGTTTAGCTTGAACAATGAGGAAGCAACTTTCAACATTTGTAGGTCCATCAAGCAGAGTGGTGAGCTCCAAATGGTATGTCCTATATCCTACAAGGTTGAGAGTGTATTTGAGGTGCAAATTGAAGAGCAACTAGGTGTTGAAGCACTGGCAGAATCATTATGAATTTTGACGGTGATGGTATTGAAGAGTATGATTCTTTGGTAGCTGCACTTGATAGAAATGAGTATCGGTCAAAACCGAAGAAATTGGAGTCAGATATGAAACATCCAGAGTCTCCACCGGCGAGAACGTCTATTGTGGAAGCCCCAAAAAGTAGAGCTTAAAGCTCTTCCACCTCACCTGGCATGTGTGTTCTTGGGTAGAGATGATAGTTTCCCGATAATAATTGCATTAGAGTTGAATGGGCAACAATTTGAGGGTTTAATGGTGGTGTTGAAGAGGTTCAAGTGAACCATTAGTTGGACTATTGCGGATATTATTAGGATATCTCTCGGTATTTTTCCTACAAAATCCAACACATGCCAAATCACAAACCGAGTATTGAGCACCAAAGAAGGTTGAATCATCCTATGCAAGAAGTAATGGAAAATGAGATCATCAAGTGGTTAGATGCTGGAGTCATTTATCCTATTAAAGACACATTTGGGGGTGTCCTGTTCACTGTGTGCCTAAAAATGGTGGGATGAATGTAGTACCTAATGAAAGGAACAAGCTTGCTCTGATGCGGCCCGTGACCAGTTAGAGAGTTTGCATGGATTACCAGAAGTTTAATGCTTGGACTAAAAAAGGACCATTTCCCCATGTCTTTCATGGATCAGAGGTTAGACAGACTTGCATGCAAGGGTTGGAATTTCTTTCTTGATGGCTATTCGAGCTACAATTAGATATTTCTCGCTCTAAAACATAAAGAAAATAGCACATTCACTTGTCCCTATGGGGATTTTTCATTCAAAAGGATGTCGTTTGGGTTATGTAATGCACTAGCTACCTTCCAACATTAAACGATGTCAATATTCTCTGATATGATAGAGGATATTATTGAGGTGTTCATGGATGATTATTTTGTAGTGGGCGACTCTTTTATCGGTGCTTTTATAATTTGGCTGAGGTGCTCAAGAGATGTGAGGATTGTGATTTGGTGTTAAATTATGAGAAATGTCACTTTATGGTGAAGGAAGGCATAGTGTTTGGCCATTGGATCTCCGAGAAAGGGATAGAGGTTGATCGACCCAAAGTGAAGGTGATAGAGAAGCTTCATCCACCCATCTCTGTAAAGAGTGTGAGAAGTTTTCTTGGGCATGCTGGCTTTTATCGGAGGTTTATAAAGGATTTTTCAAAAATATCACATCCCTTGTGAAAATTGCTCGAGAAGGTACGTACGTTCTATATTGATGAATCCTTTCAAGAAATATTTGGATAGTTAAAAACGAAGTTAATATCCACACCCATTATTATTTCTCTGGATTAGAGTGAGCCATTTGAGGTGATTTGTGATGCTAGTGGGGTTGCACTTGGTGTGGTAATGGGACAGAGAAGAGACAAAATCCTTCACCCCATCTACCATGCCGGTAAAGCCCTAAATGAAGCCCAAAATAACTACACAGTAACTGAACAAGAACTTCTTGCACTCTTATTTGCTTGGTACAAGGGTTATAGTGCATACAAACCATTTTTCTTTGAGGTACTTGATGGAAAAGAATAATGTGAAGCGAAGGTTGATCAGATGGGTACTGTTGCTGCAAGAGTTTGATTTCGAAGTGTAATATAAGAAGGGTACTGAGAATTAACTCTTCGACCACTTTTCTAGATTGGAGGATGAAGCTATCCGAGAATTAGGAGGAAAGGCTGAACTTGATGATGCATTCCCAAATGAATAAGTATTGGGCACTTCTCAAGATCTGATCCAATGGTTCGCAAACTTGGAGAACTATCTAGCAAGTGGTGTGGTTCCATATGATTTGAATTTCCACCAAAGGAAAATTTTTATGCATGATGTGAAAAAGTTCCTTTAGGATGAGCCTTAATTCTACTGGAGTTTAGCGGATGGGATTATTTGTCATTGTGAACCAGAGGTAGAGATGTTTAGAGTTTTGGAGGCGTGTCACTCCTCGCCTATGGGTGGTCACCATAGTAGTATCTATACTGACCATAAGATCTTGCAGTGTGGGTATTATTTTCCGACCATTAACCAAGATGCTCACTACTTCGCCAAATCATGTGATCGGTGCCAACAAGATGGAAGAATTTCAAAGTGGCAAAAGCTTCCCTTCAATCCCATCCTGGTGATTGAGCTATTTTATGTATGTGGCATTGACTTCATGGGCCCTTTTGTGAGTTCTCATGGGATTAAATATATACTTGTGGAGGTTGACTGCATGTTAAAATGGGTGGAAGCAATTGTGCTCCCTAAAAGTGAAGGAAAGAGTGTCGCTGCATTCCTTCAGAAGAATATTTTCTCCAGATTTATTTAACAAAGGTCCATTATTAGTGATGGTGGATTTTACTTTCGTAATAACTGTTCAAATGTTTGCTGGAGAAATATGGCATTCATCACAATGTGGCTACACCTTACCACCCACAAACTAGCGAGTAAGTGGAGGTGCTAATCAGGAGATCAAACAGATTTTGGCCAAAATGGTGAATGCCAATAGAACAGACTAGTCAAGGAGGTTAGATGATGCTCTTTGGGCCTACTGCACTGCATATAATACTCCCATAGGTATGTCTCTATACCAACTTGTATATGGGAAGACCTATCACTTACCTCGAGCTAGAGCACAAGGCAATGTGGGAAATGAAAAAACTGAAGTTAGACTTGACTGGAGCATCAAAACAAAGACTTAATGAGTCGAATGAGGTTAATGAGTTTCTCCTAAAGGCTTATGAAAGTTCAACCATCTACAAGGAGAAGATTAAGAAGCATCCGGACCAAAGAATCAAAAAGTGAGAATTTGCGGTTCTTGATTTCGTGCTTCTATTCGACTATCGGGTGCGCTTGTTTCTTGGAAAACTCAAGCCCAAATAGATTGGGTCATTTTTCATTACCAAAGTATTCTGCATGGATCAGTTTAGTTAGAGAACAAAGAAGGTAGTCAACGGACAAAGGATAAAAATCTATATGGGGCATGCAAAAAGTGTGCATGAAGTGGTTGAATCCTACAATCTTGATGAAGTCTTAGTAGTCAAGAGGCTTCGTTTTGCCTCCACGTTATATCAAACGCTTCTTGGAAGTCAACCCAAGGTATATTCTCTAGTTAACTATAGGTTTTGTTTTCCTCGTAGAATTAGTCGTAGTCTTGTTTAATTGTTCTCTTTATTTCTTTTTTGTTTGTGTCATAGTGTTGGCTAGAGATTAGTATAGGGTCCGTGTCGCAAAAGTGTCCATAAAAACACAAAAAGAATGATCTAATTAGTGATACATGTGCAAGAAAAAAAAGCAAAAATCTGCAGAAAATGGTCTGGTGCAAAGGTCTACGGACCCTATCCACAGACCGTCATTCAATCGATGGACCGTCGATGGTGTCCGTGGATCTCAGGTATGTTTTAATTTTTTTCTAAGTCTCAAAGTGATTGACGGATAATTTATCGATCTATGGATCGTCAACGGGGTTTTGTAAGTTCGAATCTGCCAGTGATCCGTCCCGACCTGGCCGGTAATATTAAAAGACATACCCTTTCAGATTTAGTCCCTTTTTTATTTTCTTTCAAATTTCCTCATTAACCATATCAACCCATAATTTTCTCCATATTTTAATTTCAAAAATAATTGTTCCATCACTTTCCCAAAATTCCTAGACACTCACTCCCCCAAATTCTCTTTTTCTCCATTCTTCTTCGGCCGGTTATCAAGTTCAGACACATAGGCTAATTTTTAAAAGTTCACAAGTGCACAAAACCACACAATTACTATAAAAGTTTCTTCGATTTACATTAACTCTGAATTCTCATTCATAGTTTAAAGTAGGAATTCGGGAGTGGGTCTTGACATTGGGACTACATTAAGTAAATTTGCATGATAAAAATTGTGTAGTTACATCCCTTGGAATGATAAAATGTGGTTGTGTAGCATATTATTCTACCTAAAATGTTGTGTGTCTCCGTCTGTCTACAAATTCCATCTTATTATTCCTTATTTTGACCGAATTAGGCTTATAATTATACTGAATCGGAACCCTAGGAATGACGAACTAGATTTAGTGTGTTAATAAGTATATCTAGAACCTGTTTGTGACAACAAGGGATCACCAAAGACAAAAAATTGGAACTTGATAAAGGCTTGAATTCTGTCTCAGGCCAACAGTACGAGACCCATTTATGGACTGTCGATTCATTGACAGGACGTCATGGGGTCCGTCAGTTCACACACCCAGAAATTGCTTAAGTACAAAATGACGGAAGTGTACTATAGTCTGTCGATTGATCGATGAACCGTTCTGTGCGCCCATCATTTCCTTCAGAGAACCTATTTTCACCTTAATCTGAAATAAGTATAAGTGTCAGATGATGGAAATGGACAATCAATGGATCGTTCTGCACGCCCATCGTTTCCATCATAGAACACGTTGTAAGCTAATACAAAAATAATTCTAGCTGTCAAACGACGGACATGAACGACAAACCGTCGATTGTTGCCCGTCAATAATGCTTGTCGATCTGACTTTACAGCAAGACTCTACATTTCTAATTTTCCAGTTTTCTTCTTTCCATTTTTTTTTACTATGTCGTAAGGCTACTATGGTACTAAGAATTACTTCACATGTACTAATTAATCCAAATAGGATGTTGTCTACGCCAAGAGGGGAAAATCCAAGTAAGTTGGTTGATCGATGAAGACTCCAATAACGAGTAACACTCAGCCTATGTCCCTCCATGTTCCACAATATCGACAGCATCAATACGAGTTACTAGGGGAACCCCCCGGAAGGTGTCTTCCAATGTAGTCAATACCTACCAGTCTGAGGAGGAGCGCACAATGATCGGTTTACCGACCGGGCAGCCTCTGGTTCAAAAAGGGACTCTGCAACAGGCTTCGAGGATGCCAAAACTTTAGAGTCAGCCCAGTCCTCAAGGTCTAAGGCAGACACCACTTCAGGGTCCAACTCTCACGGAGCCACTTTGTCATGGGATCACGCAAAAAAAACCTCGTCTGATGCGGCCATGAGTTCAGACGCAACACCTACACCACGACCAGATGACCTAACTCCCATTGTTGATCAATTAAACCGATGGTGTGTGTAGGGGCAATGCAGGTGTACATGAATGCGGGGATGGTAATGAAAAGGGGGTGATGACCCAGTTGGTTACTGATGAGTGTCGCGCCCTCACAGGGAGTTTTGCCACATTCCCCAAGGTGCAGAGATTATTTAATTTCAATAAATGTGAATGGAGGGCTTGGGACTTAGATAGCTACAGCGAAGAGATTGTTTGGGACTTTTATGCCTCATACGTAGCCTCTCTTTGAGGGTCGGTCGATAAGAGATCAAAACCCGCCAATCAAGACCCCCTCACTTCTACACTGGTTTGGGGGTGGCAAATGGACATCTAAAAACACCATCCACCGCTTCCTATACAGCACCTCCATTGGTACACAATAGACCCGAAATATGTCAGAGTTTGACTACAGGTGGGAGATTGTTCAGATTGGCGCTTTTCAAAGAAATGCATAGAAACGTGAGGCAGTAAAACAACTGAAAGGGAAATCATTTCTCCCTTTTTTTTATTTAATTACACGTCGTAAACCTATACAACAAGAATTATTGACAAAAATTCTTATATTCCACGACTCTACCACCCAGTCAATTTTGTTCCACTTAATCCCTCTTTCATGGCCACATATCTTTCCGGCTAAGGAATGGGAAATCTTTCTCCTGTTACATTTTTAGCCACAACTTAAAGGAAGGTGGCCCGATTGGAATCTTGTACACTTTCCTTATCTTTCTTTTATTGATCCAGCCTCTACCTCATAGAAAATCCTGTTTAGGAAGCTAGAGCCCAAGTGGTTGGTTCAGTATATCGCGACATACGGTGAGAGAGTCGATTTGGTAATAGATCCCCAAGGAATCATCAAGAAGGCCACTCTCACCTTTGTGGCCAAGTTTTTCTGTTTGTTGGTTCCGTACCAATTATCTCCCGCAATGGCCGACTATGTACTTACCTGGGATAGGGTGGTGATGGTGGAAGCATTGGTAGCAAAACTGGAGATAGATTTCGCTCGGATAATTATAGCGGAGATTCACTATAGAACATTCAAAACTTCTACCACTAACTACTCTTTGTGTCTTATCTTTCAGTTATACAGGGATGTCAGAGTGACAATTTGGCACTTTTACAGACTCTATAAGCCTATAGGTACTCTAGAAATAGGTCTCATCAAGGATTAAACCCATGTAGCAGCACCACACAGAAGGCCTAGAATCGAGCTTCCTCTATTGAGCTAGAACCTTGATGATATGGTGGAGCTAGACCAAGGGGCTGAACTTGAAGCACCAGAGCATATTGACCCCACTTCCAGCATCCTCCTCACATGCAGACAGTAGGGGTCCCATCTCATCCATTGTTGAGGGAGAGGACCACATAGGGAAGGGGGTGGATATACAGGCGTGAAAAAGGACTTTATTGGAAATATGCATCTTTTCATTTTAAAATCATAATAACATCATAAATCAATTTAGAAACACATAAGATACTTTTAGCATCTAATTTCGTCACTTAAAGTCATCCTAAGATTCACTTAAGTCAGACAAAGAGAGACCTCCCATACACCCTCTCTAGATGTGCATAAATGACCCTTAAAATAACATGTAATGTTCACATACATAATTACAAAGCAATCACAAACATCAAGGTAAGATTATTCTACCAAAGGTGAACTCTAAGTCTCACTTGAGTGAGTTGTGAAGTGATGGCCAATACAATCCCTTACACACACACTTAAGAGATTCATTAGACTCCCTAAGATAGAATCATTCTCACATAAATCACCAACACATAGATGATATGACATTCTCTTCTCAAAGGCTATCAAAAGACCTACTTAAGTAAATCAAGAAGATAACGTCCATAGTAACCTCTCCGAGATTACCTAAATAGTCCTAAAGACTACCTAAAGCTTAGATCATGTCCACAAATCAACATACTTCCCTAACTAGAGTCATAATCAAAACTTCCAAAGATAAGACATGAAGAGATCATCCCTTATGCCCTCTTCACACTTTAACTAAGAAATCCTTAAGTCACTTTAGATTAGGTACTCATTTATTTACGTACTCCTTACCATAAGTCATTAGTTCATTAGTTCATTAAGACTCATATATCACATAAAGGAAATTCAAATTATGGTCTTCGACAAGACCAAAGAACTCCAAAACACCTTCAAAGTCTATTGTGCAATGTCTAGATAGCGTCCCATACCACGACCTAAACTCCATAAACTCCTCAAATGCTAATAGGTATTCCATATGATGAGAATAGGCAATAACCTACATAGACCATGATACCAAGACATGGAATCCGGAGTTCTATCCTACTCTGATGAGGTTGTTTTACTTGCCAATGGTAGAACTTAGACACATCCCATGTAGGCACATGGTTAAGGAATATGAAGGGCTTCTTTGTATTCTAGTCTCATACTTAACTAGAACTACTTCCCTTACCATACTCACTCGGTGCTAGCCTTCATTCTCATAGAGTAATTCATACATTTGGTTCACATAAGAGGGTTCCATAAAAGGTTTATAACCTAATCACATTTACCCTACCAAGGAAGGTCCACTAGGGCTACCTCACAATGGCGACAAGAAGCTCATGATGAATTTCCCAAGGATTAATATGACGTCGTTCCATCTAACTAACCTTAAGTCCATCATTCCTTTACTTTGAAGGATACCATTACGGCTTACGCCTCTTACGCCTCAATCATTCTTAACCTTACCCTTAAGTCAAGGTTTGCACATACGAGACTCTCATAACATTTTTTAAAGTCACATGTCATTCATACATTCAATACTAAAAGTTCTCACACCCTATATTAAGACATCACATATTCATAATAATACATACATCAAGCAACAGATACAAGTCAATCGAGACAAGACATCACCTACTTCACTTTTAACTCATAATGCAAGTCATTCTAGAAAAACCTCTAAAACAACCTAAGATCTTCAAGTCATCATATATGTCATCAGAACATCATTAATATAGTCCACATAGACTCATCAAGTCGATTAGGAATAACCAAAAGTTAACCTAACTGTATAATCATAATGTCAAAGTCATAGTCTAACATGATCACTTAGGGAAACATAAGTAGAAGAATACATATATGACTATATAACTTCACAAATAGATAGATAATGTCATGCTTCACATAATCAAACTACACAAATAGCCACATTACCTCAAGTAGTAACCAATAAGGGCATGCTAATAATATTGCATAAAGTAACGCAGACAAGGCCACGTCTATTGCATGTAAAACACATAACACCGCCACCATAAGTGGACCATATTAATCATGATTTAATCAAAGTATAATTAATATCAAATTAAACAAACCCGGGCATCATACCTTCATTCCCTTATTCACAATTCAACTCAATGCTAAATCGTCCAATTTAACATCACAAGGCCCTTACCCAAGGCCATAACCAA
This sequence comes from Solanum habrochaites, assembly GCA_027704765.1. NCBI lineage: Eukaryota > Viridiplantae > Streptophyta > Magnoliopsida > Solanales > Solanaceae > Solanum > Solanum habrochaites. The sequence goes on along the minus strand of JAKWJA010002494.1, from coordinate 13,659,557 downwards.
CAATTCAAGCAATAATCATAAAATCCAATGAAATATCTATCAATTCAATCTAGGTTTAAAAATCTAGGATCAATTAGATAACAATTGAATACAACTCTTATATCATAAGAAACTACATAACCATTCATCAATATTAGCTTAATATCAAGTAACCCACATTATAGTCAAAAACTAGGGTTCATCAATTAACATGGGTTCATAGGTAATTTAGATTGAAATCATCAATACAATATCAATTATATCATAATCCATTGTTTAGAAATAATTTATGCAAGAACCCATGGTAGAATCATGAAATTGGACAATTCACTTTAGAGAACTTTGAAAAACATGTTGAGAGTTGGGATCCTTGATGAAACGAGTTTCAAGGATCAAAAGCCATACATCAAGGATGATAATTCTTCACTTTGATGAAGAATTCGACACAAAAACCCCTAACCAAGCTGCCTCTTCAAGTTGGACTTCAATGGAGGTTCGGGATATTTTCTAAGAGTTTTGCATTTATGATTTTGAAGAGTGAGGTCTCCCATGTGATTACCCTTTATATACTTAATTAAAATATCCAAAAGACCCTTAAAAACCCGTCCATGACTTAATTTAGAAGTGGGGTGATTTTAACGATTCACCCCTAAGTGGACAGCAGCATCTGCGTTGAAAGGAAGGCCGTGCTACGCCTGCCCTTGACGGGGCGTCAACACCTCGACGGGCCGTCACAGGCCTTCGTCGGTGGCAACAGTAGCTGGAAAAGATTTGTCACTTCATCCTTGTCTAATTACCTCATGATGGGACCCTTTGACGGGGCGTCACAGCCACGACTAGTCATTGACTGCTCTGTCGCAGGGTCTGCCTGGGATAGCCTGCACTGATTTTGGGTCCTTCCTCAAGGACCCCTAGATGGTCCTTGGGGATAATTTCCCGGAAGTTTACAACACAAATACAATATTCTATAAGTTTAAAACAACTCACATTAATTTCATCCAAAACGAACAAGTAAAAATCGACGAAACTCACCTAGACGTACAAGGTCGACTCAAGGCATATCTTTCTCAACGCCTTGGATGTTCTTGGTTGTTTGACCTACAAACTTCACGAAACTTTAAAAACTGCCTACACATGATATATTAACTCTATTAATAACCTTAAAACTCTATGAAACACATATAAACACATTGAACCACATTTAAGACATTTAGGTGACTTAGTCGTTGAACGTCTTGGTCGCTCCTTGACGTTTGACTTCCAACACCTCTAACACTTTAGCTACTGCCTATATACCATATATTACACATATTTAGGACCTTAAAAAATTAATCCAAACATTTTAATCTCTAGTTAGCCTATGTCATTTTCTGGGTCTTACATAAATTTATGGTCCGATGAAACAACCTTCATTCAATTCAATCGATCATATTTACAAAGACTATCATCCCACTAGTTCATCATACACTGACCAATTAAATCCATATGATAGTTATACAAAACCATTGTAAATCGTTGTTCCAAATGTTATTCCTTTATTTTATTCCGTAATTATGGTCTAAATCACTAAAATTTGGTCCAAATTTTCATTTCTCTTACTAAATCGATCAAATCGTCGATTAGTCCCTCCAAGATATTTCATATGTGACAATATATGCATATTATGTTGGAAAAATTGCAACAGATACTACATTTTTGGCGACATTTTATATGATAAATTGGGTCTTTTTGGGGTTAATTCAATTAAATTGTAACCCAATTCGATATGTGACACTAACATATAGTCGTACAACATGCCTAGGTATAAATTTATGGTACAATGAAACAACCTTTATTTGATTCAATCAATTATATTTACAAAGACTACCATCCCACTAGTTCATCATACAATGACCAACAAAATCCATATGATAGTTAAATAACTTCCTTGTAAATCGTTGTTCCAAATGTTATACTTTATTTTTATTGCTTAGTTATTGTCTAAATCACTTAAATTTGGTTCAAATTTTCATTTTTCCATTCCCAAATTGATAAATTCGTCGATTAGTCCCTCCGAGATGTTTCATATGTGACAACATATGCATATTATATTAGTAAAATTGCAACAGATATTTCATCTGTGGCGGCATCTTATATGATAAATTGGTTCTTTTTGGGGGTTAACTCAATTAAATTTTAACCCAATTCGATATGTAACACTAACATGTAGTCCTAAAATTATGTGTAGGTATAAATTTATGGTCCGATGAAGCAACCTTCATTCGATTCAATCAATTATATTTACAAAGACTATCATCCCACTAGTTCATCATACAATGACCAATTAAATCCATATAATTGCTATATAACACCATTATAAATAATTGTTCCAAATGTTATAACTTATTTTTGTTGCTTAGTTATTGTCTAAATCACAAAAATTTGGTCTAAATTTTCATTTTCCCATTCCTAAATCAATCAATTCGTCGATTAGTCCCTCTTAGACGTTTCATAAATTGGGTATTTTGGGGGTTAATTCAATTAAATTGCAACTCAATTCGATAAATAACACTAACACATAGTCGTACAACATGCCTAAATATAAATTTATGGTCCGATGAAACAACCTTCATTCGATTCAATTAAATATATTTACAAAGACTATGATTCCACTAGTTCATCATACAATTAAATATATTTACAAAGCCATATGATATTTATATAACATCCTTGTAAATCGTTGTTCAAAATGTTATACCTTATTTTTATTTCTTTATTATTGTCTAAATCACTAATATTTGGTAAAAATTTTCATATTTCCATTCAAAAATCGATCAATTCGTCCATTAGTCCGTCCTAGATGTTTCATATGTGACAACATATGCATATTATGTTGGCAAAATATCAACGGATACTGCATCTGTGGAGAAATTTTATATTGTAAATTGGGTCTCTTGGTGGTTAATTCAATTAAATTGCAACCCAATTCAATAAGTAATACTAACATATAGTCCTACCACATGCGTAGGTATAAATTTATTGTCCGATGAAATAACCTTCATTCGATTCAATCAATTATATTTACAAAGACTATCATCCCACTAGTTCATCATACAATGACCAAATAAATCCATATGATATTTATATAACACCCTTGTAAATATTTTCTCTAAATGTTATACCTTATTTTTATTGCTTAGTTATTGTCTAAATCACTAAAATTTGGCCCAAATTTTTATTTTTCGATTCTTAAATTGATCAATTCTTCGATTAGTCCTCCTAGACGTTACATATATGACAACATATATATATATATATATATATATATATTGTGTTGGAAAAATGCATCAGATACTGCATCTGTGGAGGCATCTTGTATGATAAATTCGGTCTTTTGGGTATTTAAGTAAATTGTAACAAAATTTAATATTTAACACTAACATATAGTCCTACAACATGCTTAAGTATAAATTTATGGTCCGTTGAAACAACCTTCATTTGATTCAATCAAATATATTTACAAAGACTATCATCCCACTAGTTGATCATACAATGACCAATTAAATCCCTATGATAGTTATATAACATCCTTGTAAATCATTGTTCGAAATGTTATACCTTATTTTTATTGCTTAGTTATTGTCTAAATCACTAAAATTTGGTATTTTTTTTCCATTCCTAAATCAATCAATTCATCGATTAGTCCCTCCTAAATTTTTCATGTGTGACAACATATGCATATTATGTTAGCAAAATTGCCAATGATACTGCATCAGTGGCGACCTTTTATATTATAAATTCGATATTTTGGGGGTTAATTAAATTAAATTGTAACCCAATTCGATATGTTACACTAACATATAGTCCTACAATATGCCTAGGTATAAATTTATGGTCCAATAAAACAACCTTCACTCGATCAATCAATTATGTTTACTAAGACTCTTATCCCACTAGTTCATCATACAATGACCAATTAAATTTATATGATAGTTATATAACACCCTTGTTAATGCTTGTTCCAAATGTTATATTTTATTTTTATTGATTAGTTATTGTCTAAATCACTAATATTTGGTCCAATTTTTCATTTTTGTATTCCTAAATCAATATAAATTCGTCGATTAATCCCTCCTAGACGTTTCATGTATGACAACATATGCATATTATGTTAGCAAAATTGCAATAGATACTGCATTTCTGGCGACATCTTGTATAATAAATTGGGTCATTTGGGGGTTAATTCAATTAAATTGTAACCCAATTTGATATGTAACACTAACATATAGTCCTACAACATGCCTAAGTATAAATTTATGGTCTGATGAAACAACATTCATTCGATTCAGTCAATTATATTTACAAAGACAATCATCCCACTACTTCATCATACAATGACCAATTAAATCCATATGATATTTATATAACACCCTTGTAAATCGTTGTTAAAAATGTTATACCTTATTTTCATTGAAAATTATTCTCTAAATCACTAATATTTGGTCCAAATTTTCATTTTTCCATTCAAAAATTGATCAATTCTTCGATTAGTCCCTCCTAGACGTTACAAATATGACAACATATGCATATTATCTTGGTAAAATTGCAATGATATTGCATATGTACCAACATCTTGTATCATAAATTGGGTCCTTTTGGGGTTAATTTAATTAAATTGTAACCCAATTCGATATGTAACACTAACATATAGACCTACAACATGCCTAAGTATATATTTATGGTCCAATGAAATAACCTTCGTTTGATTTAATCAAATATATTTACAAAGACTATCATCCCACTAGTTCATCATACAATGACCAATTAAATCCATATGATATTTATATAACATCCTTGTAAATTGTTGTTCAAAATGTTATACCTTATTTTTATTGCTTAGTTATTGTCTAAATCACTAATAATTTGTCCAATTTTTCATTTTTCAATTCCTAAATCGATCAATTCGTTGATTAGTCCCTCCTAGATGTTTCATATGTGACTACATATGCATATTATGTTGGCAAAAATGCAACAGATATTGCATCTGTGGCGACATCTTATATAATAAATTGGGTCTTTTGGTGGTTAATTCAATTAAATTGTAACCCAATTCGATATGTTACACTAGAATATAGTCCTACAACATGTGTAAGAATAAATTTATGATCCCATGAAACACCCTTAATTTGATTCAATCAATTATATTTACCAAAACTATCATCCCACTAGTTCATTATACAATGACCAAATAAATCCATATCATAGTTATATAACACCCTTGTAAATCATTGTTCCAAATGTTATACCTTATTTTTAATGTTTAGTTATTGTCTAAATCACTAAAAAAAATTCCAAATTTTCATTTTCCATTCCTAAATCGATCATTTCGTCGATTAATCCCTTCTAGATGTTTCATATGTAACAACATATGCATATTATGTTGGAAAAATTGCAAAAATACTGCATCTGTGGCAACATCTTACTATAAGTGTCTAAGTACTTTTCAAAACTTTCCCAATGATAGGTAAAGCCAATACTTTTAAACTAAAACTAAAACTGGCCCAATCGACCAATTATTTTATTTCTAAGAGGATATATATGTATATATAAATTAGGGTTTTCATTTTCATTTTAATAATAGGGTTTAAAATTTTTTCATCCTTGATGCTTCAGTTTTGCCATTTTTTCTCTCTCCCTCCTCTCTCCTCTCTCCTCTTCTATCTCTCAAACACAACGACCTCTCTCGCTTTGTATGGATCTCTAATATAATGATATTTTTTTTCATTTTTATCAGTCTTTTCTATTCTATTTTTTAACATATTATTGAAATGAAAATGAAACCCTAACTTATATATATATATATATATATATATATATATCTTAGGGTTTTCATTTTCATTTCAATATTAGGGTTTTCAATTTTTTCGTCCTTGCCGGTTCAGTTTTGCCGCTTTTTTCTCTCCCTCCTCTCTCCTCTCTCCTCTCTCCTCTCTCCTCTTCTATCTCTCGGATACGACAACCTCTCTCACTTTGCATGGATCTCCAATGTAATGATATTTTTTTTGTTTTCATCAGTATTTTCTATTTTAATTTTTAACATGTAACTAATTTGATTGGCCTTTGGGTCTTGGGGGGAAGAATGGGGTTCTTTGAAATATAGATCTAATGAATGAATTTTATTTGTTTTCTTACTTTTGATAGGATGTCAAATGCATTCTAAATCGAATATGTAATGATGAAAATGATACCATGTTGGGTGTGAAAATCTATTGCATAGATGGAGACTTACTTTCAATGCAAACTACATGGTCAAAGGACAATCCAGGTCGAAGATTTTGGTCTTGTCCACATTATCCTGTATGTTCATTTTTATAGTCTTGGAGACTTCAGATCTCTTTATTTTCTTTCTTTTTAATTGTAATTTCTTTATTTGTGGTGTGTATTTGAGGAGAATGCATGCAACTTCTTTAGATAGTGGGATCGTGAAGATGTTGATATACGATCCAAGTTCATTATTCTCAGATTGACGAACAAAATTAAGGAGCGGGAAACTGTTGATGAAAGTCATATTAAAAGAATTGCCGAATGAGGCATGATGAAGGAGAAGAAGAAGACCAAATGTTGTATCATGTGAAAGCTAATCCTGCTTTTTTTTTCTTGTTGTATTATTAAGCATTACTAAGAAGAATATTGTAGAGGATAGAAAATTATTTATGTAGTTGTGTACAACCATTAAAATTATCATAGTTGTGGAAATAAATAAATGTAGTTTTGCATTCCTGATCAAATGTATGTTTGTTTGAGGAAAATATTCGACCATTTGGAGTCATATGTTGGTATAGATGTGTGATAGGTTGACACATATGGGCATATGTAACAACAATTGTGTCACATGTCGCCACAAATGAATCATTTATAGCAACAGATACCTCAAATGTTGCTACAGATTACCATAAAATATTGCTATGAATGACCATTTGAGGCAAATGTTTGACCATTTGAGGGATATGTAGCAACATATACCTCAAATGTTGCTACAGATGACCATTTGAGGCGAATGTGTGACCATTTGAGGGACATGTTGCGGCAAATGCCTGAATTGTTGCTACATATGCCATAAAATGTTTCTACCGATGACCATAAAATATTACTACAGAAGACCATTTAAGCCGAATTTGTGACCATTTGAGGGACATGTTGCTAGAGATGCCTCAAATATTGCTACAGATTCCTCAAATGTTGCTACAAATGACCATTTGAGGCATATGTTGCTACATATGAGACATATATTGCTACATATGCCTCAAATGTTGCTACAGATGCCTCAAATGTTGCAACAAATGACTATTTGAGACGAATGTTTGACCATTTGAGGGATATGTAGCAACAGATGCCTGAAATGTTGCTATTGATGACCATAAAATTTTGCTACTGATGACCATAAAATGTTGCTACATATGACCATTTGAGGTGAATATGTGACCATTTTAGGGACATGTTGCTACATGTGCCTTGAATGTTGCTACAGATGACCATTTGAGGCCAATGTTTGACCATTTGAGTGATATGTAGCAACAGATGCCTAAAATGTTGCTACTGATTACAATAAAATGTTGCTACTGATGACCATAAAATGTTGATACAAATGACCATTTGAGACGAATGTGTAACCATTTGAGGGACATGTTTCTATAGATGCCTCAAACATTGCTACAGATGCCTCAAATGTTGCTACAGATTACCATTTGAGGTGTATGTTGCTACATATGAGACATATGTTGCTATAGATGGCTCAAATGTTACTACATATGAGAACTAACAACATCACATACTATATACATAATTGATAACATAAAACATTGTCTATAATTACAAACACATTGTAAATTCTTAATGAATGCAAGGGAATAGGACCCACATGCCACTCCAGATTCAGTTTTTACCATAAGGTCCATTCGACTTGTAAATTCCCGTGGTTCATTAAGACACTTTTCTGTCAAATGTTCTAGTATTCCACTCTACTTCAACAATTTAGGCAGCAACTCAAAGACAGGTTGTATGTATGATAAAAACTTGGCATGTTCCGTAAACATCAGTTGGCACTCATACACATTCATGTGAGCCTCATATTAATAATAACTTAGTGCATCAAGAGGAGGATTAAAAAGATGTGGAATATGCCTATCTTTGGTAGTTTTTGTTCTTGATCTCAACCATCTCAACATCCTTGGAGATGATCTCTGTTCTTCTGCAATTACTTTATGGGTCAAACAAGGAATAACTTCAAATGTCCAGGCCTATAAAAAGTAAAACATGTTACTAATCAAATACTGAATTATTACTTAATATAATATAAAAATTTAAGAACATTTAGCTTTACCATGAAAGCCAATGGAAAGACAAACAAGTTACTGGTCTTTTCTCCTATAGGTTTCAACAAATATTTAATAGTTAATTCAAAGATGTCACGACCCCAAGGGTAGTTTTTGAAAGCCTCAATATTCTAACTGAAATTTAAATATTTTTAAACAGTATGTTGTTGTTTTGGTCCCTCGGAAAAAGTATATTATGTGTAAACAAAGTAAGCACATTGACTCCTTGTGCTTCCTTAGTGTAGCCTCGTGTTCCAACAAATTTATTAAGTCAGAATTTTTGAATTTTTTTCCAACAAGGAATATCAAGCCCTGCTCCTCAGTTGACAGTGATTGTTGTCCTGCTTCTACTACTTCTATTACTCCTTTGTTTCTTCTTCGTGATTCTTTTTTGACAATGTATTCAGGGATGGGATCAAGAGGAGGATAACATTTTAACCCTATAACTATGGCAAACTCTATTTTGCCAAAGAAAACGGGCATGCCACAATAATTAATTATAATATCATCCTTCTTTTTGGGATTTTCAAAAATAAACCTTCTTTTCACAAGTTCATACGCAGTGGTCATTTGAAAACTTGGAGTTGTATTGATGGGTAAATAAGAAAAATGACCGAAATAATTCTTTCTGAAAAAATCTTCCAAATGATTTCTCTTGAAGATATCCCTGAATTTGATGGAAGGTTTTCCCAGGACTAACTTAATAATGCTATCACCATTATCATTAGGCCACAAATGCACAGGGAAAGTGTTTGCATTGATGATTTTAATCCCATCATCAATAGTAGGATTGAAAACTTCATGAAGTTTCTGATCTTCTTCAACTTCATTTTTTTGTGCCTCAACTACTTCTCTATTTCCCTCTTTTTCTTCCTCAACTTCATTTATTTTTTTCTTGTGTCTCACCTACTTGAGAATCCCCAATGACTTCTCTATTAAATACGTCTATATTTTTCCCTTGTTCTTCGTCAACTTCTTTTTGTTTTTCCTATTCTTCCTCAACTACTTCTCTTTCTTCATATTCTTTTTGAAAAAATTCTACTTCTACTTGAGAAGAAGAAACTGCTTCAGATGCAAGATCTTCTAAAAGAGTGGTATTTTCATTCCTCTTCCTATAGATTTTAGATCTAGCCTTCTTCTGGATCTTGGTTGTGTCAAATGTATCACCTTTTATTTTTACAGGAGCCATTATATTTGTATCTGCAACCACAAAAATAAAATATTTGAATGCCACCCATGAGCTACAAACAATCAAACAAACCACAAAATCCTCCCTGAACAAACCCCAACATACTATAATGAAGTCTTTTGAAATCAAAAGATATTTCAAAAAATAACAACTACATAATCAACCAAAAAAGTGATAAAACCACTCAAAATAGAGCAAACAAGTAAGCAAATAAGCACATGCATATCAAACCCTAATTAAATATTATGTGAGAAGATATATCAACGATAAACTAGATATGATGAGGACAACAATGCCTTGTTGTAGAAGAGGATTGCAACAGATTACCACTAATGTCTTAGAAAATATCGCAACAACAATGATCTATGAAGGAAGGAATAATAGAAGAGAAACAAGAGAAAATAAAGTTGAAATTAGTAAAAATAAATAAAATTTTGAATATGAAGAAACTTTTATAGAAGAGAAAAGAGAGGAGAGAGAGAAGAGATGAGGGAAAATGAAAATGGAAATTGCAGTCGTTTTAATAATTTCTTAATTATGACAATTCAAATGTGACATATGTTGCCACATATATAATTTCTGTTGGGGGACATGTGGTATATATATAGTATAATGTTGCCAAATATTTCAATTTTGTGACATATCTTACCACATATCTCTTTTATGTGTTATATGTTGCCACATGACCCCTTTCTATTGGTACATATGCAAACAAGTGGTGATTAATATTATCAACAAAAAATTAAAATTACTTTTATAGGAGAGAGGTGAGAGGAAAATTAAGGAACGATTAGAATAAAGACATTTATTTTTTTTTAATTTTGAAAATTCAAACAGTGACATATGTTGTCAAATATATCCTTTTTGTGACATATCTTACCACATATACCTTTTTGGGAAATATTTTGCCACATGTATCCTTTCTGTTTGTACACATGCAGATAATTATACTAATACTTCACCAATTGTTGTATACAAATTATCATCAAAAAAGTAATTCACAATGATATACATGACCAACTATCTAATAAATGGTGGTAACCGCAACATTTTCATTGATCTTTGCTTTTTTAGGTTTAGGCCTCCGTAGATCTACATTGTCACTAAAATAGCCATTCCGAGCCTTTAAAATTTCTATAATGCCATAGGAGTGAAGAATATCTCATGTGAAGGGTGTCATCACTAATTCCACAAGATGGTACTTCTAATTCATCACTCAGAAACTCAACGTATTCAGCAACAGAAAGTCCACAATCTCTACATGGTATATCATCAATCATAAAATATAATAACATCACTTTTTTAGATAGTTGTAAGACAAAAAAATAATGGATACTTACAAACTACTATTTTCTTGTTTGGCAATACCAGTAACATGTCTGACTTCGATGGGTGAGACTTGTTCTTTCCTTGATTACATGCAAGAACTGACCAGTTGGTTCGCTCTTTTTGCTCAAAAATCCACTTAACTCAAGGTAAATTGGAAACATTGAAGACAACTTTTGAATCTCGGAGGACATTTCTCTATAGGACATTGAATCATACACTTTTATGCACCGTTCCTTCAATGCAACGACTACCAAGTCCCAATGGAATTCCTCATTACTATTTACAGGGACATAAACATCATTTGTCAAGTGCCAAGGCAGTCCACAAGGTATAGCAAACCCTTTCATTATGAAAAATATTTTATCTTCATATTCACTAGAATTGTCAATGTATATTTTGAAAAAAAAAAGAAGTTGTGGTATATCGATATTTAGAATGACTATGTTGTTGTTTCTACTTCTTACGAAAATAGTAAAAAATGACATTCACGTACTGCACAAATGCATCAAACAAGTGTATCTCTGTATAAATTTATTTTCATATTCATATATTAGTCAAACATAAAAGTTGGCATGGATTTACCTCATCAGTGCAACACTTATTGACTTGCGACATTACACAGAACTATTCCTTATTCTTTGGAAATGCAACTACAAAATCAAGTTGGTCAAAATCAAGTTTTGAGCAATTGGCTAAGTATTGATCGTCTTTGTGTCTTCTACAATTGTTTAATCATTATAAATAATTATTTAGTGGACAACAAGAAGAAATACTATAATAGTTGAACGACCTTTTTTCCATGATGCTTGTAAAGATACTCGTTTGTCCATTGCAAGAAGGATGACATTATTACTGTTGGATCCTCACCATCAATGTTACAATCTTCAAATGGATATTGTTGTTTCACATCACAAATGGACACTTCAACTTTCTTCTCTTTCTTTTTCACTTTCTCTTTTTCTTTCTGCTTCTCCTTCTCCTTCTCCTTCTCCTTCTCCTTCTGCTTCTCCTTCTCCTTCTTCTACTTATCCTTCTCCCTATCGTGATCCTTCTACTTATTCTTATCCTTCTCCTTCTGCTTCAACTTCTCCTTCTCCTCCTTTTCCTTTTATCTATCGCCTCATTTTCCTTCTTCTCCTTGTCATCATTCTCACTAATTGTAGAAAGTATTTGGAAAATAGATTTTTCAACCTCCTACACTTCAGAGGCTGTGAATTCTTCTTGGATTTTTGGATATCAATATTATGAGATATTTTCTTACAAATATCAGTGAGTTTTAACACGACTAATAAAATAATCTTGTTGCTGCTCATGTTCTTCGCATAGACAAAAAAGGCATTTTATGTTAGAAGAGGATGCAAGACCAATAACAGATTGATTTGTTTTCATGGATGAAGCTTCTTGTATCATTTCATCTACAAGGAAAGTTAAAAAGATTGAGACTTTTCAATTCATTATAAATAATATTAACATTATGTTGCCACAGATGGATAGTATGTTGCCATAAATTAACATTATGTTGCCACATATGTATCTATTGTTGCCATACATGAAAGTTGTGTTTCCACAGATGAATCATATGTTGACATAATGAATCTTATGTTGACATATATGAATCTTATATTGCCATATATGAATTTTATGTTTCCACAGATGAGTCTTATATTGCCAAAGATGAATCCTAATTTGCCACAAAGATTCTTATGTTAAAACACATGAATCCTAAGTTGCCATAGATGAATTTTATGTTGCCACAAATGACCATTTTGTTGCCCTAACGCATAAGTGAGATGTTATAACATATGATGAATGTTGGAATATGCTCCAACATATCACTAAAATGTGGCAACATACGATACATCTTTCAACAAATAAAATATATGTTGGACAACTGAACAAGACTATATTTCTAAAATTATATCAACAAAATGGCCACAAAAAGAACAGTAAAATGAACAAAAAATGACTTTTCACTGAATGTAAACAATACATATTCATTTTTACATCTATAGAACGTTTTATTGTTCATTAATCCAAGAAAAAAACTACGAAAATTGTAAAATATTTCAAAAAATTAACTTATTTATTTCTAGTCGAACATGATTTCATTTCAGAATAGATGAGACAGTAATGACTGGCGATGAGCAAAGGTAAATACATACCCGAAGAACTCATCAGTGAAGTACTCTACCGCCTCCTTGTAAAGTCGATTGGGCTGTGTAGATGCCTAACAAAGCATGGCTCAATTTTCTCTTAGACCCACAATTCATCAAACTTCACTTCAACCTCCACAAGAATAGAAACTCATTATCCTCAATTGGCATAGCGGACTTCATACTATCATGCTTATCCACTATATCTTCGAAGATGAATTCATCAATAGCATTTCAACAAAGGTTAATTTTCATCAACTCACACATAACTAGATTTCTGTAGTTGGGTCTTGTAATGGTTTGGTCTTAGTGATTGATAGGGACAATGTTGAATTTTTTATCAACCCTTATACCATAGAATACTATAAATTTCCAATTTTTGGACCCTTCCTCCGAAATCAAGTTGTTATATGTATGGTTTAGGGTATGATATTGTTAGTGATAATTATAAGGTGGTTTATCTTTCCTGTTGTGATACGAATAATGAATTTATGTCTAATACGTATCTGGATTTGTACCCTGTGCGAAAGGGTCATTGGGAGACACTTGGGTTTTTCCTTATGATGATCATTCACTTACTGACCGTGCTTCTGTTGGTTTGGTTATTGGGGCTTTGCATTGGTTGGCTTGTTGAACTTTTGAATATTCAACTGCAATTGCGTCTTTTGATTTAAGTGTTGATAAATTCTTAGAGGTACCAGGACCTATTGATCTTCAGGATAATTGCTTTTTGTGTAATATTGTAACTCTTAAAGGTTTTCTTTGTATATCTACCTGTTTATCCGAGAAATAAACACAATCACATATTGATGATGTTTTATTGAAAGTAGATGAAGAATGAATTTTCTACAATCTGAAAGAGAAAGGATCAGTTGTTTGATGTAAATCCTGTTACGTATGAAGCTCGAACTTTTGTTGACAGCCTTGTCTCTCCTTACTTTGGCAATTGAGGTTCATGTAATGTGTGATGCACAAGATGATGATGTATACAGGTATTACAACAACATGTTCCTCTGTATTATTCACTTTATCGTCCATTTTCTTTAGATTATTGAAAACCTCTGTATTTTCCTTTTTCTAGGATATCTATGCTTTGCAATTTCAACAGTACTTTCAAGGATGCCTCTTTAGCCAATTAAGTTGCCTTTTTAAGGAGTATTACTGATTTTCTTTTTCTCAAGTTTCTATCATGTTAGAAAATATAGTCTATGAACCGGTAACCTAAAGTGTAAACAACAACATTACAGTGATTTACATCAGTTTATTCTAATAACACATACTACTAGATTTATGCCTGCACAGGAATTAATCTGCTTCCTCTTAGTTCAAGCTATTCTTTGTCATCTTGCACTACATGAAGTCTCCATAAACTAGGTGTTCTGCTTCCTCTTAGTTCAAGATATTCTTTGTGATCTTGCACTGCATAAAGTCTCCATAAACTAGGTGCTCTTTAGCATTACACTTCTTGTCTTGGTTCACTATCTTTCTGACATCATAAAAAATTGAGAGTTCATAGTTTTTGAATTCTTTGAATTGAATGGGATTGATAGAAATCAAGATCTTACAACAAAAACATTTAAATTGAATCTGGGTACTTTGTTGAGTGGATAGAGTATGTGGATTTTAGAAATTTTAATCTTAGTATTGCATACATGTAACATTGTGTCTTTTGTTCATAATATTGTACTTCATATCATGTTATAAATTAGGGCATATTTGTCTAAAGAAGAATTTCGTCAAGTCATTGCTTCTTCGTACTCTAATTAAATAAGTCAAGTCATTCACCACTTTATCCAGGTATAAATCCTTTAGCATCTTGGCAGCTCATACTAGAATGTGTTTAAGACCCATTTTAGTGAAAAATTTGGCAAACTAGTTATGCTGAGACAAATACTAAATTCACAGACATGTTGCAAAATGATTTAAAAGAAAAATGAAAATCTCCATAATAATTGAGGAAAATTAATACAATATATAGTACAAATCATGAGCTGAAAGGAAGTACCTAACTTGAAAACCTTAGGGACTGTGTTATGACCCAACCTAACACTGTAAGGGCCTATGAGCTATTAGAGAATGTTGTTTGGGATCCAGGCCTAATAACCATTTGTTAATTATGTCGAAACATTGCAGGTCAGTTATCTCGCATCCCCTTTGTCTATTCCAGTATCTCATCCCCTTCTAGTTACTTTTTATCTGAATCTCTCCCTAGTTAGTGTGTTATTATTTTGTTGCATATTCTACATTGTAACTTGTATGTAGTGATAAATATATAAAATAGTGTTTGTGTTGTAATCGAGTTTGTTTCATACTTACAGGAACTATAACTAAAAGCATAAAAAATAAAGGTTAAACTGGGACTTGCTTTGTACTATATTAAGTTATTTTCACTTGTCATTGGAAGGAAGGCCCCTCATTGTCGCTCTAGCAACTGGCATTTGTCTTATAATAGAAATTTGTATTTGATCGTTGGTGCTTGTCTTGAATAAATATGAAGGTAAAACTGTTGGGTAGATTCTCTAAAATACAGGGACAAATTATGTAGTTTACCTCCTTTAATGTATAATTATATATGACAACAAAAACTCTTTAGATCGATATTGGGTAGTAGTTATTACTTAGGAAGGTAGTCATAAACAAAAAGTGGAAAACCTGTTTGTTGTCGGTTCTTGTGATTTTAAACATGAAATGTGAAAATTATAAACTAAGTGTTGTAAGAATACATTCTTTTTTAAATGGAACAAAAAAAGTAAGACAAAGTAATCCAAAAAATAAAGTACCAAAAAAAAAAGCTTATTACATTCCATGATGAGATACTGAAAGATAAAATTAAGATCAAAACTTAATCATCGATATGACATACTTACCTCTATAAATTCAGAATTAAATTATTGAACTTTAAATAAGTTATTCACCGGATCAAGATGACCCTTCACTGGAATTGGACGAAGTGCTTTCCCTAGCTCTTGAAGGAGTGAGTGCACTTCCAATGGTATTATATGGGAATTCAATACCACACTTCATAAGTTGGCTTGCTAGTTTTTCAACTTTTTTATCCACAACCTCCAAGGACTCGCACAAGATCTTAAGGGCAAAAAAGCTATGTTTTTCATTTGAAGGTGTTGTCCTCAATGCTTGAAGTGCTTGCCCATGTTTTCTTTCTCTTTCAAGTGATCTCTCCAGCTTGTTTAGTTTTTTATCGATCTCATCAATATCGGCATTTTGATGAGCTTCAATGATGCGGTTAGGATCATCAGTTTATGGTGGAGGATTCTCTTTGACAAATTTATCCATAATTGACTCGACGGAAGGGTGTCCAAATGCATATACTTTGTTACTGGGAGAAAAGGCAACCACAACAACATTAGCACCGCACCAAGTCGAGAGCTCACTTGCCTTTTAAAATAGGTCAGCACGTCCTTTTGAGAATATTACTTGTAAGTTGGTTTGATTTTGCATCTTCACAATTTCAATTTTTTGCGCCATTAGGTTTTCTCATGGCTAAGATTTTTATTTGAGAATGTAAAAAATATTTGATGTTGAGTCTTTGTTTTAAAGATGTATTTATAGAGATAGAACTATAATATTATTTGATGAAAAATGAACAAAATAACAAAAAAGTAAAAATATTTATAATTATATCCTTTAATTGGTAGGATTTGACCCAAATCATAATACTAATTAAATTCTTGTTTCGTTCATTGTATCTTTGTCAAAATCCATAACTAAAGTATATGTTTTACCAAAGTTAAATGTAAATTGATGATAGTTTATGGGATAATTTATTTTTTTAGTTTTATTTGTATCTTTTCTAAATTTTCTATTATTGGAGTATATTTCCTAATGTAGACATGCTTAATAAACAACTTTCCACTATTAGATTTAACAATATGAAAATATTTATTTTCCTACTCGCATTAATGTGTAGCAAAGTTTAAACATTCCCTCAAGGCCTAGCTCGAGTGGCAAAAGGTGGAGGATTTGTGGCTTAGGTTGCAGGTTCAAGCCACACACCATGTAACGTGAAGCCCGATTTTTAAGCGGAAAAGAGTACAGGGGTAGGCCCATTATCTACCGAGCATAGAAGGCTGTGAATTGTGATTGGTCCAATGGGCGCCGGGTCACATGCAAATTTCTCAGTTATTAAAAAAAGCGAAAAGGGTTTGATATATCCCTCGATTTTGTCATTTGGAGTTGATATGCTCCTCATTATGAAAGTGGTCCATCTATACCCTTTCCGTTATATAAATGGCTTGCATTTGCTAACTCATAAAATATACTTATAACTTATGACAAGTTGGAGAAAATCCAAATACTAACACAATTTAAACATTTATAAACTATTTATAATATTCTCAGCAAGAAGAAAAACACAAGATTGATTTGGACACCCAGATCTTTAGGATATCCACCTTTGATAATCCATGAATAACCATTGTTTAGGGGAGGTTCTGTTTCAAGATTAATTACCCCAAACCTTTTTTAGAATAAGAAATCAATTAAGGCATCATATTAATTGTATAATCAAGGACTCAATTCATTATTAGATAATATTCAACTAAATAAATTAACACAAGACATAAATAAAAAATGAAAAGGTGTTGAAACTCAATTTGAAAGTTTACTTCCTACATAAATCACAAGTAAAAGGAATTAGGGGTTTTGATTGATTAGTGATGTGATATATGAACAGGGAAAATGAGAGGGTAAAAAAGAACACTAGAGAAAGAGGAACCTACAATCTAATATTGCCAAATCAAAAGGAGTGTTATGAGCTCCCGTAAAACGGATGGAAAATATAGAGGAGGATCTATTTTCTTACTTTATGAAAACATTAAGCATATTTCATGTTAAGTGAAATATCATAACAATGTAACTAGAGTTGACGTGAAATTAAAAGGATGCTTTTGGTAAAAGTAAATAAAAACTCCAACGGCAATAAAACCTAATTGATATTGTACTATTTGATTTTTGCACAAGAATAAATCTGCTTCCGTGGATATGTTCTGGTGCTTCTATTGAACAGAATGTTGTGTTTGTGCTGAGGCCTGAATCTCAATGTATTTTAACACCAAGGGTGTTACTCCTTCATTACGGTTTTATAAAGTTGTTACGGTTTCAAATCTGAAGAAATATCATCATGATAGGAGAATTTTCGTGCAAGAAGACTTGCATTTGTGAATTGTATCTGGTGAAGTACGGACAAGAAAAAAGACTATAACTGATTCCTAAAATCCCAAACTATCCCATTTAGTCTCATATATTCTCCTAAATTCCAATTCCCTCTCCCTCAAGTCTTGTCCCTCAAGCAATCCAGGGCTTCGTGGTCTTAATTATCCATTGAAGGATTTTATGTAGGATTTTTATCATGGTATATGGGAAATTCATAAATGAGTCCTTTTTCACCTATTAAGTCTCAAAGAAACCTTAATTTCGTAATTTATGATCCTATTAAATTCTAGGGATTTCGTGATTTCTTATTATTTCTTATTGAATTTCAGTTTATTCTTCAAGATTGATCTTATAATGCATGGATTTGTTATATTTTAATTATCTCAATGCTATTATTATGAACCCATGACATGCAAGTATTTTGATGATCACAATTATGTTATTTTCACATACACGCTTTTTGAACTCAGATTTTCATTAGTAAAGGATGATTTCAGATAAAATATGAATTTAATGATATTTTATTAATGTGACATCTTAGATATATAAGTACCAAGCTAAGTCACTGAATTTAAATAAATCAAGAAAAAATTATTTAAGGAATCTAGGTGACCCTTCGTCGGGATCGAACGAAGTGCTTTCCCTAACTCTTAAAGGAGCGAGCACGCACTTCCAATGGTTTAATATGAAAAATCAATACCTCACTCTATAAGTTGTCTTTCTACTCTTTCAAATTCTTCATCCACATCTTCCAAGGACTCGCACAAGATTTTAAAGTGAAAAATGCTAAGTTTTTCATGTGAAGGTTATCCTTAATGCTTGAAATGCTTGTCCATGTTTTCTTTCTTTTTCTAGTGGTCTCTTGAACTTTTAAATTTTTCTATTGATCTTACCAGTATTTAAATTTTGATGAGCTACATTGATGGGGTTAGGATCATCAATGTTGGGTGTAGGATTCTCTCTGAGAAATCTATTCACAATTGAGAATGTTACTCGTAACTTGGTTTGATTTTGATTCCTTACAATTTCAATACTATTGTGGCCATTAGGTATTTTCATGACTAAGCTTTTGATTTGAGAATGTTTTAAAATGTGATGTTTAGTCTTTGTTTAAAATGTGATGTTTAATAACATTCCTTCCAATATTAGCTTCATAATATAAAAATATTTAATATCTAGCTTATATCAATGTACAATTATGTTTAAAAACTTCAGCTTAAAATTTTATGTTATTTTTGTGTGTTCGAGAGCCATTACAACTTGTAAAATATACTTGTAACTTATGACAAGTCTAAGAATACCGTAATAAGAAAATCCAAATCCTAACACAATTCAACATGTATAAACCATTTTAGAGTATTCTCATACACTTTATACTTTATTAAAAAAATTTAAATGATACAAAAAATTGTGTCTCTTTTCTTATCCAACAAACTAATTAATATTTGAATAATATATGATGCATTATGAAACAATATGTAACAATAATCAAATCAACGTATAAATTTTAAATATTATAGCACTCCATTCTAGCAACATAATCGATATAACTTTACTTCCTGAAAGTAAAACTACTTAATAAGACAAGATAGAAAAAGAGAAGAATTATATTTTGTTCATACACAAAAGAAGAATATATAGGATTTGATACTACAATAAGTCCAAAAGTGATATAACAACAAAAACCAGTTGTGCAAGTAGATAACTATGACATAAATAAAAATTATTCACGTATATATATTTTACGCCCCACAAATTAGTGTTGACATCTACATACCCAACTTATTAAACATAGGATTGAAAAAAATCATGTAGAAGTTGCATGGTTAGGAAATTAACAACCTGATCAGTTGTCACACCCAGATTCTGGAATACGAATGCAACTGGCGTTGTTAACCTCTCAGAGGTCGCAGATAAGCCTCGTGTTAGCTTTCATCACAATCATAAAGTTAAATATGCAGAAAATTTAAAACTTTTTAATACTTAATAAAGTATACTTAGACTTCATATAATTACTGCATAAGAGTGATATGCTACGGCTAAAACTAAACAACCATCTATAATAGATTAAACAATTGAAATGAAGAATTCATAATATAATAATAGTTTGCCAAACGACCTTAATACAAACGCTTGAACAAATGCTTAAAATGAAACTCTAGGGACAACATCCACTAGCTATGTCTAATGAACCAAAGCTAGAATAATAAACGTAGGCATCCACGAACTCAAGAGGACCTACCAAAGTCTGGAGATCGCTAATCCAAACCTTTTCAACGAGTCTTCAATCTTCTCTCCGACCTGCGCCTATTAAAAATAGTAATAGTTTATGAGTTAATACACACTTGTACTATCAAGGAAAGCTCTTCATATAACAACATGCCATTTCTGGAAAGTGAAGTCACTAGACTTTCTTCATTCGTTATTTGTGAATCATATATGACATATTTTAATGCATTCAAAACACACAACTCATTTTCTATATGAACATAAGACCTTAGAATCATGAACATAATTTTAAAAAAACTCGAACGAAAATTATAAATTTGGTCCCTCTAGGTCGAGAGCTATATCTTCCAGACTTTAGTTTATTTTTCAGTCTTTTCTTCTTTTTGTTGTCTAGTTCAAACATCTCCTTTAATACTACATTTTTCTTACAAGTGAAATGATTCTTTATAGTCCCACATACAATGAATCAAGTAAGTAATCCAAGATACTAAGTAAATGATGTGACTACCCTACTCACAAGTTATTCTTTCCATTCTTATTAAATTGACATAAGTCTTTGTAGGCCAATCTTTATTAGCTATGCCCATTATTTGGATGTTTGCATAGAAAACAATTATTGATATGCCCATTATTTGATCATTTGCATGATATGAAAAAAAGATTATTGGCTATGCCCATTATTGGATCATTTGCATGATATAAAGATTATGGGGCACTAATTAGCCATTATTTTTTGCTCCCCTTTATTCACATAATATAAGAAGTCATTATAAGTCAATGTTTATTGGCTATGCCTATAACTTTTTGAAAACTTCATTCTTATCAAAACTGATGATTGATATTCTTGAGGTCTTGCTTTATTAGTTCACTTTATACTTACATTTCTTCTTCTTTCTTTCTTACTTTCTTAAAGAAATCTTTAGAGTTAAGATCATGTGAGCTAACATGAAATCCAATGTCTGCCCCACACTGAAAAGGAGTGGTCACCGGTCAAAGTGAACCTAGATCATGTGAGTTAACATGAAATCCAGTGTCTTCCCCACACCGAAAAGGGGTGATTCACCGGCTAAAGTGAAACCAAGTCCAGTGTCTTGTCCACATCTAAAAGGGGTAGTTCACGGCTAAAGAGAACCGAATACTTTCTTGAGAATTTAACCAACATAGATCATGTGAGGTAAACATTAAATCCAGTGTCTGCCCCACACATAAAAAGGGTGGTTTCACCGGCCAAAGTGAAACTGCATACTACCTAGCTCTCTTTGGAGAATCCACTGGCAAGTTCCTATGCTGGCAACATAGTTCAAAGATTAGGAGATTTTCAGATACTTTATTCAACCTTGGTGGAGCCTCATCTCATGAGTCTTACATGTGCTTGCACAATCTCACTACTAGTCTATCGGTGCTTTGCTCAATTGTTTTTTCTTTATAACTTTTAGAATTGATTCAAACATTATGAAAGTTTGCTTCTAGTTATGAAGTTTACTTAACTCTATGGATGACTTGACATCCCTTTCTTTACTTGATGAAATGTGAATTTAACCTTACATTATCATATTGGTGTTAACGAGACTTGTATCACGATTACTAACACCCTCTTATGTAGTATCTTTAACATAATTGTCTAGGTATAAGTGAGACTTGTCTCACTTCCTTTAACACACCATTCTGGTCACTTTCATAACTCTTAAGTTTTTAATTATTTTATTACCCACCTTAGCTTGCTCATTGTCATTTGGTAGACTTATACCACTCTGGGACTTTTCCCATTGATTGACATACCCTAGGTTATGAATTCATTGAGTTACATTGGTCATGTTTAATTTGGTATAACTTAGTCATTAGCCAATTTTTATATCATATTTCAGAAATAACATTGTAAGCCAATTTATTGGCATTAGCCAAACTTTCACATATTATAGTAATCTAAACCTTCATTTTAAAAAAGCCAACTTTTAACTTCTAATTAGCTTCTAAGAACAATTCAGTGTTAGATTGGCCAAGTTATAAAGTTCATTTTGCATTGAAGATTCCTTAATTAGCTTTGATACACATCTTGTTTCTTCTTGGAACATTGTATTCCAAATACTTAAAACATATCTACTGTATACACAAATAGTAAAGTCGAAACCTTCATCCCTTATTAGTAGTACACTAAATTTCATACACGGCTTATAACAATTTCATCTTCACGAACACAATTAGGCATTAATCATGTGGATCTAACCTATAGGTCTCATTCGACATTATCAAATCATAGAAACCTACACCTAATGATAAGTTATCACCACATACCAACAATCTGCTCGATATTTTGCATTATGCATACTACTAGAATCGAAAATAGGGAGAACTAGAGAAATGAATATTTGTTTCATTGGGAACAAACATAGTTTCATTTTCTTTAATTCAAAATGTTTGAAAAGTTTCTTGGGGAAATGAAACCAAGAGATCGAATCCATACCTTACTGTAGAATTGAATCTACGAATATCACCTTGCACTTCGCATGAAACCTTGAAGAATAGCCTTGAAATCACTTATGAGTTTTTCTGTTTTTCTCCCACTTGCTTATTGTTTTAGAGTCGTATGTTTCTAGTGATTAATCATAAGTTTAAGTATTAGGAACTTATATTGACTAATTAAACTTTGGCTAATTAAGTTAATTAAAAAAATCAGTTAGCTTATTGCCAAAATGCCTCTCCTAAATTGACTAAAAATAGAAGAACATTTGACTTAGCCAAATATGGAAATTTTCCAAGGGTTTCGGCTAAGACCATGATTTTTAATTAATTAATTAAGTTGATAATTTAATTAATTAAGTGAATTAGGGTAATTAATAAAGTACCCCTAAGTAATTAGGACCATAATCAACCCCTTTGGACCATCCTAGGTTAGGTACTAGGATGTTTTTTTAGTAAGTTACTGTCACCCGGTTAGGTCTTAGGTTGTCGGGTGCACTATTTAATTAATTTAGGTTAGTATTATGTTAGTTAGAGCCAAGAGTTGGTTAGGAATCTAGGCCCCATATGGCTTGAGCAGTGCGCGTGCCTGCCTCCCAACCGCCCTAATCGAATTCGGTTGGGCTTGTCCCTTGGCCTGTTAGCACATGTGTTGCTGCTCATTTCTTGTTGTCCAAAGGATTCTCACTATATCCTTGGGCACTTTTTAATCTACATGATCATTTAAAATGATCATGTGTTATGTGTCACGACCGGAGTCTAGACCATAGATGAGACCGGCGTCGTTGACCTCTCAGAGGTGGCAGACAAGCCTACATACGTCATTCTTACTTCATCTAGATTAATTTTAGCAGAAAATTTATAACTTTTTATTTCCTAACATGCTTAATAAACATTCTATTACCTGTTCAATTGTTCACCATCAACCATTTAACATTAAGATCATCAAATGAAAGATATATTGCATAGCTGCATTAAATGTGTACTTGCAACAATGGCACCAATACAAAGTATAAAATGAAATGGGAAATGAAACACCAGTGGAACATGCTCCACTAGATAAAGCCTACATCTAAGCTAGATAATAACAGTAGACAACCTTGAAATCATGAGGTCCTACAAAGTCCAGATAGCAGCAACGTCGTACTATAAGATCTAACGTCCACTTGTGCCTGCACCTAAAAGTATATATTTGTATGGAATTAGTACACACTTGTACTAAGTATGGTTATATGCAAGCACATACCAAGGACATGCATGAGAAAGAATAACTCTTTCCTAACAACATGATTTTTGGAAAGTCAAGTCAGTGGACTTGCAAAATTTGGATCAGGAAACTCAATGGACCTGCCAAATTTGGATTTGGAAGGTCATGTCGTGCGTGTAACATGCATCATCAAACTTATCATTTTTCAAATAGCACATAACATATTTCACATATCATATCATGTAGTTCATATCATTCTTTCATATGCCATGAGACCTTGGGATCATGGACTTGACGTTAGGACTTCCCAAAATAAGGGCTCAACATATGGGACATCAACAAGGGATCCATATTTAGCAAACACAGAGTCTACTTTATTCATTCATACGTACTTCATTTTTCATTCTTTCATATACTATTGCAATCACCGGTCATACCTTAGATGTAGTTTAAGACTCTCATCGGGTTTGTTGTGCAATGACCAAGAATAACCTAGCGTCATTACTTTAATTCTAGCTCACCTCTTGATTATCCTATCCTTACACCTTTGGTATCGTTCATTTCATTATGTGCATCATTTGAGGCTGGCCTCATTCATTCTTTGGGAACTTCAACTTTAACCAACATAGATCATGTAAGCATCATGAAATCCAGCCCACACCGAAAATAGGTGGAATCACCGTCCATAGTGACCCAAATTATGCTAGCGTACATGGGAATTTAACCTCGCCAAATACCTATATTGGCAGTATAGGTTTGAAGACTAGGAGATATAAGGATACCCATACCCTGCATGCTTGAAACTCTCATCTCATGAGAGTTACGTGAACCTCCGCCTTTCATGAAAGAAAGCATCACCACTCATAGTAAGTCTATCAGTGCTCAGTATAAAGTTCCATTACATTCAACTCATACGTCATAAAAGTTGGCTTCTAGTATAAGGACATCATAGCTCAATAGCTCATTTCTCATCTCATCATTACTATTAAGTGTGTTAATCTCAATACTTTCATTAGAGTGTTCAAAGAGATTGGTCTCTTGTTTAACTTTACACTCTCATAGGTGAGTATGTTTTGGTAACATTTACTTAGGCTCATTTGAGATTGCTCTCATCTTTTACATTAGCCTCATATCATGTTGTCACCACCTTCATTAATATTAGCACATTTTCTCTTCATAATTACTCACCCCTTTTTTTACGTGAATATTCATTTCATCATATGCCAATGCACTTGGCCATTTAGTGTGTTTCACACTCTTACTTAACCCTTCTAGCATTTCATCATTTCATTGTTCATTTCATCATTTCATTGTTCATTTCGTTATATGCCAATGCACTAAGACATTAAGTGTATCTTAAACTCGTACTTAACCCTTAGAGGGTTTCATCATTTCATTACATACATCTTAGGTTAACTTATTTTTAATTGTATGCTAGACTTATGGGTCTATACATACAATCCATGAGGCTTCATTCATAGTTTGTTAAGTGACTCATATCTTCCTAACATTATATAGTACAAGACTTATGTATCTTGTATGTATGCCAAGATCTCGATTTCACTCTAAGTACGTGGAATTATTCTTGAATAATTCACGTATCATTTATGTATCAATATGGAAATTTAGGAAAGGGAACCCAAGTCCGAACCCCTTGGACAATACTTAAATTTATTCTTGACTTTATTTTTAGTCTTCATGACATTGGGACCCTAGATGGAGCCCCAACATCAACATTCTATCTTTATTTTTCTCCTTGGGTTGTTCTCTTATTTGGCTGAAGGGTTGTGGGATCGAACCCCCATAACCCCTTTTTTATTTTTCATTTAAAATTATGTTTCCCAATTCGTCTAGACTATGAAGTTGTGGGATCAAACCCCCACAACCTCTCTTCATTCACTCTTTATTTCCTAGTGACAGGGAGGTTGTGGGTTTGAACCCCCACATCCTCCTTATTTTATTTTTACTTAAAAAATGACTTACTATGCGTTTGGCAGTGAGGTTGTGGGATCAAGCCTCCATAGCCTCACTTTATTTTCTTATTTATTTCACCCCTTCCCCTTTCCATCCTTGAGGTCATGGGTTCGATTCCCACGCCTCACACTTCCTTTCTTTTATTTTTCATTCCCTTCATTTGTTGCCTGGAGGTCGTGGGTTCGATTCCCATGCCTCTCATATTATTTATTTAAATTTTTGCATTCTCCTTACTCTCTTGTACACTCCACTTCGAATCCCCCCAACCCTTTTTTTTCTTGCGAAATTAAGGTTCCACACGGGTGAGGTCACAGGTTCGAATCCTGGTGGCCTCATCCCTTTTAAAACCAATTACATTTCCAGATTACTCCTCTATACTTTAACCTAAATGAAACTTGTTTTTGCTGGAAAATTAGTCATTTTCTTACCTTATTTTCACCAATATTTCCACTTGAAAACTTAGGAAAAATCATGGATTATTCAACACCTTTTTGGGGTGTATTTCATGGATTCGTTTCACATTCTTAGGTGTAGATTCATTGTTGTTTTAGCTTCAAGTTTCCACTTAAAATCAGTCACATACACCTCATATGAACATCACGAATTACCCATTTTATGCACGTTAATTTCAGCCATCAAACTAACCATTTTAAGACTTCAAAACGGATAACAACAATACCAAACAGTTACACATTGCACCACATCATTTTCGGTTGACATCATTGAACATGCATGCTATTTCCAAAAACAAAATCAGAAAAAGTATCATATTTCACACTTAGATACTAGAAACCATACCAACAACATGATTTCTAACCTAATTTAGATTGAAATCGAAAGGAGACTAGGGACAAGGAGCTCAACATTTAAGGGGACAACCCTAGTTTCATACGTTTGAATTTTGTACAAAGAAATTTCTATTGGAGAAAGGATTCCAAGAGAGAAAATCCATACCTTATTTTGATGTTCAAACGTTAAAGTTTCTGCCCAGACCCTCTCCAAAACTCACGCCCAAGCCAAGTTTCTAACATGGTTTTTGAAGGAAAGACTCCTCTCTTTGACTAACATATTTGCCTATGTTTGAATAAGCTTTTTAACGTGAAAGTTCTTCTTCAAGTGTTAAGAAATCTTAGTTGCTGATAAGTTCTTATATTTTTATAGCAGAGAGAACGTGAAAGAGTGGAGAAAACGTGAGAGAGATGAGGGTGAGAGAGAGTTAAAAGAGCTGAAGTAGTTTATACTTAGTCAACTAGGAGACTTAGTTATAAAAACATATTAATTAATAAATAAATAATAATTAATAATAAAATCTGATTTTCCTTTTTAAATCACTCGCTAATTAGTAATTTATTAAATTAATTCACAAATAAAAATATCACATTAAATCATTGCTCCCAGCTAGGTTCGACCCCTGGTGGAGCAAGGCCTAAGCTCCAGTTCCTCTCTCTCCCCCCACTTTGTCCCTCCACCTTATTAAATAAATACTTAATTGTATATTTAGGGTAATTAAGATACTAACCTTAACAATGAAAAAGACCATTTGACCCCTACACCTTTTAAACCTAAGATTTCCTCTTTTTAAGTTCGGTAAAGACTTTTTCGAGTAAATCTTCGTATTCGAGATCCCTACATGGTTGGACCCAACCTTTCAAAGATAAACTAACTCCCAAGTTAGTTGGCTTTGCTGTAGAAAGGGTTTTGAGGTTTGGTTCTACGTGCATCAATGTGTGAACCTTGGTCTAATCATAGGCATTCTTGACACATTAAGCATTTCTTATCTTTTTCATTTTTAGGGTTGTTACATTATCCCCTCCTTAAGAACAGTCGTACCCGAATGACACTACCACTATCTAGTGTAATGCTAGTCCGATCATAACATAATTAATATGCACAGCCAAGCAATAGCAAAAAAACAAGTCTTCATCGACCCCCAAACCTTCCAAAGGTAGAATCGATGCTGGATCACTTAGGCACTTGTTTAACATGGATACATGAAAGGCTGGATGGACAGAATCTAGCTCCGCAGGCAATGCCAACTCATAGGCCACCTCACCAACACCTTGTAGTATCTCGTAAGGCCAAACATACCTCGGACTTAACTTCCTCTTATTGTCAAACCTCATCACCCCTTCATAGGTGATATCTTCAGATAGACCTGGTACCAACATCAAACTCTAAGGGTCGTTTTCTATTATCTGCATATGACATCTGTCGACTGTAAGTAGTAGTCAACCTGTCCCTAATCACTCTGACCTTCTCTAAGGGCTCATGAATGATCTCTGGACCCAAAATGGATGACTCTCCAACCTCGAACCACCCAACTGGAGATCTACATCTCCTAGCATACAGTGCCTCCAAACGGTGCCATCCCAATGTTGGAGTGATAGCTATTATTATACGAGAACTCTATAAAAGGCAAATGGTCATCTCAGAAGTTAATCACACACGCTCTCAACATGTCCTCCAATGTCTTAATGGTGCGCTCTACCTGCCCATCAGTCTGAGAGTGGAAGACATTACTAAACTTTATATGCGGGCCTAAGCTTTTCTTGAAAGATCTCCAGAAATGTGAAGTAAACTGAGCTCCTCTATCTAAAATGATAGATAGAGGGATCCTATTCCATCCTACAATCTCATCTATGTAGAGTCTCGCATAGTCCTCGGCTCTATAAGTAGACTTCACATGGATAAAGTGGGAAGACTTAGTCAGTCTATCCACAATAACCCATATGGAGTCATTTTGTCTCCTAGTCCTTGGAAGACCAACCATGAAGTCCATATTAATGGCCTCCCACTTTCAAGTTGGAACCTCAATAATCTTATTAAGACCGCCAAGATTAAGATGTTCTGCCTTAACCTGCTTACAATTACGACACTTGGCCACATATTCTGCAATGTCCTTCTTCATACCATCCCACCAATAAATCTACTTAAGATCATGATACATCTTGGTAAAACATGGATGTATGGAATATCTAGAACTGTGGGCCTCTGCAACAATCCTGGTCCGCAAATCATCCACATATGGTACACACAGCCTGTCTTAATACCTAAGTATGCCATTACCTTCCAAAGCGAAAGACTCATTCATCCTTATAAACACTGAGTCCTTCAGCTCTATCAACACAGGATTGAGATGTTGACCCTGCTTGAATTCAACTAACAAGGATGATTCTGAACTAGTATGAACTGAAACACCCCCACTAATAGATTCAACCAATTGCACACCTAGTCTGGCCAGTCTATCGACATCTTTCGCTAACTCCTTCTTTTCACCCTCAATGTGGGTTGTACTTCCAATGCTCATCCTACTCTGTGTGAACACGTACTGGAGACAGTTGTGGTCTGTAAACACCTCCACATGTACTCCATACAACTAGTGCCTCCACAGCTTCAATGCAAACACCACAGCTGCTAACTCCAGTTCATGAATGGGATAATTCTTCTCATGAACATTAAGCTGTCTGGATGCATAGGCTATCACCTTACCACCCTACATAAGAATACAACCCAAACCAACCCTAGATAAATCACAATAAACAGTGTGATTCTTACCACACTTAGGCAAAATAAGCACCGAGGATGAAGTGAGTTTGTCCTTGAGCTCCTGGAAACTCTTCTCCCAAGCCTCCGTCAATTCAAACTTGGCCTTTTTCTTAGTCAAAGCTGTCAGTGGGGCGGAAATGGAAGAAAAGCCCTCTATGAACCTGCAGTAGTAACCAACCAATCCCAAGAAACTACGAATATTAGTGGGAGTAAGAGGTTTTGTCCAGTTCTTAACAACCTCAGTCTTCCTCGGGTCCACCTCTACACCTTGATTGGACACAACATGACCCAGGAAGGTCACTGATCTAAGCCAAAATTCATACTTGCTGAATTTGGCGTACAAATGATGGTACAACTGATGTTGTATAAGTACCTGCAAAGTTAGTCTCAAATGATGTTTATGCTCTTACTTGGTCCTAGAGTAGATGAGAATGTCATCAATGAATACTATGACGAAAGAGTCAAGGTATTCAGAAAGACCCTGTTCATGAGATCCATAAATGCAGCAGGTGCATTCATGATAACAAATGACATAACCAAGAACTCATGATGACCATAACGGGTATGAAAGGTTGTATTTTGGATATCTCCATCCCTAACCCTAAGTTGATGATACCTTGAACGAAGATCAATCTTAGAGAAGAAACTAGACTCTTGGAGTTGATCGAACAAATCATCTATTTTGGGAAGTGGATACTTATTCTTTAAAGTGACTTTGTTGAGCTGCAGTCGATACACATTCTATGGGTTTCATCCTTCTTTTTCACAAACAACACTGGAGCGCCCCAAGCAGATATGCTTGGCTGAATGAAACCCTAATCAGTGAGATCTTTTAACAACAACTTCAACTCTTTCAGTTCAGTTGGATCCGTTCTGTAGGGAGGAATCAAAATTGGTCTAGTATCGGGTTCTAAGTCTATACCAAAGTCAATCTCTCGAGGAGGAGGGACTCCAAGCAAATAATCAGGAAATACATCTAGAAACTCATTCACAACAACCACTGAGTAATGAAAGGAATGTCATGATCTAAATCATTAACACTCACAATATGACATAATAACCCCTTGGACATCACTTACTGGCCTTAAGGTTCGAAATAAAGGGATTAGGATGACTTGAGTTGTACCCCTCCCAGACTAGTTCCTCTTTATTAGGGAAACAAAATCTCACCACTCTACTACCACAATCCAAACAAGCATAACAACTGTGAAGCCAGTCCATGCCAAGGATAACATCAAAATCATGCATGGGTAACTCAACCAAGTCTACACACATAGTTTTACGACTTACAACTATTTGACAATCCTTGTATACTCTATCAGTTCTTACATTTTATCCTAAAGGTGTTCAAACCATTATAGGATCATGCAGAACTTCAGGAAATATTCATAAAGCTAGAGAAAACAAAGGAGTTACAAAAGAAAGCGTAGACCCTGGATCAATTAAAGCATAAATAGAAGTTGAAAATACTTGCAGCATACCTGTGACCACATCAGCGGACTTCTCCTGATCCTCCCTTTCCTTTAGGGAATAGAACTTGTTCCTCTTAGGAGGCTCGGCTGTTGTTGCACCCTGTGGATTAGGCCTAGGCTGAGCATTACCTCCACCCTGACCTTTGTTATGTGGGTAGTCTCTAACCATATGTCCACTCTTACCGCAATCGAAACAGGCATTAAAGCCCTGTCTGCACTCTCCATTGTGAGCATGGCCACACTTAGCACAATTTTTAGGACGCTGCATCTCACCTCCATTGCCTCTCTTGGGATCAGTTCTGCCTCCTCTAAGTGTTGTACTCCTTTTTGGAATTAGAATTCCCAGAACTCTGATGCCCCTTCTTGAACCTGGGTTGATCAAGGACGCCAAAATTTATATACGGCTTCCATGGCTGGGACTTGTCTAATCTTGAGGCTTCGTCCTCCTAGCATCACGAACGCCCCTCTTTTTGCGGCTATCCTCTACCAGATAGACATGAATTATAAACCTGGAGAGGTCCATGTTATCATGGAGCATCGTAGACCGACACTCCTCCTCCGGATCTTTGTTGATTCTTGTGAGGAACCTGCTTATCTCATCCCTGCTGTTAGATACGAGGGAAGTAGCATACTTGGATAATTTAACAAACTTCATTGTTCATCTCATCCTTGTTGTTAGATACTAACGAAAATAGTATACCTGGATAGTTTGACAATCTTTAGGGAATACTCCATGACTGTCATTGATCCCTTATTAAGGTTGATAAACTCCTCAACCTTCACCTCCCTCATATCCCTGGGAAAGAATCTCTCCAGGAAGGATGTATTAAACAGCTCCCAAGTGACTGGAACTCCTTTTAAAGCTCGGCTATCCTACCATATCTTGCACCAAGTTTGTGGAACATCCTAGAGTTGATAAGAAGTCAACTCTGCTTTATCAGTTGCTATGGCCCCCATAGCCACCAAAATTTTATTCACCTCATCCATAAACTCATGGGGTTCCTCTGAAGTCTTAGACCCTTTGAAAATAGGAGGGTTCATCCTCGTGAATTCTCTCACCCTGTCAGCCATGCTACGCATTGGTGGGTTTTTCCTCTTAACATTTTGCCGGTTGACCTAGGCAGTCATGGCATGGGCCTTCACAGTGAAGGAATGTTCCATCTAGGCCAATGATGCCTGCACCTTTGCATCAGTCGACCCAGCTGGGTTAACCGGCATAGCCACTCATTCAGCAGGAACCTGGGGTGGAACCTGATTGTTCCCTGCAGCTGGTCTTCTTCTCCTCTGACCAACGTTCCTCCTGGTATTCATTCTCTGAAAACAATTAGGATTGATGTTAGACACGCTCATAACACCAAGAAATCGAACATTAGGAAAAGCACGATAAGATCAGAAGAAGGGAAATTTTCCTACGCATCATGCAGTCTCTAATCTAGGATAGTGGTGCACTTCACTACCATGACTTAGAAACTACTCAATGTGGTTGATGTGAACTTATTATTCTCGAAGTTTAACCTAGTGCTATGATACCAACTTTGTCACGACCGAAGTCTAGACCCCAGACGAGACCAGCGTCATTGACCTCTCCGAGGTCGCAGACAAGCCTACATACGTCATTCTTACTTCATCTAGATTAATTGTAGCGGAAAATTTGAAACTTTATATTTCCTAACATGCTTACTAAACATTTAATTGAATGTATAATTGTTCACCATTAACCATCTAACATTAAGATCATCAAATGAAAGAAATACTTCATAGCTCCATTGAATGTGTACTTACCGAAACGGCAACAATACAAAGTGTGAAATGAAATGAGAAATGAAACACTAGTCGAACATGATCCACTAGATAAAGCCTACATCTAAGCTAGATAATAACAGTAGACAGCCTCGAAAGCACGAAGTCCTACCAAGTCCGAATGAACGCTCCACGTCCGGATAGCTGCAACGTCGTACTGTAAGATCTAACGTCCACCAGTACCTGCACCGAAAAGGAGATATTTGTATGGAATTAGTACACACTTGTACTAAGTATGGGTATATACAATCACACACTAAGGACATGCATGATAAAGAATATTTCTTTCCTAACAACATGATTTATAGAAAGTCAATTCAGTGGACTTGCAAAATTTGGATCAGGAAAGTCAATGGACCTGCCAAATTTGGATTTGGAAATTCATGTCATGAGTGTTACATGCATCATCAAACTTATGATTTAGCAAACAGCATATAACATATTTTACATATCATATCACGTAGTTTATATCATTCTTTCATATGACATGAGACCTTGGGATCATGAACTTGACGTTAGGACTTCCCAAAATGAGGTCTCAACATATGGGACCTCAACTAGTGATCCTTCTTTAGCAAACACAGAGTCTGCTTCATTCATTCATACGTACTTCATTTTTCATTCTTTAATATACTATAGCAATCACCAGTCATACCTAGAATGTAGTTTCAGACTCTCATCGGGTTTGCTGTGCAATGACCAAGAATAACCTAGCGTCAATACATCAAGTCAAGATCACCTCTTGATTATCCTATCCTTACACCTTTGGTATCGTTCATTTCATTATGTACATCATTTGAGGCTGGCCTCATTCATTCTTTAGGAACTTTAACTTTAACCGATATAGATCATGTGAGCATCATGAAATCCAGTGTTTCCCCCACACCGTAAAGAGGTGGAATAACCGGCCATAGTGACCCAAAACATGCTAGCGTACATGGGAATTCAACCCCGCCAAATACCTATATTGGCAGTTTAGGTTCGAAGACTAGGAGATATAAGGAGACCCATACCCCGCATGCCGGACAGTCTCATCTCATGAGAGTTACGTGAACCTCCGCCCTTCCCAAAAGTAGGCATCACCGCTCATAGCTAGTCTATCGCTGCTTAGTATAAAGTTCCATTACATTCAACTTATACGTCATGAAAGTTGTCTTCTAGTATGAGGACATCATATCTCAATAGATGATTTGTCATCTCATCATTTGTATTAAGTGTTTTGATCTCAATACTTTCATTAGAGTGTTCATAGAGACTGGTCTATTCATCACCTTTACACTCTCATAGGTGAGTACGTTTTGGTAACATTTACTTAGGCTCATTTGAGATTGATCTCATCTTTTGCATTAGTCTCCTATAATGTTGTCACCACATTCATTAACATTAGCACATTTTCTCTTCATAATTACTCACCCCTTTTTTACGTGAATATTCATTTCATCATATGTCAATGCACTTGGCCATTTAGTGTGTTTTACACTCTTACTTAACCCTTCTAGCGTTTCATCATTTCATTGTTCATTTCATCATATGCCAATGCACTTGGCCATTTAGTGTATCTTACACTCGTACTAAACCCTTCGAGGGTTTCATCATTTCATTATATACATCTTACGTTCACTTATTTTTAATCATATGCTAGACTTATGGGTCTATACATACAATCCATGAGGCTTCATTCATAGTTTGTTAAGTGGCTCATGTATTCCTAAGATTATGTAGTGCAAGACTTATGTATGTTGTATGCATGCCAAGATCTCAATTTTGATCTAAGTAGGTGGCATTATTCTTGAACATTTAATTCGCGTATGATTTATGTATCAATACGGAAATTCGGGCAAGAGAACCCAAGTTCGATCCCCTTGGACAATACTTACATTTTTCCTTGACTTTATTTGTAGTCTTCATGACATTGGGACCCTAGATCGAGCCCTAACATCAACATTCTATCTTTATTTTTCTCCTTGGGTTCTCCCCTTATTTGGCCGAAGGGTTGTGGGATCGAACTCCACAACCCTTTTTTATTTTTCATTTAAAATTGTGTTGCCCAATTCACCTAGAGTAAGAGGTTGTGGGATCAAACCCCCACAACCTCTCTTTATTCACTCTTTATTTCTCTAGTGACAGGGAGGTTGTGGGTTTGAACCCCCACAGCCTCCTTATTTTATTTTTACTTAAAAATTAACTTACTATGCGTTTGGCAGTGAGGTTCTGGGATCGAGCCCCCATATCCTCACTTTATTTTCTTATTTATTTCACCATTTCCAGCCTTGAGGTCGTGGGTTCGATTCCCACGCCTCACACTTCTTTTCTTTTATTTTTCTTTCCCTTCATTTGTTGTCTGGAGGTCGTGGTTGGACCCAACCTTTCCAAGCTCAACTAACTCCCCAAGTTAGTTGGCTTGGCTGTAGCAAAGGGTTCCGAGGTCTAGTTCTACGTGCATCAATATGTGTGAACCTTGGTCTAATCGTAGGCATTTTTGACACATTAAGCATTTCTAATCTTATTCATTTTTAGGGTTGTTACACTATGGTACGTAGGCTTGGCAATTGGATGCCTCGTACCTTATTTGTGTAAGCTATGAAATCAAAAAATTTAGCTCAGAGTGTTCATTGCAGGTACAATTCCTAAACAAACATGGATTGGAGTAATTGAACATCAAGGTATATTTTAATACATAGAAATTGGCTAACACCCTTAAGTCAATATTCTCTAATATGGCCAATATTACTCAATATTGGGCATTGGAATGCCTATGTACCCCAATACCTATTCTTAAAAACCTAATAAGCTCTTCACTAGTCAAGTACATTTTCTTGAATTTTATATTACCCCCCCCCCCTTAGGAACACTAGTCCCAGAATGACACTACACATCATTTTTAATTAAAGGGGATATTTTCGAAAAACACATCAACATACTTGAATTTTTATCTTTGTGAATATCTGATTCACAACTTACTCTGGATGATGCACATCGCTCAAAGCTTATCTGAAGATTCATATCTGAGATTGAGGAACTTCCTTCTCAATCTTACTTTAACTCAATGCATATCAGAACTCATGCAACATAAAAATCATGTCAACGCTATATAAAAACAACAAGATGAATGCAAGAATGAACTCATATTAACTCATATAATGCAAGTATAAGACATAGAGTTATGGACTTAAAACACCAACACCAACTAATACACTAAAATCTAGAGTTTCCTAAACAAAATCAGACTTAGGAAGAGTATATCTAACCTCAAGAATTGAACAAGTGAGGGTAACGGGATCTCATATCGGCCTCAGCTTCCCATGTTGCACCCTCAACAAGATGGTTCCTCCACAGAACTTTTATAGAGGCAACTTTACTTCTTTCTTAACTTCTTGACTTCTCACATTATGACAATGTTTCACCATATGACCATCTTTGCCACAACCATAGCAACTATTTGTCCTAACAATACATTCACCCACATGTTTCTTACCACACTTACCAAGAGTTGGTTTGTTTTTTGGTGGATCAACATTTCTCCCCTCTGGAGGTTTAGGAATAGAACCTCTATCATTTATATTTTTGGAGAAATTAAAAGGAACCTGATTTGAAATCCTCTTCTTAAACTTAGGCTTGTCTTGAACATCAAGCCTAATCTTAGAAGAACTACCTTCACAAGACTTTTCCTTCTTAGATTCCCCATTCCTCTTCCTTAGGCGACTTTTCTCAACTTGTTGAGCATGAACCATCAACCTACCAAGGTCCATGTGTCATGCCACATGGCTGCGCGAAATTCCTCCTCCAGATCCTCCGATACACCAGTCACAAACCTTCTCATCTCATCTCTGTTATTGGACACTAGGGAAGAAGAATATTTGAAAAGATTAACAAATTTCAAGGAGTATTCCTTGACTGACATACCTCCTTGACGTAGGTTGATGAAATCCTCAACCTTATCCTCTCTTTACTCTCCGCGAAAGAACCTCTCCGGGAATGAAGTCTTGAAAATGTCCCAAGTGATGAGGACTTCTCCTAGTGCTCGGCCATTTACCCACATCTTGTACCATACCTGATCCACATCCTTGAGCTTGTATGCATCCAAATCAGCCTTATCCTCTTCATTAACACCCATAGAAGGCCTTATAACCTACCATGTACTTACCTTCATGCAAACGGCCACACTTACCACACAGTTTTCTGTCACGCTGGCATTTTGTATCATTTCCCTTCTTGGGACCAGACTTCTCCAACTCTCCTACCTGTTTTTCTTCTTGTGTTCATTGCACACACAAGAAGGAAATCAGATGTTAGAATAACACAAAATGTCAAAGATCTACACAACACGATAAAGAGTAGAAGAAGAAAAGATTCCTAACATTAGGTCTCTAAGTCATGGTTTTGGTGAACTTCACAACCATAAGCTAGAAACTACGCAACGTGGTTGTTTTCAGCTTTAGTTCCTAGGAAATTTAACCTCATGCTCTGATACAAAGTTTTTCACACTCGGATTCTAGAATCCAAATTCAACCGGCGTCGTTAACCTCTCATAGGTTGGAGACAAGCCTCTTGTTAGATTTCATTACAATCATACAGTTAAATTTGTGGAAAATTTAAAACTTTTTAAAAATTAATGAAGTAGACTTAGACTTCAAAAAATTACTGCATAAGAGTGATATGCTACGGCTCAAACTAAACAACCATCTATAATATATTAAATAATTAAAATGAAGAAATCATAATATAATAATAGTTTGGCAAATGGCCTTAATACAAATGCTTGAATTGAAACTATAGGGACAACATCTACTTGCTATGTCTAATGTACTAAAGCTAGAATAATAAACGTAGGCATCCTCAAACTCAAGGGACCTACCAAAGATGATCGCTAATCAAAGACGCTTCAACGAATCATCAATCTTCTCTCAGACCTGCGCCTATAGAAATAGTAATAGCATATGGGTTAGAACACACTTGTACTAAGTATAGGTGTATGTACATATACACGTATGGATTATTCATGATCAAGTAAAGCTCTTCCAATAACATCATGTCATTTCTGGAAGTGCAGTCACTAGATATTCTTAATTCATTATTTGTGAATCATGGTATGAACATGACATATTTTAATGCATTAAAAGCACACAACTCATTTTCTATATGAACATAAGAACTTAGAATCATGAACATAATTTTAGAACAACTCAAACCAAAAATTATAAATTTGCTCCGTCTATGCAGAGAGTTATGTCTTCCAGATTCAGTCTTTTCTTCTTTTTGTTGTCTCGTTCAAAGATCTCCTTTAATACTATGTTTTACTTACAAGTGAAATGATTTATTATAGTCCCATACCTACAATGAATCAAGTAAGTAATCCAAGAGACTAAGGAAATGATTTGACTACCCTACTCACAAGTTATTCTTTCCATTCTTATTAAATTGGCATAAATCTTTGTAAGTCAATCTTTATTAGCTATGCCCATTATTTGGTTTTTTTCATAATATAAATATTATTGGCTATGCCCATTATTTGATCATTTGCATGATACAAATAAAAGATTATAGGCTATGACCATTATTGGATCATTTGCATGATATAAAGATTATGGGGCATTGATTAGCCATTATGTTTTGCTCCCCTTTATTCACATAATATAAGAAGTCATTATAAGCCAATCTTTATTGGTTATGTCCATAACTTGTTAAAAACTTTATTCTTATCAAAACTGATGATTGATATTCTTGAGCCCTTGCTTTCTTGGTTCACTTTGAATTTACATTACTTCTTTTTCATTCTTAATTTCTTATAGAAATCTTTAGCGTTAAGATCATGTGAGCTAACATGAAATTCAGTGTCTTCCCCACACCGAAAAGGGCTGGTTCACCAGTCAAAGTGAACCTAGATCATGTGATTTAACATGAAATCAAATGTCTGCCATACACCAAAAAGGGGTGGTTCATCGGCTAAAGTTAAACCAAGTCAAGTGTCTTCTTCACACCGAAAAGACGTGGTTCACGGCTAAAGTGAACCGAATACTTTCTTGAGAATTTAACCGACATAGATCATGTGAGATAAACATGAAATCCAGTGTCTGCCCCACACCGAAAAAGGGTGGTTTCACCGGCCAAAGTGAAATCGCATACTACCTAGCTCTCTTAGGTTGAATCCACTAGCTAGTTCCTATGCTGGCAACATAGTTCGAAGACTAGGAGATTTTCAGAGACTCTTATCCACCTTTGTGGAGCCTTATTTCCTGAGGCTTACATGTACTGTCACAAGCACATTGTTAGCCTATAGATTCTTTGCTCAATTTCTTTTTCTTTATAACTTTTAGAGTTGACTCAAACATTGTGGAAGTTTGCTTCTACTTATGAGGTTTACTTAACTCTATGGATGACTTGTCATCCCTTTCTTTACTTGATGAATTGTCAATTTAACCTTACATTATCATCTTGGTGTTAACTAGACTTGTCTCACAATTGCTAACACCCTCTAATGTTAGTATCTTTAACATAATTATATAGGTGTAAGTTAGACTTGTTTCACTTCCTTTAACACCCCATTCTGGTCACTTTCATAACTCTTAAGTTTTTAATTATGTTATTACTCACCTTATCTTGCTCAATGTCATTTGTTAGACTTATACCATTCTTTATGAAAATTATAAACTTATTCAATGTAATACTATATTCATAGTTCATTTGGATAGGGTATGTTGGGACTTGTCCCAATGATTGGCATACCTTTGGTTATGAATTCATTGAGTTACATTGGTCATGCTTTATTTGGTATAACTTAGTCATTAAACAATTTTTATATCATATTTTGGAAATAACATTCTAAGCCAATTTATTGGCATAAGCCAAATTTTCACATCTTATAGTAATCTAAATCTTCATTTTAAACAAGAAAACTTTTAACATTCAATTAGCTTCTAAGAACAATTCAGTGTTAGGTTGGCCAAGTTATTAAGTTGATTTGACACTGAAGATTCCTTAATTAGATTTTATTCACATCTTGTTTCTTCTTGGAAACATATTATTCCAAATACTTACAACATATCTACTATAAACACAAACAGTACAGTCGAAACCTTCATCCCTTTTCAACAGTACATTAAATTTCACACACGACTTATAACATCTCATCTTCTCGAACACAATTAGGCATTAGTCATGTCGATCTAACCTCTATGTCTCATTCGACATTATTAAATCATAGAAACCTACACCTAATGATCGGTTATCACCACATACCAACAACATGCTCGAGATTTTGCATTATACATACTACTAGAATCGGAAATAGGGAGAACTAGGGAGATGAACATTTGTTTCATTGAGAACAACCCTAGTTTCATTTTCTTGAATTCAAAACGTTTGAAAAGCCTCTTGGGGAAAGGAAACCAAAAGGGAAAACCCATACTTTTCCAAGGGTTTCGGCTAAGACCATATTTTTAATCAATTAATTAAGTTGCTAATTTAATTAATTAAGTTACTTAGTGTAATTACTAAATTACCCCTATGTAATTAGGACCATAATAAACCCCTTTGGACCATCCTAGGTTAGGTACTAGGATGTTTCTTGAGTTAGTTACTTGGTTAGTGTCACCCGGTTAGGTCTTAGGTTGTTGGGTGCACTAGTTAGTTAATTTCGATTAGCCATAGGTTAGTTAGATAATTAGGTAAGTTAGTTAGATCCTAGAGTTGGTTAGGAAGCTACATCCCACATGGCTTAAGCCGTGCGCGCGCCTACCCCCCAACCGCCCTAACCGAATTCGATTGGGTTTGTCCCTTGACCGGTTACCACATGTGTTTGCACATGTGTTGCTGCTCATTTCTTATTGTCCCAAGGATCCTCACTATATCCTTGGGCACTGCTTAATCTACATGATATTTTTAAATGATCATGTGCTATGGTACCTAGGCTTGACACTTGGATGCCTCGTACCTAATGTGTGTAAGCTATGAAATCAAAAAGATTTTAGCTTAAGGTCTTCATTGCAGGTACAATTCCTAAACAATCTTGGATTCGAGCAATTGAACATCAAGGTATATTTTTATACATAGACATTGGATAACACCCTTAAGTCAATATTCTCTAGGGCATTGCTATGTACCCCAATTCCCATTCTTAAAAACCTAATAGGATCTTCACTAGACAAGTACATAATCTAGAATGTTACATCAGTTGTGTTGCTCCAAAATTCAGACATAAGTGTACGTGCTCATAGATGTCATTCTCGAGGGTTGTGGTTAAATGAATTTTCTATAAATTTATGATACCCAAAGGTTTATAAACTCATTAGTGAAAAACATATTTAAAATTTAAGTAAGACCTCACAAAGACCTAAAATCATCCCTCGAATCCAATGAAATATTTGGAAATCTAATTCAGGCATCCGAAATTCAAATAATGACAAAAGTCAAATCTTGTTTAAATGCACTTAAACTTACAACTCAAGGGCTCAATTTTCTCGTAAGGACTACAAATCTGAAAAGAACATCATTAATACAAAAAATTATGTATTCTAGAGCTGATGAAAATGATGAAATTCTATTCGAAAACTTGTTGATCTAGTTGTTGAGAAAAATCACTTTTAACAACTTAAAGTTCCATCAAAAAGGGATAATGCACAAGTACCCCCTCAACCTACGCCCGAAATCTCAGAGACACAATTATACTATACTAAGGTCCTATTACCCCCTGAACTTTTTTTATTAATAATTTTCTACACATTTTCGTCCTACGTAGCACTATCTTGTGGGCCCAATAATGGTTGACTTTCTTTTTTCAAGCTAGTTCCACGTAGATCAAAAAAGGGTAGAAAATTACTTATAAAATAAGTTCAAGGGGGTAATAAGACCTTAGTATATTATAAGTGTGTCTCTGGAATTTCGGGCAGAGGTTGAGGGGGTTCTTGTGCATTTTCCCCATAAAAAATTCTAAAACTTCCAATAATCACACTTTTATGATCCGATTTCAAAACCATCTTCATAAATTGACCAAACATAAAATGGGAAAATTATAAAAAGGGGTGAACTGATAATTTTTCAAAAAAATTCAAAACTAACATTTAGGGTCATTACAATAAGAACAACTCAATAACCAACTTTGGTGGATGATCGAGTGGTGGACCACTGCTTTTTGAGCAACCACGCTAATGACGTATTTCCAAGATATATTACATAACAGGTTGTGGGAGGTGACCGGCCCAATTAGAGTCAAAATAAACCATAATTTGATTATCTTTCTCACAGGTTAATTAAAGCCCAAATGAAGAGGCTTGATTGAGGTATCGAAGGAACCACTTAACAGTCTTCCAATGATTAGCTCGACGAAAATCATTAACTTAAACAATTTATTTATTTTGAATGCAATGTAAAGTATGGTGAAGGAAAAATATTGTAGCTTGCCAACAATTGTCCATAAGAAAGACCCATGAACAGTAAGATCAACTAGGTCTACAATTAGAGGATTAGCGACGGACATAGGAGTAAGAACTCCTTTGTTGTCATGCATATTGTCCTCCTGGAG
The DNA here is from genome assembly GCA_027704765.1 of Solanum habrochaites. Taxonomy (NCBI): domain Eukaryota; kingdom Viridiplantae; phylum Streptophyta; class Magnoliopsida; order Solanales; family Solanaceae; genus Solanum; species Solanum habrochaites. The sequence goes on along the minus strand of JAKWJA010002494.1, from coordinate 13,617,182 downwards.
AAAGTCTTCTACATAATTCAATTGACAATAGCAGGCCACCTTGATATGAAAGAACTTCAACACCCCAAAAAAATGTTCAGTGACATATGAGTAAGAACTCCTTGTTGTCTTGCATACATTGATAATTGTCTAACACTGTGGTCTTGATTTCTGGTAAATATAATGTCATCGAATATAAAAGGATATAAATAGAAAATTATAACACCTTAGAAGTGCATAACTCAGATAAAGTTGGAAGGTGCAAAATAAGTTGTTAAAGTATGCAATATTTGAATTTCAGGGGAGGTGTTCACAGAGAGTAAAAGATTTCATTGTCCGTATTGAAACCCAATTTTGATCCTCCATGATTGGAATAAAATTTTGATTTTATTAAATTTCAAATGATTTGAAATAACTAACTTTATAAAATTCAGAATATTTTTCAAGTTATTTTATATAGTTTTCACCATTTTTATATTTTTTAAGTAATATATATGTTTTATTTTATATATAATTTGCATATTTTATAAACATTTTTAAAATAATCTCAGAAAGATTTTAATTTTTAGTAAGTATTTTTTTAAATTAGTTTAGTTTAAATTACAACTATTATTTGAATCATCAATTTACAATTAAGTTAATTATTTTATTTCATTAGGATTAAGAAAGCTCGTAACTTAATAACATCAATTCGTCTAATTTAATCACTAGTCGAGCTTATCCTATGAACAAGCTTGGCTACATCTTTAATTTCTAGTTGGTTGTAATTTAAATTCATTTGACCAAAGCCTAGTTAAATTATCACCAAACCTTTTTTTTTAATCCTTAATCATCTTAAGACCAAGTTTTGGGGCATTTTGTTTGGCATTTCCAGCAGCCCAAATCCATATCGGCCCACTTTAATTCCAATCAGCCTACTCCACTTCCCCAATTTCCAATGGACCCCGCCCACTCACCTCTAACCCTTACCCGACCCACCTTCTTTTCTCAAAGAAAGACTCAGCCAGCGCGTTCAATTTCCAGAAAAACAACAGCGGTATCACGGCATTCTCACGACTGCTCCAAAATGCAGCAGAAACAGCAACCAAACGGCGCCGAATCATCTCCAATTCATACGGAAATACACGGCAACTTCACGCCTTGTACGCGATGCAACGGTACTCTAAAATTTTATTGTCTTCTTCTTCCCATCCCTCTCAATTCGTACAACAAAGCACCAGAAAAGCACGAGAAATCGTCCTCGCGCCTTGGGATTAGACACATTGCATCTCAAAGACAATCAAATTGATCCAAGAAGTCCATATCCCCTTTCCTCTTCAGGATTGGGTTGAAATCTCAGAGAAAAGGGTGTTTCCCTTTATTGGTGAAAGGTTTCTGGGAGTTTGAATTTTGAACGGGCCCTTGAATCCAAAAAAAATTTCCGTTTCCCCCCAAAGATTGGAACCCTAGTTTTCTTCAATAAATACCTCCTCTTTCTCCATTGTTAAAGGTGGGGAAAAAGGATTGGGAAGCATAGGAGTCAAATTAGTATGGACAGAGAGTGAAAAAACATTGAGATATAAAATACTCATGATATTCAAAGCCATAGTCTTTCATGTTTCGATCATAGCCTCTTTCTTGTTTGTTGTTCGTTAGAATCCGGTGAGGTCGAGGTCGGTTGTTGGAGCATTTTCTCACTCGTTCATTTCCAGTTGCTGCGCAGAACCAAGTAACCTTTGTGTCATCTTATTATGTTCAACTAATTATTTGTTTGGTGTTTAGTTGCTTTCGTTTAGGAATTATTTCTTTTGTCTTGTATTCTTCAGTTTAATTACGTCCCCTAGTAGCTGAAATTTGATGGTTTCTTTTTGGTTTGATCAGTAGTATGAATTTTAAGAGATTTGTTCTTGCAATTGTCATTGTTAATATTCTTATGGTCCTTTGAAATCGACTTTTCATTCTATTTGGTACATCTTCTTGCTGCCTATCAGATTGTGTTCATAAAGTTTTCTAAACTTTCCCTTAATATGTGTATGGTCCTCTTAGCTGGTGATCTTCTACAATTCACTGTTTGTTTAAGTTCCCTTTTCTGATATATTTGTTGCTTGTTGTTTGGCCTTATTCCTTGTTGTTTACTGTTTAACTTTAATTTGATTACTTTTGAGAAAATTTTAGCTTGTGTAAGGGAATTCCACTTTGGGTTTTAAGTTTTGGCTTATATTATTTGGTTGTATGCAATATTATCAAGCCTAGCATATGTGCCTATTATTATTTTAGTTTTGATAGTTTGCGAATACATTGAGCATGAATGTCAAGTTATTCATTTATCTTGATTCTCGTTTAGTTTGCCTCATTAACCATCAGTAGTAGTATGATTTCTTTGTTCACTTGGGTATGAATGCTTTTTTAACAAAAAATGATTCAATGCTATAATGGTCAAAGCTTGTTGGAGTCTTTGAATTTTATTTTTTAAAATTTTTCAAAATATATATATTTCTTCCTAGATTAAGATATATGAAATATTTGTTCGATATGAAGATCGCCTTTTAGATTGGAGAAGTACCTTCGTCATCTCGGAAAGACATGCTCCCAAGTTCAAATTAGATATTGTTGTGATCTGGTTACTGTCTCTCTTGAACACTTTCCATTCCTTTGAAATGTTAAAATTTGTGAAACTTCCCCAGCAAGTCATGTTATATGAACTCATGTTTCAAGTTTAGTTGTTCATCTTACTTTCTATGTACTGAACTGTCTTAAGATAGCTATATATATGTGTGTTTGAGAGTCTTGTCTTCTTAAACGGTCACCTTATGTCTTTCTCAAGTTTGTTAAGTTTTATGGTAAATATTCATTTGTCCTTTCCCTATCTATGTTCTGATCTTCTTTTCGGTTAAATATATGATTGGAATTTATGATTGTATTGTTTCTTGGTTTGAATGTGAAAGAAATATGTTAGGATTTGAAATTAAGTATTTTCCTCTGTTTCTGATGGTTTACTCCCCTCTCGCTGCCCTCTTTAAATTCATACAATTAAATATAAAAGTTGTGTACTCCTCCGCATCTAAAAGTTTGGTATTAAAATACTATGTTGAACTTGTTAATTTTTAAATTGCTTATCTATTGTATTGCTGAAGTATTGAAGTATCCCTCTATTTTACCAAAACTTTTTCTTTAGTATGTATGTCTTGTTGGAAATTGAATATTGATAGAAATATGGATTGAGTGTCTTAAGTTGTACTTCTTTATAAAAATCTTGGTTGTTGGACAAATACTAATTTATATGGCTTGAAGTTAATCACTGCTGCTAATTTATAGTTAGAGTTGAATTGTGATTAATGAAAACATTTGTGTGGTTAAGTGATCTCATTCTTGTTTGAACCTTATGTAAGTTAAAGTTTGTTGTTCCAACATGCTTATTAAATTTACTTTGTTTGAACCTTATGTAAGTTAAAGTTTGTTGTTCCAACATGCTTATTAAATTCACTTATTAATCCTTTCTTCCTCTTCTTTGAATTTAGCATGAACTCTCTTGTTTGAGTCCATTTTGACTCTCCATCTCTTGCATTCATTTTTCTTTGAGTCAACCTCGTTTAAGTTGATTGAAAGGAAGCTTATATTATTGGGTTAAATGCCCAAGAAGACAGCAGCAACAGTAGTGTAAAAGGCTAAAAAAAATAGCATTTCCTTGGACTTGAAAAGTCTGAAAATGGCAGCAGCTGAAGCAGAGTTACAATTAGGGGTGTGCATCAGTCGATTCGGTTCGATTTTATGTATTATCATTTCAGCTTATCGGTTTTCATTTTTTGAATAAGCTAAACCGATAACAAACCAATACAATATTATTTATTGGTTTTCGATTTATCGATTTTTGATAGTTATCGGTTTGGTTTTTGATTTACCGAATAAGAAAATATCCGTAAAATATCATATGATTTATTACTAAGCTAAATATAGTGTGAAGGTTATAATTAAATGTCACTGCCAAAACATAATACGGACCTTTACAAACTTGCAAATGCTACAACCTACAATTACAAATTAAAATTAAAATCAACTAGTCCAACAAGACGAAAACTAAAACTATTATGAAACCTTACATTAGTTTTTTAGGTTTTTAGTAAACAATAAAAACTAATAAAGCGGCCTAGTGCGAAGTAGATAGAATATTAATAATTTGATATAGTTATAGTGTCTAGTTATATATCAAATAATGGCCTCGTCATAACTCGTATGATTTCTACTCTTACTCATTTTCTAATAAAGTTTTTATTTTTCTTTTTTGTGACTTACACGTTCTCCATTTTATAGATGGAATAGCTAGGCATAATTATGAAGACCATAAGACATTATCCAGACCAATATAAGTTGATCAACTTGAACCTTAACTTATCTTTTGCTATATCATTTACTTTGATAATTTTATTTTTGTTATTAACTCACAACTAAGTTTTGCAGGTATTATTACCACAATTGAAGGTAAATTTCAAAAGATGTTTTTGAGTTTTGAATGATCTAATCAAACATCCACCAGAAAAATGGAAGGAGCCAAGTTTCTTCAAATTTTATTATAAGGAATTCCCGGCCAAGTATCCAATCCAAGCTGACTCTTATCCTCTATTTTATGTTGATGGACTTTGTCCTTCATGTTTTTCTTTATTTTTTCTTTCAAAACCTCTTCCTTTTTTTCTAGAAAATCTTTCATTCTCTTTATTCTGATAAGCTTCAAGTTTGAACTACGTTAAACCTGATTTCTTGGTCCAGCTAGATATGTAGGCAATCCTACATAAGTATTCGGTCTTCCTACTGTTTCAAACTACATATTTCACAGGAAACTGGGGCATTTTGTTGAATCAATCTTTTTTATACAAATTATTTCAGTTAAGTACCTTTGAACGGGAAACAAGGGCAACTCTTTGAAATAGTTCAAAGTTCTCAAAAACTTCGTTCAACTTCAATTTTCGAAGATATCCTTTATCAAACCAATCTTCTCTTTACAAGAGATTATAGATTTTAAGTAGGGAGACATATCATGTGAAATCCCTAATCGGTCATTAACGCCTCCTTTCACATTATAAGTTCTCAAAGTGTTCTTCCAGAATCTCACGTTCTATATGGTCACCAGATTGTCATGATGCGTCTAAAAGTCTTCACATTTGTTAATATTTGTGTTCGTGACTAACAAATTTCTATGAGCGAAGGGAGGACATTGCTTTAATGGCAACCAGAAATGTTATCGGCTTCCCAAACTACAAAAGCTAATCAAATTGCTTTGTTCTAACCTTATTCTCTACTTCTGAAATTTGTTATTTATCAAAAGATATTATATTGGAGTATCACTTCCTTCAATGTGATATGTTAAGGCATTATTGGAGCGTCACTTCCTTCAACGTGACACATTATATTATTTGAGTGTCACTTCCTTCAACATGATATGTTAAATTCTTGTTGGAGCGCCACTTTCTTCAATGTGACACTTAAATTATCATTGGAGAGTTACTTGCTTCAACGTGGTTAAATTATTGTAGTGTCACTTCCTTTAACGTGACACGTTGTATTATTGAGTGTCACTTTCTTCAGTATGACACGTTAAAGTATTATTGGAGCGTCACTTCCTTCTACGTGACACATCATATTATTATTGAAGCATCACTTCCTTCAATGTGACATGTTATATTATTATGGAGCGTCACTTCCTTCAACGTGACATATTAAATTATCATTGGAGTGTCACTTCCTTCAATGTGACACATTAAATTATTATTGGAGCATCACTTCCTTTAACGCGACACATTAAATTATTATTGGAGTGTCGCTTCCTTCAACGTTACACGTTATATTATTGGAGCACCACTTCCTTTAATGTGACACATTAATGTATCATTGGAGCGTCACTTCCTTCAATGTGACACATTATATTATTATTGGAGCGTCATTTGCTTTAACGTGACACATTATATTATTATGGAGCATCACTTCCATCAACGTGACACATTAAATAATTACTGAGTGTCACTACCTTCAATGTGACACATTAAATTATTATTGGAGCATCACTTCCTTCAACATGACACGTTAAATATTATTGGAGTGTCGCTTTCTTCAATGTGACACATTGAATTATTATTGGAGCGTCACTTCCTTCAACGTGAGACGTTATAATTATTTTATTGAACCGTCACATCGTTCAAATTCATATATCATTTTGGATCATCATTTCCTTCTGTATCACATATTAAATCAGGTTAGCCCAAATTAAATTTGTATTTATATTACATTTTCCACTGAAAATGTTTTCCTGATTTTGAATCGCACGAAGTGGACTACGTCAAAATAGGACGCAGTACAACATAGAACTTTTTCTTAGCAGCGAACTAGGACATAGTCAAAAGAGAAATATCAAACTCTTGGGATGCGAGTTCAGAACTGACTTCCACGACAATCAAACCACATCCCTATCCTACGGAGTGTGGGTACTTTCTTGGGTTTAATAGTTCTAGTTTCACCTTTAGTGAAATTTTTTAACTCTCACCGGAGGAAATTTTTCAAATTCGAGTGACAATACACCTAGAGTTTTGGAAGTTATGTTCATGTAAGTTCTTACTTATGGGTGTGAAGGGGCCCCACGTTCATAGTTGAGATGTTTGCAAGACTCTTTTCCAAGCTCAATTAACTTATCACTCATCCTTAATCTAATGGTTTAATATGCATAATAAATTTCTTTTTCAATCGATTGAGTCGAACTATAAGTAGTTTGATTCCCAAAGTTTAGAGATATGTAGGCGGGCTCAATGATGAAAACTCGAATGTACTTTGGCGAGCTTTGTCTCATTCCAAGCCCGAGCTTTTCGATGTCCCCATACTTCGACAAAGAAATATATTTTGCATTCTCTCAAAATTATGCGTTAAATCAAGCGTATCGAATTACAAGTGACCTAAATTCTCGTATAGCCCGAGATATGTTAAAAAACCCACTTTCAGGGTTCAACCACAATTTCTAAAGTCTGTACCAAAAGCTCTTTTCTGAAAGATGATGATGTGGTTAGTTAAAATTTGATTTGTCAATTTCATTTGCGTTGAATTTCTTTCATCAATCCAAGTCAAACGAGGGGCAGCTGTTGACACCCAATTTTGACCCTCCATGATTGGAATTAAATATTGAGTTTCTTAAATTCCAAATGATATGAAATAATTAACTTCATGAAATTCATAATATTTTTCAATTTGTTTTATATAGTTTTGACCATTTTTATAATTTTTAAGTATTATATATGTTTTATATAATTTTATATATAATTAGCATATTTTATAAACGTTTCAAAAATATTCTCAAAAAGATTTTAATTTTTAGTAAGTATTTTGTTATATTAGTTTAGTTTAATTTACGGTTATAATTTTGAATTATTAGTTTACGATTAAGTTAATTATTTTTATTTAGTTAAGATTAAGAAGCTCGTAACTTAATTATATCATCACTAGTCGAGCTTATCCTATGATCAAAGCTTGGCTACATCTTTAATTTCTAATTATTTGTAATTTAAATTCATATAGCCGAAGCCTAGTTAAATTATAGGAAAAATTACTTATATACACAACATCATTTATCATATTTTCTTTTTTCCCTATTATTTTAAAATATTTCAAAACTCCCTATTTTTCATCCTAAATCCAAATGTGCAGATACAATATTACTCTCCACTGCAATCACATCTCCACTCCTATATTCACTCCTTCAGTCTCTCCTATTTTCACTCCCATAATCTGATCGATTATCTTTTTCATTCTAATTTAAATTTCAAAAGGTTTCTCTCTCTAGTTAATCAATTTCAAATATTTTCAAAATAGTAGTTCATCATCTTTTACTTTTGTTGTTTGTCATTTTCTTTTTTTCATAAATAGTTATATATCATGGAATAATCTGTTAAGCATACACAAATTCAAATTTATACTAAATGTATATGATACATAACAATTACCACATGAAACATTTATCCATCAAAGTTATGTATTTTTTCAGCTTTTTTGTATGCTGTATCAATGTATAGTGGATACATTAATATTCTAGACTCTTGTTTCTTCACCTCAACAATGTATTATGACTTACAATTTTTTTCTCAATTCATCGATTTATAATTCAGCAGCAATGGACTGATTGAATAATGATAACGTGTTATAATTTATCAATTAATGTATTGTTTAAAACCAAACAATCATGTATCTATCTAAAATCAAATAGTAATGTATCAATATCTTGACCAACAACACTTTTATCACTTTTGTATTGTTCATACCTCACCAAACTTTTTTCAGATTTTAAAATGTCTTGAAAAGATCGACGAGTTCATGTTGAATTAGTACAATTTGTCGACAGATTTAATTTAAAAACTGAGAGTTTTTGAAAAGAATGAGAAGAAGAATTTTAAACTTTGAATAATGTTAGTATGTTACAATTTTTAAATTGATGTATCTATCGATCTTAAACCGAACACATTATGAGCAATCTTTACTACTTTAATGTATCATGTGGGATTGCGATACTTATTTTAAAAATACTATATATCATAAATAATGTATCCATCTTGAGATCACAAATTAAAAAATTCAGACTATAGAACACAATACATGCAATTTCATATATTTCATTTTCAGATATTTTTACCTTAAAGTTAAAGTTACAAATAGTAACGTATCATGCACAATTTTATGGATATGATACATAACTACATAAAAATTGATACATTTAAATTTATCCAGTTACTATATCAATGTTGTGGTCTTCTATTTTGCAGAAGAAGAGAGGATTCATATTTGAAATTAGTTCAAGTGTATAGTCAATGTTGATAGAGGAGAAAAGGGTCATTAAGGCAGCATTGACGCGAAGAGAAAAATGAGAGTTATTGTCGATCATGCACTAATAAACTCGGATGATTGAACAACCTGCAAACAATCAAAAAAGACAATCAGCAAACACTCAAAAGCCTTCATGCTTCATCCACAATCAATCATAAAGCACATTAACACATAGTTATACATTTTTTTATCATATTAATGCATCTACCAGACATTTGTAATACATAGCAGTACAGTGATTCACAATATCTCAAAGAATGATATATATTAATGTATCATTCGTAATAATGATTACTACAACTGCTTGATACATCTAAATTATTACATTGGTTGTATGTATCATATTCATAGCACTAGCTTGATACACGTTATAGAAATTAGTGTTACTCTCACATAGAGATATAAAATTTATCTGATACATGGTAATTCTTACTCTTTTGAAGTATGTATCACGTACAGTTCATTATGTTTATTTATACTGCTATTTTATGCTTAACTATACACATTCTCTCAAAATGATTTATAGTGTACCACCAAAAAATCTGTAGAAATACTAGATACAAAATTAATTTTACACTATTGACAATTTACAACTAATATATCATGAATATCTTATCAATATCATATAATCATCAAAAGCAAAAAACAACTATCAACATAATACATCTGGTAATAATAATAATAATAGTAATGTATCATACTAGATTAGGTATAGAGACTAAAAAAAGTCACGTACCTTTTTTTATCAGATCGCTTTATCAAAGTTATGTGTCTCTCTATCAATATTCTCTGTTGTATTAATACATAAAGGATACATTGCAAATCAAGGGTCGTCTTTTTCACCATCAAATAAAGTTTTACACCTTCAATTGTTTTTAGTTTTCCATGGCGATGAGTTATTACGTGTATCTAATTTGTAAAATTCACCTAGGCTCATTGATCTCCAAGTTGACGGAAATGACGACTTTGAGATTGAAAATTTCATCACTTTTGTAACCTTCATAACTCATCTTGCTTACAAAATTTTTTGATTCTCTCAATAAAATCGATATAGATTCATATTGTATCAGCCAATATTGTTGAATAATTTGAATTTTTCACGAATTGGACTGCAATGACGGCTTGATGGAGATGATGAAAAATTGAATTTTGAAAGACATGAATCTGTTACGGATTGGGATGGATTGATAATAATGACTTATGCTTGAATCATGAGATCTAGGATCAATTTTAGATTAATTTTCCTAATAAAGCGCAACAACCAACTGTTTTCCTTGAAAGGTGCAAGTGTCAGCTGTTACAATGTATCACATCTAATGTATCTGCATGAAATTTATGTATTCGAATGACTTCTATTTTAAGGAATTTTTGTAAAATAGAAAAAAATAGGAATAAAAATGTAATTTAGATATTATAATATGGGATTTATATAAGTTATACTAAATTATAACCAACCTTTTTTTTAAGGGAAAATTGTATATAATAGCAAACTAATAACCTAAATTAAATGGAATAGCTAGGATTTGATATAATTGTGCTCCATAGCAAACGTTGGCAAAAATTTGCCAGGCGTCTCTCTCCCAGAAGTCTCGCTCGCCACTCTCCCATTCTTGCCTCTCTCGCTTTATACACAGAAGTGTATAATTTCTGTTTCTGTTTTGTATAAAGCGAGAGAAAATTGTATATACACATGCAAAAATGTATATCTTCGTGTTACACACTTAATTATATAATTTACAAACATTTTACTTCAAATATTGCAGAGAAAAAGGCCAAAGAATTATACAATTGTGAATTATACAATTGCAGTGAAATACAATTTTTTCTAGCTTTATACAATAGAAGTGTATATATTGTGTTTCTGTTTTTTATAAAGCGAGAAAAACATATATCTTCTTGCTATACACTTATAATTATGCAATATACACACATTTTAATTCGATTCAACTGTATGCAAAGCTAATTATACAATTGCAGCGAAGTAGGCCAGCGAATTATACAATTTAGGCCAGCGAATTATACACTTGTATATGTACAGCGAATTATACAGTTTTTATGTTTGCTATGGAGCGCAATTATGCAAAGTTTGCTATAACATACAAATATGAATTTTTTGTTTGCTATATGTGAAAGTTGCCATTTTTTTAATGCGTAATCATTTTAAGACCAAGTTTTGGGACATTTTTTTGGGCATTTCCAGCAGCCCAAATCCAGATCGGCCCACTTTAGTTCCAATCAACCAACTCCTCTTCCCCAATTTCCAATCGACCCAGCCCACTCACCTCTAACCCTGACCTGGCCCACCTTCTTTTCTCAAAGAAAAACTCAGCCATCGCGTGCATTTTCCAGAATAACAGCAGCAACATCACAGTGTCTTCACGACTGCTCCAAAACGCAGCAGAAACAGCAACCAAAGGCCCCCTACTCGTCTCCAGTTCATACGAAAATACATGGAAACTTCATGCCTTGTACGCGATGCAATGCTACTCTACAATTTTACTGCCTTCTTGTTCCCAACCCTGTCGGTTCGTATATCAAAGCACTAGAAAAGCATGTGAAATAGTCCATGCGCCTTGGGATTGAGACACGTAGCATCTCAAGGACAATCAAATTGATCCAAGACGTCCATATCCCCTTTCCTCTTCAGGAATGGGTTGAAATCTCAGAAAAAGGGTGTTTCCCTTTATTGGTAAAAGGTTTCTGGGAGTTTGAATTTTGAACGGGCCCTTTAATCCAAGAGTTTTATCCGTTTCCCCCTGAAAGATTGGAACCCTAGTTTTCTTCTATAAATACCTCCTCTTTCTCCATTATTAAAGGTGGGAAAAAGGATTGGGAAATATAGGAGTCAAATTAGTACGGACCGAGAGTGAAAAAACAATGTTATATTAAATATTCTTGACATTTAAAGCCATAGTCTTTCAAGTTTAGATTGTAGCCTCTTTCTCGCTTGTTGTTTGTCAGAATTCGGTGAGGTCGAGGTCGGTGGTTGAAGCATTTTGTCCCTCCTTCATCTCCAGTCGCATCCCAGAACCAGGTAACCTTAGTGTCATCTTATTATTTTCGACTAATTATTTGTAATGTGTTTAGTTGCTTTCGTTTAGGAATTTTTTCCTTTGTCTTGTATTCTTCAGTTAATTATGTCCCTTGTAGCTTAAATTTGATGGTTTCTTTTTGGTTTGATCAGTAGTATGTATTTAGAGATTTGTTCTCTCGTTGGTCATTGTTAATTTTCTTATGGTCATTTCAATATCGACTTTTCATTCTATTTGGTCCATCTTCTTGCTGCCTATCAGATTGTCTTCAAAAAGTTCTCTAAAATTTCTCATAATAATATGTAGGACCCTCTTAGCGAGTTATCTTCTACAATTCACTCTTTGTTTAAGTTCCCTCTTCCAATATTTTTGTTGCTTACTGTTTGGCCTTATTCCTTGTTGTTTATTCTTTAGCTTTATTTTGATTACTTTTGAGCAAATTTTAGCTTGTATAATGGATTCCACTTTGGGTTTTAAGTTTTGGCTTATATTATTTGGTTGTCTGCACTCTTATCAAGCCTAGAATATGTGCCTATTATTATATTAGTTTTGATAGTTTCCGAATACATTAAGTGTGAACGTAAAGTTATTCATTAATCTTGATTGTTGTTTAGTTTGCCTCATTAACCATCAATAGTAATATGATTTCTTGTTCACTTGTGTATGAATACTTTTTTAACAACAAATGATTCAATGCTATAATGGTCAAAGCTTGTTGGAAATTTCAATTTTTTAGTTTTTACAAAATATATATATCTGTCTTCCTAGTTTAAGATATATGACGCATTTGTTCGATATGAAGATTTCCATTTAGATTGTAGTAGCTTGGTCATCTTGGAAAGAAATTCTTTCAAGTTCAAATTAGATGTTGTTGTGATCTGGTTACTGCCTCTCTTAAGTATTTTCCATTCCTTTGAAATGTTAACATTTGTGAAACTTTCCCAGTAACTCATGTTGTATGAACTCATGTTTCAAGTTTAGTTGTTCATCTTACTTTCTATGCTGTGAACTGTCTTAAGATAACTATATATATATGTCTGTTTGAGTAGTCTTGTCTTCTTAAACGGTCTCCTTAAGTCTTTCTAACGTTTGTTAAGTTTTATGGTAAATATTCATTTGTCCCTTTCCTTATCTATGTTTTGATCTTCTTTTCGCTTAAATATATGATTAGAATTTATGATTGTATTGTTCTTGGTTTGAATGTGAAAAAATATGTTAGGATTGGAAATTAAGTATCTTCCTCTATTTCTGATGGTTTCCTCCCCTTTCGCTGCCCTCTTTAAATTCATACAATTAAGAATACAAGTCGTGTACTCCTCCGCATCTAAATTTTGGAATAAAAAACTATGTTGAACTTGTTATCTTAAATTGCTTATCTATTGTATTGCTGAAGTATTGAAGTAACCCTCTATTTTACCAAAACTTTTTCTTTTAGTATGTCTGTCTTGTTGGAAATTGAATACTGATAGAAATATGAATTGAGTTTCTTCATTTGTACTTCTTTATAAAAATCTTGGCTGTTGAACAAATACTAATTTATATGGCTTGAAATTAATCACTTTTGCTAATCTCTTATAGTTAGAGTTGAGTTGTGATTAATGGAAACATTTGTGTTGTTAAGTGATCTCCTTCTTGTTTGATCTTTATTTAAGTTAAGGTTTGTTGTTCCAACATGCTTATTAAATTCACTTATTAATCCTTTCTTCCTCTTCTTTGAATTTAGCATGAACTCTCTTGTTTGAGTCGATTTCGACTCTCTATCTCTTGCATTCGTTTTTATTTGAGTCAACCTCCTTTAGATCGATTGAAAGGAAGCTAATATTATTGGGTTAAACACCCAAGAAGACAGCATCAGTAGTAGCTGAAAAGGCTAAAAAAATAGCATTTCCTTGGACTTGAAAAGCCTGAAAATGGCAGCAGCTGAAGCAGAGTTCCAATAGCCTCAGAAGGCTGAAAATTGAAGATAAATATTGGGTTGAAACCCATAATCAATATGGCAGCAGTGGTAGCAGGGTAGCAGATTAAGGGCCTGGAAGCCCAAATTTTAATCTCTCAATTATATTTAACTCTTTTATATTGTGTTTGCTATGATCTTACTAACTTATTTGTTTGGCCTTTGAACTAGATGAATCCTCTCCAAAATCAATGTTATTTCTTAAATTGTATTTCTTATTTCTTATCACTTGTAGAATGACTTAAGAACCTTTTATGTTTTTTCATAATTATTGTAAAGCTTTGTATCAATGTTTATGAGTTTGAACTAACTATTTAGTATAAATTTTTTGAATAAAATAAAATTGTTAAATTTCTCAAAATAAATTAGTTGTCTTTCAATTTAACTTATGACTTTTTTATGAATGACTTTAGGATTTTCTATATCCTTTCGTAGTGTTATTAAAAAACAAGGTTCTTTAATCCATGTTTAAGAGTTTGAATTATTCGTATTAGTTCAAAACATGACTATGGATAGAAGATTTATGTTTTTGGATTATTCTTGAGAACTTGCAAAGTAAAAAAAGGTTTTACCTAATTTTCATACACAATTTTAATAATTATCTTTTTTTATATATAAAATTAGCCAAATATTTCAGTCTCCCGGTTAATAGCCAAGCAAATTCTTTAAGATGTTTAAACCCTTTCTTAGAGAATAAGTTGAATCCTTACCCGACTATGATTTTATTTAAAATATTTCCTTTCATAAAACTTTTTTCTGTTTTTTAAAAATGGGTTTCTTAATTTTTCCCAAAAAATTAAGTGGCGACTTCTAAAATTGTGATTTTTTAAAAACAAAAATGAAGTCAGTTGCAAAATAGGCTTCGAAACGTTTAGCTGAAATCTGATCATAACAGTCTTTAAGCAGCCATTGAAGAAGCCTCAAAGAGTGAAATTTCACCAAGTCAGGGGCTATAGATGGTTGTACTGTCACGACTAGAATCTAGACCCAGACGAGACCAGCGTCGTTGACCTCTCAGAGGTCGCAGACAAGCCTACATACATAATCCTTACTTCATATAGGTTAATTTTACCGGAAAATTTTAACTTTTTGTTTCGTAACATGCATGTAAGTCATTCTACTTAAATTCATATACGTTCACCATCAACCATCTAATATTAAGAATATCAAACGAAAGAAATAGTTCAATACTACATTAAGTGTATACTTGCCAAAATGACACCAATACAATGTCTGAAATGAAACGGGAAAGGAACGCTAGTGGAACATACTCCTCTAGATCAATCCTATAACTAAGCTAGAATAAAATGAGCAAGCGTCCTCGAATGTATGAAGTCCTACCAAGTCGGGATGAATGCTCCACGTCCGGATAACTTCAACGTCGATCTGTAAGCTCTAATGTTTACCTGTTCCTGCACCTAAAAATGTAGAGTTATATGGGATTAGTACACACTTGTACTAAGTATGGGTATATGCAAGCACACACTAAGGACATGCATGAGTAAGAATAGATCTTTCCTAACAACATGATTTATGAAAAGTCAAGTCAGTGAACTTGCCAAATAGGGATTAGGAAAGTCTGGGGACTTGCCAAATTTGAATTGGGAAAGTCATGCCATTACACAATACATAACATCATACACATAGAACATAAAATATTGCATATAGCACATAACATATTTCATATCATTCTTTCATATGCCATGAGACCTTGGAATCATGGACTTGACATTAAGACTTCCAAAAAATGAGGGCTCAACATATGGGACCTCAACTAGGGAGCCTTCTTTAGCAAACACGGAGTCTGCTTCATTCATTCATACGTACTTCATTTCATTCTTTCATAAGCTTGTGTAAACACTAGTCATACCTAGGATGTAGTTTAAGACTTTCATCGGGTTTTGCTGTGCAATGATCAAGAATGAACTAGTGTCATTACTTGAGTCTAGCTCACCTCTTGATTATCCTATCCTAACACCTTTGGTCTCATTCATATCATTATGTGCATTATTTGAGGATGACCTCATTCATTCATTTAGAAACTTTAACTTTAACCGACATAGATCATGTGAACATCATGAAATCTTGTGTCTTCCCCACACCGAAAAGAGGTGGAATCACCTGCCAAAGTGATCCAAAACATGCTAGCGTGCATAGTGAATTGAACCCTACTAGATCCCTATATTGGCAGTATAGGTTCAAAGACTAGGAGATATAAAGATAACCATACCCAGCATGCCGGACAATCTCATCTCATGAGGGTTACGTGCACCTCCACCCTTCCCGAAAGAAGGCATCACCGCTCACAGCTAGCCTATCAGTGCTCAGTATAAAGTTCCATTACATTCAACTCATAAGTCATGGAAGCTGACTTCTAGTATGACGACATCATAACTCAATATATGATTTCTCATCTCGTCATTAGTATTAAGTAGACATTAATGTCAATACTTTCGGTAGAGTGTTCATAGAGACCGATCTCTTCTTTAGCTTTACACTCTCATAGGTGAGTACATTTTGGTAACATTTACTGAGGCTCATTTGAGATTGCTCTCATCTTTCACGTTAGCCTCTTATCATTTGTCACCCCATTCATTAGCTTTAGCATATCTGCTCTTTATAATTACTCACCCTTTTTTACGTGAATGTTCATTTCATCACATGCCGATGCACTTGGCCATTTAGTGTGTTTCACACTCTAACTTGACCCATATAGGGTATCATCATTTCATTACATAATCTTAGGTTCACTTATATTACATGTATGCTAGACTTATGGGTCTATACATACAAGCCATAAGGCTCCAATCATAGTTTGTTTAAGTGATTCAAATCTTCCTATGATTATGTGGTACAAGACTTATGAATCTTGTAAGTATGCAAAGATCTCAATTTGGATCTATGTAGGGAACATTATTTTTTAACATTAATTCACGTATGACTTATGTATCAATACGGAATTCGGGCAAGGGAACCCGATTTGGAATCCCTTTAATAAGACTTACGTTTTATTTATTTTGGTTTGATCCACACGACTTGGAGACCCTAGATCGAGCCCCAACTCCTTCATTCCATTTTCCCCTTGATTTCTCTATTTATTTTTCGTTCATTGGGACTTAAGGATGTGTGATCGAAACCCCACAACCTCATTTCCTTTTATTTTCTATTCTTTTAATTTTCTCCTACTTGGCCGAGAGGATGTGGGATCGACCCCCCACAGCCCCACTTTAATTTTCTCCTTAAATTCCTTTTATTCTGCCTAGAGGTCGTGGGTTCGATTCCCACACACTTCAAACCTTTATTTTTTCTTTTAATTCCTCCTTAAATCTGACTTAGAGGTGGTGGGTTCGAATCCCACTCCTCTCATTTCTTATTTTTAGTATTTCATTTTCGGTCAAGGTCACGGGGTCGAATCCCCCTTGCCACATTCTTTTTTAACTTACATTATTTCTATGACTTTTAACATGGTGATGTCACGGGTACGAAACTAACATCAAAGTGCTGGAATTTTGATCATATTTTTGCAGCCTATTTTCTCACCTCTTTCACGTTAAATGTGTATACGTTTGGAGTTGTTTTTTGTGAGTTATTTAGGTTCATTTTCAAGATCACTTTCGATAAAAAGTTTGGACTCAAATCAACATTTTTACATCACTTATGAACATCATGATTTAAACAAGTTTGTGCACATAAAATACAACCATAAACATGTCATTTTCATGCCCCAATCTGTGTTCAAAAGTCACGGCTACTAATTGCACACACGTAAACACATATTTTCGGAAAACATAGGTTATTAGTCATACGATTCCAAACAAACATTCATGAACATATTCATAACAAAAACACATTACATGTCTAATATCTACCAGCAGACATACCAACCTACAACCATCGATAGGAGCTAGTGACATGGACATGCAACGAGGAAACAACCTTAGTTTTCGGATTAGAATTGACTGAATCCTAGGGGTCTCTTGGGAAAGGGACCAAGAGTAAGAAAACTCATACCTTTTATGTCGTTCAAACCTTGAACTTGCTGTCCAAAAATCTCACAAAACACGTCCAATTCCCCGCAACTTCAACACAAATTCGACGGAGAAACTTTCCGTTTTGCCTAACGTTTTTGCTTATGTTTTGATAATATTTTTTTGTGTGATTTCTTCAAGTGTGAAGAAATTTAGTAATTTTTCTTCTTTAGTACTCTTGTTTGGCATAGAAAACGTGAAAAATAAGTGGAGAGACGTGAGAGAGTTAAGCGTGAGAAATAGTTTAGGATTAGGACTTTTAGATTTGGGAATTAGTCAAAACTAGGACTCCTTATTAATTTAATAAAAAATCGGATTTGATTATCTTAGTGAAATGACCATTAATCCCTTAAAAAAATCAGATTATAAACCTCAAATTAAATACATTTAATAGAAGCTTCCATTGGGGTTCGAACCCGTGTGGAGTGACCACCGCGAACGGGTCATTTCGGGTCGACCCGATTTGAACCGTCCACTTAATTAAATTAATAATTCCTTAGGGTAATTACGATATTACCCTTGGCCTTGAAAAGACCATTTTACCCCTAGACCCTCCAAACCTAATATTTTCCCCTTTTAAGTCCGGTAAAGACTCATCTGAGTAAATTTTGTATTCGAGAGCCCTACATGGCTGGACCCAACCTTTGCTAGCTCAACTAATTCCCCAATTTAGTTTGCTTTTCTCTAACAAGGGTTCAGAGGTCGCGTTCTACGCGCATCAATCCGTATGAACACGGTCTAATGGTAGGCATTCTAGACACATTAAGCATTATTTAGCATAGACATTTTTAGGGTTGTTACATTATCCTCCCCCTTAGGAACATTCGTCCCCGAATGAAATCATTAACTATCTAGCGTAGTGCCAGTCAGATCATAACATAAATACTATTAAAAAATAAGCAATAGAAACAAATAATGGAGAGATAAGGAAACTTTGACTTAAGAGTAGGAAGTCTAACCTCAAGGGCTGAAAAGATGAGGGTAGCGGGATCTCATATCGTCCTCGACCTCCCACGTAGCACCCTCAACAAGATGATTCATGCACTATACCTTTATTGTGGCAACCTCCTTGTTCCTTAGCCACTTGATCTTTCTGTCTAAAATCTTAACATGTACTTCCTCATAGGACAAGTGCTCCTCGACCCCCAGTCATTCGATAGGTACAATCGATGCTGGATCACCTAGGCAGTTCTTAAACATAGAGACATGAAAGAATGGATGAACAGAAGCTAGCTCCGCAGGAAATGCCAACTCATAGGCCACCTCACCAACACACTGTAGGATCTCATATGGCCCAACATACTTCAGACTTAACTTCTCCTTCCTGCCAAACCTCACCACCCCCTTCATAGGTTATATCTTCAAATTGACCTGGTCACTAACATCAAACTCTAAGGGTTGTTTTCTCTTATCGCATAAGATTTTTGCCGACTGTTAGGGGTGTGCATCGGTCGGTTCGGTTCGGTTTTACATATAATCGGTTCGGTTTATCAGTTTTCGGTTTTAAAAATATGCTAACCTAATAATAAACCAATAAGAAATTTTTTATCGGTTTATCGGTTTTTGATGTTATCGGTTCGGTTTCGGTTAACCCAATAAGAAAATGTCGATCAAATAATATACAATAGTACGTATGTTATAATTACATGTTACCAACTTACTAACATAATAGAAAACTTTGAATGTTGATCAAATTACTAACATTCACAAACTTGAAAAAGCTATCGCCTACAATTACGAATTAGAATTAAAACTAAAAAAAAATATTTCAATGAGACAATCTTGAACAGTTGTTTGATCCACCAGATAATCAACAAAGTTCTCACCAATTTCCTAACTAAAAAATCACATAGCCTGAAAAGCTAATATTGAATCTATTTATGTATTAAATTATGTATATTTAATATTGAGGAAGGGTAAAGTAGTAAATAACTATCGTCTTATTGGGTTATCGGTTTACCAAATAACCCAATAGGAAAAACCAAAACCGACCCAATAACCCAATAATTATT
Source organism: Solanum habrochaites (assembly GCA_027704765.1). Lineage (NCBI taxonomy): Eukaryota > Viridiplantae > Streptophyta > Magnoliopsida > Solanales > Solanaceae > Solanum > Solanum habrochaites. The sequence goes on along the minus strand of JAKWJA010002494.1, from coordinate 13,597,351 downwards.
TTTTCTAAACCCATTAAAAACCCAATAACCTAATAACCCAATAACAATAACCCAATAACATTTTATCGGTTCGGTTTATTGGTTGGTTCGGTTTCTACACACCCCTACCGACTGTTTGTAGTAGCCAACCTGTCCCTAATCACCCTGACCTTCTCTAAGGCCTCATGAATGATTTCTGGACCCAAAATAGATGACTCTCCAACCTCGAACCACCCAACTTGAGAACTCTATCAAAGGCAAATTGTCGTCCCAGCTACCCCTGATGTCAATCACACATGCCCTAAACATATCCTCCAATGTTTGAATGGTTCACTCTACCTGTCCATCAGTCTGAGGATGAAAGGCTGTACTAAGCTTCACCTGTGTGCCTAAGCTCTTCTGGAAGGATCTCCAAAAATGTGAAGTGAACTGAGCTCGTCTATATAGACAAAGGAATCCCATGACATCTCACAATCTCATCAATGTAGAGTCTCGCATAATCCTCGGCTCTGTTAGTAGACTTCATAGGGATAAAGTGGGAAGACTTAGTCATTATGTCCACAATAAACCATATGGAGTCATGTTGTCTCCTAGTCTTAGAAATACCAACCACGAAGTCCATATTAATGTCCTCCCATTTGTAAGTTGGAACCTCAATAATCTAAGTAAGACCTCCAGGCTTAAGATGTTCTGCCTTAACCTGTTGACAATTAAAACACTTGGCCAAAAATTCTACAATGTCCTTCTTCATTCTATCCCACCAATAGGTCTGCTTAAGATCATGATACATCTTGGTGGAACGTGGATGTATGGAATATATTGAACCATGGGCCTCTGCAATGATCCTGGTCCGCAAATCATCCACATGTGGTACACACAGCCTTTCCTGGTACGTAAGTATGTCGTCATCTCCTAAAGAAAAGACTCATTCATCTTAACCAACACTGAGTCCTTCAGCTCCATCAACACAGGATCAAGATTCTGACCCTCCTTGACTTCAACTACTAAGGCTGATTTAGAACTACTATGAACTGAAACACCCCACTAGTTGAGTCAACTAACTGCACACCCACTCTGTCTAGTCTATGTATATCTTTCACCCACTCCTTCTTGTCATCCTCAACGTGGGTTGTACTTACCATGCTCATCCTACTCAAAGCATCAGCTACAACATTAGCCTTACTTGGATGGTAGTGGAAATTCATGTCATAATCCTTCAACAACTCCAACCACCTTCGCTAACATAGATTCAACTCCTTTTGTGTAAACATGATACGCTCAAACTTACTTCTCAAATAAGAAGTAAAGCGGTCGCGTCAAGTAAATAACCCAACTAGTGAGGTTGGGATCATTCCCACGAGGAAAATAGTGTAGACTTAACTTCAACTTGTTATTACTATTGTTCGGTTGATGACTTCCTTAGAAAGTAAAAAAATAAAAAGGGGGGTTTGTATTTCCTAATGAGTAAAAATAACAAATGAAATTGAAAGAGACACTTAACAATTTTGAAAGTTGGATTTTAATCAATTAATCAAAGTAACTAGGGTTTACGTGTTCCCCACAGGTTCTTAACTTGATAATTCTAACTATAACAATTCTTTCCTAGTATCTTGCATGCAAAGTGATAAGTTATGTATTTCTAAATCCTTGGTCCGGCATCTAGAAAATCTCACTCCGCACCTTGGTCCGGCTACGTGTGTTGCTTTCCTAACCCTTATCTTTACCTCATATTAAGCATCGTATTCGATATTTGAGTAAGTTATTACCTCGTACTAATCAATACTAGCCTATTAGATAGTATACACTAAATCTATGTTAATAATTCTTTTCCTATTATCTACCTCCTTGGTCCGGCAAGTAGCATTAAGGCGAGTTCCAACGTTGATCATCCGTTAAAAAGACTTCTAAGCGAAATAATTATTAATACATGCAAGACACTATTCTAGAATTGTTATTTTAGCTAGGGTTTATCTCATTATTTGCCTATGGTTCCCACAACCCTAGTTATGGAGTTTAGTTACTCATAGCCATAAACACAATATTCAAATATATCAAATAAGAATTCATGTACTTACTTCAATGAGAAAGAATAAAATCTAAAAGGTTGCTTGATTAATCACCAAAAATCACTTGCAATCAATGATAATCCGAAAATCTAACACTAATACAAAGAGTCTAATAATATGATTTCTAACTATCTGGTGTCTAACCTCAAAAACGAGGTTTTTCGAACTATTTATATAAAAATAAAAACCTAATTACACAAGAATTCTAATTGCTGGAAATCTGCCAAAACGCGGCTGGGTCGACGGACCACGCGACGGACCGTCGTGGTCACAACGGACCGTCGTGAACTCCGTCGTCCCATACTTGGTGCAATTTCTTCTGCTGCTTTCTTCATCCCCCTCGACGGCAAGTATGACGGACCGTCATAGGCACAACGGTCCGTCGAGGGACTTCGTTTCAAAATACTTCAACTCTCGGAATCTGGGTACTGGGATCACTTCTCTGATCTTCACGACGAACCTGCAGGACGGACCGTCATATCCATGACGGACCGTCACAAGCTTCGTAATCCCACACTTGGTCAGACTTCCCCATCTTCCTTCAGCAGCTTCTCTACACTGCCACCTACGGACCGTCACAAGCACGACGGACCGTCATCAGCTCCGTAGGTGGTCTCTTCTGCATTTCTTCTCTCAAAATCTCCGCATTTGGCTTTGGACAGATTTCCTGCAAAACAAAGAGAAACTTATATAAAAATTAGCACAAAAAGGCTTTTGGACGCACAAAACTTAAGGAAAAAGTATTAATTATAACGTGAAACCACGGTATATCAACACCCTCAACTTAAATTCGTTGTTTGTCCTCAAGCGACGCACTATGACTCACTACACAATCCTTGTACAATAGTTTCCATGTTATATCCTTTGCAATCATTTGGCTATCAATCCCGATTAATCTCATCAAATCTATGCATGCTATCACTATTAGGCTTGAATTTTTGTGGGATCAGAACATGCCACAGACTCACCATGCATTAACACCTATCCTCTTCAATCTCTCACAGAGGTGCTAACAATTCTGGTATTGCAACTAATGTCCACACTTTTGAACAAAATCCTCATTTTTCACACAATGATTTCAGTTTGAGTATAAGGATTACATTTCAACACTCGCTCTCAGAACAAAGTCACACTCATTCATACCTATTGCCATAAGCTTGCCCTTATTTTCACTGCCTTAAGTTCGCTATACAACCCTTAGGATCACGATAGGACTTTTTTAGCTTGTAACATAGGCTCAGGGTCAGGTAGGGTACATTTTTAGGTATACTTTAGTGACTTTTTGCCCTCCTTGACATATCGGCTAAACCTTCCCTTTTCTATCATTTTATCTCGCCCAGTTTCTCATACTCTTTCCCTTTGCTCAATTTTCTCTTCTTTCTTCATTTGTGTAAGTGACTCTCTTCTTTTCTTGTTTGTAATTCTTGTATATTTTTCTTTTTCTTTACTTTTCTTTCAACTAATTTTGAGTCACTTTACTTTTGTTCTTTCTCTCTCTTTTGTTCTTTCAACCCCACTTTCCAGAGCATTCCTCAAAATAGACACCCTCAACTCATGGCTTTGCCATGAGTCAAGGTACACAATACCCAAAGTTGGGTCAGAGCCAAAACGAAGGTTGTTTACTGTATTAGCCACCCTCAACTTATGCTTTTGGCATAAGCTGAGGTGCACATGTCCAAGGAGGGACCAGGGCCAACACATTGTTCCCCAAAAAGATCAGTTAGGGTGAAAAAGAAAGGTCTAATTTAAGCTCAGATTATTTGGATCAAAGAAGGATAAATTTCATTTGGTTTCTTTTATTTAGGTTAGAAATGGGCTTTCTTGAATAAGGGCCTATGATCCTTTCCTAATTGTTTGTTACAACTTACTTTTAGCAGGACTAACCAGGCAAGTTCTAGCTCAGTACCAATAGTGGACTATTCAAATTTCCTCACTCTCACTTGACATGTCATCACTATACCAGATTATTAGACACCTAGTTCAAATTAAAGACTTAGGGTAACGCAATGGTGTTAGTCTATTTCACGCTTAGAGCCACACAATTGTCAGTTACTATGCCTAGTCATGCATTATTTTCAGTTTATCAGGATATCATTTTAGCCATCATGCTCTAGAATTAAACTATGTACAAAAGATATAAACATGCCGGTTCAATAGAAAAAAGTAATTAGTCTTTTGGGGAAAAATAACACAGGCAAGAAAACCCCAAAAGAGGATAGTGAATTGGGCTACTCAGACTTCACCCTAACACTCACTATCCATTTACCCCACCCCCAACAAAAAAGCATGCAATTGTCCCCAATGCATAAAAATGTAAATACTAGAGTGGGAGGTGAAGCAAACCTGTGGCGCAAAGCACCGTCGATCAGCAAGATGGTGGGTCCGGTTCCCCAGAACCCACGTCCGCTGCAATCTGGACACCCTTAGTGATGTCCTCAGCAACAGCCGCACCATCAGTAGTGCCGCCAGCGATATCTATAGTGTGGGAGCTAGACGCCCCAGCCGCTAACTCTGACGCTCTCATCTGGTGCGCCGCCTCGTTAGTAAGTGAGGGTCTTCGCGTAGCCTCCATCTCTCGGCACTCCTTCTTTCTTGCTCGCGCCTCATCCTCTGCTCGACCTCTACGCCTCTTGGCACTCTCTCGAGGGGGAGGTGGTGGAATGTCTGGAGTAGTAAACAAGGCCGCTAGCACAGTATCCTCACCAGGCTCGACAGAAGGGGCCTCAGACTCCGGCACCCTTGCCGCTAGGATCGTGTCGATGTCTGCACGAAGACTGTCGACTGCAGCCTGAAGAGTCGACACATCCACCGGAGGGGCTGGTCGGGCTAACACTCTCAACTCAAATGAGTCCAGACGCTGGTTGACCTCAGCAATCTTCCGCTCTATAAACTGCTGCATCTTCCTCTCTAGACGTGCTTCAGACTCTGTAATCGACTTCTGCATCCATGGCTGAATATGGTGCAGAAGGGTGGCCATTTGTGCCTCTAGTTTTTGGACCCTAGCAAGCGGGACCAGTAATGGTAGAGGGGTTGTGCGAGAGGAGCTCGGGGCTGTGCTACTACCCGGGATAGACTCGACCGGGGTAGTGTCAGTGGATTCCTGTGTCGCTGTGCGGGCCTGGGCTACCGTATCCGCAAGATCATCAGCAAGTGGGGGCAGCTCTGGACGGGGCCCTCTACGTGGGGCCAACTCATTAGCCTCGTCTCTGATGAGGCCGACGTCAACGGTACCCTGCGGGGTCTTCAACTGATCTATGTGCCATATGGGCACACCTGCGGACCTGCAAAGGGCGAAGATCATGCACGGAAAGGGGTAGGTGGTGGTGACCTTGAATGCCCTATCGTGCATGACTGCCTGAAGAAGCCATGCAAAGTCGACCTCGAACCCAGCTATCATCGCCGCCATCAACACTGCGCGATCCCATGTAACGATGTTGTCAGCAGCTGTGGGGGAGAGGCAGTGACGGACAAGCAGCCACAAGAACTTTGCTGTGAATGTGAGGTTGGCCTTCTTGATGGCCCCCTTCGGCTCAGTGACCCAATCGGCACCCTCTCCATCTACTGACAGGTGCAGGGCCATCCACCTCTTGGTGGTCTCTCTCAGTGCCGGCTCTCGCAGGAACTGTCCATCCTTCACTATCTGCCAGCGGTAGTCAAACTCGGCAGTAATGGGGGTCCGAGTAGCATCTGCACTCTCACCGTATAGGAACCGGCGGATGGCGGGCAGGGAAATGTCAACCTGCACGCCCCTGACTCGAACCTGCTCCAATGGGGCCTGTTTAGCGGGAGCAGCCCGCCTGTCGATCTGTGATCGGAGAGTCGCTATGTAGGATGCGTAGAACTCTCGGACCATCTCCTCGCTGTATCGTCCCAACGGACGTGCTGTCCACTCCAAACGATGCCTGGTGAAGAGATTATGGATCTCAGGCATCGTGGGAAGGCTCCCTGTAAGTACCCGCCGCTCCAAGGTGAGTGTTCGAGTCATCACTCCTTTATCGTTGAGGAACTTGGCATCGGAGTAAACTTGAAACTGGCCGTCGACACACCACCGGTTTGGCTTGTCAGCGGCTGGGGTGGGGACCTGAACTGGTGCACCGGATGTAGAGTCTGAACTGTCAGCCTCATCAGACGAGGCCGACGTTGCAGCAGTGGCGGGTTCGGGAACCTGTGCAGAGCCAAAAGCTTCCTCGGACCATGATACTCCTAAGGTGCCAGACGCTCCTTCCTCATTTGTGGCCGACCCAGAGGGTGTGCCGGTCAGTGTGCGCTCCTCATCAGACTTGGAGGCAGTGACTACGCCGGACGCCACCGTCTTGGGTGTAGCTCTAGGGGCTCGTGCAGCACGGGAAGGGGTGGAAGTGCCTGGGGGCACGTACTCAGGGTCACGCTCATCATCAGAGCCGATGACCATGCGGGCAGACGGAGCGACAGACTTAGATCGCCCGCGTGCGTAGGTGCGGTCTTGCTTGGGTGCCATAGTAAATAGTACCTGTAAAGGATCAATATTAGTATGAGTAGTGTTAAACAAAACAGGCAAGCTCATACGACATAAAACTTTGAAAATAGTATGTTAGTAATATTGAAACAGTATCACACGACGGGCCAGATTACGGCTCGTCGTGGCTAAGACGGACCGTCATGAGGTCCGTCGTGTTATACTTGGTCTATGTATATATAAAGAACCCTGAAGGAGGGGTCTCTGACCATCATGACGGTCGTGCAGGACGGACCGTCGTGGGTATGACGGTCCGTCGTAAGTGTCCGTCATAGGACACTTAGAAAATGTTGGGAGACCCTTAGCAGAGGGGTCTCTGACCATCATGACGGTCGTTCAGGATGGACCGTCGTGGGTACGACGGTCCGTCGTAAGTGTCCGTCGTAGGACACTTGGAAAATTTTGAGAGACCCTGAAGAGGGGTCTCTGACCATCATGACGGTCGTGCAGGACGGACCGTCGTGGGTACGACGGTCCGTCACATGTCTCCGTGGGATGACACATGGAAAAAGTGAGAGACCCTTAGAATCAGGGTCTCTGACAACCAAAACGGTTGTGCAGGACGGACCGTCGTGAAGACAACGGTCCGTCACATGTGTCGTTGGGACAGATTACTAGGGCTTTTGGAACGGACCCTACGATGGTCCGTCGTGTGTGCGACGGTCCGTCGTCGGGGTCTTGTATTGAATAGCAGTGATAGAACTGGGGGTACCCAATGCATCCCCGATGAACCCACATGGTCTTGTAGTGTTGTGGACCTATATTTATCTATCCCAACTACCTAGGAAACTAACAATGCAAAAGCACCTATGTCTAGGGTGGTAAACATGGTAATTTCGAACATTTGTAACCTAGGGCAGGCAGAATTGTATAAAGTAAACAAAATACTATGAGGAACTAAGTTTAATACTAACTAGTAACAAAAATGCAAGATAAAGGAGTATAAATTAGAGACACATACCGTAGAAATGGAGAAAAAACAAATGGAGAATGATTCAGTTGGCAAGGTAGAAACCTACAACAGCAGTACCGACTAGTAGATAATAATTATAAGGCTTAGGAGGATTTTGGGGGCAATGATCAGTGGGGGGAAATGTGGAAGTTGAAAAGAGAGGGGATATGAGAGGAATGAGGAAGTAATGGGGTGAAATATGGAAGGGTGGGGAGTATAAACGGTCAGAATTTGAAAAGGTCCAGCCGGGTCGGGTCGGGTAGAATTCATTAATCACGCGACGGTTCCCCGACGACGGTCCGTCTCAGTTGTGACGGCCCGTCGTTGGTTCCGTCGTGTGTGCCCTAGTTTCAAAATAGCAGAAAGACGTACCTGGTGCGACGGATAAATACGACGGTCCGTCGCAGGCGCAACGGTCCGTCGATATATCCGTCAGTGGCTGCTGCGGAGTAGTTTTCTGCAGAATTTCCTGGTGATGTGCCTGCAAATTCAAAACCCATTAATAGAAAAATGCTACCATTACTAAAAAAAACGATAAGAATTGGGTTGCCTCCCAACAAGCGCCTGATTTAATGTCGCGGCACGACTGGGGACACTTGATTACTCAGACTTCATCAAGATGGTTTGCCTCTATTACTTTATTCCCCGATGCTTTATGCCCAAAATAGAGTTTTATTCTATCTCTATTCCTCTTAAACCGCACTCCCTCCTTGGATTTTAACTCAACTGCTCCATGAGAGAATACTTGGGTAATCAAATAAGGGCCTGTCCATTTGGACTTGAGCTTGCCCGGAAGACAAGGCACCCCAGAACTGTCTACAAGCACCAAATCCCCAACCATAAACTCTTGTTTTGCATTTTTCTGTTCAGTCTCCTTCTTCATCTTTTCTTTGTGGGCTATGGAAGATACCGATTGGAGCTCATCACTCTGCCTCATGGTCTTACAAATGTTGAAGGTCGCTTCTTCATTATTCAGCCGGAAAGTCATCTGTCCCTTCTCCTTATCAACTAAGGCTCTACCTGTAGCAAGGAATGGCCTCCCAAGAATAATGGGCACTTCAAAATCGACCTCACAATCAAGAATAACAAAATCATCTGGAAAGATGAATGATTCCACTTTTACTAGCACATCATGGAGTATCCCTATAGGCCTTTTCACTGTCCGATCGACCATCAGTAGCCGCATCGAAGTGGGTTTTGGATCCCCCAAACCCAACTTCTTGTAAATTGAGAGGGGCATGAGATTTATGCTTGCCCCCAGATCACATAATGCTTTCACAAAATGTAATGACCCAACTGTACAAGGAATAATGAACGCACCCGGATCTTCTTTCTTTTGTACGAGGGATCTTGTAGCAATAGCACTACAATGCTGTAGTCTATCATCATCCTCGAAGGTGACCGATCTTTTCTTGGTGACCAGATCTTTCATAAATTTAGCATAACCGGGCATTGGTTCTAGAGCTTCTACCAAAGGAATGTTGATAGAAAGTTGTTTCAACATTGCTATAAAACGCCGGTATTTACCATCCTCGGGTTTTTTTACTAATCTCTGAGGGAAAGGTGGTGGTGGCCTAGGCATGGGAATTACCTTGATAGATACTTCTGTATCTTTTCCATTACTTTCCTATGCTTCCCCACTACCCTTTACTACATTATCATTATCCTTTCTCACATTTTCCTCAGTAGATGGCATAGGTGGGTCGATGTTTTGCCTACCACCCCGAGTAGTGATTGCCATACAGTGCGCATCATTCTTTGGATTTTGGACAGTGTTGCTAGGAAGAGTGCCCGGTTGCCGTGTGTTCACTGTCACAGATAATTGGGCCACTTGCAATTCGATCTGCTTAATCGAAATTGCATGTGTATCAACTTTTTGCCCAACACTAGCTAAATCACACCTCAACTCTTTAATGTGCTCATCACTCGCATCGAACCTCCTCATCATTTTGCGCAACATATCCTCAACTCGCGCCATACTATCTCCACCATCCCTAGGAGTAACTTCACGATTTTGAGGAGGGATATAGGGCCCATTCCTGTCGTTTCTATTAGCGTAGTTACCCCTGTTAAAGTTGTTGTTGCGGTTGTAGTTTCCATCTCGGACATAATGACCCTCACGGTTGTAGTTACCGTAGTTCTGACCTTGGTTCCCTTGACCTTGGTGCCAATTATCCTGATTTGAGCCTTGGGCGCTTGGTCGGAAACCCCCCATTTGTTCATTGACTACATAGGAATCCTCCTCATAGTAACATTCACCGTTAGGGGGTGGTGGTTTAGCCAAGTAGTTGACTGCATTAATCTTTTCTGCACCCCAGTGACATGTTTTAGTATCAACCCAAGCTCAGTTCTCATTTGAGCCATTTCTTCACGAATCTCCTCTGTAGCTGGGTTGTGAGTGGACTGCACTGCAAAGGTGTTTCTCCCTGTATCAGACTTCCTAGTACTCCAAGCTTTGTTATTCCGGGAGATTTTTTCTAATTTTTCAGTGATCTCAGCATAAGGACATTCTCCATAAGATCCACCTGCTATAGTGTCCAATACCACTTTGTTGTTATCATCTTGTCCCCTATAGAAGTATTCTTTTAGTGACTCATCATCTATACGGTGACTTGGAACACTTCTCAAGAATGAGGTGAATCTATCCCAAGAACTACTAACTGACTCTCCTGGTAGTGCCACAATGTTATTCACTCTGTCTTTGTGGTTTAGTTTCTTGGAGACCGGATAGTAGCGTGCTAAGAAGACATCCCTCAGTTGATTCCAAGTAAAGATGGAGTTGTATGGGAGCTCAGTGAACCAAATAGCAGCCTCTCCCGTCAGTGAGAGAGGAAACACTCTGAGCCTTATTACATCTAGATCCAAATCAGGCCTCCCACACAACTTTTACACACTGCCCTTACCTTAGCTATATGGGCATGTGGATCCTCAGAAGGTAGCCCTGAAAACAAACCTCTGGCAGTGAGCATTTGCATCAGACTACTAGTTACCAACAAAGTGTGGCCTGTGGGTAGAAGAGGCAAAACCAGTGGCCTATCCGAATCTACTATGTTATCATAGCCTCTGTAGTATGCTTGGGGCCGTGGAGCGGGATTCTGTCCCCTCTGTTGATGTTCACCCGGAGCATCGGGTAACATCTGACCATGAACATCAACCGGAGCTGGGATGTTCTGGTTTGGATTCTCATCATTGATTCCCAAATTACGATTCATGTTTCGCAGTGTACGCTCTAACTCGTGATCGTAGGGAAACAACAGTTCTCTTCCTCTCCGTGTATTTGGCATACAAGGAGGATAGTTCTGAAAAGAAATCAAAAACAATAAATACAAGTAAAATCAAGAAAATATCAACTAAACTATAGTAATAAGTTCAAGTTAATCTAAAAGCTAAATTCCCCGGCAGCGGCGCCAAAATTTGATACGCTCAAACTTACTTCTCAAATAAGAAGTAAAGCGGTCGCGTCAAGTAAATAACCCAACTAGTGAGGTTGGGATCGTTCCCACGAGGAAAATAGTCTAGACTTAACTTCAACTTGTTATTACTATTGTTCGGTTGATGACTTCCTTAGAAAGTAAAAACATAAAAGGGGGTTTGTATTTCCTAATGAGTAAAAATAACTAATGAAATTGAAAGAGACACTTAACAGTTTTGAAAGTTGGATTTTAATCAATTAATCAAAGTAACTAGGGTTTACGTGTTCCCCACAGGTTCTTAACTTGATAATTCTAACTATAACAATTCTTTCCTAGTATCTTGCATGCAAAGTGATAAGTTATGTATTTCTAAATCCTTGGTCCGGCATCTAGAAAATCTCACTCCGCACCTTGGTCCGGCTACGTGTGTTGCTTTCTAACCCTTATCTTTACCTCATATTAAGCATCGTATTCGATATTTGACTAAGTTATTACCTCGTACCAATCAATACTAGCCTATTAGATAGTATAACACTAATCTATGTTAATAATTCTTTTCCTATTTCTACCTCCTTGGTCCGGCAAGTAGCATTAAGGCGAGTTCTAACGTTGATCATCATCTTAAAAAGACTTCTAAGCGAAAGAATTATTAATACATGCAAGACACTATTCTAGAATTGTTATTTTAGCTAGGGTTTATCTCATTATTTGCCTATGGTTCCCACAACCCTAGTTATGGAGTTTAGTTACTCATAGCCATAAACACAATATTCAAATATATCAAATAAGAATTCATGTACTTACTTCAATGAGAAAGAATAAAATCCAAAAGGTTGCTTGATTAATCACCAAAAATCACTTGCAATCAATGATAATCCGAAAATCTAACACTAATACAAAGAGTAATAATATGATTTCTAACTATCTGGTGTCTAACCTCAAAAACGAGGTTTTTCGAACTATTTATATAAAAATAAAAACCTAATTACACAAGAATTCTAATTGCTGGAAATCTGCCAAAACGCGGCTGGGTCGACGGACCACGAACGGACCGTCGTGGTCACAACGGACCGTCGTGACTCCGTCGTCCCATACTTGTGCAATTTCTTCTGCTGCTTTCTTCATTCCCCTCGACGGCAAGTATGACGGACCGTCATAGCCACAACGGTCCTGTCGAGGTCTTCGTTTCAAAATACTTCAACTCTCGGAATCTGGGTACTGGGATCACTTCTCTGAACTTCACGACGAACCTGCAGAACGGACCGTCATATCCATGACGGACCGTCACAAGCTTCGTAATCCCACACTTGGTCAGACTTCCCCATCTTCCTTCAGCAGCTTCTCTACACTGCCACCTACGGACCGTCACAAGCACGACGGACCGTCATCAGCTCCGTAGGTGGTCTCTGCTTTCTTTCTTCTCTCAAAATCTCCGCATTTGGCTTTGGACAGATTTCCTGCAAAACAAAGAGAAACTTATATAAAAATTAGCACAAAAAGGCTTTTGGACGCACAAAACTTAAGGAAAAAATATTAATTATACCGTGAAACCACGGTATATCAAAACACGTACTGGAGAATTTTGTGATCTGTGAACAGATTCACATTCACTCCATAGAAGTAGTGCCTCCACAATTTCAGTGCAAACACCACAGCTGCCAAATCCAGGTCATGAGTGGGATAATTTTTTTCATGAACCTTGAGCTGTCTGGATGCATAAGCTATCACCTTAACACCGTGCATAAGAACACAACTGAAACCAACCCTAGATGTATCACAATAAACAGTGTAATTCTCACCACACTTAGGCAAAGTAAGCACCGGGGCTGAAGTGAGTCTGTCCTGGATCTCCTGGAAACTCTTTTCACAAGTCTCCGTCCATTAAAAGTTATCCTTCTTCTTTGTCAAGGCTGTCACTGAGGCAGTTGAAGAAAACCCCTCCACGAACCTGCGATAATAACCAACTAATCCCAAGAAGCTACGAATATTTGTGAGAGTAAGAGGTTTTGGTCAGTTCTTGACAACCTCAACCTTCCTGGGATCTACCTCCACACCTTTGTCGGACACAACATGACCTAGGTAGGTCACTGATCTTAGACAGAATTCACACTTACTGAATTTGGCATACAACTAATGGTGTATAAGTACCTGTAAGGTTAGTCTCAAATGTTGTTCATGCTCTTCCTTGGTCTTAGAGTAGATGATAAATTCATCAATCAATACGATGACAAAAGAGTCAAGGTATTCACGGAAGACCCTATTCATGAGATCCATAAATGCAGCAGCTGCATTCGTGAGACCAAATTACATAACGAGGAACTCATAGTGACCATAACGGGTATGAAAGGCTGTCTTTGGGATATCTCTTTTTCTAACACTGAGTTGATGGTACCCTAAACGAAGATCAATCTTCGAGAACAAACTAGACCCTTGAAGTTGGTCGAACAAGTCATCTATTATGGGAAGTGTATACTTATTCTTCATAGTGACTTTATTGAGCTGTCGATAATCGATAAATATTCTAAGGGTTCCATATATTTTTTTCACAAACAACACTGAAGCGCCCTAAGGGGATATGCTCGGCTGAATGAAACCCTTATCAGTGAGATCTTTTAACTACAACTTCAACTTTTTAGGTTCAGCTGGAGCCATTCTGTAAGGAGAAACTTAAATTGGTTTAGTATCGGGTTCTAAGTCGATACCAAAGTCAAATCTCTAGAGGGGGAGGAACTCCAGGCAAATCATCAGGAAATACATCTTGGAAATCATTAACTACAGGCACTGAGTCTATGAAAGGAATTTCATTATATAAATCATTAACACTCACAAGATGACACAGTAACCTTTTGTACATCATTTTATTGGCCTTAAGGTTTGAAATCAAGGGATTAGGACGACTCGAGCTGTACCCCTCCCACACCAGCTCTTCTTCATAAGGAAAACAAAATCTTACAACCCTACTTCGACAATCCATACAAGCATAATAATTATGAATCAAGTTCATGCCAAGAATAACATCAAAATGATGCATTGGTAACTCAACCAAGTTTGTCCACATAGTCTTACCACATACAACTATCGGGCAATCCTCGTATACTCTATCAATTCTTACATTTTCTCCTAAAGGTGTACTAACCACTATAGGATCATACAGAACTTCAGGAAATATCTCAAAAGTGAGGGCAAGTAAAGGAGTTACAAAGTAAAGCGTAGACCTTGGATCAAGTAAAACATAACAAAAGTTGAGAATACTTGCTGCATACTTGTAACCACATCAGAGAACTTCTCCTTCTCCTCCCTGCCCTTCAGGGCATAGAACCTGTTCCTCTTAGGATGCTCGGCTGCTGCAGCACCTTGTGGATCAGGCTTAGGCTGAGCATTACCTCCATCCTGACCCCTGTTCTGTGGGCAGTACTTAACCACGTGCCCATTCTTACCGCAATCGAAACAGGCATTAGTTTCCTGTCTGTACTCTCCACTGTGAGCACGGCCACACTTAGCACAGTTCTTTCTAGGACGATGCACATAACCTCCATTGCCCTTCTTGGGATCGGGTCCTCCTCCTCTAGGTGATGTACTCCTCTGAAAGTTAGAGTTCCCTGAACTCTATTGCCTCTTTTTGAATCTAGGTTGCTCACGGCTGCTAAATTTTTTTTTGTTGCCTCCATTGCTAGGACTTGCCTGATCATGAGGCTTAGGCCTCCTAGCATCACAGATTCCACTCTTTTTCCGGCTATCCTCCACCTGGTGGACATGAAACATCAACCTGTAGGGGTCCATGTTATTGTGGAGCATCGCAGCCTGACACTTCTCCTCCAGATCTCTAGTTATTCCTCTGAGGAACCTACTCATGTCATCATGCTTTTAGATACAAGGGAAGTAACATACCTTGATAGTTTAACAAACTGTAGGGAATACTCTCTGTCTGTCATTGATCCCTGCTTAAGGTTGATAAACTCCTCAACCTTGGCCTCCATCTCTCCAGGAAGGTTGTTTTAAACATCTCCCAAGTGACTGGAACTCCACCCAACGCTCGGCAATGCTGTCATATCTTACACGAAGTCTGTGCAACATCCTTGAGATGATAGGACGTAAACTCAGCTTTTTCTGTATTCGTGGCCCGCATGGCCACCAAAATCTTATGTACCTCATGCACAAACTCCTGGGGATCTTCTGAAGTATTAGACCCTGTGAAAATAGGAGGATTCATCCTCGTGAAGTCTCGTATCCTGTCAGCTATGCTACGAACCAGTGGGTTTTCCCTTTTGAATATTTTGTCGGTTGACCTGTTCACTCATGGCCTGGGCCTGTAAATTGATACCTTGGGCCATCTCTACCAAGGCTGTCGTCACTTGTCCATATGTCAACCCAGTTGAATTAACAGAAATATCCATTCCAGCAGCTGGAGCCTGGGGAGGAACCTTATTTACCCCAGCAGCTGCTCCTCCTATCTCTCTGTCTGCGTTTCTCCTCGTATTCATCTTTATGAATCTCAACAGTTGATGTTAGATACACTCTTAATACCAAGAAATCATACATTAGAGAAGGCATGATAAGATCATAAGAAGGGAATTTTCCTTCACGTCATGTAGTCTCTAATTTAATATAGTTGTGCACTTCAATACCAAGACTTAGAAACTACTCGATATGGTTGTTGTGAACTTATTATCCTCATAATTTAACCTAATGTTGTGATACCAACTTTATCACGAGTGGAATTATCAGAATTTTGTAACATGTATGTAAGTCATTCTACTTAAATTCATATACATTAACCATCAACCATCTAACATTAAGAACATCAAATGAAAGAAATAGTTCAATACCGCATTAACTGTATACTTTCCAAAATGGCACCAATACAATGTCTGAAATAAAATGGGAAAGAAACGCTAGTGGAACATACTCCACTATATCAATCCTATAACTAATTTAGAATACAACGGGCAAGCGTCCTCGAAAGCATGAGGTCCTACCAAGTCCGGATGAATGCTCCACGTTTGGATAGCTTCAACGTCGATCTGTAAGCTCTACCGTCCACCTGTTCCTGCACCTAAAAATGTAGAGTTTTATGGGATTAGTACACACTTGTAGTAAGTATAAGTATATTCAAGCACACACCAAGTACATGCATGAGTAAGAATAACTCTTTCCTAACAACATTATTTATAGAAAGTCAAGTCATTGGACTTGCCAAATTGGGATTAGGGAAGTCAAAGGACTTGCCAAATTTGAATTAGGAAAGTCATTCCATGAGTGTAACATGCATCATCATACGTATCATATTGTACACATCACATAACATCTTACACATAACATATAACATATTGCAAATATCACATAACATATTTCATATCATTTGTTCATATAATATGATACCATGGAATCATGGACTTGACGTTAAGACTTCCCAAAATGAGGGTTCAACATATGGGACCTCAACTAGGGAGCTTTCTTTAGCAAACATAGAGTCTGCTTCATTCATTCATACGTACTTCATTTCATTCTTTCATAAGCTAATGTAAACACTAGCTATTCCTAGGATGTAGTTTAAGATTCTCATAGGGTTTTGCTGTGCAATGATCAAGAATAACCTAGTGACATTACTTGACTCTAGCTCACCTCTTGATTATTCTATCCTAACACTTTTGGTATCATTCATATCATTATATGCATCATTTGAGGCTGACCTTAGTCATTCATCTGGGAACTTTAACTTTAACCAACATAGATCATGTGAGAATCATGAAATATTTTGTCTTCCCCACATCGAAAAGAGGTGGAATCACCGGCCAATGTGACCCAAAACATGCTAGCGTACATAGGGAATTGAACCCTGCTAGATCCCTATATTGGCAGTATAGGTTCAAAGACTAGGAGATATAAAGAGACCCATACCCAGCATGCCGGACAGTCTCATCTCATGAGAGTTACGTGAACCTCCACCATTCCCGAAAGAAGGCATCACCGCTCATAGCTAGCCTATCGGTGTTCAGTATAAAGTTCCATTACATTCAACTTATACGTCATGGAAGATGCTTTCTAGTATGAGGACATCATAGCTCAATATATGATTTCTCATCCATCATTAGTATTAAGTATACATTAATCTCAATACTTTCATTACAGTGTTCATAGAAATTGATCTCTTATTTAGCTTTACATTCTCATAGGTGAGTACGTTTTGGTAACATTTACTTAGGCTCATTTTAGATTGCTCTCATCTTTCACATTATCCTCTTATCATGTTGTCACCACATTCATTAGCTTTACCATATTTGCTCTTCATATTTACATAACACTTTTTACGTGCCAATGCACTTGGCCATTTAGTGTGTTTCACACTCTTACTTGACCCTTCTAGAGTTTCATCATTTTGTTACATACATCTTAGGTTCACTTACTTTACATGTATCCTTAGACTTATTGGTGTATACATACAAGCCACGAGGCTCCAATCATAGCTCGTTTAAGTGATTCATATCTTCCTAATATTATATGGTACAAGACTTATGCATCTTTTACGTATGCCAAGATCTCAATTTTTATCTATGTAGGGAACATTATTTTTTAACATTTATTAGAGTATGACTTATGTATCAATACGTAATTTGGGCAAGGGAAACCGATTTGGAATCCCTTGGACAACACTTACGTTTTTATTTATTTTGGTTTGATCCACACTGCTTAGGGACCCAAGATCGAGCACCAATGCCTTCATTCATTTTCCCCTTGATTTTTCTCATTAATTTTCGTTCATTGGGATTGAGAGGATGTGGGATCGAACCCCCACAACCTCATTTCCTTTTATTTTATTTTCTTTCAATTCTCTCTTTTTTGGTCAAGAGGGTGTGGGATCGAACCCCCACAACCCCACTTTAATTTTCTCCTTAAATTCCTTTTATTCTTCCTAAAGGTCATGGGTTCGAATACAACTCCTCTCATATCTTATTTTTAGTATTTCATTTTCGGTCAAGGTCACAGGGTCGAATCCCCCTTGCCACATTCTTTTTTAACTTACCTTATTTCTATGACTTTTAACATGGTGAGGTCACGGGTCCGATCTTCAGTGACCTCACTTATTTATCTTCATTTTACATAAAATGTTAATTGACTTAGCTTGACCGAAACTAACATCAAAGTGCTGGAATTTTTATCACATTTTTGTATCCTATTTTCTCACCTCTTTCACTTTAAATGTGTATACGTTTTGAGTTGTTTTTAGTGAGTTCTTTAGGTGCATTTTCAAGATCACTTTTGATAAAGAGTTTGCACTCAAATCAGCATGTTTACATCACTTATGAACATCACGATTTAAACAAGTTTGTGCACATAAAATTCAACCATAAACATGCCATTTTCATGCCCTAATTCGTGTCCAAAAGTCACGGCTACACATTGCAAACACATAAACACATATTTTTGGAAAACATAGTTTATCACTCAGATTCCAAACACACATTCATGAACATATTCATCACAAAAACACATTACATGTCTAATATTTACCAGCATACATACCAAGCTACAACCATCGATAGGAGCTAGTGACGGTGACATGCAATGGGGAACAATCCTAGTTTTCGGATTAGAATCGAATGAATCCTACGGGTCTCTTGGGAAAGGAAACAAGAGTAAGAAAACCCATACCTTTTATGTCGTTCAAGACTTGAACTTTCTGTCCAAAACTTTCTCCAAAATCACGTCCAAATTCCTGCAACTTCAACACAAATTGGACGGAGAAACTTCTCTTTTTGCCTAACAATTTTGCTTATGTTTTGATTAAATTTTTTTGTGTCATTTCTTCAAGTGTGAAGAACTTTAGTAATTTTTCTACTTTAGTAATCTTGTTTGGCAGAGAAAACGTGAAACAGAAGTGTAGAGATGTGAGAGAGAAGAGTGTGAGAGAGTAGTTTAGGATTAGGAGTTTTAGTTTGGAATTTAGTCAAACTAGGACTCCTTAATAATTTAATAAAAAATATAATTTGATTAGCTTAGTGAAATTACCATAAAGCCCTTAAAAAAATCAGATTATAAACCTCAAATTAAATACATTTAATTGAAGCTTCCATTGAGGTTCAAAACCGGGTGGAGTGACCACCGCAAATGGGTCATTTTGGGTCGACCCGACTCAAACCGTCCACTTAATTAAATTAATTAATTACTCAGGGTAATTATGATATTAACCTTGGCCTGGAAAAGACCATTTTACCCCTAAACCTAAAAACCAAAGATTTTCCCTTTATAAATCCGATAAAGACTCATTCGAGTAAATCTTCGTATTCACAACCCTACATGTTTGGACCCAAAATTTTCTAGATCAACTAACTCCTCAATTTAGTTGTATTTGGTGTAGCAAGAATTCAGAGGTCGGGTTCTACGCGCATCAATCCGTGTGAACCTGGTCTAATCGTAAGCATTCTAGACACATTAAGCATTATTTAGCATAGCCATTTTAGGGTTGTTACACGTACCTTTTGTAAATTGATTCACGAGTAAGAGACCCAGACACCTTCAGAAAGTGATATGTTTGGAATTGACATGATGATCGGGATTCACGACCTATGGATAGTTCTACATACTATGGATGGATCTGTAAACCATACCCTTGAACCTCTGTGAAAAATAAACTTAATGATTGTTTTAATGGATGTTATTACGGGCCTGTGTAAGGATCCACAAACATTAGATCTTTGCGCAGAATGAATGATCAGAAAATGGGATATTTTAGCTTCAATAGGACCAGAAGTCTTCAAAGTCTATGTAATGTCTTACAGGTCGTGACCTGTAAAGTTGAACTTGTGTCATGCCCCGGGCCTCCGCCCTGGATGTGATCGACACTCGAGAACCATTTTTGATCGCTAAGTGAATCCTTGACTAGGGGAGGCTCTAATAAATCGGTGGCCAAAAGCCAAATCCTAATGAAAGCCTTAAATTCGAATATATTTTTTATGAAGTTTATTATAGACAATTATTTAATCTTTCTTGAGACATAGTACTCATAATTTATCAAACTTCTATTACTTCTTTACTCTTTTATGAAAATTTTATATTTTCTACAAATAATACTCGATGTTATTTTAGAAAAACACATAGCATAGCATTTTTTTGAAAATGATGAGGCCCCTCAAATTTAGGGGCCTAAGGTATTTTTGTTTTCAAAGGTGTAGAACCGCCACTGGCCTTGATCTATCTTACTATTTAGCAAAAGACTTACTCAAGAATAAAGAAGCTTTAAAAATGGATTTATAACATACAAACTCATGTAAATACTTAACTCAATTGTCGGAAATACTTAAGTGCAATAATAATAATACTTAGCAAAACAATCTCAAAATGTCTCAAACAAAAGGAAAATACTAAGAGACTCATCAACATTAATTATCTATGAAGCTTCTAATACTAGATATAAGACTGGACAAGACCCACGACAACTTAACAATAACATGAAAGTAAATTGTGAAATCCTTCAGAAAGAAAGGAGGATCACGAAAGTTGTCTGAAGCACAAAGTGATTTCACCGAAATGCATGTTGATGATCCTGAACACCTATATTTGCATCATAAAAGATGCAAGTCAAATATATGAATACATTGAATGCACGAGTATGTAATATAACTGAATATAATAAAACCGAAAGAAAGAGTTGAAATATATGTAGATGTATACTCAATTGTATGTAAATACATAAGGAAGTGAAATAATTAAAACTTTACAAATATACCTAGATGATTCTTATGAATGATTCTAGTTAGGGAAGATGTTGATTATGTGGACATGATCTAAATTTAGGAAGTCTTAAGGATTATTTAGGTAGTCTTGAAGAGGTAAATCACGGACGTTATATTCTCGATTCAGTTAAGTAGGTATTTTGATAGCCTTTCGTAAGTGAATGTCATATAATCTATATGTTGATGTGTTTGATATTTTTTTAAGTGTGCATGTGCCTTATTATAAGTATTCTTGATGGTCATTTTGGTATGCCTAGGGAGGTTGTAAGGGAGGTCTTTCTTTGTGTTGCTTAAGTGGGTCTTAGGATAGCTATTAGTCAGAAGACTTCATGTTAAGAAGTGTCTAAGGAAACTTAACTGTAATAGTGAATGCCTTCACTGCACAGTGAGTTGAGATTACTGTAATGTTAACTCAAAAATGTGTTAATTTGTTTAAATATTATATTATGTGTTTCTAAGTTTCTAAATGTTACTCTTATGATTATAATATGATTCAAAATGAAAAGATGAATATTTCTAATAAATGTCCGTTTTCATGATTTTCATGCATTATGTCATAGTTAGTACATGTGGTTGTACTAATCCATGTTTTTATCTATCTCTATAGTTGTTGGTAGGTGAGGAGCATTTGGGAGGGAAGACTTGGATCATAGCATCATTCAAGAGAAGTCAAAGTATGTCCTCATTTGATTCGAAGGAATAAATGTCTTTTATGTTTTCATTTGAAGTATTTTAATAGTCTAAGTATCTCCATATTTTCAAGTATGGTCCATGTCCCAAATATATTCTCTTGTATTAATTTTGATGAGAGTGAGACGTAGTATTTCCTAAGACTTTATATAAAAGAGTTTTTAAAGACTATGATATGTTTTGTGAAAAGTTTTAATATCCGCACTAGTTTTCATTATTTATATGTAATGAATGATATGTAAGTGCTTGTACAAGAACTCCGAGAGGTCAAGTACGCTGGTTGCAATTTGAGATCACCCATATTTTCTAGGATGTGGTTTTGGGATGTGACAAGATTGGTATCAGAGCATAGGTTATGAAAGTAGTATTAGGAATCAAGAAGTCTCATCAAGTCACGTCTAGTAATGTCTTGACCATCGGTGAGAGTCGCGACACATCTATGGTAAAGAGGCTATAGGACGATAGAGTTTCCCTTATTTTCTACTCATATGTCGTTCCGTAGAGTAAAAGTTATGAGTACTCTTTTCTTATGGTTTTCCTTGTGATTCTTGGAAGATGAATATGTGGAGGACAGCGGCTAGGAGGGTTGATGAGAATGAGGTGCAAGAGGAGATTCCTCCTCAAGTTGAGGAAGCTGAGCAAGTTCCTCATGGTGCTCAAGGTGATCAAGTCCCTATTGTGGGTGAATGTGATGATGTCCCAGATTTGAGTTATAGGGATATTAGAGACGCTTTGCTTTCTTTAGCCGGAGCCGTGACTACTCAAGTGAATTTGAGTATGGTGCCTAAGGTGAATGTTGTGAAGAACACTATTACATCTAGGTTAAGGGATTTTTGAGGATGAATCCTCCTATCTTGCTTGTTTCTAAGGTGGGAGAGGATCCCCTAAAGTTCCTAGATGGAGTGTACAAGGTTTTGAGTGCTATGGGAGTTACATGTAGGGAGAAGGTAAATTTGGCTTCGTATCAATTGAGGGATGTCTCTCAAATATGGTACACTCAATGGAAGGATAATAGGTCGGAGGAATGGGTCCTATTGAGTGCGAACAATTTAAGGAAGCTTTTCTTGGTAAGTATTTTCCCCGTGAGAGGAGAGAGTTAAGGTACAAAAGTTTATCAATCTCAAGCAAGGTAATATGAGGGTTGAGGAATGCCATACGACGATGCTACATGATGGTATGACATTTGCTAGACTCATGCTGTATGGCCAATCAATTGAAGAATCTAAACTTAGGAGGATGTCTAGAAATTTGAAAAGGGGTGGTTCTAGTGATCAAGAGAAAACTAGGTTTAAGAAGAGGGTTCAAACTCAAGAAGAACCTAAGGATGTTAAGGTGAAATTGGAGAAAGGAGGTGGTTCTTAAAATGACAAACCTACATGTGTAACTTGTGTAAAAAGGCATTATGATGAGTGTCTAAGGGGTACCGAGAGTTGCTATGGTTGTGGCAAGGAAGGACATAAGGTGAGAGATTGTCCTAATATTGCTTCTAGAGGAAAGAGGGTAAGAAAGTTTCTCCTAATGTTCCAAAGGATGATGTAAAAACAAAGGCTCGTATCTATGCACTCGGACTAGAGGATCAAAGGCGGATGAGAATGATGATGATGATGAGAGGAAGTCCTTGCTTTTTATCTTTTGTGACATGAGTTCCTTCTAAGTGGGGGAGTATGGTTAGTGGATTGGGATAAAAAGTGTTGAAATTGAATTTTATTAACTTCTTGCATTGTGTATTTTATGAAACAATGATTATGTTGTAAAATATGTTTATATGACGTTACCTTGCATATTAGCTTGTTTCTATCATGAATTGCCTAAAAGTTGCATTTTTGAAAAGTTGCACAAATTCACTGTTAAAATTTTCAAAATTTGACTAATTGATGCTTTGGCCTAAAATTGTAGTAATGTGGTTAGAACTGATGTATATGAGTATGATATTGATTATAAAATGAGTTTTCGTTATTTGGAATGAAGCATATGAGTTTTTAGCATGATGAGTTATATAATTGCTTTCTAGTTTCTTGTTGAGTTGTGAATCTCTTGACTATGTGAAATTGGTGTTAACTTATTGATTATGAGCTGTTAGTTGAATCTCTATTCATGGAAGTGTTCATAGACTGGAAGTGTCATTCGAGGACGAATGTTGTCCAAGTGGAGGATATTGTAAGACCTCGCAAATGACTTAGGGGAAATAGAGTCTAACTTGGTTGTCGTGATGGTCTAAGGTCCTAAAAAGGTCTAAAATGTGGTATTGAGGCCGTGTCTAAGATTTTAGGTGCATCGGAAGTCAAACGTAGAAGGACGACTAAGACGTTTGATGACTAAGTCGCCTATGTGCCTCATATGTTAATCTATATGTTTATGTGTTATTCATGATATTATAAGGTTCTTAAATGTTTTATTATATCATATATAGGTAGTGTGTCGAGTTTTGTGGAGTTTGAAGGTCAAACGTCCAAGAACATCCATGACGTTTGAATGATGTGCCTTGAAATGACCTTGTGTGTCTAAGCATGTTTAGTCGAGTTTTACATGTTTATTTTGGATGAAATTCATGACAGAGGTGCTAAAATCGTATACGATCACGTTTGTATTGGAAACGTCCGGGTAAAACATCCCCAAGGACCATCCAAGGGTCCTTGAGGAAGGACCCAAAGTTGGTGTCAAGGCTGCCCAGGATAGCCCAAGCCACGGAGGCAATCGACGTCCGGTGGGTCAATAGACACCCCGTTGGCTGGGTCTCATCGTTTGGGACTTTTACTAGGGAAAAGAGGGTCCAAGGAAAATCCTCAGTCCCAGACCACGGACCAACAGGACAGTTCGTTGGTCAAGTGTCGGTACGTAGGTTGGCTTACGTCGATGGGCACTACCCTGCGTGCATCTTTACTGTTAAGTGCGGGGTGAAGTTGTAATTTCACCCCACTTCCAAATAAGAGTATTGGAGGTTATTTAGGGGTATTTGGTTATTTTAAATATAAGAGTTTAATACTTAGAAATTTCATTCTTCCAAAGCAAAACCCCAAATCCCTTAGAATTCTCACTAGAACTCCATTGGAGTCAAAACTCAAGGAAGGGTTTGTATTGATGAATTGAGTGGAGACTCTTCATCAAATTGGAGAATTATATTCATCAAGGTATGCATTTTGATCCTTGAAACTCTCTTCATCAAGGATCCCAACTTTCAAAGATGTTTTCTAAAGTTTTCAAGTTGAATTGTCCAATTTTATGATCTATTCTATGGGTTCTTGCATTAATAATTTCTAAACATTAAATAATGATTCAATTGATATTGTATTGATGATTTCAAACTAAAATAACTTATGAACTCATGAATTGGATGAACCCTAGTTTTTGACTAAGTTATGGGTTACTTGATATATATCTAATGTTAATGAATTCTAATGTAATTTTATGTAGGCTATTGTTTGATGTAATAATTGTAGTAAATTGGATATATTGGTTGCATTAGATTGATGAATATGTAGTAATTTGACCTAGTTTTATGAATATTGTAATAATTATATTGAATTATTGATTATGGCAATGGGTAAGGGCCTTGTAATATCGAATGTGGTGATTTGGTATTGGATTGAGGTATTGAGGATGTTGTGGTTTTAAGATGCCCTATTTAATTTAATTTATGTTTATTAGACTTCAATTATGTTGTGATTGGTATGTTCCACTAATGATGGCGGTATTATGTACTTTACTTGCAATTGATTTGTCCTTGTCGGCCTTATTTTAAGTAAAGTAATATGATTATTTGTGTAGTTTATTATGTGAGTATGATGCTATATATCTATATGTTATGTAATGTGAAAGTATATGTGTTCTATTGATGTTATGTAGGTGATCATGTTAGACTATGAATCTGGTTTTGTGTGTATAGTCTTATGGTTGATGTATATTGCTCCTACTTCACTATATGAGTCTATGATGGTCATAATTATGTTGATATGATATTAAATAGGATGACTTGATGATTATAAGAGTTATTTTCTATGTGCTTCTAGAATGACATATATTATGAGTTAAAGTGAAGTATGTGGTGTCATGTCTTGGTTGACTTGTGTCCCTTATTTGATGTATATATGAATATGAATATGTGATGCCTTGACTTAGGATTCTAAATTTATAAGTCTTGTATGTATGAATGACATGAGACCTTAAATGATGTTAAGAGAGTCTTAATGTGAAACATTGAACCTAGTTGTAAGGTTATGAATGTTGAAGTAGAATGCCGTAATGGTATCCTTCAAAGTAAAGGAATGATAGACAACGTTAATTTTCTTGAACGACATCATATTAATCCTTAGGAAAGTCATCATGAGATTCTTATCTCCATTGGGAGGTAGCCCTAGTGAACCTTTCTTTGGTAGGTAAATGTGATTGGATTATGAACTTGATATGGAACCTTTCTATATGAACCTTAAGTGTGAATTACTCTATGAGAACCAAGGCTAGCACCGATTGATTATGTCATGGGAAGTAGCTCTACTTGAGAATGAGACTAGAGAACAATTTACCTCTACTTGAGATGAGACTAGAGTACATAAAGCCCTTCATATTTCTTAACCATGTGCCTACATGAGATGTGTTCTAGTTCTACTCTTTGCAAGTAGAACACCCACATCGCAGTAGGTTAGAACTCTGGATTCAATGTCTAGATATCATGGTCTATGTTGGTTATTGCCTATTCTTATCATATGGAATACCTATTAGCATTAAAGAAGTGAAGTTTAGGTAGTGGTATGGGACGATATCTAGATATTTCAGAATAGGCTTTGAAGGTATTACTTGGAGTTCCTAGGTCTTGTCCAAGACCATTAGTTGAGTGTTCTTTATGTGTTGAATGTCTTTTAAATGAACTAATGAATATAATAACTTAAGTTAAGAAAGTATGTTAATTGAATAACTACTCTAGTTAGGGAAGATATTGATTATGTGGACATGATCAAAATTTAGGAAGTCTTAAGGATTATTTAGGTAGTCTTGAAGAGGTAAATCATGGACGTTATCTTCTCAATTTAATTAAGTAGGTCTTTTTATAGCCTTTGGTAAGTGAATGTCATATTATGGATATGTTGATGTGTTTGATGTCTTGTAAGTGTGTATATGTCTTATTATAAATATTCTTTAGGGCCATTTAGGTATGCTTAGGGAGGTTGTATGGGCAGTCTCTCTTTGTGTTGCTTAAGTGGGTCTTAGGATAGCTTTTAGTAATAAGACTACACATTAAAAAGTTTCTAAGGAAGAAGTAGAATACTTCACTTTAACAGTGAATTCCTTCATTGCACAGTGAGTTGAACTTAATGTAATGTTAGCTCAAAAATGTGTTAATTTGTCTAATGTTATCTTATGTATTTCTAAGTTGTTAAATGTTTCTCTTATGATTATAATATATCCTCAAATGAAAAGATGCATATTTCTAATAAATGTCCGTTTTCATGATTTTCATGCATTATGCCATACTTAGTACATGCGGTTGTACTAATCCATGCTTTTATATATCTCTAAAGGTGTTGGTAGGTGAGGAGCATTTCGGAAGGAAGACTTGGATCATAGCATCATACAAGAGAAGTCGAAGTATGTTTTCATTTGTTTCGAGGGCATATATGTCTTTTCGGTTTTCATTTGAAGTATTGTAATATACTAAGTATCTATATATTTTGAAGTATGGGCCGTGTCCCAAGTATTCTCGTATCTTAAGTTTGATGAGATTGAGACTTAGTATTTCCTATGACTTCATATGGAAGAGTTTTTAAAGACTATGATATGTTTTGTGAAAAGTTTTTATTCCGCACTATTTTTAATTACGTATATGCGATGAATAATATGTAAGGACTTGTACAAGACCTCCGAGAGTTCAATTACGTCGTTTAAAATACGAGTGTGGTTTTGGTATGTGAAAATACCTAAGGCTTCCAAAGATTCATCTAAAAAGTATGATCATGTACCAATGTTAGCAAGACATGATTTATGGGGGTTGTGAGTTGTCAGAAATGTCCCTTTTATCGGTGCTCAATACTGTTCGCAATAATTTTTACCTTTTCTCAATGTGTAAAAACATTACTATTTCTTTGGTTTACTTAAACTAAAAAACAAGAAAGAAAAAATATCGCAAAGAGACATTATTAAGGCTCCTATTGGTAAACATTATTTACACCTTGAACATACTATTGAATAGAAGAAGTAGATATTATTCTCCCTGTATTTCATATTTCAGGCCTTTTGAACTTGAAACTTATCATAGGATTAATTTTATATTTTTTAATCTTTAGATATTTTCATGTTTAATAATATATATTACTTTCACCACAAATTCTAACATCGATGACTTTTACACATGAAATAATATATTCACAAAAATATGTATTATTAAATATTCTTATTCATCATGCTAATGAAAATTAAAAATATTTGGAGTGTGATGTTCATAATTCAAGTATAATATTGACTACATTTTACATTATTTTAGATACTAAATCTCATAAAATAAGAATAGTCAAAGTTTCTAAGACGACGAGACAAAAATAATAATATATCAAAGTTTCTAAGACGACGAGACAAAAATAA
Source organism: Solanum habrochaites (assembly GCA_027704765.1). Classification (NCBI taxonomy): domain Eukaryota; kingdom Viridiplantae; phylum Streptophyta; class Magnoliopsida; order Solanales; family Solanaceae; genus Solanum; species Solanum habrochaites. Next base: position 13,569,455 of record JAKWJA010002494.1, on the reverse strand, counting down.
TAATATATTTTTTACAAGTCAGAAAGATATCCATCCCAATAAATGATCAGTAAATAAATATAATGTAAGAAATTATTTTAAAACACATAAATAGAATGTTAATACTGATATATTCCCTTTATATTTTGAAAAAAATAACAATTAAGTCATAATACCAACATAATTAGTCAAAACAACAATGTTTTAAAATATTTATTTAAAATATTAGAATTACAATATTTTAGAAAATAATATCTATTCAGATTTTATCAAAACTAATTTTATTTATGAAAACAATAATAGTTTAAAATGAAAAAAGAACCAATACTCATCAACCTTCCTTCTTCACCTTTCACGTTTCTACACCCACCTTCAACGTTTTCAGATTTTCTTACTTCATGGTGCTCACAAATTGTTCGTCAAAAATATGTTTTAATTCAAGAAACTTTCTCGTTGTTAAATGAAATCCCTTTATTAATTCAACAAATTTCTCAATTGGCAAGGTAACATTATTTTGAATTTTGCTTATAGGATTTCTAATGCACAAGTGAATACAAATTCAAATTCAGTTTTGATGAAAAAATAGGAAAAAAGAACATAGCAGATAAAGAAGAAGAAGAAGAAGAAGAAAAAGAAGAAAGAGTCAAAGAAGAAGACTGCAAAATTGTATTCATATTAATTTTTGTTTATCAGTTGTTTTTATTTTACTCATCATTTGTATGGAAGATGCAGATAAAAGGTCAATAGCCTGATGTCAGCTTCTACATCATAAGTTTTAGACCTATCAATGAATAATAAACATTTCATAGAAAAAAGAATAATTTGGAGATTCAATCTTAAAGAATGGTATATGTTCAATTTTCACAGTCATTTGTGACAAATGAAAATTTTAGATCGCTATATTAATCCTTATTCTCTAGAATAATCAATACAATATTGACTATCTAATAACTTAGATTCCAATTCAAGTAGTTTAGTCAATTACGATGCATATGAAATTTCTTTGATGTGGGTCTTCTTAGCTCAAAGGTTTAAAGTATCGCATTGATAATGCAATGGTCATTAGTTTGATTCAGGTAGCTGGCTTTTCTCTATTCGTGATCGAAATTGACCCCACAAGTTGGGTATTCCTTCTTTAGAGGACACTAACCCTCTCGATAATCCTTTATTTTGAAACATTGTATTTTTTGTAGTTTGTACTATTCAAATAGGTATATAATTTATTCGTCACAATTCTATATAATGTGATTGAATACATAATTTATAGAATTGTGACGATACATTATAACAAAGGAAATAAAAACTTACTAGTATTCATTTTTCGTTTGAAATACAAAATCATACTTAAATACAAACTTAGTAAGACATATTTTGTATTTTCTTGGCTAAAGAAATATAATTTTTATGAATACATAATATATAAATTTGCAATGAATACATCACAATAAAGGGGAATACAAAATTATTGGTATTCATTCTGCGTCTGATATACAAAACGATATTAAAATACAATCTAATATTTGAAATAAAAATTGAGCCAAAAATTACTTTCTACAAATTAAACATGACATAATAATATAAAAAGACTAGATATCAAGATATAAATACAATTTATTTTGAAAATAAGTTATTCTACGTATTGTGTATTCATCGCAACTGTATCTTTCAATATCATTTCGATTTACAACTAATTTGTTTTTATACTTTGGTATATATTTCAGAACTGCCTTTATTTTTGTACTTGAACTAGAATGTCAAAGAGTTGTATTCATCACAAATCAATACCAACATATTTTTTTATTTTAAATTAGTTATACATATCATTAGGTATTCTAATACATTTCATATGAACACATATTCAAAGAAGTTCAAACATTTAAATATCAAAAATAGAGGGCATTAGAAAATTTTCAAACACTTCTACTCATATAATATATAAAATACAAATTGTTGGTTTAAAAAAAAAATTGAAATTCTTAAGAACAAAATAAAAAAAGGATAGAAAGAAAAATGTCAATGCTCTTACAAATTAATCAAAATAAAGCACATACATAACTTAGCTCTTAACAAACTAAAATATTGATATTTTGAACAAAAGTGAAACTACTGTTAAGGAGTTCCAAAATAAACTAAAATATTGTTATTTTGAATATTTTTTCTTTTTCTCCAGCAATAAGAAGAAAGAACAATGAGAAGAAAGAAACTAATAAAACAGAAAGGATCATTACTTTAAAGTTATTTAATTTGAGAACTCTTAATCACATACATTGATAATGCTTGCATTTAAGGATTTGATGAGCTTTTAATTATTTGTTTGAGTTAATGTTTATGATATATTTATTTTATTTTATTTTTGATTAATATATACCTTTAGACAATACATCTCGTGAAATTTTATTAACAACAAAAATAATAATATATCAATATGTACAAGTATAAGTAAGGAGACCAACATGGGTTGTTGCGTACAAATGAAAGTGCTTCAGCATTAACAGGAAGTCTTGGGTTTAAGCTCTGAATATGTTGAAAATCTTGTTGGGAACACCATCCCCGAAAAGGACCTGCAGAGCGCAGTCTAGACTTAATCGGGAGTTCCAATATGGGCTTAGAATACCAGATGGAAAACCAATAAAAAGGTAAAAGTAAGGAGGTCATCCTTACTTTACCAAAACATATTAAAGTGACATTTTTAGTTTGTTTATTATAAGTGAATACATATACAGATGATAAGAACTTAATTTCTTTTAATTAGTTGTTGCAATTCAAGTTATTGACAATGTTGTGTTCAACAATCATTTTCTACTTGTGCTTTCAACACTTGTACATCAATATCAATGTTAATAACAATCAAATTACCACATCCTTCCTTTGTTTTAATTTATTTATCTGTTTGTTACTTGACATAAAATATAAAATGGAATACTTTTAAATTTTATGGTCTTAAATTCAAGATATGTAAAATATAACAAAATGATATTTATTCTTGTGATTTTAAACATGACATGTGAAACTTATAAACTAAGTTTTGTAAAAAGACATTCTTTTTTAGGTCGATCAAAAAGAAGTAAGACAAAGAATTTCAAACGGATGAAGTACCAAAGTAAAAAATTATTTCATTCCTTGATCATAAGCATACCAAAAAATAAAATCAAAACCATATATAAAAAAATTTAATCATTGAAATGATATTAACTCTACATATACCAAATTAAGTCAGTAAACTTTAATTAAAGCAACAGAAATCTATTCACTTGATTAAGATGACCCTTCACGTGAATCGAATGAAGTAATTTCCCTAACTATTAAAGGAGCAAACACACTTCCAATAGTTTGATATGGGAATACCTTATTAGCCTCCAAAAATTGGCTCGCTACTCTTTCAACTTCTTCATCCGCAGACCGCAGCTTCCAAGGCCTCACACAAGCTTTTAAGGTCAGGAAGGCTAAGTTTTTCATGTAAAGGTTCTGTCCCCAATGCTTAAAGTGCTTGTCAATGTATTCTTTATTTTCGAGTTCTCTCTCCAACATGTTCAACTTTCTATTGATCTCATCAAAATTGGAATTTTACTGTGTTTTAATGATTGGGTTAGGATCATTAGTTTTGGGTGTAGGATCCTCTCCGAGAAATCTGTCCATAATTGACTCGATAGAAGGATGCCCACATGCATATACTTTGTTGCTGGGAGAATATGCTACAATGGTAACATCAACACCCCATAGAGTAGAGAGCTCCCTTCCCTTCTTAAATAGGCGAACACGTTGTTTTGAGAATGTAGCTTGTCTATTGGTTTGATTTTGCATACTCACAACTTGAATTCTTTTGCTACGATTTGGTCTGCTCAGGACTAAACTTTTGATTTGATATTGTAAGAAAAATTGATGTTGAGTCTTTGTTTTAATGATGTATTTACATAGATAGAATTTTAATATTATTTGATGAAAATTAACTCAAATAACAAAATGTAAAATATTTATGATAATTCCTTATTTGGCAGGATTTGACCCAAATCATAATATTAATTAAATTCCTTTTTTGTTTCATTTTATATTTGTCAATCAATAACTATAGTAATTGTAAATGACATATTTTTAAGTTAAATTCATTTTACTAAATTATTGAAAAAAAATTACCGTGTCATTCTTCTGTGATATATGTTTTAGTAACTTAATATGTAAATTGATGATAGTTTCTTAGGTAATTATTTTTAATTTTATTTGTATATTTTCTTAATTTTTTCTTGTTCAATTATGTATATTTCCTAATTTAGAAATGCTTAATAAAATACCTTCCACTATTAGATTTAATCAAAAAAAATTATATTTTCTAACTCATATTTACGTGTAAGAAAATCCTAACAACTTCAATTTAAATTTTAAGGTATTTCGATGTCTTCTAGAGCATTTTGCAAAATCATGAAAAATATACTTATAACATATGACAAGTTAAATAATATCATAATATAAATCCAAATCCTAACACTATTTGATATGTATAAACCACTTAAGAATATTCTCATACACTTTATATTCACAAGCAACTAAGATGTAAGTCAAAAACGTACTTAGACCGCAAGCCAACGACATATACGCAAGTAACTAAGAGAACAAGTCAACTATCCAGAGCCAGGCTGACCCACATCCATAATTATGAAGTCAAGACCTATTAGATAACAAGAAAACAATAACCAAGCTAAGAACATAATATAGTCAAACAATAACCTAACCAGAACCCATAAACCCACAAGGTACAAAAACAAACATAACCCAGTCAGTGCCCATAAACCAAAGGGTACAATCAACAAATAACTATAGTGGTGACAGGTTATTCATACGAATGTAGGGTTCATAGTATGACCATACTTAACCTTTTACTAGAAGCAATCCCATAAACTGGACTTCCAGCAGGCATGAAACTCAAAGGGGTGTAAGCCACCCAACTAGCAAGAGTAAACATGGGGATGTAAATATAACAAATCAAGGCCATCCAGCCAGACATTAAATTGTCAGGGGTGTAAGCCATCCAACAACCTAGAGTAAAACGGGGGCATAAGTATAACAAATTAAGGTGGCCTAGCAAGAAAGATTCCTCTAATATTTCAAGTACGAAAGGAGTATGTCCCTAATACCTCGTAGTCTAAAAAACTAGTAAATCAAGTGATCCACGTAACATGGCTCACTCCCATTAAAACTAGTATAGAATTAAAGCTAAGTAAAAAATATCTCATTATGAACGGTAACTAAGCCGTTGCATGAGTCGAGACCGTACTAAAAATTATGTGAATGAAAAAGCAATGCAATTCATGTCATCAACAACATTCTAACAATGCACTCAATTTAAATATGTTATGACCCGAGACTACATCCTGGACGTGGCCGGCACTCGAGAACCATTGTTGGCCCAAGCGAACCATTGATCAGGCTCAGCTCTAAGCGTAAGACTTACTCGACATAAGATAAACTCAAAACAATAACTTTTACTCAAATGTCTCAAACAATAAACTCTATTTATAATAGAATATTCAACTAGCCCGAAATAGGCAACTAAAGTCTTTTAAGCATTTAACAAAGAAATGGAAAAGACTCATGAACTATATATTAAGCCTCTAATAGATATGATGGAAGTCGGTATAAGACCCACAATATCCTAACTAAATCGAAAAGTAAATGGGAATCCTTCGAAAGCGGAGAGGCTCACTAAGCAAAATCTGAAACTCGATTGGATCAACGAAGCACTAGTTGATGATCCTAGTTACACATATCTACATCATCAAAAATTCATGTAAAATGACGTTAGTTTATGGAATGAATGTGTATGTAAGGGGAAAACTCAACATAACCTGCTAGCTACAACTGATTAAAATGAAATCAAACTCACCTCAACTCAACTTAACTCAAGAATTACTCAAAACCTTTCACTGTAAAAGCAACAATATATATGCATTTTAAAAAAATTTCAAAACAGTAGATAACAACTTAATGTATTTAAAAATACAATAATAGCTTAGTTTGTATGTAAAGATATAAAAATATCTCTGTTTGGGAGATGTAGCGCAGAGTATGTTGAGCATCGACTTTCACATGATCCAAATGCTGAGGACCTAAACATACATCAATAAAAGATGCGCTGAGTTTGCGTCAATAAATGGATGGTAACTAGTATGCAGGATAGGATAAAAATTGAACAAATATATAAGATGAACAAAGCATAATGGTGCAATGACGCAATTTAAACATATAATGTTAATATTGATATGTACTAAATAGAACTAAATTGAATGCAATGATCAAGTACATAACATGCTGAGACTGAATGTTGAAGTATAACTAAAAACCTGGTCGAGTGCACTAAAGTATGACCGTGGGAGATATTATTAACGTACATAGCCACCACGAGAGCAAACCATGGTCTCCAATGTATACTTCTCATAGAGAGGACCCAATATACCTTGTTGGGGGGGGGGGGTATAAAGGCATGACTAGTGTGATTACTAAATATGATGGTTGTTGAGGGGGCTTATACTCCCAAAGGGGCACGTATTTGTAGGACTATGAGAATACACTAAACCCTAATCAAACTCGGTGCTAAGTGTACTCCCAACTAGAAATATGTATAACACAATAAAACTGAAATACTAGAAAGCTCAATATATGACATACAAATCTGAGAATGCAACATTAATACACTGAAAAATGAAACATTCAAAATCTAAGGTATGTATATCTGTTTGACTGACCTAGATATTGTAATTCATGAACTAATGAATCTATACAGCTAGGGTTCTACTTTCATGCAAAGAAATAAGAAATGATTCCATAAAAAACATGATAATTTGATTTGGAATACTATAATAGTTAATTCACAATCAATCTCTAAGGTCTTAGAAACCCTGGGTGTAAACAAGATATAGGAATCAAGAATCTAATTAAATTCTAGGGCGCACTAGTAGATGAATGAAACCCACTAGTGAAATGCAAGAAACCTGATGATGAAATTTATGGAGAAATCTTTCAATTTCGAGGCTAGTGCTGAAGAAAATCTCCTGGATTCTTGGAAGAGTTTGGGTCACCTCTTTTCTCATCTTTTGTTCTAAGTTTGATGTTTTTTTAGTGAATGAATACCTTAGGGAAAGATTTGATTAATTTACTAGTATTAAACTGACAAAAATTACGTAGTTTAGGGATCAAATGATGTAGTTTAAGTGCCCAATCCATAGGGGAAAGGAAAAAAATAACCCTAAATTAGTTTCACCCATGGAGGGACCTACATTCCATGTGTTGAATTATCAACCATAGGTAGGGGTTGTCACATATGGGTTTACCCCCTAGACGTAACCAACGTCGTCGTCCTTCTTAAGGACTAAGACTAGCCTCTTAGTCTCATGTCATTACATTTATAGGTTGAAAAATGTGGAAAAATTTAAGACTTTCATCATTACTACTTGGAGGTTTACATAGACCTCTACATACACATAATATATCCATATTGAGTATAGATAGACACTTCGTATAGGAAGGTTACATAGACTTCTAATTTTATTGCACATACATATACGTAAAGTATAGAAATAGTCTCAATGATTGTCTCATCTCATACCATCTAAACGATTATCACAATATGGGCATAACCCTTAAATCAATCCACAAAAGACCACATATAGGTCATACAAAAGTATAGTACTCAATTAAAAGGAAAGAAATGAAAGAGTCATTAAGCTCATAACAAGTCCGTAAACTAGATGATGGCATTTCCCTCAGAAGTTGAGGACCTATCCCTCTTGGATGAAACTGAAAAAAAAAAAAAACAGATAGGAAAAAATTACGTAAGTAATGTAAAAATAGCGCCGAATCGGCTTGAAACGCGGCAAATCGTCTTAAAAACACAATAAAAACGCGGCAAATCGTCTTAAAAACAGCGCAGAATCGTCTTGAAAACCCTTTTTACTGGAATTTTCTGCGATAGTTTTTTCCTCTATTTTAGCAATTATGATTGAGATAAAGCTCTTTATTGGCTCGCTATTTATATTATTTTTGCTTGACCGGTACCAAGAACTCCATTTTCACAGAATTCTGGGTCTGGGCGCTTAGCAGCCCCTACTTTCACTTGACATGGCCAATTCTATTACATTTAAATCACAAGAGAGAAATCTGCAACGCAGAAATGGTAATTGAAAACAAACAACAAGAGGGACAGAAAAAAGACAACCCTAGAAAGAATTTTTTGTGCAAGTCATCTCGAGGCTTACAAACGCATCCAAGCAATTGGTAGCTAACAAAAGGCGCAATGTCAACACTCAAATATGCAGGCATTCCAATAAAAAAAAGAAGAAAAGAGGAAAAAAAAGGAGAAGAAGAAACAAGAATCGTCGCCTTTAGGGCAGAACTACCGGAAGCCAACTTCAAGATTATTAGGAATCAAAAGGAGCAGACAGATGACTACTTGACATGGCCAATTCTATTACATTTAAATCACAAGAGTGGATCTTATGCACATACATAAGCAAAACATGCTAAAAGGGAATTTTTTAGTCTTAACATGCTCTTTTACCCCTTTAGGGTCCTAATGCAAAGTCAAGTAAGTCATATAAAACAACCAAACATGCTTACTATCTAAACAAGTAATACTTATTCCAACATACTTGAAACCATGATTTACTAGAAGAATGAATAAGAGTCAAACAGATCATAATAAGCAAGACAACTATTCACAAGTGCTTATCAAAACAACAAGTGCGATGACCAAGCAAAGCCCCATAACCTTACTCAATCAAGTATCCTCAACAAGAAAACATGACTAATGTCCAACTTTATATAACATGACATTTAGGTTTACATTTCTTCATATATTAACATTATAACCTAAGGCATATTCATAAATGAACTAACGAACATATAGCATCATCAATCGGCCATGGTCATCATATATACATCATATATTATCGTAACATAAACATATATATATATATATATGAACCTCAACCTAAGAATCCCCTCAAGGCTAACTAGTGCAATGTTTATATAGAGTACCATACCCCTACCTAGACCAAACTAGACCCCTTAGGTTATCCAAGTTAGAGTTCAAGTCCTTTAATTCATTTTATCTTTTAGGAACAGCTTGCCCTAGACGACATAGACCACATGAGATAGTTATAGAATCCCGTGTCATAAAACCCTAAACCGAAAGAAGGCGAACTACTTGCCAAGGTATTACTAAAACATGAAACATAGCAACTACGTGGATCCACTAGTTAGTATTCCTATGGGGGCAACATAATTCAAGAACTAGGAGATTTAGTTGGGACCCTGTTTATGTGCTATGCATTATAGTCTCCATTCTCAATAGTAATTTAGTGTTCCTACCTTCCTTGTGTGGGAAAGGACACTCCTCAATCTAGTTCACTAGACCCTTGTATAATCATCATCATCAACATATCAATAAGAATTGTATGAGAATAAGACCTTTCATCACAATCCATGTAAGTGAGGTTAATACATTAGCATTTCATAGAATATAAAGGCACATTGATAGTTTTCACCATCATTATATCACATACACCTTAATAAAACTCACAACATAGTCAAGACATTTCAATCCAACATCATACCACCCTATAATCCTAGTATAAGGCATACTCCAATGTAATATTATGACTTAACAACAATTAATCACAATTGGAAGTAGAGGTAGAGATTCTAAGACTTACCAAGTCTTCCTCACAGTCTAACATCAAGGTCTTACCATCAACCCATAACTCAACCCCATTTGGGGAGTAACTTCATCACACAATAGAATAACAAGGGAAATTGCATCTCTAGAACTCAACACTAGATCATAACTTAAGAAAAGAAACACAGGCTAGTTTTACCTTTACAATTCATAGCCTAAACCACGTCTCAAGACAAGAATGATAGGCCTATAATTCATCTTTATTCAATTATAATAACACCATAGGATAGTAATTTAATAAACAACCAACTCAATTGAATGATCACGAAACAATATAGGTCAAGATCACTACCTAGGGTTAGGGATTGAGGATCATGTTTTTCAATTTAGACCAAACCATCAACAATTACCATAAACTAGTTAAATTACATGTTAATCTACTCAATATAACCTAAAGAAATCATTAACACCTTTACAATTCATAGCCTAAACCACGTCTCAAGACAAGAATGATAGGCCTATAATTCATCTTTATTCAATTATAATAACACCATAGGATAGTAATTTAATAAACAACCAACTCAATTGAATGATCACGAAACAATATAGGTCAAGATCACTACCTAGGGTTAGGGATTGAGGATCATGTTTTTCAATTTAGACCAAACCATCAACAATTACCATAAACTAGTTAAATTACATGTTAATCTACTCAATATAACCTAAAGAAATCATTAACAACTCGATTCATAACTTGAATTTCGTAATTGAATGTAACCCTTAAGAAAACTCAACTTTTGAAAACACAATTTGATGGTGAATTAGTCCATTTCCAGCCCCCAAACCCTAATCCTTGCTTGTATTCAATGGTGAGTTCAAGTAGAGAGAGAAATAATATAGAAGGAAGAGAGTTTATTTGAGAGTTTTCTTTAGATTAATGAGGGTTGGGAGTATTTATATTGGGTCTTAAATAACTTTATTAAACTCCCTTAACTCCTAATTAAACCACCTAACCCCTTAACTAATTATATGAGACCAACTTAAATTATACAGAAAACTCGACCCGCACAAACGAAACCATGATCGACGGGCCGTCTGTCAGTTGACAGTCCCCCTCCGTCCTGCACTTCGCCGATGAGTTCAGAAACTGTTCAGGAGAGGGGCTTCCATGCATTGTCTAAGTGTGGGACGAAGGTGGAATCGACACCCCGTTGATCCACACACGAACCCTAGCTTGCACCTCTGCACTCCGTCGATGAGTTAAGAGGCTATTCGGGTGAAGGGACCTTCTCAATCAGCCTTAGTATGGGACGACGGTGTCATCGATGCCCCGTCGGTCCACACACGGGCCGTCTTTTGTCCCGTCGATGCACACTGCCAGGCAGTATTGCATCAAACTACAGGGTCCTCCTCAAGGGCCCCTGGTTGGTCCTTGGGGAGTAGTACCCGGACGTCCCAGATGTTTCAACCATGAAACAACTCAAACACACATTATCGACCTTTCCACGAATTTTTGTACATTTCCGAATCCTAAAAGTTAGTCAAATAGGCTAAGGCAAACTAACACCCCTTTGCACCAACTTCCCGGACGTTTCTTGGACGTTTTGGTTCTTAAACATCCTTAATGACCTTTATTCATTAAATATGTACTTAGAAACAGTACTTTGACATTATGACACCTATGTTAGGCTTTACGATACGTCTTGAATTTTCAAGGTGTTACATTATCCCCCCCTTACGAACATTTGTCCCCGAATGACATCAAAATTCTATGAAGGAAGGAATAGACTCAAGACAGTAGCCCAACCAATCAACAATATCAAATCAACATAGATCATATAATTTCAATAAGACAAATATAAAAACTCATATTACCACACATAAGGCTCAAAACACTTCATCATTAGGCGTTCCTTCTCACAACACGTATGAGCTCAACATACATTACATGAGTCAATTAGCACAAAGTTCAACTTAACAACATGCTACATAGCATTTCATAAAGACTCACCATATCAAAATGTACAACATAACACAAAACAAGAAAAAAGCAAAATTTCAAGTTTTCAAAAGAAATACTACAGTGACTTCACTGTAAAGTTTTTTCCAAAAATGTATAATGTGCAAAACTTCACCAAAAAATATAAAAACCTTAACTTGTATTCATATTTATATTATTAAAAAGAATGACTAAACTTAATTCTCAAAAAGATGATGGTAAAGGGACTTCATGTCGGTCTCGGCCTCCCATGTTGCACCCTCAACTAGATGATACTTCCATAACACCTTTATGGAACCACCTATTTATTCCTCAACTTCTTGACTTGCCTATCAAGAATTTGAACCAAAAATTTCTCATAAGAGAGGTTATCCTTGACGTCAAGTCCTTCAATAGGAATAATGGACTCGGGATCACCGATACACTTTATCATCATAAAAACATGGAAAAACGAATGAACCGAAGCCAATTCACTGAAAAGTTTCAATTCATTGGAACCCTTGCCAACCCTTTGCAAGAGTTTATAGGAACCCACATAATGAGGACTCAACTTCCCTTTCTATCCAAATCTAACCATCCCTTTCATGGGTGAGATTTTCAAATACACCTTATCCAAAGTCTTATAAATAAACTCGGAACCAAGAAGCAATGGCTCACCCACTTCAAACAATCGAATAGGAGATCTACACCTCCTACCATACAAGGCTTCATAAGGGGCTATGGAAATAGATGAATGAAAATTATCATAATAAGGAAACTCCACCAAAGGTAAATGTTTATCCCAACTCCCTTTAAAATCAATAATGCACCCCCTAAGTATATCTTCAAGGGTTTGTATCGTATGCTCCGCTTGACCATCCGTTTGGAGATGAAAAGCGATGCTCAACTTCACCGTAGTACCCAACCCTTTTTGGAACGACCTAGAAAATCTAGATGTGAATTGTGTGCCCCAACCCGATATGATGGATAACGGAATGCCATTGCGGCACACAATCTCATCTAGGAAGATTCTTGCATAATCCTCCGTCGAATATGTAGACTTGATGGGGAATAAAGCGAGCAGACTTAGTCAATCAATCCATAACCACTCATATAGAATCATATGACTTTTGAGTCCGAGGTAAACCTACTACAAATTCCATATTGATGACTTCCAACTTACAAGTAGGAATTTGGATCTCTTGTAGTAATCCACCTGGCTATTGGTGTTCAGCCTTTACTTAATGTCAATTTGGACACTTAGCGACAAACTCCGCTATGTCCCTTTTTAGACCTTCCCACCAATATATCACCCTTAGGTCATGGTACATTTTTGTCGAACCCGGGTGAATTGTGTAGCGGAACCCATGTGCTTTTTCTAGGATCTGATCCCTCAACCCATCTACATCGGGAACACATAATCTCCCTTGGTACCTTAACACACCATCCCCCTCTAAGGAGAATGATTCATTCAACTTGCCGATAATCGATTCTTTCAACTCCATTAAGGCTAAATCAAGTTGTTATTTGGACTTAACGTCAACAACTAGAGATTACTCGGAGTTATGATGAACTATAGCAACCCCATCCGGAGAACTCTCCAACCTCACCCCCAACCTAGCCAACCTATGTACTTCCCGTGCTAGGTCATTCTTGGCTTCGTCAAGATGGGATACACTACCCATAGTCATATGAGTTAGGGCATCCTCAACTACATTAGCCTTGCCGGGGTGATAAAGGACACTCATATCATAATCGTTCAACAACTCTAGCCACCATTTTTGTCGAAGATTGAACTCTTTTTGGGTAAACACATATTGGAGACTCTTATGATCAGTAAAAACATCAACACGAACCCCAAACAAATAATCCTCTAAATTTTCAAAGCAAACACTATGGCCGCTAACTCAAGGTCATGAGTGGTAAAGTTTCTCTCTTGTACCTTAAGTTTCCTAGAGGTATAGGCTATCACTTTTCCGTGTTGCATAAGTACACACCCCAAACCCACTCGAGATGCGTCACAATACACTACAAAACCCTTTGTGCACTCCGGTAAAGTTAACACTGGAGCGAAAGTAAGCCTATCTTTGAACAATTAGAAACTTTTTTCAAATGCCTCCCACCACTCAAACTTCTTACTCTTTTGGGTCAAAGTAGTCAAAGGAGACGCAATAGATGCAAAATAATCTACGAACCTCCGATAATAACTAGATAAACCGAAGAAACTCCTAATGTCGGTTGGATTCAATGGTTTAGGCCAATTTTTCACCATTTCCATTTTCCTTGGGTCTACGTCAACTCTCTCACTAGAGATGATATGCCCAAGAAATTTCACCGACCTCAACAAAAACTCACACTTTACTCTATTTGGCATACGATTGATATTCTTCAAGGGTTTGCAATACCACCCTCAAATGACTCAAATGATCACCCTCATTTTTCGAATATACCAAGATATCGTCAATGAAGACAATGACAAATGAATCTAGGTAATTTAGAAATACTCTGTTCATTTGGTCCTTAAACGCCTCCAGATCATTAGTGAGACCGAAAGACATGACCAAGAACTCATAGTACCCATACCTCGTTTGAAAGGCCGTGTTTGGTACATTCTCACCTCTCACCCTAAGTTGGTGATACCCCGATCTCAATTTAATTTTTGAAAAGTAACTCGTCCCTTGGAGTTGATCAAAGAAGTCGTCAATTCGAGGGAGAGGGTACTTATTCTTAATGGTAACCTTGTTTAGTTGGTGGTAATCAATACACATTCTCAAGGACCCATCTTTCTTCTTCACAAACAAAATCGGAGCATCCCACGGAGAAATACTGGGCCTTATAAAACCCTTATCTAGTAAATCCTTGAGTTGAACCTTCAACTCCTTCAACTCGGCCGGAGCCATCCGATAAGGAGGAATTGATATGAGATTTGTATCCGGTAGCAAATCATTGCCTAAGTCAATTTCCCTTTCGAGAGGAATCTAGGAAGGTCATTAGGGAAGACCTCCAGAAACTCACTTACTACAGGTGCAGATTTAATGGGAGGAACTTCGGAGTCTAGATCTTGGACTCTTACTATATGATATAGACAACCTTTTGAGATCATTTTTCATGATTTTGGACAAGAAATAATACGATCTCTAAGAATAGAATTCCCCCTTCCACTTAACAACAAGTATATTTGGGAAGTTAAACCTCACCACTCTTGTCCTACAATCAATGGAGGCAAAACATGCACGCAACCAATCCATACCCAATATAATATCAAAATCAAGCATATCGAGTTCTACTTGATTAACATATGAAACTCTATTGGACAACATTATTGGACAATTTCTATACAACCTTTTTGCAACAACCAACTCAACCACCAAAGTAGACACTATAAAAGGTTCATGCAAAATATCGGGTAAAATATCAAACTTTTTAGATACTAGAGGTGTAACAAATGATAAAGTGGCGCCAAGATCAAGTAAGTAATATACATCAAGAGAGAAAATTTTCAGCGTACAGGTCCCCACATCGGAAGAAGTCTCTTGCTCACCCCTAGAGCGGAGAGCATAGAAGCGGTTCTTCTTTGGAGCATCACTATAACCACTTGCTTGAGCTTGACAACTACCCTTGTCTTGATTCTTCTAGTTTAGGCAATCTCTCATCTTGTGACAACTCTTGCCACAACTAAAGAAATTATCAATTCCCTTAAGGCAATCACCATAGTGATTTTAACCACACTTTCCACAAGTTGGCTTCCCATTTGGTGAATTAGTACCTTTTTCCTTCTTGAATTTAGAATTAGACACCCTATCACCACTAGACTTTAGGAACTCGGAAGGGACTTGATTAGAAACCCACTAATTAAATCAAATTTTGTCTTGTATTTGAAGCCTATTCTTTGAAGAACCTCCATCATATGACCTTGCTCTCTTAGCATATCTACTTTTTCTCTTAGCCCTTGCCTCCTCAACGCTTATTTCATACACCATAATACGAGAAATGTTCATGTTGTCATGTATCATGGCAGATTGTGTCTCCTCTTGTAATTCCTCCGTCACCCATGAAAAAATGGCTCATTTGGTCTTTAGTATCGGAGACCAAAGAAGGAGCATATTTGGACAATTTAATGAATTTCAAAGAGTACTCATGGACACTCCTTCCTCGTTGGCGAAGATTGATGAACTCCATCACTTTTTCCTCCCTCATCTGTCTAGGGAAGAACAAATCTAGAAAATCCGCCTTAAAGATTTCTCAAGTCACCGGACCACCCCTCAATGGCCTATTATACCTCCATTGCACATACCAAGTTTGAGCAATATCTTTGAGTTGGTATGTGGCAAACTCAACCTTCTCACTTGAATACACCCCCATAGCATATAGTATCTTGTAGACCTCATTGATGAATTCTTGGGGGTCTTTTGCTACCTTATACCCATAAAATATATGAGGGTTCATTCATGTGAAGTCCCTTAGATGCGAAGCCGTAGTAGAAACTTGTTGATGAGCTTGGGGAGAAATCTCCCGATTGGCTTGGGCTGTCATAGCTTGGGCTTGAACCATTGCGGCTTGTGCTTGAGTAGTAATTTCTTGGGCCATTTGAGCAAGAATAGCCCTCATCTCAGCCTCCACCATTGTTGGAGGGTTAGCTGGAGCTTGATCAACATTAGCATTTTCCTCAAGTGGAGGATCTTGGTCACCATAAAGAGGAGCTCCCGCATTAGAAACTTTCTCTTCAAGTCTTCGAGCTGCATTCCTTGAGTGTTTATGCTTCCTATAAGCACAACAATAGGATTAGATATAAAAGCACACCGCATACTCTATTGGCACGATATAAGATTTCCAAAAAAGAGAGTGATTCCTAAGCATCATATTGGTTCCTACTAATAAGTGTGGCGCGCTTCACAATTATGAATACAAACGTACATAGATGTGGTAGAGAGAGACATAACTCAATGATATTCAACCTCACTCTGATACAAAGTTTGTCACTTCTGCGTTTCACCCTTAGATGTAACCGGCGTCGTCTTCCTTTTTAAGGACTAAGATTAACCTCTTAGTCTCATGTCATTACATTCATAGGTTGAAAAATCCAGAAAAAATTAAAAATTCATTATAACTACTTGGAGTTTTACATAGACCTCTACATAGACATAAAATTTATACATATCGATTATACATAGACCTTTCGTATAGGAAGGTTACATAGCCTTCTACTTTTATTGCACAAACATATACATAAAATTTAGAAATACTCTCAACAATTTTCTCATCTCATACCATCTAAAGGATTATCAAAATATTGGCATAGCCCTTACATTAAATCCACAATACCATATATAGGTCATATAAAAGTGTGGTTTTCAATTAAAATTAAAGAGATGACAGAGAAGTTCGTAAGTTAGATGATGACATTGCCCTCGAAAGTTCAGGACCTACCCCACTTGGATAAAGGAAGAATCCAAGCCTTCAACAATGTAGCCTTCCAAACTCTTCAACAACCGGAACCTAAAATGTTTGAGAAAAGGCAAGAAAATGGGGTTAGTACTCCACATTTACTAAGTATGAGATCTTATGCACATACACAAGAGAAATATAATAAAAAGGACTTTTTTAGTCAAAACATGTCCTTTTACCCCTCTAGGGGCCTAATTCAAAGTCAAGTAAGTCACATAAACCAACTAAAAATGCTTACTATCTCAACAAGTAACACTAATCCCAACATACTTGAAACCATGATTTCCGACAACCCTAACATCAAGGAATAATATCACAAGAGTGAATAAGAGTCAAACATATTATAATAAGCATGACAACTAGTCACAAGTCTTTATCAAATCAACAAGTGCAATGACCAATCAAATCTCTGTAACCTTACTCAATCAAGTATCTTCAACAAGAAAACAGGACCAATGTCCAACTTTACATAACATGACATTTAGGTTTACATTGCATCATATATTAACATTATAACCCAAGGCATATTCATGAATGAACAAATTAATATATAGTATCAACAATGGGCCATAGTCATCATATATACATCATATATTATCATAACATAAACATATATAAGAACGTCCTCCTAAGACTCCCCTCAAGGCTTGATAGTGCAATGTTTAGGTAGAGTCCCATACCCCTACCTAGACCAAGCTAGACCCCTTAGGTTATCTAAGTTAGAGTTCAAGTCCTTTATTTTGTTTTACCTGTTGGGAATATCTTGCCCTAACCGACATAGACCACATGAGCTAGTTGTGGAATCCGGTGTCATTAAAACCTACACCGAAAGAAGGAGAACTACTTGCCAAGGTAGTACCAAAACATGAAACATAGCAACACGTGGATCAACTACCTATTATTCCTATGGGGGAAACATAGTTCAAGAACTACGAGATTTAGTTAGGACCCTCTTTATGAGCCATGCATTATAGTCTCCAATATCAAGACTAGCATGATAGGCCTATAATTTTTCTTAATTTAATCATAATAATACCATAGGATGGTTATCTAATCAACAACCAACTTAATTGAATGATCACAATGCAATATAGGTCAAGATCACTACCTAGGGTTAGGGATTGAGGATCATGTTCTTCAATTTAGACCAAACCATCAACAATTACCATAAAAAAGTTAAATTACATGTTAATATACTCAATATAACCTAAAGAAATCATTAACAACTCAATTCATAACTTCAATTTCATAATTGAATGAAACCCATAAGAAAACTCAACTTTTGAAATCTATTTTGAAGGAACCCTTTGAGGAAAGAGTCTAAAAGGTTATTAGAACCCATACCTTAAAGTTTGAAAAAAAAATTATGGTGAAATCGTCCCTTTCCAACCCCCAAACCCTAATCTTTGCTAGTGTTCAATGGTGAGTTCAAGTAGAGAGAGAAATAAGAGAGAAGGAAGAGAGTTTATTTGAGAGTTGTATTTAGATTAATGAAGGTTGGGAGTATTTATATTGTGTCTTAAAGAAAATTAATTAGACTCTCTTAACCCCTAATGAAACCACCAAACCCTCTAAATAATTTAATGAGACCATATTAAATTTGGCAGAAAACTCGACCCTCACGAGCGAAACACCAATTGACGGGCCATCTGTGAGTCAACGGTCCCTCACCCTATGTCCTACACTTTGTTGAGGAGTTCAGAGAGTGTGCAGGTGAGGGGCTTCCATGCATTGGCTAAGTGTGGGACGACGGTGGCATCGACTCTCCGTCGATCCACACACGAACCATAATCTGAACCTCTGCAATCCATCGATGAGTTCAGAGCCTATTCAGGTGAAGGGACCTTCTAAACCAGACTAAGTGTGTGAAGACGGTGGAATCAACGCCCCGTCGGTCTACACACGGGCCTTCTTCTGTTCCGTCGATGAACAGTTCCAGGCAGTGTTTCATCAAACTACAAGGGTCCTCCTCAAGGGACCTTGATTAGTCCTTGGAGAGTCGTACCCAGACGTTTCAACCATGAAGAAACTCAAACACCCATTAGCTACCTTTCCACCAATTTTTGTACAATTCTGACTCCTAAAAGTTAGTCAAATAGGCTAAGGCACACTAACATCCCTTTGAACCAACTTCCTGGACGTCATGGATGTTCTTGGATATTTTGGTTCTTAAACCTTCTTAATGACCTATATTCATTAAAAATGGACTTAGAACAGTGCTTAGACCTTATGACACCTATATTTTGATTTACGACACATCTTGGATTTTCAAGGTGTAACATGGGTTGTCAGTCAAGTCTACCAATCGATCTTTACTAAAATGAGCATAACCTTTTCGTCAAAGATATGATTTTTGAAAACTCAGTGGCATTCGAAAGAGGATTAAATTATCTTTCATTTGATTTGTCATGGGACATCTAATTTCTTGTGTGCTAAGAGTTATGATAGTTTCAAGTTTACCCAAAAATAATTTTGCTCTAACTGGTTATTGACGCTCACCTACGGTCTAACCGTGGACTGTACTGGTCGTCCGTGGGTGGGATCAGAGACTTTAAGGATTTTTTTTTGAGAGATGGTACCCCACTTATAATTTGTGGTCCTACCTGTGGTCTGTTGGCGATTCCATTGGTACTGGCACAAGACTTTCTGAAGACTAGGATTTTCTTTATTTGGATATATGAGGTACTACAATTTAGTCATTTAATATACAATCACTCGAATTGAATTATGCTTTCTACGAGACCATGGTAAACTAGTAATATAATCTATGTTGATTACCTCTCACTTTTATTCTGGAAGATCTATATTATGAGCCATTCCACGAGGCATCTGGTGATCTACCCGACTCTTTGGTAATTTGAGCACTTAGCAACGAACTCTGAAACACCCCTCTTCATACTACTCTACCAATATACTTCTATCAAGTTACGATACATCTCGATGGAACTAAGATGGATAGAAAATCATGAGCTATGAGCTTCCACCACGATCTTATATTGTAGTTCATCCACTGTTTGTACATTCAATCTACCTTGATACCTTAACACTTCATTTCCCTCTTGTTCAAAATCCATCACTTTTTCCTTACGAACATTTTCTTCAATCTATGAAAAATTGGGTCTTGTTCTTATTTATCTTTCACTTCAAACACTAATGATGATTCAACCCCATTCATCAATATAAATACTTCTTTATTAGAATCCATTAACCCAACTCCCAATAGTGCAAGTATGTGAACATATTTGGCTAATCATTTCTTACCTTCCTCAACATGGGTGGTACTACCCATAGACAATATTCTCAAAGCATCAATGACAACATGGACTTACCTAGGTGATATAGAATACTCATGTCATAATCCTTGAGTAACTCGAACCACCTCATATGTATGAGATTAAGTGCTTTCATACATAATAAAGGCTTTGGTGATCCGTGAACACATCAACATAAAAACCATTAAGATAGTGACACCATATTTTGAAAGTGAATACTACAACAACCAACTATAGATCATGGGTTGGGTAATTCTTCTCGTGAATCTTAAGCTGTCTGGAGGCATAATTTATAACTTTTCCATTTTGCATCAATACATATCCCATTCCAACTCTGGACGCATCACAATACACGAAAAAACCTTGCGTACCTTTTATTAAGGTAAAGTTAACACTGGCAATAGCCAACCTAGTCTTCAATTTTTAAAAGATTTCCACACAAACTTCATTGTTTTTTGAGTTAGGTTAGTCAACGAGGATGAAATAGATGAAAACACCCTGACCAACCTCTTATAGTAACTAGCCAATTCTAAAAAACTCCTAATATCAGTTGGAGATGTGGGTCTAGTTTATTTTTTCACTATCTCAATCTTCTGAGTGTCATCTCGAATCACATCACAAGAAACAATGTGGACTAATAATGACAGTAACTCAAGCCAAAACTAATACTTAGAAAATTATGCATACAACTCTCTATCTATGAGAGTCTAGAGAAGTACTTTGAGATGACTAGCATGATCCTCCATATTACTCGAATAAATCAAAATGTCATCAACGAAAATAATAAGAAACATATCAAGATAGGTCTCAAACACTCTCTTCATTAGATACATGAATGTTGCAAGAGCAAACCAAATCACATAATTAGAAACTCATAATGACCATAAAGAGTCTTGAAATTTATCTTAGGAATATCATTCTCTCTTAGTCTCAACTAATGATAGCCTGATCGGATGTATATCTTAGAAAAACAAGTGTCACCCTGAAGCTGATCAAAATAATAATCAATTCTTGAAAGAGGATACTTATTCTTTATAGTGACCTTGTTCTATTTGCGCTAATCAATACACTTTCTAGGAGTATCATCCTTCTTCCTCACACATAAGACCGGAGCTCCTTAAGGTGCGCACTTGGTCAAATGAAACCTTTTTGAAGAAGGTATTTTAAACTTCTCTTTTAACTCTTTCAACTCTGTTGGATCCATTCTATATGGAAGAATAGAGATAGGATGATTATCAGGAAGAATATCTATACCAAAGTTTATTTTTATCTTAGGAAGAACTTCCAAAAGATCTTTTTTAAAGACCTACAAAAACTCACTCACAACTGGAACTGAATGAATATGTGGTGTATCAAGACAAGAGTCATTAACTCAGATTAAGTGGTAGATATACCCCTTGGAAACTAACTTTTTCGCCTTAAAGTACTAAATAAAACGACCATTAGGCACCATTTAACTACTGCTCCACTCTATAACTAGCTCATTAGGAAACTGGAACCGTAAAACACTTGAGTTCTACAGTAAATTGAGGCTTAAAAAACATGAAGTCAGTCCATACCTAGAATAATATCGGAATCTACCATGTCTTACTCAATTAAGTTAGCCATAATGTCCTTGTAATTTATAGATATGGTACAATAAAGATAAACTCTCTTAGCTAGAGTAGACTCACCAACATGTGTAGAAACACTAAAAGGCTCAAGAAGTTATTTGAGAATAATGTCGAACCTCATCACAACATAAAGAGTCAATGAAGATAAAATCGCACCTGGATCTAGTAGTGCATGAACATCAAAAGTATGGACCTTGATCATACCAGTGACAACATTTGGCGAATTCTCTTACTCTTGGATACTGGTGATAATATAGATATGATTTTATCTTTTGTATATCCCTAAATGGCTTCTCTAAGGTCAACTCTGTTTGGCGGAGACGCGGAAGAAAATTGATCTTTGTTGCCCCCATTACCACCTCGCTGCATGTTTTTTGGTGTGATAATTATGTCTAAGGTTATAAATGAGAAGGAAGAAGAAAATGAGGTTATACTATGATATATAGATATATGAGAGACCTTAGTTGGTTTTGAATAGTAATGTGGGAAAACTCTAGTTGATGTTGCAGAGACGATAAGAGTAACCCCACTTTATACGAAATCCAGCCGTCATTCGAGGATGAATGATCCCAAGGGTAGATTAACACCCAAGAAACTTTTGAAATAAGACTCGAACAATCCTTCATTGCGAGTAGGATTTTACCATGGAATATAAGATTTATTAGTATTATGGTCAGGTCACTAGATATAGCATCTTGAGTTTCAAAAAGAATTATAGAGAATTCATTCAAGTCATTTCTTAGTTCTTTTAAGTTTTGGGTCAACTTAAAACAAAAATATTTTTAAGTACAGGGTGAGTTAGGAGACCCAGAAGATATCAAATGAAAGATCTCTAAGTTCTCTTTCCGGCGCCACCGAGTATGATAATTTTTGAGCTCTTACAAGCAGATATGTCCATTTGAAGTAAGACTATTTATTTAAGGAAAGTTACCCAGATTTAAGATGGGTATTTTGGTCTTTTCCTTAGCCTGTCAGATTTAATTCATTTTTATCAGATTTAATTCATTTTTAGTAATTAAATAGAGGTTTACACAGATTTAGTTCAGTTTACGCAATCATAATTCATTCTAGGGTTTTACAAAATAGTTCAAGAAGAAAAAAGAGGAGAAAAGTCAAGGTTCCATCAAATTCTTGAGGTTTCATTGCAGATTCCGCCAAGGGTTTGATCCCTAAAAGGTATGTAAGCTTCCAAAGTGTTGGGTTTGTTCACCCACACATAATTCATGAGTTTATTTTGTGAATCTATCCGTAAATATAGAACAATTTAATTTCATTATGAGTTCTTGATATCTGTTCTTGAAGTTTCCTTATCAATTAAGTTTAAATGTAAGATTTTACATGGGTCAACTTCAAACGATCATATCTCTTGGAATATAAAGATTCACATTGCCCATAACTTATTAGTTTGAAGGTAATTGAATCTACTTTCTAATGCCACAAATTTCGCGTCAATCCACTTTCTAAGTAAAAAGTTATGACCATTATGTAACCAAATACAGTGATGTTACGAATTAACCAACGGAAAAATATTTAAAAGGTTCAGTTTTGTCCTTTTACCTCCAAGAAAGCCCTAAACGAATTTTTTAAATAATGAAAGGCTCATGACAATAATATTTTCATATTTTAATCCATCATTCTCTTCTCTCTCAAACCCTAGGGCAAAACCCTAAAATCAAAGTACAAGACTCCATTCAATATTAATTAAATCTTTTTCAAGATATTTTCCATCTTTTTCAAAATTCTTATTCAAGGTAAGGTTTTCTCCAAGAATTTCATCATTTACAACTCATATTCCTCCATACAATTATGAACCACAAATAAAAATCATAAATCTTGGCCATAGAGATTTTGAGAAACTAATTCAAGAATCTCATAAAAGATTTTTTTATTTTTCTCCCTCAAGATAGGGTTTCAAGGCTTCTAATCAAGTTATTTTTCAATATTCTTCTAGAAACTTGTTCTTCCAGGTATGTAAGGCTATCATAGTGTTGGATTAGTTCGTCCTCACAGCCCACATCTTCTTTCAAATCAGTAAAAGAGAAATCTAGTATTTTACCGCTAGATTTGACTATTCTTCAGATAAGTTTATTTGAGTTCTTCAGTTCATATATTTTACAGAAATATTATTCCTAATTATTGAGTTTTGATATTTTTATTGAGATCCTTGAGTTGATTTGTTCATTTCTATAAATAAGCACGAACCCTATTTTGAGTAATAAATCATGAGAAGTTTCTCAAAGTCAACCCTTGAGTTTCAAACTGTGTTTTAAGGAAGTGAGTATGATAATGAGAAGAGTTTCATACAAGAGCTACATATTGTTATTTAGACCTTCAAGTCGAGTCGATCATTCCCATAAATTCCACTTCAAGTCCATATGTTGAGTATCTTTAAGAGGAGTAGTATCTTAAAGTTCTAAGTCTTCAGTATTGAGTTCCTAATAATTTTGCGATTATATTCCTAATGAACGGGCTACTAAATGTTATCCATTAAGGTGCTTGAGTTGAGTATTAGATGCCCATAATTCCTCATGAACCATATGAGTCGGGCAATTTTGAGATGAGAGGTATTATTGAGTCCTTGAGTTGAGTAGTTCATGCCCATAATCACGAAAGAACCCTCCAAGTCCAGCATTCTTGAGATGATTAATATCATTGACTCCTTAAGTTCTAGAGTGTTGAGCTCCAACTATTGAGTTTTATGCATGGTTATTGAAAATCTTAAATTGAGTTGTTCACGTCTATAATTTGGCAGGAGCCTTCTTTGAAGAAGTCATTTTGTACAAATTATTTTAAAACTTGTTTTAAGACTTAAGAATATGAATTAGAAGAAGAGTAGATGATTTAATTTTCTTTCAAATGATATATAGGAACTACGGTATTCTTAAGAGTAAATATTTTCACATTTAAGATGAGTGGAAACACCAATTTTTGAAAGAGTTTTCTTGAGTAGTTTTAGTACCAACTCTTTTAAGAGAAAGATATTCATAAAAAATCTCAAACAAGAGAAAAAGTTATGGTCTTAAACATATGAGCTAGTTAAATTTTGGGAGTAGTATTGCACACCGATATGGGGACGAGTTCAAATAACTCAAGTCTCTATAAACAATATAGCCAACGTGGATAAAAAGGATCATACTTTTAGATGATTCCTTAATGGTTTTATGATAATACTAGTGGATCCATTTAGTAGTAGGTTTTATACCCCGACAAAGAGTAGGATAGTTCTAGAAGCCTGAATCACAAGATGTATCATCACATGCTCATATTGATTGTTGTCTATTAGAGTATAATACCTCAAAATGACTTAGGTGAAGCTAGAGCCTAAAATGGTGGTCATGATGTTCTAAGGTCCTAAAGGTCTATAATGTTGTATTGAGGAACTGTATATAGTTGTAGGTGCATTGGAAGTCAAACCTCAAGGACGACCAAGACGTTCGACGACTAAGTCACATATGTGACTCATATATGGTTATGTGCCTAATTGTGTGTTTCATGAGTTAGTGAGGTCAATATATGAGTTATTATAGTGTTTATAGGATCTTTGTCATGTTTTGTGATGTTTGGAGGTCAAACGTCCAAGAACGTCTATGATGTTCGAAAGGTTTGCCTTGTAATGACCTTGTGCGTCTATGCATGTTTGGTCGAATTTACGTGTTCGTTTTGAATGAAATTCATGTGAGAGTTCCTAAACTCATATACGAGCATCTTTGGATTGGAAAAGTCCGAGAGAACATCCCCAAGTACCATCCAAGGACCTTGAGGAAAGACCCATGTTGGTGGCCAAGACTGCCCAAGACAGCCCAACCTACGGAGGCAATCAACGCCAAGTGGGGTAGTCGACACCTCGTAGGTGAGTATTTGTCGATGGAAAAATAGGAGTGTGTAAGGATGGTCCAAACACAATCCTCATTCCCAAATCAAAGACAAACATGATGGTCCGTTGGTTAAGGGATGGGTCGTCGATTGGCAAGTCGTTGGTGGACTGCCTACCTGCATTGTTCACTGTAATTTCAAAGGATGAATTTAAAAATGACTTTTGACGGTTCCTAAAAGGTATTTGGGGTACTTTAAACATGTTTATGAGCCTGAAACACTTAGAAGATTTCATTCTTCAAAAATAAAAACCCAAATTCCCTTAGAATTTTTCTAGAACTCTATTGGAGCCAAAACTCAAGGAAGGGCTTGGATTGGAGAATTAAGTGGAGATTATTCATCCAATTGTAGGATTAGGTTCAGTTAGGCTTGGTTTTTGATCATTTAAAATCTGTTAATCAAGGAGCCCAAATTCAAAGAAGTTTTCAAAGATGAATTGCCTAATTTCATGAACTATCCATGGGTTCTTGCATTACAGGTTTTTAAGCATTGAGTATTGATTAAATTGTTATTATTTTTATTATTTTAACTCAACTAACCTATGAACCCATGTAATTGATGAAACCTAGTTTTTGACTACTATATGGGTTAAGTAATATTGATCTAATGCTTATGAATTCTAGTGTAGTTTTCAATGGGCTATTGAATGATGTATAATTGTATTGAATTCATATATAGGTTGTCTTACATTGATGAATCTTTAATAAGCCTAGTTTCGTTGAGTATGATAATTTTTATATTGCATTGATGTTCATGTCCATTGGTAAGGGCCTTGTGGTATTGAATTGGTTGGTTTAGCGTTGGATTGAACTGTTGAGGATGGAGTGGTGGTAAACTTCCCTAATTCACTTTATCTCATGTTAATTAGACTTCAATTATGTTGTCATCGGTATAGTCCACTTATGGTGGCGATGTTGTGTGCTTTACTTGCAATTGATGTGTCCTTGCCGGAGTTACTTTATGTGATACGCTGATCATGGCCTTGTAGGCACTATTTGAAGAACTATAAAAACTTGTGTAGTTGATTTATGTGAAGTATGAGCATATATATATACATGTAAAGCAATGTTAAAGTATGTGTTCTTTCTACTTATATTAGATAATCATGTTAGATTATGACTATGTGTTTATATGTGTAGTCTTAGATGTTGATCCATGATTGTTTCTACTTGACTATATGAGTATATGATGTTTATATTAATGATGGTATGATAATGTTTAGTATGACATAAAGATGAAAAGGGTCATTCCTAAGTGATTAAAATAATGATATGTTATATGTGATAAACTAAAGAATGTTGTGTCTTGTTTTGGTAGACTTGTGTCCCTCACTCGATACATGTATGAATGATATGTATATATGTGATGTATTGACTAGTTAGGCTTAGTGCACCCTTATCATGTATGAATGAATATATATATGAGACCTTAGAGGATGTTAAGAAGGTCATATACGTGGAACCTTAAACCTAGTGGTAAGGTTATGAGTGTTGAAGTCGAAGAGTCGTAATGGTATCCTTCAGGTAAAGGATGATGGAATTAGGGTTGGTTGGCTGGAACGATATCATATCATCCTTTAGGAAGTCATAATGAGCTATCTATGTCGCCATTGTAAGGTAGCCCTAGTGGACATATTTGGTAGGGTGAATGTGATTGGGTTATGAACTATATATGGAACCCCTTTGTATGAACCTTTAATGTCAATTATTCTATGAGAACAAAGGCTAGCACCGAGTGATTATGTCATGGGAAGTAGCTCTACTTGAGAAGGAGACTAGAGTACAATGTAGGTCTACTTGAGAATTACACTAGAGTGCATAAAAGCCCTTCATATACTTTAACCATGTGCCTACATGGGATATGTCCTATTTCAACTCTTTGCAAATAGAACACCCTTATCAGAGTAGGTTAGAACTCCGGATTCCATGTCTAGCTATCATGGTATATGTTGGTTATTGCCTATTCTCATCATATGGGATAACTACTAGCCTTAGAGAAGTTCTATGAGATTTAGGTGGTTGAATGGGACGCTATCTAAAGATTGCACAATAGGCTTTGAAGGTGTTAGTTAGAGTCCCTAGGTCTTGTCCAAGACCATTACTTGAATTTCCTTATGTGATGAATGAGTATTAAATGAACTAATGAATGTAATAACTTAGGTTAAGAAATTATGTTAAATGAATAAGTACTTACCTATAGTAGTTAAGGGTTGTCTAGTTAAGGTGTGAAGGGGGCATAAGAATGGTCACTTTGTATTTTACCTAGATAAGTTTGAATAATGAATCTAGTTAGGGAAAATGTTGATTATATAGACATTATTTAAGTAATCTTGAAGAGGTCAATCATAGATGTTATCTTCTTGATTTACTTAAGTAAGTCTTTTGATAAACTTTGGTAGGAGAATGTCACATTATTTATGTGTTGTTGTATTAGGTGAGAATGACTCTATCTTAGGTAGTCTATTGGATCTCTTAAGTGTGTGGGTAAGGGGTTATATGGACGGTTGCTTCACAACTCACTAAAGTGAGACTTAGAATCACCTTTGGTAGAAGGATCTCATGTTCATGTGTATAATGTTTTGTAAGAATGTGTTGATATCATTAGATGTGGTTTGAAGGATCATTTAGGTGTTCCTAAAGAGGTTGTATAGGAGGTCTCTCTTTGTCTTACTGTAACAACCCTAAAAAAGGATATGCTAAGTAATGCTTAATGTGTCTAGAATGCCAATGATTAGACCGGGTTCACACGAATTGATGCGCGTAGAACCAGACTCCGAAATCCTTGCTACATCAAATACAACTAACTTGGGGAGTTACTTGAGATAGGAAAGGTTGGGTCCAACCATGTAGGTCTCTCGAATACGAAGATTTACTTGAAGGAGTCTTTACCGGACTTCAATAGGGAAAATCATAGGTTTGGAGGGTCTAGGGGGAAAATGGTCTTTTTCCAGGCTAAGGTTAGTATCATAATTACACTAAATATATAATTAATTATTTAATTAATACGATGGATGGGCACTTTGGGGAAAGAGGGCCGAAATTGGGCTCTTGAAGTGAAGTCTTGCTCCACCCGGGTTCGAACCTAGGTGGAAACAATGAATAAAATTGTTTTTAGTTTCAGTTGGTAAATCGTTGTAACTAATTTATAATTATTATTTATTACCTGATTTAAAATAAGAGTAAATCAGATTTTCAATAATTAAATAAAAACCTTATTTGACTAAATCCTAAACTAGACTCCAAATCCTAAGAAAACTCTTCTCTCCCACGCTCATCTCTCTCTCTCACGTATCTATCCGTCTCACTCACGATTCTCTCTTCCAAATAACTTAAAAAAACATTAGTTAAACCAAAGCTCTTCACACTTGAAGAACTCACAAAGAAAATATATGAAAACTAACAAAATGAATCACGTAGGCAAAGAGAAGTTTGTCCATCGAGTTGGTGTTCACATTGAGAGGATTTGGACGTGATTTTTGGAGAAGATTTTGGGAAGAAATTATAGGTTTCAATGTCATAAAAGGTATGAGTTTTCTTACCTTTGGTCCATTTTTCAAGAGACCCTTAAAGGCTCAGATGAATCTATTCGAAAACTAGGGTTGTTCCCATTCTTATCAAACTCCTTATCCCTAGTATCCCTTTGATCTCAATGTGTAATAGGTTAGAGATCATGTTGTTGGTATGTTTTCTGGTAGTTTAAGTATGAAGTTTGATTTTCGTGATAATGTGTTCTTGATTATGTGTTTTGAATTGTAAGCATGTTAAGTTCATGTGAACCGAAAGTATGTGAAAAATGATATGTATTTATGGATTAATTTTATGTGTGAATGTTTGTGTAAATCATGAGGTGTAAAAGTGGTGTAATGTTGCTGGATGAAATTGTAATTCTTGGCTGAATATAATCATAACAAGATTACATTTAAAGATGCAACAAATGCTCCACGAAATTCCTTAAGAATTAACGTATGAATGATGATAAAAAGAATCTGAAAATAGTGAACAAATTTTCAGCATTTGGTAAGTTGGGTTCGACCAAACAAAATCATACAAAATGCAATGAAAAATAAATGTAAAATAAGTTAGATCACTAAGAGTTGAACCCAAGACATCATTACATGAAAGCTACAAAAAGAATCAACAAAAGATTAAGGCAAAAATGGATTGTAAGAGACTAAATTTCCAGTTTGCTGGAAATAGTAGTCTCGGCCAACTTTTAAAAAATGTGCTTCATTTAATTTTTTAAATTTTTTTGAGGGCATTGGGGATTGAACCAATGAAATCACTAAATGAAAATTTCATAAAAAATTCGCAAGAAAAATGCAAGGAAAAATAGATGTGGTGTGTGGGAATTGATCCCAAAACCTCTTGAATGGATGAAATAGTTAGGAGAAAAAATAAAGGAGAAAATAAATGTGAATAGTGGGGATTGAACCCACAAACTCCTTGACTTAAACCAAAAAGGAGAGCAGAAAAAGAGAGAAAATATATTAGGATTGATGGGGATCGGACTAGGGTCCCCTTTAATATGAAAAATGCGATTATCAAGTTTAAAATAAGTTTAAGTGTTGTACAAGGGATTCTAAATCGGGTTCCCTCGACCAATTCCTTATTTAAACATAAGTCATACATAAGTAAATATTTAATGAATGCTGCCTCTAAAGATCGAAATCAATATCTTGGCGTCTTGTACAACATTGTCTTGGGTAAATATGAATAACTTAGACAAACTATGAATGAAGCCCCATGGCTTGTATGTATAGATTTATAAGTCTAGCATATGTTTAAACATAAGTGAACCTAAGGTGTATGTAATGAAATGATGTAACCCTAAAAGCGTTAAGTAAGAATGTGAAACACACTAAATGTCCAAGTGCATTGGTGTATGTGAAACGAACAATAAAATGATGAAATGAACAAAAAAATGATGAAGTGAACAATGAAATGATTAAACCCTAAAGGGTTAAGTAAGAGTGTGGAACGCACTAAATGGCCAAGTGCATTGGCATATGATGAAATGAACATTCACGTAAAATGGGGTGAGTAATTATGAAGAACGAATATTCTAATGTTAATGAATGTGGTGACAAAATGATATGATGCTAATGTAAAAGATGAGAGCAATCCCAAATGAGCCTAATTTAATGTTACCAAAATGTACTCCCCTATGAGAGTGTAGAGTTAATGAAGAGAACAGTCTCTATGAACACTTTAATGAAAGTATTGAGATTAACACACTTAATACTATTAATGAGATAAGAAATCATCTATTGAGCTATGATGTCCTCATACTAGAAGCCAACTTCCATGACGTATGAGTTGAATGTAATGGAACTTCATATTAAGCACCAATAGACTAGATATAAGCGGTGATGCCTTCTTTCGGTAAGGGCGGAGGTTCACGTAACTCTCATGAGATGAGATTGTCTGGCATGTCGGGTATGGATCTCCTTATATGTCCTAGTCTTCGAACCTATACTGCCAATATATGGATCTGTTGGGTTCAATTCCCATGAACGCTAGCATGTTTTGGATCACTTTAGCCTGTGATTCCACCTCTTTTCGGTGTGGGGTTTCATGACATTGGATTTCATGATGCTTACATGATCTGTGTCGGTTAAAGTTAAAGTTTCCCATGAATGAATGAGGCCTGCCTCAAATGATGCACATAATAAAATGAATGATACCAAAGGTTTTAGGCTAGGTTAATCAAGAGGTGAGCTAGACCTATGTAATGAAACTAGGTCATTCTTGATCATTGCACAGCGAATCCGATGAATGTCTTAAACTACATCCCAGGTATAGCTGGTGTATACACTAGCCTATGAATGAAATGAAATGAAGTACGTATGAATGAATGAAGCTGACTCTTTGTTTGCTAAAGAAGGCTCCATAGTTGAGGTCCCATACGTTGAGCCCTCATTTTTGAAAAATCTTGATGTCAAGTCCATGATTCCAAGGTCTCATGGCATATGAACGAATAATATGAAAAATGTTATGTGTCATATGCAATATGTTATGTGCTATGTACATGATGTTATGTGTTGTGTGCATTATGATAAGTCTGATTATACATGTCACTTTCATGGCATGACTTTGCTAATTCAAATTAGGAAAGTTCACTCACTTTCCTAATCCAAATTTGGAAAGTTCACTAACTTTCCTAATCACAATTTGGCAAGTCTATTGACTTGTCTTTCCATAATCATGTTGTTAAGAAAGAGTTTTTCTAAATCATGCATGTCCTTGGTGTGTGCTTGCATATACCCGTGCTTAGTACAAGTGTGTACTAATCCCATAAAACTCTACAATATTAGGTGCATGCATAGGTGGATGCTAGAGCTACAGGTTGACAATGAAACTATCAGGACGTGGAGCATTCATCTGAACATGGTAGGCCCTCATGCTTTCAAGGATGCTTGCCCATTATATTCTAGCTTTGTTATAGGATTGAGCTAGTGGAGTATGTTCCACTAGCATTTCTTTCAGATTTTTTTCAGACATTGTATTGGTGCCATTTTGATAAGTATACATTTAATTCTATATTAAACTATTTCTTTCATTTGATGATATTAATGTTAGATGGTTGATGGTTAACAATTATGAATCTAATATAATGATTAGTATGTATGTTAAGAAACAAAAATTTTCAAATTTTCCACTAAAATTAACCTAGACGAAGTAAAAATGACGTAAGTAGGATAGTCTGTGACCTCTAAGAGGACAATGACGCCGGTCTCGTCTAGGGTCTAGACTCCGGTAGTGACAAAGTTGGTATCAGAGTACTAGGTTAAATACCGAGGATAATAAGTTCACATCAACCACATTGAGTATTTTCTAAGTCATGGTAGTGAAGTGCACCACTATCCTGGATTAGAGACTGCATGATGCGTAGGAAAATTCCCCTTGTTCTAATCTTATCGTGCCTTCTCTAATGTCGGATTTCTTGAACTTTGGTACAGATGGACCAAGCTAGCACTTTACAAACTAAGGTTATTGGGTTTGAATAATGTGGAGAAGTCTGAGTTTGCATCGTACCAGCTAAACGATGTAGCTCAATCCTGTTATAAGGTGTGACAAGATAGCAGATCCTTAGAAGAAGGTCATATTACTTGGGATCTTTTCAAGATGGCTTTTCTGGGGCGGTTCTTTCCCAGATAAATGAAGGAGGATAAGGTTGAGGAATTTATCAACCTTAAGCAGAGTTCGATGTCAGTCATGGATTACTCCCTGAGGTTTGTAAGACTTTACATCCTAGGAGAGGCCACCTTGTAGGAAGTGTGGTATATTGCATGGGGGAGAATGTATGATGGACTCTAATGCTTGTTACAGATGTGGCAAATCGGGTCACATGATGAAGGATTGTCTGAATATGAGAAGTGAAGAAGAAGGTAAGGAGAGAGTTAAACCTTATGGTCCATGTGAAGAGGCTCCAAGGAGGCAACGATTCTTTGCACTCAAGTCTTGGGGTGCAGGGGAAGGCACCTCAGGTGAAGTCTCGGGTGCGTAGCCTTAATTAGTCTTTCATGTATTTGACTGTGTATGTTGTTTACGCACTAGTATGAGGTTAATATGTTTTGAGTCATCATGTTAGTTGCTGATTTGTATGACTTACATGTTTACTTATGTTGTATGCTTTCATGAGACTAGTTTAGGAAAGAGTTTCTTAGTCTATTAATGTGAAGCTACTAGTAGGTATCAAGAGTGTGCACCATCATGTTAATATGTGAATAAGATATTCACCAATGGGGATTATTGAATTACCTATGTAGGCATACATTCAAAAGATGACTTACTTATTTTTAGTAGAGAGTAGTGTCATTCGGGGACGAATGTTTCTAGGGGGGGGGGGATAATATAACAACCCTAAAATTCGATATGCTAAGTAAGCTTATTGTGTCTAGAATGCCAACGATTAGATCGGGTTCACACGGATTGATGTGCGTAGAACCAGATATCGTAACCATTTCTACATCCAAGCCAACTAACTTGGGGAGTTAGTTGATATAGGAAAGGTTGGGTTCAACCATGTAGGGCTCTCAAATACGAAGATTTACTTGAAGGAGTCTTTACCGCACTTAAAAAGGGAAAATCTTAGGTTTGGAGGGTCTAGGGGTAAAATGCCCTCTTTCCAGGCTAAGGGTAGTATCGTAATTACCCTAAATATATAATTAATTTTTTAATTAATAAGGTGGAGGGGAATTTTGGGGAGAGAGGGCCAAAATTGGGCTCTTGAAGTGAAGTCTTGCTCCACCCGGGTTCGAACCTAGGTGGAAGCAATGAATTGAATTGTTTTTAAATTAAGTTGGTAAGTTGATGTAATTAATTTATATTTATAATTTATTATCTGATTTAAAATAAAAGTAAATCAAATTTTTAGTAATTAAATAAAAACCTTATTTGACTAAATCCTAAACTAGACTCCTAATACTAAGAAAACTCTTCTCTCCCACGCTCATCTCTCTCGCACGTCTCTATCACTCTCACTCACGATTCTCTCTTCCACATAACTTCAAAAACCTGTAGGTAAACCAAAGTTCTTTACACTTGAATAACTCACAACAAAAATTTAAGAAAACAAACGAAATCAATCACGTAGGCAAAGAGAAGTTTGTGCGTTGAGTTGGTGTTGACTTTGAGAGGATTTGGACGTGATTTTTGGAGAAGATTTTGGGCAGCAAGTTGAGGTTTGAACTTCATAAAAGGTATGGGTTTCTTACTCTTTGTCCCTTTACCAAGAGACCCATAAAGGCTCAGATGAATCTACTCGAAAACTAGGGTTGTTCCCGTTCTTGTCGAACTCCTTGTCCCCAGTATCCTCTGATCGCAATCTGAAATAGGTTAGAGATCATCTTGTTGGTATGTTTTCTGGTAGTTTAAGTATGAAGTTTGATTTTTGTGATAATGTGTTTGGATTTGTAAGCATGTTAAGTTATGTGAACCGAAAGTATGTGAAAATGATATGTATTTATTTATGTGCGAATGTTTGTGTAAATCATGAGGTATAATAGTGGTGTAATGTTGCTTTATGAAATTGTAATTCTTGGCTGAATATAATCATAAAAAGATTACATTTAAATATGCAACAAATGATCCACGAAATTCCTTAAGAATTAACGTATGAATGATGATAAAAAGAAGCTAAAATAGTGAACAAATTTCCAGCATTTTGTAGGTTGGGTTCGGCCAAACACAATCGTACAAAATGCAATGAAAAAATGAATGTAAAATAAGTCAGATCACTAAAGTTTGAACCCAAGACATCATTGTTAGGTTTTATTTGTCCTAAATTTCTTACCATAAATAGGTTTTCCTTTAAGGAAAATGTTTTGAATTGACTAATCCTTTTCTTGTAGGAAATGGTTTAGGACTCCATAAATAGAGGAATGTTCCTTCTAAGTTAATCAGCATTCACAATGTAGTTTTAAGGGCTTTGAGAATTTTGGTTAGGGGGAGAATTTATGGGTCACAAGCTTGATATGTTATCACTTGTGTGAACCTCCCATGTATTCCGAGTGATTTGGTTGAGGTTGTTTCCCTCTGTAATTTGTATTCTCATATTTATAGTGGATTGCTCATCTCCTTTGTGGACGTAGGTCGATTGACCGAACCACGTTAAATCTTTGTGTCTTTTGGTATATTTCTCGTTGTCTTCTTACTCGTGATCTTTTGAGGTTTGCTTTGTTAGCTTCCGCATTTACACCCGCTTATTTTCGGTCCTAACAAATGGTATCAGAGCCAGATTCAATGATGGAGTCAGGTTTAGTGGTTCGATAATCGATGATTGAACCAGGTTAGAAGCAGGTGTTCATCTTGATGGGTGTAGTTGTAGTCGCAACCTTTTTGACAGTAATGAAGATTTTGTTGGAGAAATTGTTTCAGAGAGGTTCTCTGTGTTGAGACATAAGTTTTGCAAAGGAGATTATGGAGAGGAGAAGCAAGTTGTTGAAAATTAAATAAAGAAGGTGGACAAATTTATTTTTTCAGAAATTTAGGCCAAGGGGGAGATTTGTTAGGTTTTATTTGTCCTAAATTTCTTACCATAAATAGGTTTTCCTTTAAGGAAAAGGTTTTGAATTGACTAATCCTTTTCTTGTAGGAAAAGGTTTAGGACTCCATAAATAGAGGAATGTTCCTTCTAACTTAATCAACAATCACAATGTAGTTTTAAGGGCTTTGAGAGTTTTGGTTAGGGGGAGAATTTATGGGTCACAAGCTTGATATGTTTTCTTTTGTGTGAACCTCCCATGTATTCCGAGTGATTTGGTTGAGGTTGTTTCCCTCTGTAATTTGTATTCTCATATTTATAGTGGATTGCTCATCTCCTTTGTGGACGTAGGTCGATTGACCGAACCACCTTAAATCTTTGTGTCTTTTGGTATATTTCTCGTTGTGTTCTTACTCGTGGTCTTTTGAGGTTTGCTTTGCTAGATTCCGCATTTACACCCGCTTATTTTCGGTCCTAACAATCATTACATGAAAGCTACAAAAAGAATCAACAAAAGATTAACGCAAAAATTGATTGGAAGAGAGTAAATTTCAAGCCTGATCGAAATTGTAGTCTCGACCAACTTTTAAAAAATGTGCTTCGTTTAGTTTTTTTAAAAATTTTAGGTCATTGGGGATTGAACCCATGACATCACTAAATGAAAATTTCAAAAAAATTTCGTGACAAAAATGCAAGGAAAAATAGATGTGGTGTGTGGGAATTGATCCCAAAACCTCTTGAATGGATGAAATAATTGGGATAAAAAATAGAGGAGAAAATAAATGTGGAGAGTGGGGATTGAACCCACAACCTCCTTGAATTAAACCAAAAAGGAGAGAAGAAAAAGAGAGGAAATATTATAGGGTTGATGGGGATCGGACTAGGGTCTCCTTTAATCTGAAAAATGCGGTTATCAAGTTTAAAAAAAGTTTAAGTGTGGTCCAAGGGATTCGAAATCGGGTTCCCTTGCCCAATTCAGTATTGACACATAAGTCATACGTAAGTAAATATTTAATGAATGCTGCCTCTAAAGAGTGAAATAAATACTTGTCATATCTAAAAAATGCATAAGTCTTGTACCACATAATCTTGGGTAAATATGAATAACTTAGACAAACTATGAATGCAGCCCCATGGCTTGTATGTATAGACTCATAAGTCTAGCATATGTTTAAACGTAAGTCAACCTAAGGTGTATGTGATGAAATGATGTAACCCTAAAATGGTTAAGTAAGAATGTGAAACACACTAAATGGCCAAGTGTATTGGTGCATGATGAAATGAAAGAAGAAATGATGAAATGAACAAAGAAATGATGAAATGAACAATGAGAGGATGAAAGCCTAAAAGGGTTAAGTAAGAGTGTGAAACGCACTAAATGGCCAAGTACGTTGGTATATGATGAAATGAACATTCACATAAAATGGGGTGAGTAATTATGAAGTGCAAATGTGCTAATGTTAATGAATATGGTGACAACATGATATGAGGCTAATGTAAAAGATGAGAGCAATCCCAAATGATCCTAATTAAATGTTACCAAAATGTACTCACCTATGAGAGTGTAAAGTTATTGCTTCAGTCAACACTAAAAGATGATGAAATGAACATTCATGTAAAAAGGGATGAGTAACTAAGATGTATGTAATGAAATGATAAAACCCTAGAAGGTTTAAGTAAGAGTGTGATACACACTAAATGGCTAAGTGCATTGGCATATGATGAAATGAACATTCACGTAAAAGGGATGAGAAATTATGAAAAGCAATTGTGCATTGGCTAATGAATGTGGTTGCAATATGATAAGAGGCTAATGTGAAAGATGATAGAAATCTCAAATAATCCTAAGTAAATGTTACCAAAACTTACTCACCTATGAGAGTGTAAAGTTAATGAAGAGACCAGTCTCTATGAACACTCTAGTGAAAGCATTGAGATTAACACACTTAATACTAATGATGAGATGAGAAATCATCTATTGACCTATGATGTCCTCATACTTTTAGCCAGCTTCCTGACGTATGAGTTGAATGTAATAGATCTTTATACTGAGCACCGATAGACTAGCTATGAGAGGTGATGCCTTCTTTCGGGATGGGCGGAGGTTCACATAACTCTCATGAGATGAGACTGTACGGCATGCCGGGTATGGGTTTCCTTATATCTCCTAGTCTTCGAACCTATACTGCCAATATAAGGATCTTGTGGGGTTCAATTCCCATGAACGATAGCATGTTTTGGGTCACTTTGGCCAGTGATTCCACCACTTTTAGGTGTGGGGCTTCATGACAATGGATTTCATTATGCTTACATGATCTATGTCGGTTAGAGTTCAAGTTCCCCATGAATAAATAAGGCCATCCTCAAATGATGCACATAATGAAATGAATGATACCAAAGGTGTTAGGATAGGATAATCAAGAGGTGAGCTAGACTTAAGTAATGACAGTAGGTCATTCTTGATCATTGCACAACGAACACGATGAAAGTCCTAAACTACATCCCAGGTGTAGCTGGTGTTTACACTAGCCTATGAATGAAATGAAATGAAGTACGTATGAATGAATGAAGCAGAATCTGTGTTTGCTAAAGAAGGCTCCCTAGTTGAGATCTCATATGTTGAGACATCATTTTTGGGAAGTCTTGATGTGAAGTCCATGATTCCAAGGTCTCATGGAATATGAATGAATGATATAAAAAATGTTATGTGCCATATGCAATATGTTATGTCCTATGTGCAAGATGTTATGTGTTGTGTGCAATATGATAAGTATGATGATACATTTCACTCTCATTGCATGACTTTGCTAATCCAAATTAATAAAGTTCACTCACTTTCCTAATCCATATTAGGAAAGCTCACTAAGTTTCCTAATCCCATTTTGGCAAATCCACTGACTTGACTTTCCATAATCATGTTGTTAGGAAAGAGCTGTCCTTAATCATGCATGTCCTAGGTGTGTTCTTGAATATACCCATACTTAGTACAAGTGTGTAATAATCCCATACAACTTTACAATTTTAGGTGCAGGCACAGGTGGACACTAGAGCTACAGGTTGACGCTGAAACTATCCCGACGTAGAGCATTCATCCAGACTTGTTAGGCCATTAATATTTCGAGGATTCTTGCCCATTATATTCTAGAGTAGTTATAGTATTGAGCTAGTGGAGTATGTTCGACTAGCGTTTCTTTCCTATTTTGTTTTGACATTGTATTGGTACTATTTTGGCAAGTATACATTTAATTCTATATTAAACTATTTCTTTCATTTGATGATCTTAATGTTAGATAGTTGATGATGAAAAATTATGAATCTAATAGAATTATTATCATGTATGTTAAGAAATGAAAAGTTTCAAATTTTCCGCTAAAATTCACCTAGATGAAGTAAGAATACCGTAAGTCGGCTTGTCTGCCACCTTTGAGAGGTCAACGACGCCGGTCTCGTCTTAGGTCTAGACTCCGGTTGTGAGAGTTACTTAAGTGAGTCTTAGGATAGCTTTTATTGAGGGAACTACATGCTAGGAAGTATCTAAAGTGAGTCTTAAATGTTATCTTATGTGTTTCTAAGGTGTTAAATGTTGTTCTTATAATTATGTTATGATATTTAAGTAAAAAAAGATGCATATTTATAATATATGTTTATTGTCATGATTTTATGCATAATGTCATACTTAGTACAAGTGTTTGTACTAATTCCATACATTTTGTCATCTCTATAGGTGTAGGGGAAAGGTGAGAAGGATCGTAAAGGAGAGCTTGAATTCTAGAGTAATTCAAGCAAAGTTGAAGTATGTCCTCAATTGGCTCGAGGACATATATAGATGTCTTATATTTCCTTTGAAGTATTGTAATAGACTAAGTACTTCCTATATTAGTATTGTATGGGCCGTGTCCCAAGTATTCTCGTGTCTAAGCTTTGATGAGATTGAGACTTAG
This sequence comes from Solanum habrochaites, assembly GCA_027704765.1. Classification (NCBI taxonomy): domain Eukaryota; kingdom Viridiplantae; phylum Streptophyta; class Magnoliopsida; order Solanales; family Solanaceae; genus Solanum; species Solanum habrochaites. The sequence continues at coordinate 13,529,706 of JAKWJA010002494.1, read as the reverse complement.
TATTTCCTATGATTTTTAATGAAAGATGTTATTAAACATATTCTAATATTTTCAGAAAAGTTTTAATGTCGCACTACTTTTCATTATGTATATGCGATGAACGATACAAAAATGGCTTCTATAACACCTTCGAGAGGTCAAGTACGCCGTGTCGCAATCTGGATTTGCCCTAGCTTCTAGGGTGTGGTTTCGGGATGTGACAAGCTTGGTATTAGAGCATAGTCTCATCAAGTCACATCTAGTAGAGTCTTGACCATCGGTGCAAGTCGTAACACATCTACGGGCGAGAGCCTACATGATGATAGAGTTTCCCTTCTTTTTACTCCTATGACGTGCCGTTGAGTAAAATTTATGCATAATCTTTTCTTATGGTTTTTCTTGTTTTTGTAGGAACATAAATGGGAAGAGGACACCGGCTAGGTTAGTTGAGGAGAATAATGTGCATGAGAAGATTCCCCTTAAGTTGAGAAAGTGGAGCAAGTTCCTCAAGGCGCTCAAGGTGATCAAGTCCCTATTATGGGTGGAAGTAATGGTGTTCAGGTGGTTCCCCATAAATTGAGTAATAAAGATATTAGAGAGGCTTTGCTTGCCTGAGCCCGAGCAGTGACTACTCAAGTTCATTTCAGTATGGAGCCTAGAGTGAATGTTGTGAAGAGCACTATGACATCTAGATTGAGAGATTTTGTGAGGATGAATCATCATATCTTTCCTGGATCTAAGGTTGGAGAGGATCCCCAAGAGTTTCTAGATGATGTCTATAAGATGGCGCATGCTACGGGAGTGACTTCTAGGGAGAAGGTGGAGTTGGCTTTGTATCAATTGAAAGATGTTGCTCAAGTGTGGTAAACACAATGAAAATGCAATAGGTCATTTGAGCCGGGTCCTATTGAGTGTGAAGAGTTTAAGGAAGATTTTCTTGGAAAGTACTTTCCTCGTTAGAGCAGGGAAGTTAAGGTAGAGGAGTTTATCAATCTCAAGAAAAGGCAATATGAGTGTTGAGGAGTACTCTTTGAAGTTCTCTATATTGTCCAAATATGCCCCATCCCTTCTGTCTAATCCGAGGGATGAGATGAGTAGATTTGTGATGGGTGTCACTGATCTAGTGAGGGAAGAATGTTGTACAACCATTCTACATGATGATATGACCCTAGCTAGATTCATAGTGTATGCCCAATCAATTGAAGAGTCCAAACGTAGGAGGATGACTAGAAACTTAAAAGAAGTGGCTCTAGTGATCAAGATCAACTTAGGTCCAAAAAGAGGGATCAAACTCAAGAAGAACCTCGGAGTTCTAAGGTAAAAATTTGAAGAGGATATGGTTTCTGAAAATGGGAAGCCTACATGTATGACTTGTGGAAAAAGACACTACAGGAAGTGTCTAACCAATGTTTCTTTCTTTGTGGGAAGGATTCTCATAAGGTGATATTGTCCTACAATTAAGTATAGAGGAAGAGAGGGTAAGCAAGTTGCTCCTAAAGTTCTAAAGGAAGATACTCCAAGTGTCACGACCCAAAAACCGAGCCGCGACTGGTACCCACATTTACCCTCCTATGTGAGCGAACCAACCAATCTAAACCTTATCATTTCAATTTAATATCAACATAAAGCAATGCGGAAGACTTAAACTCATAAATAAAAGACAATTCAATAACTTCTAAAATTCAACATCTATTAATTCCCCAAAATCTGGAAGTCATCACCACAAGAACATCTATGATCAATTTTACTAAACTAAGAGTATTCTAAGGAGCTAAAACAAATAAAAGCTAGTCTATGCCGAAACTTCAAGGCATCAAGACATGAGGAAGGAGATCCAGTCCAAGCTAGAAGCATTAGCTCACCCTGAAGATCCGGTGTGACGAAGACTGGCTAGAATTACTGTTGAGTCGAAGATGACGGCGCGTTTGCTGCATTCCACAATATACAAGAGAAAACATAAAAGTAGGGGGTCAGTACAACCACAAGTACTGAGTAGATATCATCGGCCAACTCAAAATAGAAATCAATATATCTCAGATAACATCATAAAATCAACTAATATTCTTAACATGTGATAGCAACAAGTACAAACATCATTTATGGCATCACCGAACATATCTGTGAGGACTCAAGCCTCCATACCATACTCATTTGGGATACATGTTCTTTAGATTGAGTATATTATCATCTTTTAAAATTCATTATCTTTATTCCTCTTGTGTCGGTACGTGACACTCCGATCCTCTACTACTATGTGTCGGAACGTGACACTCCGATCCCCTACTACTATGTGTCGGAACGTGACACTCCGATCCCCTAATTCAATGTGTCGGTACGTGACACTCCGATCCCCTATATCTACGTGTCGGTTCGTGACACCCGTCCCACTAATTCTATATGTCGGTACGTGACACTCCGATCCCCTACATCTACGTGTCGGTTCGTGACACCCGTCCCACTAATTCTATGTGTCGGTACGTGACACTCTGATCCCCTACATCTACGTGTCGGTTCGTGACACCCGTCCCACTAATTCTATGTGTCGGTACGTGACACTCTGATCCCCTACATCTACGTGTCAGTTCGTGACACCCGTCCCACTAATTCTATGTGTCGGTACGTGACACTCCGATCCCTGACATCTACGTGTCGGTTCATGACACCCGTCCCACTAATTCTATGTGTTGGTACGTGACACTCCGATCCACTAATCTCATTCTAAATTCATCAAGCCTTCTTTTCTACCAAGGCATCATCATCTCATCACTTTAGTTCATCAAGCCTTCTTTTATATCAAGGCATCATCATTAACAAGAGATTAGGTTTTTATCAAGATTTGGGATTCAATAGCTTCATCATGCTTGTTTCATCACAATCATATATATATAAAATCACATCATGCATACACACAATTAAGCATAAAGAAGACTCTATAATACTACCCAACACATATCATTCGCTATTAAGAGTTTACTACGAATAGTGTAAAAACCATAACCTACCTCCACCGAAGACTAGTGATCAAGCAAGATTTCCCAAGCCTTGTGTTTTTCCTCTTCTCGTTCGATTCTCCCTCTTTCTCTCGTTCGATCCTCTCTCTCTCTTGCTTTTCTTTTTCTTTTTCTTATTCAAACCCTCTTTCTTTTACCCTAATTATCATATAATTAAGTTTTAAAAGATGGCACTAATAATCCACTAATTAACTTAAGGTTACCTCTTTTATCCCTCAAGTAATTAGACTTATTAACATTAACCCATTACTTTATAATTAAAGAAGGAAATAGTCCAAAACGCCCCTTAAATTATTTAATCAGAAATCCAACCCCGCCTGGGATTACGCAGCCCCTGACGGGCCGTCGTGCCTGCGACGGTCCGTCCTGCTGTCCGTCGCAAGGGTCAGAGACTTGATTTTAGTAAAAAGTCCTGTGACGGGCCGTCGTGCCTGAGACGGTCCGTCCTGCCATTTCGTCGTGGCGTTTAGAGAGTCGATTTTCAGTACCCAATTTCAGAATTTTTAAGTGTCATGGGACGAGACCTCCACGACGGTCCGTCGTGACCATGACGGTCCGTCGTGGCATCCGTTGCCTCTGCCAGTTTTCCAGAAATAAAATCTGCTGCTCAAAATGACTAAATAGGTCGGTACAATAGATACCAATTTACCCATCGTTCGTCCTCGAACGATCACGAGAAGAAAAACAAGAGTGAAAGGAAGTACCTGAGTCTGTAAACAGATGTGGGTATCTTTCTTGCATATCTGCCTCCTTCTCCCAAGTAGCTTCTTCAACCGGTCGATTCTTCCATTGCACCTTGATGGATGCAATCTCCCTTGACCTCAACTTGCGAACTTCTCTATCTAAAATAGCAACAGGCTCTTCCTCATAAGAAAAATTCTCATCAAGCAAAACTGAATCCCAACGGTTAATGTAGTTTCCATCCCCATGGTATCTTTTCAACATCGACACATGGAATACCGGATGCACTCCGGACAGCCCTGGAGGCGAGGCTAACTCATAAGCCACCTCCACTACTCGCTTAAGTACTTCAAAGGGACCAATGTACCTTGGGCTTAGCTTGCCTCTTTTACCAAACCGCATCACCCCTTTCATTGGCAAAACTTTCAACAAGACTTGTTCACCCTCCATGAACTCTAAGTCTCTAACCTTCCGATCTGCATATTCTTTTTGCCTACTTTGCGCCGCTAGAAGCTTTTCTTGAATGGACTTCACTTTCTCTATCGAATCCCTCAAAAGATCAGTACCCCAAGGCCTAACCTCGAATGCATCAAACCAACCAATGGGGGACCTACATCTCCTACCATACAGTGCTTCAAATGGAGCCATGTCAATACTCGAGTGATAGCTATTATTGTATGAAAACTCCGCTAAGGGTAAGAAGTTATCCCAATGACCACCAAATTCTATCACACACACACGAAGCATATCCTCCAACACTTGAATCGTTCGCTCAGACTGACCATCGGTCTGAGGATGGAACGCGGTACTAAGGTCCAACCTAGTACCCAATTCCGCATGCAATGTTTTCCAAAACTTAGAAGTAAACTGCGTACCTCTATCTGATATGATGGACAGTGGAACTCCATGCAATCGAACAACTTCTGAGATGTAAAGTTTGGCTAACTTCTCTGCATTATAAGTCACCTTGACCGGAATGAAATGAGCAGACTTAGTCAATCTGTCCACAATTACCCAAATAGAGTCAAACTTCCCCAATGTCTTCGGAAGACCAACCACGAAGTCCATTTCAATTCTCTCCCACTTCCATTCAGGAATGGGCATTCTCTGAAGTGTTCCTCTGGGCCTCTAGTGTTCATACTTTACTTGTTGACAATTTGGACATTTGGCAATAAAATCCACAATATCACGCTTCATTCTACTCCACCAAAAGTGTTGCTTTAGGTCACGGTACATCTTGGTTGCACCCGGATGTATCGAATACCTTGAACTATGAGCCTCTGTCAGAATAGTGTTGATCAAATCATCGACGCGGGGTACACATACCCTTCCCTTAATCCTCAAAACACCTTCCTCATCGATTTTCGCTTCTTTAGCCTCTCCTTGCAACACTTTATCTCGGATCTGGATCAATTTTTCATCATTAAACTGCTTTCCCTTAATCTTGTCAAGGAAGGACGATCTTGCCTCTACACAAGCTAAAAATCCTCCCTTCTCATTTACTTCTAACCTCATAAAGTCATTAGCCAGAGTCTGAACCTCCCTAGCCAATGGGCGTCTAGAAGCTTGCAAGTGAGCTAGACTTCCCATGCTTCCCGCCTTTCTACTTAAAGCATCCGCTACAACATTCGCCTTCCCCGGATGATACGAAATAGTGATGTCGTAGTCCTTCAGTAGTTCCATCCATCTCCTCTGTCTCAAATTCAAATCTCTCTGAGTGAAGACATAATGTAGACTACGATGATCCGTATAGACCTCACACTTAACCCCATATAAATAGTGTCTCCATTGCTTTAATGCAAACACCACTGCAGCCAACTCTAAATCATGGGTCGGATAATTACGTTCATGTACCTTTAATTGCCTCGAAGCATAAGCAATCACATTTTTCTCTTGCATTAGTACTGCACCCAAACCAGAATAGGATGCATCACAATAAACAATGAAGTTCTTACCCTCCACTGGCAAGGTAAGGATAGGAGCGGTAGTCAACAGAGTCTTGAGCTTCTGAAAGCTTTCCTCACACTCATCCGACCATACAAATGGAACATTTTGCTTAGTCAAGTTCGTCAGTTGGGAAGCAATAGAAGAGAATCCCTTGACAAATCGACGGTAGTAACTGGCTAAACCAACAAAGCTTCTTATTTCTGACACATTAGTAGGTCTTACCCAATTCTTCACTACTTCGATCTTAGAAGGATCCACCATCACTCCATCCTTGGAAACCACGTGCCCCAAGAAGGACACTGCATCTAGCCAAAACTCACACTTAGAGAACTTGGCATAAAGCTTTTTCTCCCTCAACATTTCCAACACAATTCTCAAATGCTCCTCATGTTCCTTCCTACTCTTGGAGTATATCAGTATATCATCAATAAATACGATCACAAAGAGATCCAAATATGGCTTAAAAATCCCGTTCATCAAACTCATGAACGCAGCAGGGGCATTCGTAAGACCAAAAGACATCACTACAAATTCGTAATGCCCATACCTGGTTCTAAAAGCAGTCTTTGGCACATCCGTTGCCCGTATTTTCAATTGATGATAACCGGATCTCAAGTCAATCTTAGAGAAGACACAAGCACCTTGTAACTGATCGAACAAGTCATCAATGCGAGGAAGAGGATACTTGTTCTTTATGGTCACCTTGTTCAACTGCCGGTAGTCTATGCACATCCGAAAACTCCCATCCTTCTTCTTCACAAACAAAACCGGAGCACCCCAAGGAGATGCACTTGGTCTAATGAAGCCTTTGCTCAACAACTCTTGAAGTTGGGCTTTTAATTCTCTTAACTCCGCGGGAGCCATTCTATAAGGGGGTATAGAAATGGGGCGAGTACCCGGTTCAAGATCAATACAGAAGTCAATATCCCTATCTGGTGGCATACCAGGAAGATCTGCAGGGAACACATCAAGAAACTCACGGACCACCGAAACCGACTCAATCGAAGGTACTTGGGTAGTGTCATCCTTGAGATGTGCCAAGAAAGCTAAACACCCTTTACTAACCATTTTCTTAGCACGAAGAAAGGAGATTATACGCACCGGATTGGAAGTGTAGTCACCCTCCCACACTAACGGATCTGTCCCAGGCTTGGCTAACGTCACCGTTTTAGCATTACAATCCAAGATCGCAAATTGCGGAGAAAGCCAAGTCATACCCAGAATTACATCAAAATCAACCATTTCTAAGATAACCAAATCTACATAAGTGTTGCTCCCCACAAAGTTCACCAAACAAGACCTATATACCTTTTCAACTACCACAGACTCACCCACCGGAGTAGAAACACGAATAGGCATATCAAGTAATTCACAATGTAAATTTAGACCATTAGCAAATGAGGAAGATACATAAGAAAATGTGGATCCAGGATCAAACAATACAGAAGCCATGCAATCACAAACCAGAAGATTACCTGTGATGACAGCATCAGATATCTCCGCCTCCGATCTCCCAGGGAAAGCATAACAATGGGCCCCATTACTTGTCTGTCTGTTGCCCCTACCATGTTGTGTTGTAGTGGCTCCAGTTTGCCCATCACCCCGGCCGTTTTGGTGACCACCATTACCTCAGCCACCACGCCCTCCAGAATAACGGCCTCTGCCATGACCACCTCTACCTCTAGCTATTGGGGGTCTATAACTCTGTTTGGGACAATTCCTCCTAATATGTCAAGTCTCCCCACATCCATAACACTCTCTAGAGTCAGGCATATGTCTCTCAGAGAAGTGTTGACCAGTCTGAGGTGGACCCCCAACTACCGTCTGTAGTGAAGACTGAATGGGTCAAACTGAGTAACCTCCGGAACCCTGTCCTCTAGAGTAAGAACCATTAAACTCACCTCCCTTTCGAAACCTCTTTAATGTCGATGCCATGGCGAATTCATCTGGCTTTACTCCTTCCACCTCTACTACGAAGTCTACTACTTCTTGAAAAGATTTTGCTGTGGCCGCTACCTGTAAAGCTGAAATTCGCAACTCTGATCTCAACCCCTTCACAAAACGGCGAATCCGCTCTTGTGGACTGAAACAAAGTTGGGTGGCATATCTGGATAGTGCACGAAACTTAGCCTCATATGCGTTGACCGACATCCTACCTTGCTCTAGGCTTAAGAACTCATCCCTTTTCCTATCCCTCAAAGTCCGGGGGATATACTTCTCCGTAAACAAGCTAGAGAATGAGGCCCAAGTCATAGGTGGTGCCTCTGTTGGTTGACACTCAACATGTGACCGCCACCACATTTTGGCGTTCCCTTGAAACTGGTAACTCACGAACTCAACACCAAACCGTTCTACTATACCCATCTTGTGTAGTAGCTCATGACAGTCAACCAGAAAATCGTAAGCATCCTCAGATTCTGCACCCTTGAAGACTGGAGGTTTCAATTTCAAGAACTTACTGAAAAGTTCATGCTGATCATTCGTCATTATAGGCCCAGTAGTCAGGCGTGGAAACGTGCCTATGTCCAATGAGGCATCCATACGAGGGGCCATAGTGGCTGCGTGTTGTACCTCTGAAACCAGAGGTGTTGGTGCAGAAAACACTGGAGGTGCCTGACCCTGATCAGACAACCCACTAAGATAAGCGAGAACCTGATTGATCATTTCTGGGGTAGGTTGGGGTGGCAATTCCTCATTCTGCACTTGTTCATTCTCCCCATCCTCCCCTTCTCTTACTACTTCCTCTGTCGGTGGAGGAGTCACCGCCCTAGTACCAGATGGGCTAGGTGCTCGTCCTCGTCCTCTAGAGGACGTCCTCCCACGACCTTTTCCGCGGCCTCTTGCCATTGTTCCTCTTTGAGCTACAGTCTCAGCGGCTGGCTCAGATGCATATTGTCTTGCCGATGTTGATGTTGGCGTAGTCGTTGCTCTAGTTCTAACAATCTGCGAAATACCAATTGGATCCAAGTAATAGCACGAAAGAAAGAAAGAAAGAATGGAGTTTTCCTAAAGTCTTATAGCCTCTCAAAGAAAAGTAAAGGCGTCCCCCTACCGTTCTTTAAGACTCTACTAGACCTGTTCTTGTGTGATGAGACAAACGAACCTAATGCTCTGATACCAAGTTTTTCACGACCCAAAACCGAGCCGCGACTGGCACCCACATTTACCCTCCTATGTGAGCGAACCAACCAATCTAAACCTTATCATTTCAATTTAATATCAACATAAAGCAATGCGGAAGACTTAAACTCATAAATAAAAGACAATTCAATAACTTCTAAAATTCAACATCTATTAATTCCCCAAAATCTGGAAGTCATCACCACAAGAACATATATGATCAATTTTACTAAACTAAGAGTATTCTAAGGAGCTAAAACAAATAAAAGCTAGTCTATGCCGAAACTTCAAGGCATCAAGACATGAGGAAGGAGATCCAGTCCAAGCTAGAAGCATTAGATCACCCTGAAGATCCGGTGTGACGAAGACTGGCTAGAATTACTGTTGAGTCGAAGATGACGGCGCGTTTGCTGCATTCCACAATATACAAGAAGAAAACATAAAAGTAGGGGGTCAGTACAACAACAAGTACTGAGTAGATATCATCGGCCAACTCAAAATAGAAAGCAATATATCTCAGATAACATCATAAAATCAACTAATATTCTTAACATGTGATAGCAACAAGTACAAACATCATTTATGGCATCATCGAACATATCTGTGAGGACTCAAGCCTCCATACCATACTCATTTGGGATACATGTTCTTTAGATTGAGTATATTATCATCTTTCAAAATTCATTATCTTTATTCCTCTTGTGTCGATACGTGACACTCCGATCCTCTACTACTATGTGTCGGAACGTGACACTCCGATCCCCTACTACTATGTGTCGGAACATGACACTCCGATCCCCTAATTCAATGTGTCGGTACGTGACACTCCGATCCCCTACATCTACGTGTCGGTTCGTGACACCCGTCCCACTAATTCTATGTGTTGGTACGTGACACTCCGATCCCCTACATCTACGTGTCGGTTCGTGACACCCGTCCCACTAATTCTATGTATCGGTACGTGACATTCCGATCCCCTACATCTACGTGTCGGTTCGTGACACCCGTCCCACTAATTCTATGTGTCGGTACGTGACACTCCGATCCCCTACATCTACGTGTCGGTTCTTGACACACGTCCCACTAATTCTATGTGTCGATACGTGACACTGCAATCCCCTACATCTACGTCTCGGTTCGTGACACCCGTCCCACTAATTCTATGTGTTGGTACGTGACACTCCGATCCACTAATCTCATTCTATTAAATTCATCAAGCCTTCTTTTCTACCAAGGCATCATCATCTCATCACTTTAGTTCATCAAGCCTTCTTTTATATCAAGGCATCATCATTAACAAGAGATTAGTTTTTTATCAAGATTTGGGATTCAATAGCTTCATCATGCTTGTTTCATCACAATCATATATATGTAAAATCACATCATGCATACACACAATTAAGCATAAAGAAGACTCTATAATACTACCCAACACATATCATTCGCTATTAAGAGTTTACTACGAATAGTGTAAAAACCATAACCTACCTCCACCGAAGACTAGTGATCAAGCAAGAATTTCCCAAGCCTTGTGTTTTCCTCTTCTCGTTCGATTCTCCCTCTTTCTCTCGTTCGATCCTCTCTCTCTCTTGCTGTTCTTTTTCTTTTTCTTATTCAAACCCTCTTTCTTTTACCCTAATTATCATATAATTAAGTTTTAAAAGATGGCACTAATAATCCACTAATTAACTTAAGGTTACCTCTTTTATCCCTCAAGTAATTAGACTTATTAACATTAACCCATTACTTTATAATTAAAGCAGGAAATAGTCCAAAACGCCCTTTAAATTATTTAATCAGAAATCTGACCCTGCCTGGGATTATGCAGCCCGTGACGGGCCGTCGTGCCTGCGACGGTCCGTCCTGCTGTCCGTTGCAAGGGTCAGTGACTTGATTTTAGTAAAAAGTCCTGTGACGGGCCGTCGTGCCTGAGACGGTCCGTCCTGCCATTTCGTCGTGGCGTTCAGAGAGTCGATTTTCAGTACCCAATTTCAGAATTTCTAAGTGTCATGGGACGAGACCTCCACGACGGTCCGTCGTGACCATGACGGTCCGTCGTGGCATCCGTTGCCTCTGCCAGTTTTCCAGAAATAAAATCTGCTGCTCAAAACGACTAAACAGGTCGTTACACCAAGTAGAGGTGTTTCTATGCATTCCGGACTAAGAATCAAAGACGGATGAGGATGAGGAATGATGGTAAGTTCTTGTGTTTCCTTAGTGGTATGAGTTCCTTCTAACTGGGGGAGTATGGTGACTAAAGGAGTTTTGATTGATTGTGTCATCTTTTCTATTCAACTCAAGCTTGAGAGTAGTAAGTCATAGAGGTATGTTGCATGTTGCATTGTGTTTAGGGGTTATGTTGAAATTGAATTTCATTGATTCCTTGCATTGTGCATTTTATGAAGTTATTATTAGGTTTTGTCGAGTTTTACGTGTTTGCTTAGATGAAACTCATGTGGTAGGTCCTAATTACGTATACAAACATATTTGGGTTGGGAACGTCCGGGTACGCCTCCATGTAGGACCCACAAGGGTCCCTAAAGGAGGACCCCAACATTGGAGTTCAACACTGCCAGGAAGTGGCAGTCGATGACCCAAGCGACGGCCAGTCGACCAGGCAACGGCCCGTCGATGGAGCAACTTGTCCTAAGGGTTGAGGAGATGCAGGTGCAACCCATGAGACCCCCATCGACGGGACGTGGGTGAGACCACGGACCGTCGGTGCATCCATCAATGGGCTGCCTGTTTTCTGCCAACTTTCTGTTAACTTGAGGGGTGAAGTTGTAAATTCACCCCAAGTCTCATAAAGTGTGAGGACGGTTATTTTGAGTGTTTATGGGTATTTTAAGAGTATATAAGTCATTAAACTCTCATTATGACCCTAAAACCTAAATCAAAACATATTCCCTCCAAAAGTTTCTCCATAAACACTTATGCTATTTCCCATGTTAAAATTACCGGTATTAATCAATAAATTAAATTATCGACGAATTTAATTCAATGATTAATTTCCTTTAGAGCAATGCTTAACTTATTTCATATGTCTGATTCATAAATCTACCGGTCGGGTTTACACATGAAAACTTATAAGTTTCTCATAAAAAGTTGTATTATCAATCTCTGTATTGAGACATGGATTCCATCAACTAACTAATTATTTCACCAATATATATTATTATCATCCAATCTACCAAGCATATTGACTCATCCCAAAATATAATTTTTTAATAAATCAAAATGATAATTAATATATACATATCATAATCGTTATATAAGGATTAAGAATATAAGTACATTTCACAGTTTAGAGAATATGTTTTTATCAGTCAGTCCCGTTCAATACATACCAAATGCACTAGCACGAGAAGTTACAGCTATACCATTCTCATAATCAAGAATAAAATTACATTTAATCTCGTGCTACAATCTTTTTTATGGTTTTGTCAAGATTTCCATCCATGATTTTTAACTATTACTTTTAACTTATAAGAACCGATGATTTAATCTTCTGTGTAAAATCTTAAACTCTATACACCAAATCGTCTATTATATAAGTTAAGGACACATATACGAAAAATTTATATATTTAATATATCACTTTATCGAATTGAATAAATAAGTAAGCAATTGTTCAATAATAATACTACATCAAAATGCATGGTTAATAGTATATCCTAACAATATCATGGCCACATAATTTACCATTACTTAACCAAATATGAAGTATATACGAATTAGGGCAACTCACAATAAACTGTAGAACATATGTAATCTGACACAGTTTTCCGAAGTCTATTAATAATGAAAACTCTTGCATGCTCGTAAAGGGAGCCACCTTAGGAATTATGTCAGCTGGCAAAAGCTTCAAAGCAACAAAAATTAGAATTGTATGAATACAAATCATTTTGGATATATCAGTATAACGACATGTCAAATGCTTACCTCACTGCAACTTAAACCCATTTGGAGAAACTCAAGTGTAGTTGTGGCGCTTAAAAAAGTTTTTCTAAAGTTGATATTTCATCACGTTTTGGATTTGGATTACAACCCAATACTTTGTCTATTTTATACAGAAACTTCCTCATTGCTTTGCATTTCATAAAGTGATTAGATTGAGATAGGTACACCCATAACTAACCAAGGACTCCAAAAGTGATGAGACAATAATAGTGAGGTATTGAGCGCCACGACAGGCAATGGATAACACAAAAGTCGTTGGTTCATACGAAGGTTATCCTTTCCAGACGAAGGTTTATTAGATGCCTGAAGCCAACAAAGGAATTTGGTGGTTTGAAAAAAGAGTTTAAGAGTTTCAAATGTGTCAACATTGGACAATTAAGTACATATTAAGACAATTTACAAGTACTATGTGAAGGTAGAGATCCTTGACATCATTTTTGGTGACTAAAATCATCCACATATCAATATATACATATGAAACATTAAAATGGAACTTTACAATATCTTAAAGATGTTACAAGAGAATTGTATCTATGTTTTCTTTGAAAATTGATCGAGATTTTACTGCCAATTTATAGAAAATGGCCTTGATCGACCCCAGATTAGCAAGCATCTCCCAATTATCTCCAGTTTTTTGGAAAAAAATACTAGTTTTTGCTGCGTCTTCGATGCAATCTTATAGAATATATGCATCCACTAATGGTCTAAGTATCTTGAAAATAATAAGTGAAACAAGTAAATAACACAAGGCAAAGTTGACACAAGGATTTTACGTGAAAACCTCTTTCTCAAGGGAGGAGAAAACTTGTTATCTAGGAATTAAATTATTAATCCCTTCCCCTTGCTGTAGTAACGCCACAACAAGCAAAAGAACTAAGCAATAACTCTATTGCCCACTAAACCAAATAGATCTTGTCCATCAAGACTTCAAGAACCTAACAAGGCTAACTCTATCCACCAAATCTTGCATACACAAGAAACAACTCTACTACACTAAGAAATAACTATGTTGCCCAGTAAAACAACCTGTTGGGAAAAATTCTACAATATTGATATTAGATTGGATTATAAAGTAGTAAATAACTTATCACAAACACCGTGTCGTGGTAAGTCACTACCTTAAAAAGTGATTTTTGCTCGACTCTAGTGCAAATTATTGTAGCCGGTCACTCCCCAAGGTTACACAGTTAGTCTCAAACACGTGCACTCGTAGCTGAAAGTTTGGAGGCCCAAAAAAATTGTATGAATAAGATAAGAGGAGGAAAATATTTTCTTTTCCTTTTAGTTGGTGTTTTCAGTGTTCAGTTATGTTCCCCCAAAACCTCTTCTTTTATATTTTTCAAGAGAGGGAGTTGAAAATAGGACATTAATTTTTAGAAACGTATTGTCAAGGTTAATGGCATTAATGGTCATTACACCTATTTGTTTTTTGGAATGGATGTATCTTCTCCTTTGAAACTTCTTTTGCATTTGTCTTTTTGCATTACATTTAGTTAATAAAGTAGGATAATTAACTCAATGATCCCCCACTAATGCAAAGACAAAGGGTAAGAACAAATTTTGGACAAAAGGAAGGAACATGTACTTAAGTGTCAATATATTTCGATTTGAATTTCATCGTAGTGATATGAGGCAACAACTTATTATTCACAAAATGAAGTACTCTTGAACTGAGCGGATATTCATTGAGACCCTCATGTCACATACCATATCCTTCAATTTTATGCAACCTCCGCGATACAAACAAGTGCTCTTATGGTCATGCACACACACCTTAGGTCTTATGAGTGCTCTAGAAAGACGACCTAAGTCTTTTATAAAAGGAGACCACACTTTTACACTCACTTAGGTGATTCCATAAATTCGATCTCAAATAGACCACCTTACGGCTATGGAATCATTAAGAGAAAAATAGCTTCAATCTTATTAAACATTGCCTCACACCATAGGGATAAAAAGGTGGTGTATATTGAGGCCTAACAGGTTCATCACATTACCTCAATCATCGGGCTTTATCCTCATCTCCCTCGATGTTTCAAGAATTATTTTACTTACCAAGCCCTTGGTCGTAGGATCCACCAAATTTCTTTTGGACCTTACATATTCAAAGGAAATAACACCCAGTTTCAACAATTGTTTAACTGTACCGTGTATAATGCGAATATGTCATTTTTTCCATTGTACACATTATTTTTGGTTATTCCAATTGCTTTCTGAGTGTCACAATGAAGAGAGACTGGTAAAGCTTGTCTTCCCCACAAAGTCATATCGGCCAAAAGATTTCTTAGCCACTCAGCTTCTTGCCCTGCCAACTCGAGAGTAATGAATTTTTATTCCGTGGTAGAAAATGCTATACAAGTTTGTTTGAAGACTTCCACAAAATATCACCTGCACCCGAAGTAATCATATAACTAGTTTTGGAGTTAACTTCATCACTGTTAGTTACCCAGTTTGCATCACAAAAACCTTCTAAAACAGGAAATTTGTTAAAATGCAAACATCAATTCATAGTACCTTTCAAATACCTTAGCAAGCGATAAAGAGCATTGAAGTGTTCACTACTGGAATTATAAGTATATCTACTCAATCTGCTAACAACATAAGTTATATTAGGTTGAGTATAGTTCATGAGAACCATTACACTCCCAATTATTATAGCATATTTAGTTTGAGAAACATTAGTTTCTTTATTTTTTTTCAAGTGTAGGCTAGGATCATAAGGAGTTCTCACTGGAACTACATCAAAATAATCAAACTTTTTTCAACATCTTTTCAATGTAATGAGACTGACAAAAAGAGAAACCATTAGCAGTTCTTTCGATTTTAACTCCCAAAATCACATCTACTTCACCAAGGTATTTTATTTCAAATTTAGAAGACAAAAAGATATTGGTCTCATTAATAACATTCACAGTATGACAAAAGATTAACATTTCATCTACATGTAAACATATAATGACAAAATCTAAACCTACCATCTTAGAATGAACACATGTATCAAATGAATCTATAACAAAGTCATTATCCACTAATTTGATATTAAATTTTTCGTAACATTGTTTAGGTACTTGTTTTAGTCCATACAAGGACTTTGTCACTTTTCATACCTTATCCTCTTGTCCTAGAACCACAAAACCCTCAAGTTGAGTCGTATAAATATCTTCTTCTAAATCATCATATAGAAATGTTGTTTTGACATCCATTTGATGTACCATAGAATCATGAATAATGCCAAAAGAAATCAGAGTCCTAATGGTTGTTATTTTATTCACAGGAGAACAAGTATCAAAGTAATCAACAGCTTTCTTATGGTTAAAACCCCTAATCACAACCCTAGCCTTATATTTATCAATTGTACCATCAGGTCTCAATTTCTTCTTAAATATCCACTTGCTATCTGTGGGTTTACGACCTTTAATCAAAGCATACAAGTCCCAGGTATAATTAGAAACTATAGAGTCTAGTTCAGTTTTAATAGCCTCTTTCCAAAATATAATATCTATTGATCTCATTGCTTCATCCTAAGTTTTAGGGTCTTCTTATATTAAATAGATAGACACTAATTAATCATTTAAAATATTGATATTATAATTTTTGGTTAAGAAAGTGGTGATAAAATTAGGACCAAAATGAGTCTCAACTCTACTTGTTTGACTTCTTCTAAGTTTGTTTACATGTTCATTAGAAATAACATTCAAAGAAGGCATAACATGAGAATTAACTGACATAGATGTAGAAACATTGTTTTGCATATCACTTGACACATTAATTTTTAAGGAAAAATATGCTCAAAAAATTATGCATCTCTAGATTCAAAAATAGAATGGTCACTCAGAGACATAAATCTATACGCAACACTATTTTGAGCATTCAATAAAAACAATTTAAAAAATCTTAGATCCAGCTTACTCGTTTAAAATCAGATAGACCAATTTTAGCCAAACACCCCTAAACTTTCAGAAATTTTATGTTAGGAGCAAATCCTTTCCACAACTCATATGAGGTTTTGTCTATCTTCCTATGAGGGACTCTATTAAGAATATAACATGCAGACAATACTGCTTCTCCCTATATATTGTCAGATATACTAGAGTTTAAAAGCATAGAGTTCATCATTTCTTTAGGGTTCTATTTTCCGTTCGGCTAAAATATTTTTTTGGGGAGTACAAGGAGCACTAACCTCATGTATAGTACGATTTTTCTCACAAAAATCTTGTAGAGTTTTAATACTACATTCACGCCCCTAATATATTTAAATCTCTTGATTTTCTTGAACAAAACATTTTCCACTTCTGCTTTGAATTTTAAAAACATGTTTTTAGCCTTATCGTTAGACTTAAGAAGATATACTTTTATGCATCTATAAAAGTCATCAACAAAAGTAATGTAATACTTTTTCCACCTTTGCTAACAATGTTCTTGAACTCTACTAAATCTGGATGTATAAGTTCAAGTAATTTTGTCTTTCTACTAATAACAGATTCAAAAGCTTTTTTGGCATGCTTTTCTTCTACACACGGAGGACATTTAGAAAACTCATCAGTTTTTACCATAGGAATTAATTCCATTATTTTTAGTCTTTTAGTAGAAGTAATATTAACAAGACCTGGTCTACCATGCCAAAAATTAATAGACGCAACAATATAAGTAGAACTTTAAATACCTGCATTATTGACAATATCTTGAACAATGTTCAATACAAATAATCCTCCACTAAGATATCCCTTCCCAGTTGTCTCCTTCACGAGAAATAATTATTTTATCAGTTTCAAAACAAGTTTAAGGCTTACTTTGTTGAGAAGTGCTACAAAAACTATGTTTCTACAGACGGAGGGAATATACAAAACATTGTTCAAGGATAGTGCCTTTCAAGAAGTTAATTTAAGTAAAACGTATCCTTTACCCATTACCACAACACAAGTAGAGTTACCTGTATATACATGTTTTCCATCAGTGGACTCCTCAAAGTCATAGAATAACTCTTTATTGGTACAGAAATGGCTTTAGGCTCTGTGTCTAGCACCCAGTCAGTTTTGTTTTCCACAAGATTTGCCTCAACGGCTACAACAACAATCACATCATTACCCTCAAAAAGATTATCTTGGATATCACTTTGCCTTTTCTTCTTTGAGTCCTTCCCTTTTCTTTGATAGCACTTGGCAGCGCTGTGACCAAATTTTCCACAAATAAAACAAGAACCCTTTAGTTTATAAATTTGACTCTCTGACTTGTTGATTGATTTTCCTTATTCATAAGTTCCTTGTTCGAGCCTTTCTTTAATTTGACTTTGACCCAATCTTTCACAATTGTACAAGAAGATTCAACAAGATTAGCTTTATAATAGTTAAGAGAATGTTCTTCCATCTTATGCTTGAGATGGTTCACCTCTTCAGTCCTCATATGACTAATAAGTTCTTAGAGAGTTAAACTCTTTTTCTTATGTTTTCCTTGATTTCTATAATCACTCAAAGATGGTGAGAATTTTTAAAGAAGAACATTAGCCTGAATAATCTCACACATCTTCATGTCCTCATTGAGAAAATCAGCAATCAAGTTCTCATACTCATGAACTTGTTCCATTATTGACTTATTATCAACCATTTGAAATTTAATCCATTGATCGACAACATTTTTTTTCTTTCCAGCAACATCAGCACCATATTTCTTTTCCAAACTATCCCATATTTCTTTGGCAGATTTATAGGTAACAATAAATCAAATAAAGGATTAGCCGTGTGATTTAGTAAATGTCCTCTCACTATTCCGTTATCATTTCCAAACTTCTTTTTAACAACATTATTAACAGTATAACATTTCTAGAATCGGCATGGTGTTAGAACCATTCATAGAAGGTTCTTTAAATAAAACATAATCAACTCTTAATTGTTCAAAGAAAATTAAAACTTTTTGTGACCATCGTTTAAAATTATTTCTATCCAAAGGTTCAAATTTGACAAAACCGAAAAAAGTTTTATTCAAAGAACTAGCCATTTATCAATATTGTATGTTAGGAAATCGCTTTGAAATTGTTGGGAAAAATACTACAGTATTGATATTAGATTGGAATTATAAAGTAGTATATGTGTCGTGGCAAGTCACTGCCTTGAAAGCGATTTCAGCTTTACTTCGGTGCAAATCATTGTAGTCGATCGCTCCCCAAGGTTCCACAGTTACTCTCAAACACGTGCACTTGTGGCTGAATGTTCGGAGGTTTCCCAAAACCAATTCCCAAAAAATATTCTATGAATAAAATAAGAGGAGGAAAATATTTTATTTTCTTTTTGGTTGGTGTTTTTAGTGTTCACTTATATTCCCCAAAGACTCTTCTTATAGAGGATTGCAAGAGAGGTAGTCGAAAATAGGAGAGTTTAATTTTTAGAAATATATTGTCAAGGATAATGGAATTAATCACCATTACATCGCTTTGGTTTTTCGAACGGATGTATCTTCTCCTTTGAAATGTTTTGTCTTTTTGCATCACATTCAGTTAATAAAGTTGGGATAACTAAATCAACACAATGAACTCTAGTTGTCGTGGCTTTAACAACCCGACATAACTACTCTAGCTAACAATAGGAACACTCAACAAAGTATCTAATTCCTTAATAACATTAGAATAGATCCTACAAAATTAGACCACAAGACACAAAACTCAAAATACAACAAAAGACGTTTCACCGCTCCATCAAGTTCCTTGTTAAGTATAAGCAGTTTTTTCCTTGAAGATGGTGTTTTCTTTTTGAACTTATGAATTTTTAAAATTCAAAAATTCATTTGCCAAAAAGTTGGGTTGTGTATTTGGTACAATATGGACACAAAACCTTGGAGCAAAGCCATTGGTTGGGAACATGGTGCTCTAAAAAAACATGCACCAACCACAACATGTTTGACAGCTTCTAGACAGTTGTCTTTTGTCTTTTTCATGTACGAGGTACTTCCTCGACCAGGTCCCTTGTTAGAACTCAAAGTTCGTTAAATTATCAAAACTTCACATCAACTCAAAAATAAGATTTCTCCCCTTTTAATGATAACAAATTTATTCAACTTTCCTCTTTCACTAATTCCCCTATCAACGTGACTCTTCAAATAACTGACATTAGTCCCCTTATTCCTGAAGTTTGTTAAATCATCAAAATTTAAAATTAGCTCCAAAATAATATTTTCCCCCTTTAGGAGATGTGAGTATTATTTGAACAAATGTGGAATCATCTAGGATCTATTCATATCCATAATAACAACATTTGCAACACTTACAATAATGATGACTCAAATAGATAATACGACACAATAAAATATTATTATTAAAAAACAAGGAAAAATGACAAATATCACTCCGATTCCCTCCATCATACTTTTGGGACATTGATGATTCTATCGTTCAAAAACTTGAGCATATATACCATTTGTAAATTTGTAAGTCATTATTCATCAGTGGGTGTTTGGTCATGTATTATTGTGAAACTTTAAAATGACAATTTAATTTTAAAATGAAAAATAATATTATAATATTTATTTGTGTTTGTCCATGAAATACAAATAAAAAATTATTTTCTAAAATTTCATTTGAGGGTCAAAAAAGTGAAAACATGTTGCAGCGCACGTAATTTCACTAGTGTACAAAATTGACCTTTTCAAATACAAGTTAACATCTCAAATGCTCACACAACTATGCACTGTTCTTTCAGAAAGTCACTCAACTTTCAATTTTAATTCAAAACTCACTCAACTATGTAATTTCTCTCAAAAAGTCACTCAACTTTGAATTTTAACTCAAAGGTCACTCAACTATTCACTATTCTCTCAGAAAGTCATTCAATCTATTAATTATTTTTAATTAAAAAATTAATTATTTATATAACAAATCAAATTTTTTTAAGAAAATAAAAAATATCATTTAAACCATTTAGTGATACACCCACCTAATAACCCGACCCATTTAAAAAAACACAATATGATCCATTTTAATTTTCCCTTAATCCTAAATTATTCCCTCTCTATTGTAGGAAGATTATCCATTTTAAAGTTAACTTTAGGGATAATGCCCAAGTACCCCCTCAACCTATGGCTGAAATCTCAGAGACACATTTATACTATACTAAGGTCCTATTACCCCCCTGAACTTATTTTATTAATAATTTTTTACCCCTTTTCGACCTACGTGGCACTATCTTGTGGGTCCAACGATGGTTGACTTTTTTAAAAAAACTAGTGTCACGTAGGCTAAAAAGGGGTAGAAAATTACTTATAAAATAAGTTCAGAGGGGTAATAGGACCTTAATATAGTATAAGTGTATCTCTAGGATTTTAGACATAGGTTGAGGGGGTACTTGTGCATTTTCCTTTAACTTTATAATAAACAGATTTGATGTCATTTGATTACATCTTCCTAAATATAGTTAATCTCATTTATTTTGGATTGAAACTAAGGAGCTCCGACAATGGATATCTCACACAAATCACTGATGAACAAGATGACCATAATTTCATGCTGAGAAGATAGGATCTCCTACGAATCTAGTAGAAGGATTAATCAAGGTGCATCATGATGTGTAGAAATCAATGCAAATAATCAATTTTACACCATAAGAAAGAGAGAATATTCAAGCAAATCAAGTCCACAATGATGCATCAAAGCATTTTATCAACTAATGAATGTCAACAAAAAGGCAATTCACAAAAAATAACTATCAATATATTGCCTTCTACATTTTTCCTTCTTTTATTCATTAAAGAACAATCAAGTAAAACAATTGAACACGTCACCTCATTCACATTAATCCTCAACACACACAAGGAAGGGAAATAAAAGATTATATTGGTTTTACAAGGTTTGGAAATTTACTTGTCTCTATTTAATTAAAAGTCACTTTAAGACTTGAGCCTTTCCTTTCCAAACAATGTTCAAAGCCACACAATCTAATCAAGAAATTAATCATAATAAGATTCCAAAAATAGCAACACCCTTATTATACATTTTGAACAATTGGTCAAATCAACTAAAATACACAATTTCAAAAACAAACTAGAACTAAAAATCTTTACCCTATAAATTTGGAATTCATTGGTGAAAATTAATTTGAAATTGGAATAAAATCAATTCACAATCACCATTTTACTTTATAACTCAGGTTCTTTATATCTTGTTATTTTCAAATCAAAATCTCCAGTTTTGATATTAAAATCCACAAATAATCAAAGAGCATTGACTTTTTAGAGTTACGAAGACTTACCCAAATGGTTCACCATGAAAATCTCTTCAAGGATTTTCCACAACTCAAAATTGGGAAAAATAGGGTAAAACCCCAAAATTTTTTGTCGAAACTCTTTCTAATCTCGCTAAAGCTAGACCCAAGTTCGCTTATGCAACCACTACTCTCTCGACCACATGGACGCAAAAAGAGAACACCACTTAGTTATCGGCCATTGATTTCGAGTGTCGGCCCTCTAATGTTAATGTCACGAAAGTGATCAGATATTCTAAAAGTGAGGGTTAGCCCATCCGACGCTTCACAAATGCGATCCTACCTCACTAACACAATATTCGCATAAAAGAAGATCTCGTAGCAAAAGCGAAGGCATTAGACACTAGCAACACACGGCCAATAACAAAATCATAAAATGAGTTATCGCTTGGAACCCCATACACATAAACCCTATATGGCTCTTGATTATACTCAAAATTCCAGAACCAGTGGAATCATTGAAACACGAATATAAGGACTCGTGAAAGTCACAAGAAACGAAAATGACTCCTAAAAAGACAAGATCAAGGTCGATACCGCTGAAAATTCAACATTAATTCCTTAAATCCAAAAGACTTGTGAAAAATGTGATCCAAGAATCTAAACCCTGAACTTTGATCAAAGTCTATACAAAAGCTAAAATTCCACATCTTCCAACTTTGTACCTTAAATCTTCAAGAATGCTCTGTATCAGAAACCAAAAACTCTCTTAGAAAATTCCACATTTATGATTGATAAAATCGATGGAATTCCATTTCGAGGTTCAAAACTCCAAAAGAAATCAAAATAGTTTTTAATAACTTTAGGATTTCAATTTTGAACTTTCATAATCAAATTATTTTTAGTAAATGCTGAAAATAAAATTTTAAAACCAAATAAGAAATGACTTGGGGTCGGAACCAATGGTAATTTTAGAGAAAAAAAAATTCTACTACTAAATTATCCGGCACTAAAAACCATGTTCATCCTCAAACATTAAGTATAAGAAAGTACCAAGAGATTTGAAAAGATGGGCATGTATGGCACACTTATCGGACTATGTCTCCGAAGTCAAATCCCCAACAAAATGTTATTTCGGCTGCACCTTCACTAAAGCAGTCTCCTTGGTCCCAAGCTTTCAAACTTTCCTATCCAAGAAGGATCTAGGCTCTCGTCAAATGACAAGTCTAGACCCCACTCACAAATTAGGTGGCAAGACCAACTTATAGGACACCTCTCTCTTTTAGATCAAAATCTCAAAAATTCTAATAAATCTTAGGCTAAGCTTACCCTTCATCCCAAAAATCATCACACCCTTCATAGGTGACACTTGGAAAAAAACATGATCACCCTCCATAAATACCAAGGCTCGAGCTCTCTAGTCTACATAACTCTTTTGTCTAATTTGGGCTATCAACAATCTACCCCAAATCATTCGATGTGTAATAAATATATTATTTAAGGAGTCCATCCCAGTAGAATGGAACCAAACGATCAAGGATCTACACTATTTTCCATACAACTCCTTCATGGACCCATTTCAATATTGGAATGATAATAGTTGTTATAGGCAACCACTATTAAGAATAAATATTGATCCCATCTAAACTTAAAATTGATCACAAGTGCTCAAAGCATATCCTCTAACACATGAATAGGTTGCTCAGACTGAGGATGAAAAGTTTTACTCAAATATAGTCGAGTACCCAGACCATGTTGTAAGGCCTTCCAAAAATAAGAACAAAATATGACCCCTATTGAAAACAATAGAAATTATCACGGCTCAAAATCACGAGTCGCGATGGCACCTATGTTCCCAATAGATAGGTAAGCCAACCAATATTTTACCAATTCAATACTTAATAAATAAGACAAAAGTAAGAGACAAGTAGAATATCCCAAGCAATAATTCTTTCATAAGTATAAATTGCGAAAAACTAAAATACCACATTATATTTGGTCTGATAAGTACAAGAGCTTCTACAGTATGATACAAGTCCAAATGAAAATGACAAGTCTAAATGTAAGAAATATCCTATCTGATTACAATTGAAACATAACAAATTAAGGTATAAATAAAGGACGGGCCAAATAATAACCAAGAAGCTCATTAGTGATGGGTACATAGACTAATATGTCCCCCATGTGTCTTGTTTGCACTTTATTGTATCAATAGGACAAATATGCATAATTTTAGATGACATTTCCATTACAATTCATTGCACCTCATCTTTAGTATTTGACCTTTTTGAGTGAATTGTTATGTTTGGTTATTTGTATATGAAAGATTGTGACAATGTTATACACTCTGATGTTTCGATTATTATGTACTACTAGTATTCTCTTGTATTTATTCCTTGTGAAACTGTGATAATAGGTTGGTTTTGTCACTCTGATGGTTATAGTAAGAGGAGGTTCAGATGGTGTGTTAGGATACTTGTGTTCAATATTGCTTTACATAGGGTCAATTAGGGATATAGGTTGAGTGCCATTGTGTGTTGGAACTCATTACCCTTGCTTTTTACACTTGTGATGTTACGAGCATCAACCGTCTTGATCGTTCATCATGCATCTTCGTTTGAGGACTATTATGGAGTTTTGTGAGGTACTTGCTTGTTTCCCGAAAGACACCAGATACAATTGATTATGTATTTATACTACTCAAGTATTGTAGACATTTAGACTTATGTTTTATTAAATCTATTGTGATGCTACATGAGTGATACACCTAATATTAGATTTTGAGGAAGGTTTTATTATATTATGAGTTCCACAATGTTTATGTTATGTTCAATTGTTGATTGCTCACTTAATTTTGCATCCAGCCTTGTTGAGAGTTGTTTATCTTTACCTATCTTGATGGGATAAGCCAGGTGTCATCACACCCGATTTTTATATTTGTAAATTGTATCTGTAACTTTAGATTTTGGAACAAATTTATACAAATAATAATCTATTTATTATATTAATAAAATTAAATAAGGATCTATATTAAGATATGAAATTATTTAAGCTATAACAACATATTTACAAACAATATACATATGGAAAAAATGACATAAATTGATATTTAAAATGTTAAATATAAAGTAGTTATTGCATGACATAAGGGGGTGTCACACCCGGAGATCATACCCTAGATGCGATCGGCGTCATCGTCCTCTCAGAGGACTTAGACAACCCCTTAGCATTCATCATAACATATCATTAGTTAAAATTGCGGAAAGAATTTAAAACTTTTACATATGTAGGTGAAGCATATTTAGACTTCATACTTAACATTCATAATAGCATACGTTATTCTAAAACTTTATCTCAAATGTATAAAACCATCTAAAGATTGCAAATATGCACTTAGCCAATAAATAGTCAATATGTCATATAGGCATTAATACAAAAGAATCCAAAAAAATGGAAATAAATATTTTTAGTAAGTACTAAAGTCTTCATAAGCTAGAATATAAAAGATAGCATCCCCGAACATGAGGACCTACCAACACTTGGACAAAGAATTCCAAGCTTCTTCAATCAACCTTCTTAATCTTCAATGTCTGGACCCTAAAATTATACTAATATAAAGTAAAGGGGTTAGTACACCACATGTACTAAGATGGGTATATGCACATAACATTTAAGGACATGCATGAAAAATGATTGGTTATCGATTCTTTCGAAAACATGCTAAGTCATCTAAATGTCTTCAATACAAATACCATAGAGCATATAAAAATTAAGGATTTCATCAACATACAACACGATCATAATCAAAGACATATTATCATAGTCATGTTAACATTCATATTCAATAGATCACATATCATAACATACAAAACACTTACCAATTATTCCATCCCCAACCTACAAGTGCAATGGTCATGTGAAGCCCCATAACCCCCCACAACCAAGTAAATAAGATAGGAGACCATAAGTAAAGCTTCGCTTCATATAGCTTGTAACATAAGTAGTTGTCACTTCATATAACAATATAACCCTATAGCATATTCATCATAATGACCAACATCATACAAGGGTAATATCATGTATCATAAGCATATATCTTTCATGTTATCATATTACATAAGAACAATATCCTAGAACTTCCCTTGGAGTCAACTTGTGCAATGTCTAGGTAGAGTCTCGTACCCCTACCCATACTAAGTAGACTTTAAAAGTCACCCTAGTCAACGTCCCTTTACTTTTCTTTCATTTTACATGAGGGAACACTCTCCTTAACCGACATAGACCAGGTGAGATAAACATGGAATCTGGTGTCATAAAACCCTACACCGAAAGAAGGTGATCTAGCGGCCAAAGTAGAACCAAACATGACATAGCTTTCTAGGTGATCCACTAGCTATATCCTATGGTGGAAATATAGTTCAAGAACTAGGAGATGTATTAGAGACCCATAGTTCCACATTACTTGGCAGCATCTATCTCATGAGAGTCATTGTGAACCTACCTTTCAAATGGGGAAGGGACAACTCTCATATCTAGTTCACTGGTGCTTAGCTTAAGTCACTTTCTTTAAGAACCTTTAGGTTGTATTTTATCATAAACTTATCATAGGTCATTGGATATTAAGTCCTTATATAAACATGATCATGAGCTCTTTAGGATTAGATGAGAATTTCCTTTCATCATAACCCTTCGTATATGAGATTATATAACATAATCACCTTGTGTAAATCATACAAGAGGATATCATAAACTTGGACTTTTGTATTCTTATCATGATCTCACATGTAGCATATTCATAGCCCAACATATATTCATAGAAAAATCATGCATACTTCATTAGCATATTATCATCATTCATAGGCTAACATGAACATCATAGAGTAATCACAACTTTAGAAGACTTACCTCTTGCTTCCAAGTACCTTATTTAAGAACTTACGATAATTATAACAACAACATAGTAAAATACTTAACATTATAACCAAAATCAACTCTTTGAGTCACATATGCAAGATAATTTCCTAAGTCATAGGGTAAGGGAAAAGGGTCATTTAAGAGTTCATTCTAGTCTTTGTTCCAATACCTACGTTTACATGTCATCTAGTAGTAGGTATAATTCATTTGAAACCATCAAATTAAAAATAAACATGCTTCACACAAAAATCTATCATTACAAGTACAACACGCAACAATACATGCATGATTAACAATAGAAAACAATTACTTTTCATCGAATATCATAAATCTAGAGTTAGGAAGAAAATCTGCTTTGTATAGTAAAAGTCCTATAGTTGAATTCTTGAGAACTTATATTTGAAAGGACCTAATCCCAAGAGTGAAAAATCCATACCTTATAGATGACGAATCCATGAAAATTTGGATTAAAACCTTGAAGTCTTCGTCTTCTTCCTTAAGCTCTTCTTGTTCTTCAATGAAGTTTGGAAAAGAGAGTGTTTCTTGAGAGAGATGAGAGAAAACTTGTTTGATCTGATATGGAACGTGTAAAAGTGGTCTAAAATTGACCTAATATCCATATATAGTTGTCCAAAGAATTACCCAAAATACCCTCCACTTAAATGGGTCTTTTTATGAAGTTAAATTACCAAAGATACGACTTTAACGATTCTGGAAAGTGGCTGCGCGTCGCGAGGATCCTGTCATATTTCTGGAACATTGGGTTGAGGCAGTGAGGTGCGTGTCAGACTTGAGTCGAGAGTCTTCCCCTCACATCTTGATGCAGTAACCCTCGTGAGGTACGCGCGTAGAGCACTTGTTTCTCCATTTTTGTCTGTTCGCAGACTGCTAGGCAGCCTGCTCCTCCATGTTTGGGTCCTCCCCAAGGTCCCTTCAGGTTGTACTTGAGGTGTCGTTATTGGACATTTGGACCTTTTGTACTACATACTACATATACAAGGTCTCTTTACAATTTTTGGACCTCATTTGACACCTCAAAACCTTCACCAAACATAGGGACGTCAACTAGTTCAAATTAGCTAATTTCTGGACATTAAAGTCTTTCTTCGTCGTTTTGGCTCTAACCTTTTCTAAATGAACTTATTACATTAATATAAGTATGTAAACATCATTTTTAAGATCTAGTTTAAGCCATGGTATTTCTGAAGTGTTACATTATCCCCCCCCCCCCCCACTTAGGAGCATTCGTCCCCGAATGACACTAAAATCTTTTGGAGGGTAGGAATAGATTCAATACTCGCAGCCCAACCAACAACAAAATAATATCATATTGAGTTAGAACTCATAGGATTACTTCGCAACTCCTTTCAACACATATCAAAACATTACATATAGCACTTAATTCATGATGCATAAACATATAAGAGCACTCAATTCATGATGCATAAACATATAAGAGCTTAACATTTTATAACACATAATGAGGAATTTCATTCTCAACATTATCATGAGCTCAAAATACATTAAGGAGTTACCATGTTATCATTCTTCTTAAGATAACAACAAAACAACAAAATCTCAAGAAGAAACATGCATACATATTTCATATAACTTCAAGAATAGAGTGTGAAAGCGTTCTCTTAACTCAAATTGGTATGAATTTTACCATAACATTCACCTATTTAGAAAACAAGTCAATTTCATAATTATTCATTAATTTCTTTACTAATAGGAATGTCTAACCTCAAGGAGTAAGAATATGAGAGTAGCGGGACTTCATGTCGGCTTCAGCCTCCGATGTTGCACCCTCTACAAGATGGTCCCTCCATAGAACTTTTACATAGGCAACTTCCCTGTTCCTCAACATCTTGACTTGGCGATCTAGGATCTCAACCAGAACCTTTTAATAAAAGAGGTTCTCATCCACTCCTAAACCTTCAATAGGCAGAATGATACCAGGTCACCTATGTATTTTTTTAGCATAGAAACATGAAACATCGGATGAACTGAAGCTAGTTCACTAGGTAGTTTCAACTCATAGGCAACCTTTTGGATTCATTGTAAAACCTCATAAGGACCAATATACCGGGGACTTAACTTCACCTTCTTACCAAACCTCATCACACCCTTCATAGGCAAAATTTTCAAATAGATATGATCACCTATTTCAAACTCAAGGTCTCTTCTTCTATTGTGCACATAAAACTTTTGCCAACTATAGGTTTTCTTCAATCTATCTCTTATGATTTGAACCTTCTCTATAGCCTCATAGACAATATCTGGACAAAGGAGTAAGGACACACCAACCTCAAACCATCCAACTTGAGACCTACATCTTCTACCAGAAAGAGCTTCAAAAAATGTCATGGAGATGCTTAAATAATAGCTACTGTTGTAAGAGAACTCAATCAAAGGTAGATGATCATCCCAACTTACTTTGAAGTCAATAACATAGGCTCTTAACATGTCTTCAAATATCTGAATGGTACGTTCCCCTTGACCATCCGTCTGAGGATGACATGAGGTGTTAAGTTTAACTTGAGTACCTAAACCCTTTTGAAAATCCTCAAAAAATGAGAAGTGAATTGGGATCCTCTATCCCAAATGATGGACAAAGGAATAACATTAAGACTCACAATCTCATTAATGTAGATCCTTGCATAATTTTCATCAGTTTAGGTAGATTTAGCAGGAATAAAAGGGGCAGATTTGGTAAACCTATCCACAATAACCCATACTCAATAATTTTTCCTCCGGGTATGAGGCAACCCAACTACGAAGTCCATATTGATGGCTTCCCACTTCCAGGTAGGAACATCCATGATTTGGGTTAAACCACCCGATTTAAGATGTTGAGCTTTTACTTGTTCGCAAATTGGACACTTCTCCACAAACTATGCTATGTCCCTCTTTAAACCATCCCACCATAGATCTCTCTAAGATCATGATACATCTTAGTGGCACCTAGATATATAGAATAGCGAGAACCATGAGCTTCTTCTAGAATTTGATTTCCCAAATCCTCAACATCGGGTACACATAATCTCCCTTGGTACCTAACAACAATATAACCCCTTGGAAGAATGACTTTGAGCTTAAAAAGTACTGATTCCTTCAAATCCATCAATAGAGGATCAAGGTGTTGCTTAGATTTCACCTCCACCACTAATGGCGAGTCGGAGTTATGATGGACCATGAAACCACCATTTGGAAAATCTTCTAACCGTACACCTATCAAGACAATATATGATGATATTCCACAATTTCTTTCTTATTTTCTTCCACGTGAGATACACTAGACATAGTTATACGATTCAAAGCATCTGCAACCACATTGGCCTTGCCAAGGTGGTAAAGGACACTCATGTCTTAATCCTTCAATAATTTTAACCATCCTATCTATCAGAGATTTAAATCCTTTTGTGTAAACACATATTGAAGACTTTTATGGTCATTAAACACATCAACATGCACACCATACAAATAATGTTTCCATATTTTCAAGGAAAAAACTACAGCAGCTAACTCAAGGTTATGAGTTGGATAATTCTTCTCATGAACTTTGAGTTGACTATAAGTATAAGCTATCACCTTACCATAATGCATGAGGACATATCCCAATCCCACTCGGGAAGCATCACAATACACTACAAAGCCTTCATTACCCTCTGATAAGGTGAACACCAGAGCGGAGGTAAGCTTATCTTTCAACTCTTGAAAACCTTTTTCATAAGCTTCCGACAACTCAAACTTCATCTTCTTTTGGGTCAAAGGAGAAGTGGATGAATATCCATAAACAAACCTTCTATAATACCCGGCTAGACCCAAAAAGGTTTTTATGTCTGTGGGAGTCAAAGGTCTAGGCCAGTTTTTGACCGCATCTGTCTTCTTCGGATCAACTTGTACACCATTACTAGAGATAATATTGCCAAGAAAAGAAACTGACCTTACCAAAATTCATACCTCCTAAATATGGCAGAAAGTTAGTTTTCTTTCATGACTTGCAAGACCAACTTCAAGTAACTCTCATTCTTATTTTCAATCTTGGAGTATATCAAAATATCATCAATGAACACAATCACAAATCAGTTGAGGTAATCTATGAAAACTCTATTCATTAGGTTCATAAACGTCGTCGCGGCATTTGTTAACCCAAATGACATAAATAGAAATTCATAGTGACCATATCTAGTTCGGAAAGCTGTTTTGGGAACATCTTCACCTCTCACCGTAAGTTGGTGATATCCCGACCTTAAGTCAATCTTGGGAAAATAGCTAACAACTTGGAGTTGATCAAATAGATCATCAATCCGAGGGAGAGGATATTTGTTCTTTATGGTGACCTTATTAAGATGGTGATAATCAATGCACATTCTAAGGTACCCATCCTTATTCTTAACAAACAAGATCGAAGCACCCCATGGAGAAATACTAGGTCGAATGAAACGCTTGTCTAGTAAATTTTTGAGTTGGAGCTTCAAATCTTTCAATTCAGCCGGATCCATCCTATATGGAGGAATATAAATAGGATTCATATCCGGTAATAAATCAATGCCAAAGTCAATTTCCCGTTTGGGAGGAACTCCTCGAAGGTCATTAGGAAAAACCTCAAGGAATTCCCTCACTACTGAGACTGACTCAATAGAAAGAGTACATTCTATATCTTTAACTCTCACAACATGGTATAGACAACCCTTGGCTATCATCTTACAAGACTGTAAGCAAGAAACGATTTGACCCCTTGGCATAGAATTTCCCCCCTTCCACTCTAAAATAGGTCCATTTGGGAATTGGAACTTCACTACCCTTGTCTACAACTGTGGAAGCAAAGCAATCATGAAGCCTATCCATACCCAAGATGATATCAAAATCAAACATGTCAATTTCTTCCAAATCAACAAGAGTAACTCTATTGGCAGCATTACAGGACATTTCCTATAGACTCTTTTTGGAACCACAGAGTCACCCATTGAGGTACAAACCGAAAAGGGTTCAACCAAAACATCGGGAAGTACATCAAACTTCCTAGGTACCAAAGGTGTAACAAAATAAAGACTAGCACCTTGATCAAGCAATGCATAAAAATTAACAAAGAAAACTTGTAACATACCTGTCACAACGTCGGGAGAGTTCTCTTGTTCACCCTTAGCCTTGAGTGCATAGAAACGGTTCCTTTTTGGAGCTTCAAAACTAGGACCTCTTGGTTGAGCTTGGACATTCCCCTTGCCTTGGATTCTCACATTAGGACAGTCTTTCATCATATGGACACCTTTCCCACAACCATAGAAACTATTATTCCCAAAAACACATTTACCCACATGTTTGTTACAACACTTACCACAAGTTGGTCTCTCTTTTGGTGGATCAACATTTCTCCCCCTTTGAGGTTTAGGATTAGAACTTTATCATTGCGATTTTGGAGAAATTTGAAGGAACCTGATTTGAGAACTTCTTCTTCTTGTCTTGCACATCAAGCCTATTATTAGAGGAACTACTTTCAAAAGACCTTTCCTTCTTAGATTTCCTATTCTTCTTCCTTAGATGACTATCCTCAACCTGTTGAGCATGAACCATCAACCTAGAAAGATCCATATTGTCATGAAGCATGGCTGCACGACATTATTCTTCAAGCTCTTCGGACACGCCCGTTACAAAATGACTCATCTCATCCCTATAATTCGAAACCAAAGAGGAAGCATATTTGGAAAGCTTAATCAATTTCAAGGAGTATTCCTTGACACTCATACCTTCTTGATGAAAATTGATAAACACCTCTACCTTAGCTTCCCCTTGATCTCTTCGGAAGAATCTGTCAAGAAATGTCTTTTTGAAGATCTCCCAAGTCACGAGACAACCTCCTAAAGCCCTACTATCCTTCCACTGATTGTACCATGTCTGACCCACGTGCCTAAGTTGATAAGTATCAAGTTCATCCTTCTCAGTAGTACTCGCCCCCATAGAAAACAAAATCTTGTAAACCTCATCAAGGAAATCTTGGGGGTCATCATCAACTTTCAATCCAAAGAACATGGGAGGATTCATCCTCGTGAAATCTCTCAGATGGATAGCCATAATACTAGCATGTTGGTTCTCTCGAGGAACAACCTCTCTGTTAGCGTGTGTCGTAAGAGCCTAAGCTTGGGTATTTATGGCTTGGGCCATTTGAAGCAAGGTTGCGCTCACCTCACCATCCGTTATTACCGGAGGATTGACTGGAACTTATTCATTTGCAGCAGCTTGCACTTGAGGATAATTTTGATTGCCTTGGGAAGTAGCTCCCTCATTCACAATCTCATCCCCTTCTCTCCTCACGGCTGTCCTTCTTGTGATCATCGTCTAAAACCACAAGAAATGGATAAGATATTAAAAGACAGATAGTGCCAAAAATCTAGAGGCATGACATAGGAGTATCAAGAAAATAGAAGTTTCCTAATCGTCACACAGCCCCTCATCCATAACTATGGCACACATCACAACCATGAACAAGATACTATGTAACGTAGTTTAGTGAGACTTTGATCGTAAGGATGTTTAACCTCATGCTCTTATACCAAGCTTGTCATACCCGGAGAGCATACCCCAAATGCGACCCGCGTCTTCGTCCTCTCAGAAGACTCAGACAAGCCATTAGCATTCGTCATAACATATTATCAGTTAAAATTGCGGAAAACATTTAAAACTTTTACATACTTAGATGAAGTGTACTTAATCTTCATACTTAACATTCATAATAACATACGATATTATAAAACTTTGTCTCACATGTATAAAACCATCTAAATAGTGCAAATCTGGACTTAGCCAATAAATAGTTAATATGCCATATAGGAATTAATAGAAAAGAATCCAAAAAAACATACATGGAAATAGAATATTCTTAATAACTACTAAAGTCTTCATAAGCTAGAATATAAAAGATAGCATCCCCAAACATGAGGACCTACCAACACTTGGAGAAAGATTTCAAAGCTTTTTCAATCGTTTTCTTAATCTTGAATGGCTGGACCCTATATTTGTAGTAATATAAAGTAATGGGGTTAGTACGCCACTTGTACTAAGTATACGTATATGCACATTACATTTTAGGACATGCATGAAAAAGGATCATTTATCAAATATTCTGAAAACATGCTAAGTCATATGAATATCTTCAATGCACATACCATAGAACATATAAAAATTAAAGATTTTATCAACATACAACATGATCATAATCAAAGAAATATTATCATAGACTCATGTTAACATTCATATTCAATATATCACATATACATAACATACAAAACACTTACTGATGATCCCATCCCCAACCTACAAGTGCAATGGTCATGTGAAGCCCCATAACCCCATACAACCAAGTAGACAAGATAGGAGACCATAAGTATAGCTTTTCTTCTTATAACTTGTACTATAAGTAATCGTCACTTCATATAACAATATAACCTAATAACATATTCATCATAATGACCAACATCATATAAGGGTAACATCATGTATCATAAATATATATCTTTCATGTTATCATATTACATAAGAACAATCACCTAGGACTTCCCTTAGAGTCAACTTGTGCAATATTTGGATAAAGTCCCATACCCCTACCCATACTAAGTAGACTCTTCAAGTCACTGTAGTCAACATCCATTTACTTGTCTCTCATTTTACATGAGAGAACATTCGCCTTAACCGACATAGACCATATGAGATAAATATCGAATACGGTGTCAAAAAACCCCATATCGAAAGAAGGTGATCTACCGCCCAAAGTAGAACCAAACATGACATAGCTTTCTAGGTGGATCCACTAGCTAGTATCATATGGTGGCAACATAGTTCAACAACTAGGAGATCTATTAGAGACTCATAGTTCCACATTACATGGCAGCCTCTATCTCATGAGAGTCATTGTGTACCTACCTTCAAACTAGGGAAGGGACACCTCTCATATCTATTTCATCGGTGCTTAGCTTAAGTCCCTTTCTTTAATAACCTTTAAGTTACCTTTTATCATAAACTTATCATAGGTTATAGGAGATTAACTCCTCATAAAAACATGATCATGAGCTCTTAAGGATTAGATGAGAATTTCGTTTAATCATAACCCTTCGTATGTGAGATTACATAACATAATCACCTTATGTAAATCATACAAGAGGTTATCATAAACTTGCATTTTCGTTTTCTTATCATGATCTCACATTTAGCATGTTAATAGCCCAACATATATTCATAGAAACATCATGCATACTTCATTAGCATATTATCATCATTCATAGGTTAACATGAACATCATAGAGTAATCACAACTTTAGAAGACTTACCTCTTGCTTCCAAGTACCTTATCAAAGAACATACAATAATTATAACAACATAGTGAAGTACTAAATAGTATAACCGACATCAACTCTTCCAGTCACATATACAAGATCAATTCGTAAGTCATTGGTTAAGGTAAAAGGGTCATTTAAGAGTTCATACTAGTCTTAGTTCAAATCCCTACGTTTACATGTCATCTAGTAGTAAGTATAACCCATTTGAAACCATTAAATTGATAATAAACATGCTTCACACGAAAATCTCTCATTCCAAGTCCAACACGCGACAATATATGCATGATTAACCACACATAACAATTAATTTTCATCGAGTATCATAAATTTAGAGTTAGGAAGAAAATTCGTTTTGTAGAGTAAAATCCCTAGAGTTGAATTTCTTGAAAAATTATCTTTGAAAGGACCTCTTGGGGAAAGAAATCCAAAGATTGAAAAACCCATGACTTATAGATGAATAATCCACGAAAATTTGGATTAAAACCTTGAAGTCTTCGCCTTCTTCCTTAACTTCTTCTTGTTCTTCAATGTAGTTTGTAAAAGAGAGAATTTCTTGAGAGAGATGATATCTGATTTGGAACGTGTAAAAGTGGTTTAAACCGACCCAATTCAATATATAGTCGTCCATGAATTACCCAAAATACACTCCACTTAAATGGGTCTTTTAATGAAGTTAAATTATCAAAAGTACGACTTTAACGATTCTGGGAAGTGGTTATGCGTCGCGGGGCCAAATCCCGTCATTTTTTAGGAATATTAGATTGAGGCATTGAGGTGCGTGTCAGTACATTTTTTGAGGAACGCGCGTCGCGCACTTGTTCCTCCAATTCTGCCAGTTCGCAAACTGACAGGAAGTCTGCTCACCCATGTTTGTGTCCTCCCCAAGGAACCTTCGGGTGGTCTTTGGGGTGTCGTTACTGGACGTTTGGACCCTTTTTAATACATAATACCAATCCAAGGTCTCTTTACAATTTTTGGACTTCATTTGATACCTTAAAGCCTTCACCAAACATAGGGACGTCAACTAGTTCAAATTAGCTAGTTTCCGGACGTCAAGGTCTTTCTTTGTCGTTTTGGCTCTAACCTTTTCTAAATGACCTTATTACATTAATATAAGTGTAATGACCCAGAAAATTATTTTTAGAAATTTTAAAGCAATTTGATAATTACGATTGTTTTATTGACGGCTGATTTTAAATAATTATTTTTTTTAATTATTTTTTTAAAAGAAAAAAGAATAGGGAGAAACCCTAAGCGGCATCAATGAGCAGCGAGTGACCTTCCTTCACGTGAGTATTTTGGTTGTGCTTTTATGACTATTGTTTTATACATAATTTCTAGTGAAAAAAGAAGTTCACACTAAATTGTCCCATTAGTGAACTAATATTTTCCATTATTAATCACATGCATGAGGCATCACTGGGACAATCTTCTTCATGGTGGAAGGAAAAAGAGTGAACATTAAATTGTGTATGTTATTAGAATTGGGTCTCAAAGGGACAAATTGTGAGTGGGAAGTTATCATATATTGATACCAATTGATAAACACTATTATTGTCTTACGAAGTATTTTTATTATTATTACTACAAATGTTGATTGTGAAAGAAAGTAAAAAAAATTAATAGGAAAAATGGAAATGAAGTAAGTGGCGTATGTATTGAAAGAGTAAGAAATGATTGATTGCATCAGATATTGAGCATTTGAAAGGACTTGTGGATGATTTAAATGATAAAGTTGATTACATTTAATTGTAATGAATCTAAGCGAAGGATTCACGTAATATTATGGTTTATAAGATAAGGTACAAATATAATGGGTTGTCGGCAAAAATTATAAGACTGGTAAGTGAGTTAGCAAAAAATGATAAATTATTTTTTGGTGTATTGAAGAGTTAAATTTATTTGAAATTTCCGTCATGGAGAGAATTTAAGAAAGGCGAAGGAACAATAAGACCTCTAGTATAAACCTTGGATTCAGAGTTGATGGTTGTGATGATTTTCGCCTGTGAGTTTAGATATGACTATGAGATGTGAACTAGTTCGACACCTACTTACTATGTCTTTATTTTTATTAACTTTATAAATATTGAGTTTTGGTT
The DNA here is from genome assembly GCA_027704765.1 of Solanum habrochaites. NCBI lineage: Eukaryota > Viridiplantae > Streptophyta > Magnoliopsida > Solanales > Solanaceae > Solanum > Solanum habrochaites. The sequence goes on along the minus strand of JAKWJA010002494.1, from coordinate 13,492,483 downwards.
TGGGTGACAAGAAACAATGTGGTTATGTTGAGCTAGATTATTCAAATTATGATAGGTAACTTATGGACGTTCAACTGCATGAACTTACAATTCTACATGGTTATTGAGAATTTTGAAGGGATAGAAACTACTTTGTTGAAGAGGCGATATATACTGTCATGATGTGTTACATATGCATTTGATGGTGTGTAGATGTTATGAGCTTTTAGTAAATAGTAATGACCCAGAAAATTATTTTTGGAAGTTTTAAAGCTATTTGTTGATTACGATTGTTTTATTGACGGGTGATTTTAAATAATTATTTTTTTATTTATAGCTAATGGGTAACTCCATAATTTACATAAAATCCTACAATATTTGGCCCATATATATATACTAAAATAAATTAGTAAGGTTAAACAATTATATATAAAAAAAATTACTTAAAAAGCAAAAGGAGTATAGAATGAAAAATATGTGTGCGGCACTGATAAGAAGAAAATGACATACTGGTAAGTAAATCTTCATGAGTTGGGCCTGCATACATTTATCTTATTGATGCATCTATATAATATTACTCATTTTTGTATTAAATGAGATTAAATGAAGTTTTACAGTTGACCTATTAATGTTGTTCGGTGGGTAGGGTAAAATTAGTGCAAAATATAGTACAATCTTCATTAAATTGATATGGAAATTATTGGACATTAGAGTAAATAATTGGTTGCACATAAAGTTACTGGAAACTTTAAATTTTTGGTGTTACTTAGGTCAATGTTGGCAGATTTACTTTATAGCGTTTAGGTTACTGACGCGATGACACTAATTAATCCAAATTGTGTTGAAAAGTTTCTTACGGTTATCATATTATTATTCAAAGTTTGATATATTAAGAATGGTAATTAAAGATTAAGGTTATTCTTTTATATGATACTATGAGAGTTATGTTGTTTGGAGAATAAGACTTAACCCTAGATTTGAAATTTGGAAAACATGAGAATTGGCATGTTAATTGGAATAAAATTAGGAACTTGACTATAGATTGAGGTGAGTTTTTGGGTCTAAGTTAGACATATTGTATGCGTGTTTTTATTTTCAAAATCTTAGTGTGTTCATTTATTTGAATAGATTGCTTTGAGTTGGATGTTCAGCGAAATAGGAATGTTCAAGTCCCAGAACGATTGTTCGGCTATTTGAGGCAAGTGGATTTCTAAACTCTTGTTAATTGTATGGAATATGTGTATTTCTTTGTTGTATATGTGTGTGAGTAATGGGACCTTGTGATGGATTGATTTGTCCACATTGAACAATTCTAATGATGAAAACAAAGGGTAATAAAAGACAATGTAAATAATTGCTTGTGTGTGATGTGTTGATAATAAAGAATGGTTTGAAAAGTTTGTTGAATCATTGTTGATGTTGTAAATTGTGCAGTGTTGTGAAAATGGTCATATCCTCTTTATTTGTGTGGACATGTCATTTGCATTATTTTAAGACATGGTTGTGACAAGTGTTATGTGCATTGAGAAAGAATGAGAACTTAAAGAGGATGTACCATTTTGAGGGACGTATCGCGCGCCGCGATGGATACTATATTTCGAGGGACGTATCGCGCGCTGCAATGGTTACTATTATCGAGGGTCGTGTCGTGCGCCGCGACAGATGCATTGATAGATATGTCCCCCATGGGTCCCGGACTGAGAGACAGCGGGTGTGTATCACTAGGTCAGACATGCATCATTATACTTGACATAGCATTCCATTGTATTGCACATACATATCATTAGTGAACTAGATATCGTGTTTTGTTGATCTTTTGATTGCCTTTCTGCTGAACTTGTGATTGATCAATATTGAGCTTGTTATTGCAAATATATAATTTGTTGAAGTATTATTGTTGATGATATGTAATTTGTTGAAGTGTTGTTGTTGAGGATATGTAATTTGTCTAAGTCTTGTTGTTGATCTACGTGCTATGTAAACTGTGAGCTGTTAGGTTGGGTTGACTTTAATGCAGGTTGTAGTTGTGGAGGTTCGATTGGGGGTGGTAGGAGTACCCGTATTTCATCCCCTAAGCTTGTGTTTAGAGGTTTACTTGCTGAGTACCGTGTGGTTTGGTACTCATCCCTTGCTTCTATAAACTTTTGTAGGTTATGAGCCTGGATTTTTGTTGTTCTTATCATTCTCTTCTTTTTTGAGGCTTCTTTTCCATCTCAGCAGACTTTCTTCTCCTTAATTATGATCTTGTTTTGTTTTTAGATATAAGTTCATTTGAGACTTGAGTTTTTCTTTTGAATCAATTGTAATACTTTAGAGGATATTACATGTTATTACCAGGTTTTGGGATATTTATTAAGTTACTTATATTTTATTTCCTCACTTTTTGGTAATGGTTGAGTTTTAGGCTGACTTGTCTCTGTGGGATAAGTCGAGTGCCATCACGCCCATTTTTGGGTAGTGACAAAATGGTATCAGAGCCCCAGGTTTATAGGTCTCACTTGTTTACAAGCCGAGTCTAAATAGAGTTTCAAGGATCGGTACGAAGACGTCTGTACTGATCTTCGAGAGGCTATAGTGACTTTTAAGAAAAATCTTCACTTCTTGGATCTCTATCGTACGTACTTGATTTGTTCTGATGTTTATCGATTCATTCAATTCTCTCTCACTTATGTGTTGACTCGTGCATAGTTCCTCATGTAAGTAGTTGGTGTCACTGGATTTTAAAGATGGTACTAAGGTTAAAGTTATATACTTCTGAAGGTGTTGTGTGATCAGATTTGGAATGTTCAATGATTTGAAGGAATTGTTGAGCTTATGGTTTAATAATTCACTTTGAGGATAAATAAACAACTATATTAAACAATGGCTTAAAGGACTTCATAAACGTCTTATACTATTCTCTTTTTTTTTTTTGCTACTCATCTAGTAGTAGGATTAGTACTTCTGTGGTATATGCAATATCTGGAGTAGTTTGACAATTGAAAGTGAAATGAATAAAGTGATGGATAGATAATCAACAGCATAACATTGAAAAATATAGTTGCCATAACATTAATGTGTTGTGTAGTAAAAAAGTGATACACTAGTTAAATTTATAATTTCTACTACAATAGTATCGATGCTTACTTGATTAGAGTTATGGAGTGTGTTACTTTTGATAGTGACCTGACCTACAAAAGAATATATATAGTTTGGGATATATACAGAACTAATTTGGTAATATATTACAGCTATTTGCTGGGTAGAAACGTTTGACCTATTTGGATATGATTTTCTCGGTAGGTATGATGTGTTCTAGTGGTGGATGTAACAAACTTTCACGAGGTGGTACTAGTGGTATGAAAATGGTTATTGTTGATTGTTAAGTCTAACTACTTAAGGAGTTATCTATTGTATTACATGTTGATATGATAAGATTTGGTGTTGAATTCATATTTGATATGATAAGATTTGGTGTTGAATTCATATTTGAGAAACCAACTAGCTTTTTACTACGGAAGAATGAGTTAAAAAGTTATTTATCAGGAAGATTTTAGTGGTGGATCTTTGGTACGGTATTGATGTGTTAAGGTAATGAAGTGTATCTGAAAGATTTTAAATGAGTGGTAGTCCATCATAAGCTCCATGGAAGTGGATCGATAAATGGATGAGAAGCTTAAGGGTAAAGGAAATGAGTATATTTGTGTGAAGGTAACTGAGAATTTTTGTAAGGAAAGACGTATACATTGGGTTAGACCTTTGGATTTTGAATTGGTACAGCTGGGTTTAAGGTGTTATATTGATGAAAAGGTTGACTTTGTGTAAGAGCTAATTGAGTATAATGGTAATAAGAGTTCATGATGTATTGTGATTAGGATGCAACCATATGATAACAATTGTTGGTTAAACGAATTTTGTAATGTAATGACGATTTGAAGGTATTTAAGTTTGTGGTTTGATACTATTTGGTGAGTAGCTTATTTGCACGGAACGTCATTTTTTTAAAAAAATCTTACAAAATTATCGTTTTACCTATCTCGATAGTTGCCCTGAGTTACTTTTGATCAGTTTAGGAAGTTGACCATTTATTTAACTACAGTTATTTAGTTGATGGATATTTGTTAAATAATTAATTTATTTAGTTGGGAATTAATGAGTCAAGTCCATAATTTACTTGGTACACTTTATCACTTGACCCGTGTAGATAAATAAAATTAGTGAGATTTATTTTTTTTACTTATTTTTTTTAAAAGAAAAGAGAATAGGGAGAAACCCTAAGCGGCATCAATGAGCAGCGAGTGCCCTTCCTTCACGTAAGTATTTTGGTTGAGCTTTTATGAGTGTTGTTTTATACATAATTTCTAGTGAAAAAAGAAGTTCACACTAAATTGTCCCATTAGTGAACTAATATTTTCCATTAATAAACACACGCATGAGGCGTCGGTGGGACAATCTTCTTCATGGTGGAAAGAAAAAGAGTGAACATTTAATTGTGTATGTTATTAGAATTGGTTCTCAAAAGGACAAATTGTGAGTGGCAAGTTATCATATATTGATACCAATTGATGAACACTATTATTGGCTTACGAAGTATTTTTATTATTATTACTGCAGTATTGATTGTGAAAGAAAGTAAGAAAATGAATAGGAAAAATGGAAACGAAGTAAGTGGCGTATGTATTGAGAGAGTAAGAAAAGACTGATTGCATCAGATATTGAGCATTTGAAGGACTTGTGGATGATTTATATGATAAAGTTGATTATATTTAATTGTAATGAATCTAAGCGAAGGTTTCACGTAATATTATGGTTTATAAGATAAGGTACAAATATAATGGGTTGTCGGCAAAAATTATAAGACTGGTAAGTGAGTTAGCAAAAAATGAGAACTTATTTTTTTGGTGTATTGAAGAGTTAAAGTTTTTTGAAATTTCCGTCATGGAGAGAATTTAAGAAAGGAGAAGGAACAATAAGACCTCTAGAATAAACCTTAGATTCAGAGTTGATGGTTGTGGTGATTTTCGCCTATGAGTTTAGATATGACTATGAGATGTGAACTACTTCGACACCTACTTACTATGGCTTTATTTTTTTTTATTTTATAAATATTGAGTTTTTGTTTGGGTGACAAGAAACGATGTGGTTATGTTGAGCTAGTTTATTCAAATTATGATAGGTAACTTATGGAAGTTCAACTGCATGAACTTACAATTCTACATGGTTATTGAGAATTTTTAAGGGATTGAAACTACTTTCTTAAAGAGGCGATATATATTGTCATAATGCGTTACCTATGCATTTGATGGTGTGTAGAGGTTTTGAGCTTACAATAAACAGAATTATTAAAGTGACCAAGAACTTTTTTTTTTTTTTACATGAGATACATACTGGTATGATTGGTGGTTGAAAAGTTGTACGTGAAAGTTCACATAAATTTGACATTAGGTGCAATTCAATTATTATTCCTCGATGGAAAAGTATTTATTGATTTGAAATTAGTGATATCAGTCTTAAGTGTGACTAATATTTGTCATGTAATGCTTAAATGGAAAGAGAGAATGACAGACATCTTTTGAAATTTTTAGAGGCTACAAGGTGTTTTCTAAGGAGACTTTGATAATAGTGATAAATATAGAGTAAGGTAAATGGTTTGTGTAATTATGATTTTTGTTGGTATTAAGTGGCTTCAATTGAGTACTATTAAAAGTATGTGGGGTTTGATGAATAGAGTATTTGTAATGTTGTGATGGGAATTTGATTGGTTGATTGTGGGTGGGTAATGACCGAGAGATGATTCAGATGAATGAAACTTTTTTTTATATATATGGGTCGGTCCTATGAAAGAAGTATTAAGTCTCATTTGACTTTGGTTCTGTATATTTTTATATGACCATCTACTTCGTTTTGGAAATGGTTTGGAGTGTGATTTACTACACATACCTACACATATTTTCATATTTATGGGTGAATTTCTAGTGGTGGATTTGGTGTACTGATCCTATGATTATCCTCTTGGTAGAGTGACATTTGTAGTGAGACTTGGTCATTTCAGTTAGTTAAGATTTGATATTATTTGGGATAGTTGAAGTATACTAGTGATTCTACACATACAACCTTGCTTATGAGAACTCATTTAAGAGTTTTGAAGAGTTACAATTGTATAAAAATGTTGTTAGAGGCTCTATATTTTGGAGTGTATCGCTCGTTCGGTGTTTATTTGATCTTAAACTTCTTTGGGTTAGATAAGTTTAATTCTCCCTTGATGAGTACTCGATGTCTAAAGATCAATTTTTTATGACTTAAGTTCATGAGATGAATATGTTGTGAGAAAGGAATCTTGAAAAAATTGTGATGGTTTTAGCAATATGACGGTTTAGTGGTTGATACAGGTTAGCTGTTACTTTTAGTTTGTATTGATTCAAAATTCTCTCGTAGTGATGTGAGAATGGGTTCGTCCTGATGGTGTGTTGTTTGGAGGATTTTTGTTCAATTTGGGTTCACAGGTTAGTCAATGGTATGTTAATCAATCTTGATATGTGAATCAGTTAGATTTTGATTCGACAGTTTAGTTCTTAGTAGTTGATCTTGAGGAAATGGTCTTAAGGAGGAGCTCACTTTGAGAGATAAATATTGACTATGGAAATTATATCTCAGGTTTTGGTAATGTCAACTATTCATCCTTCTTCTTCTTTATATTCGAGAAAGAACATGATTTTTAGTGGTGAATAATGTAATGACCCAGACAATTATTTTTGGAAATTTTAAAGCTATTTGTTAATTAGATTGTTTTATTGACGGGTGATTTTAAATAATTATTTTTTTATTTATAGCTAATAGGTAACTCCATAATTTACTTAAAATTGTACAGTATTTGGCCCATATACATATACTAAAATAAATTAGTAAGGTTAAACAATTATATATTATAAAAAAAATTAATTTTACTCAAAAAGCAAAAGAAGTATAGAATGAAAAATATTTGTCCGGCACTGATAAGAAGAAAACGACTAACTGGTAAGTAAATCTTCAGTATTTGTGCCTGCATACATTTATCTTATTGCCGCATCTATATAATATTACTCATTTTTGTATTAAATGAGATTGAATGAAGTTTTAAAGTTAACCTATTAATGTTTTTCGATGGGTTTGGTCAAATTAGTTCAAAATATAGTGCAATCTTCATTAAATTGATATGGAAATTATTGGAAATTAGAGTAAATAATTGGTTGCACATAAAGTTATTGGAAACTTTAAATTTTTTGGTGTTACATCAGTCAATGTTGGCAGATTTACTTTATAGCGTTTAGGTTCCTGACACGGTGACACTAATTAATCCAAATTGTGTTGAAAAGTTTCTTACGGTTATCATATTATTATTCAAAGTTTGATATATTAAGATAGGTAATTAAAGATTAAGGCTATTCTATTATATGATACTAGTAGAGTTATGTTATTTGGAGAATAAGACTTCACCCTAGAATTGAAATTTGGAAAACATGAGAATTGGCATGTTTTGGGTCTAAGTTAGACATATTGTATGAGTGTTGTTATTTTCAAAATCTTAGTGTGTTCATTTATTTTAATAGATTGCTTTGAGTTGGAAGTTTTGCGAAATGGGAACGTTCAAGTCCCAGAACGATTGTTCGACTATTTGAGGCAAGTGGATTTCTAAAATCTTGTTAAGTGTATGGAATGTGTGCATTTCTTTGTGGTATATGTGTGTGAGTAATGGGACTTGGTGATGGATAGATTTGTCCACATTGAACAATTCTAATGATGAAAACAAAGGGTCATAAAAGGCAATGTGGATAATTTCTTGTGTGTGATGTGTTGATAACAAAGAATGGTTTGAAAAGTTTGTTGAATCATTGTTGATGTTGTTGTGAATTGTGCAGTGTTGTGAAAATGGTCATATACTCTTTATTTGTGTGAACATGTCATTTGCATTATTTTAAGACATGGTTGTAACAAGTGTTATGTGCATTAAGAAAGAATGAGAACTTAAAGAGGATGTACCATTTTGAGGGACGTATTGTGCGCCGCGATGCATACTATATTTCGAAGGACGTATCGCGCGCCACGATGGTTACTATTATCGAGGGTTGTGTCGTGTGCTGCGACAGATGCATGGACAAATATGTCCCCCATGGGTCCCGGACTGAGATACATCGGGTGTGTATCACTAGGTTAGACATGCATCATTATACTTGACATTGCATTCCATTCCATTGCACATACTTATCGTTAGTGAACTTGATATCGTGTTTTTCTTATCTTTTGATTGCCTTTCTGCTGAACTTGTGATTGATCAATATTTAGCTTGTTATTGCAGATATATAATTTGTTGAAGTATTATTGTTGAGGATATATAATTTGTTGAAGTGTTGTTGTTGATGATATGTAATTTGTCTAAGTGTTGTTGTTGAGCTACGTGCTATGTAAACTGTGAGCTGTTAGGTTGGGTTGATTTTAATGCAGGTTTTAGTTGTGGAGGTTCGGTTGGGGGTGGTAGGAGTACCCGTATTTCATCCCCTAAGCTTGTGTTTAGAGGTTTACTTGCTGAGTACCGTGTGGTTTGGTACTCACCCATTGCTTTCATAAACTTTTGTAGGTTATGAGCCTGTATTTTTGTTGTTCTTGTCATTCTCTTCTTTTTCGAGGCTTCTTTTCCATCTCAGTAGACTTTCTTCTCCTTAATTATGATCTTGTTCTGTTTTTAGAAACAAGTTCATTTGAGACTTGAGTTTTTCTTTTGAATCAATTGTAATATTTTAGAGGCTTGTACATGTGACTACCAGGTTTTTGGGGGTTTATTAAGTTACTTATATTTTACTTCCGCACTTAATTGTAATGGTTGAGTTTTAGGCTGACTTGTCTCTGTGGGATAAGACGAGTGCCATCACGCCCATTTTTGGTTCGTGAAAATAAGTCTGTAAATATCATTTTAAACATTATTAAATAGATTAAGTTAGTCTAAGTCATGGTATTTTTAGAGTGTTACAGGGGACAAGAATATCGACTATTCAAAATTAAGAAATAAATTTAATGTTTCAAATAAAGTCGAAAGATGTAAAAACTATTTTTCATTAGTAGAAGTATAAAATAGTTTTATAACTCTATCCACCAAATTATGCATTTGATAGCGTATTCTTTATTGATTATCATTTATTAAAATCACATCATTAAGCATGTTTATATCTATAGTATAAAAATTATTTCATTTTATGGTTTGAATAGATTAGATATTAATGAATATTTAAATAGTGATTACAAACTTAATTACATTGAAGTAGTAATAATTAACGAGATAAGAACATCATATAATATTAAATATTTAGCAAATTTGCAATATATAAAAATAAAAAGATAAATAAAATTGCATAAAGTTAAGAAAAGAAAAAAGTAAAGATCCAAACGTGATAAGTAACCCAAAATATGCAACTTTTCATCTTATATCCTACGCAACTTTCAAATTCAGATCCAAAAGGAGGAGTCCACTCTGTTTCTTTCTCCTTCACGCTATCAACAAATCAAGCATTTCCCCCTTAATTTAGCATTGCTTCCTCATTCATCACCATTTTCTCTCTCCAAACTTCACCTAGGTACGCTCTCTCTCTCTCTCTCTAAAGGTTTTTTCAAGTGGATCTCCAGATTTGTATTTGTATTATATTGTAAATCGTTTGATTTAGTTCTAATTTTAGTGTTTTGTTGTTGGCAGGCAAAAAAGGGAGGTGTGATTTTTTACCAATGGCGACTTTGCAAATGTTTTCCTTCACAATTCTCTTTGCTGTTTTGCTTGTTCAACAATGTATTTGTACAGATCCGCCTGCAAGTTCACCTAGTCGTGCACCGGAATCTGGCGCTGATGTAGCTTCTCCACCAATGAGTCTAGCTCCATCGCCTTCACCAAATCTATCTTCTCCGCCGGCACCTCCACTGTCAGATCTCTCTCGAAATTCATCTCCGGCGCCGTCACCGGGTGATTCTACGCCTAAAAATTCCCCATCGCCGGCTCCAAATTCCAAAGCTGCGAGTGATATTAGCGATGAGAGTGTAGATTCATCGAAGGAATCATCTGGTGGTGGAATGACGAGTGGAAAGAAGGCTGGAATAGCAGTCGGAGTGATCGCCGCAGTTTGTTTTGTAGGTATCGGTGCATTGGTGTACAAGAAGCGACAACAAAATATCCAACGATCTCAGTTCGGGTATGATGCTAGGAGAGAAATTCTTTGAATGGATCTATATATCTTCATATGCAAATCAGTTCATATAGTATACAGATGTATATAAGTTTACTGCATCATGATTAGATTTGTTGCATTTAGAATTTCTACAACAATTTCATTAGATTCATTTGATTCTTTACCCACTGGATTCATTAGTTCTTGAGTTCTTTCTACTATTGGAGATTTAAGTTTTGCTATTGATTTTGCAATTCGTTTTGATTTTGCCACTTGCTTGGAAATTTTCAACAAACGGAATCTGCAAAATTGTTTTTGCAAAAACTCATTTTCTTGAGTTGTTTTTGTAAAATAAGTTTAAACTATGTTTTGTTTTTGAACTTTCATAAAATATGCTATTTGCTAATGGTTGTTTTGTTCTTTCTTTTACACTCATATATGAAATGAGAAAATGCAATTTATATTTACGTTTTATTATTCTTTATGCATTGCCAGTATGTCTCACATACCATTGTTGTTTAAAACAAAAAAAAAAAAAATGAGTTGGTAGTTGGTGGAATGATTTTGAGGAATAAGTGTATTTGACCAATATTGTATGTAAGAGTGAATGAAATAGGTGTGTTTCAGAGTAAAAGCCACAGTGGCCTCAATGGAAGTTACAACACATGTGAATTGAGAATAGTAGGCCATAAAAGTTATATATATTTTGCACCAAATAATATGAGTGCTTTGTGTGTGTGTGTGTGGAGGGGGGGGATGGATTTGTGGTGCAAGTGTTGGTTGTGGGCTGGCAATAGGCGTTGTCCTATTCACATCACGTTATTTTGTTTATACTGTATTAACAATAACGTTTGTTGTGGTGGTGATTGCTTTTTTTTAATCTCGTTCAATAAAATTCTTGCTTGCTCATTAGATAAAGGTTATGAAATTGTCGGTGCGTCTTTTTTCATTCAAACGTCAATACAGTTTTATTGGGAGAATATATAAAATTGTAATCAACTATAATATGAGTAAAATATAAATCATTTTCACCCTCAATTTTGGATTTTGAAATCAACCCTTACCCCCCTCAAGCCCCTCCCCCCTCAATTTTGAACAATAATCAAACTTCCCCTTTCCTCCTAATTAAAATTTTATATTGACTATTATAGCCGTTTATAATCAACTTTTTTTTAAATTCTTTAAAAGTCATAATATATGCTTTTTTAAAAAAAGAAAATTCACGTAAACTTAAGATGAATATATAATTTAAATCAACCTCAGCCATCAATTATTATACAATACATATGACATGAATCTATAAGGTCATTGAACATTATTTGACCTAATTATATTTGACCGGATCTTTATCCGAATTGTTGGTAATAAATGGTATAAGTACAAGCTTATTACTTTTGAATTTCTTCATTTTATTTCTATTTTTATTTTTTTTGTTTAACTTTATTTTTATTTCTATTAATTTTTATTTTTTTATTTTTATTATTCTAAAATTTAATGAAAGTGTTTTTTTTATATTTAATTTCCTTCTCATTCTCAACATTTACTTCATGTGATTCCATGCAACTTTTGGTATTATCTATTTTTTATGGCATGCTTATATTTTTTATAACTTATGTTTTTCATTTATTTTAAATCATATTTCTGTATGGTATGTTGAAATTTGACATAATAGTAATTTGTTTCGAATTTAGAACATATGTTGTATTTTCAGTTTCATTTGTTATAGTAACTTTGACTTGAAACTTCACATTACAAATCATTTATTTTTTAGTTAGATTTGATGGATGTCACGGCCCAAAATGGGTCATGAGTAGCACCAATATTTAACCTTCTATATGAGCGAATCAACGAATTCAAACTCCAATTTATATTAGTTATTCAACTCATGAAATACGGTAATAATCACTACTAAAAACTGCCAAAAAAGGACAGACAAAAGCGACGAAGTGCGTCAAGTGACAGACAACGTCTCTTTTTGACCTTTTTTTTTTAAAAAAAAATTTAACAAAAGTGACAGACTCCGTCACTTTATTTTAATTATCATTTTTTTATCTCTAAAATGCGACGTCATCTATCACTCTATTAATAATTTAAAAAAAAAATTCAAAAAAGCCACGGACAGAAGGACTTTGCCTGTCGCTTTTCCTGGGTTTTATTTTTTAAAACTCCCAGAAAAGTAACTGACAAAAAGACATTGCCTGTCGCTTTTCTTGGATTTAAAAAAAAAACCAAAAATCCAACGGGCAAACCCACGTTGTCCGTTGCTTTTCATGCATTATTTTTTACAACAGAAACCAGCAGTTTATGCCACCCACCTACAAATAAAATTCAATTCTACACAGCCCGATCAAACACACTTAATTTTAAATAATATAAACAAAACTTAAAATAATATTCAAAATTATCTGAATTACAAATTAAAGACTTATAAAGTCTTTCAAAATTCATTTCAAAATTAAAAAAAGTTCATAAATGTCCAAAGACCTAAACTATGGAGTATGTCCTATATAATCATCCTCATCAATCTCGTTGTCGGTGTCATGGGGAGCTGAAGTAGTTGGTTGACGAGATAGGTTCATGGAGTATCTCTATAGTGATTGGTAGGTGAGGAGCATTTGGGAAGCTAGACTTGGATCGAAGCATCATTCAAGTGAAGTTGAAGTATTTCCTCATTTTTCTCAAGGGCATAGATGTATTTTATCTCGTATCGAAGTATTGTATTAAACTAAGTATTTCTATATTCATATTTTATGGGTCGTGTCCCAAATTATTCTCGTGTTTAAGATTTTATGAAATGAGACTTAATATTTCCTATGAGTTTTATATGATAGATATTTTTAAAGACTTACAGAATGTTTATGAAAAGTTTTAATTCCGTATTACTTTTCATATGTTTATATGAGATGACCGATACGGAAGGGCTTGTACAATACCTCCTAGAGGTCAAGTACGCCGATTGCATTCTGAGAATGTCGTATCTTCTAGGGTGTGGTTTCGACATGTGACAGTAGGTCATAGGTATTTCTCTTGTATAATTATCATCATCATATTTCAATAAGAATTGTATGAGTATTCTACTTTCATTACAATTCATATAAGTGAGTTTAGCACATTTACATAGTCACATTGTTTACATACCTACTCTGTCGAAATAGGGCGAAACGTCGCGGCAACTCAAAAATAATTTAATTGATTCAATTTTAACAAAGTTTTAAAAATAATCGAGTTTTAAAAAAGAGTCGCCACCTAATTTTAGGGAAATTAGGAAACCAATTATTAATCTACGAAATCAATTCGATTCTAGGTAAGGAGTTCAAGTTATTCCGAAGGGAAGGGGTTAGGCACCCTTCGGAATCCACAAATGTGGTTCCCGACTGAATTCATTTTTTTTTCAAATTGAGGAAGAATATAAAATAAACACATATAATAAACACACAATATACACAATAAAGCAATAATTATCGGCCTAAAGTTTGCCTAACGTCAATATTCACATAAGAATGAAATAAAAATATGATTCAAATTACATTTGAATAATTTCAAGGAGAAGCACCTCGGTGTACCTGTAAAGACACTTAGTAAAAGAGTTAGTGCAAAATAAATATAACTAAAAATGAATAACTCAACTAATAACTTAAGAATAAAAATCCGTCTTATTGACATGGGAGGCCTTGGAAATTGACGGTAATTTCTTCATCGGCCCTTTTCAACATATAAAATATATAAACTTGAATTAAAATTCCGTCTTTTTAAAATGGGGAGACCTCTAAACCCGACGGATAGATTTTTCATCGGCCCTTTTCAACATATAAAATATATAAACTGAACATCAACAAAACATAACAAACTTATCCCAAGAGAATATGAAAAATAACAACCAAACTAAAATAACATAATTAGAAATGGAAACAACAATAACGAAATATATAAAAATTAAAAATAACATTAAAATAGAATAATAACAAAACCCTGAAAAGTTAAGATAGCAAATAGTTGACTAACAATTTTAAAATAATAGTAATAATAAATAAATAAACATCGAATCGTAAAATAATGCTAATATTAAAACTACAATAAACACAAATATTAATTGACTTTTAGAACTACATTAAACTAAAAAACAAACAAGCTATATATAATAAACAGAAAACATAAAAGAGCTGGGAATTAAATAAAACAAGGCTAAGAAAAAAATTTACCTGGTTCTGGACAGCGAACTGGAACTCCGAGTTTGAAAGAGACGACTCCACCTCCTCAACTCGAAAAACCACAAAAACACTTTAAAAATTTTGAACTATGGGAACCAAGAATTCTCAAAATTTCATGAGTATTCTTTTGTTTTCCCCTCCAAATCCTCTTCCTAAAAATAGTGAATGAAATGGGCTTATATAGAAACCCAAAAATCCTCAAAAAGGATGAAATACCGATGTGAGACTATTTCAAAATTGAAAAATTGTTTGAGAGACAATGTGGGAAAGGCAGATTTTTTTTTTTGTATTTGACTCAAAATGTATGAATTTTAAAATCATCGAACCAAAATTTGCTATTAAATAAATAAAGCTTCAAAATCATGAATTTTTAAAATGTTAGGCCTAAATTGGGTGTCAACAGCTGTCCCTTTCGTTGTGTATGATTGATGAAAGAAATCATGGAAAACGAAAATTGACAAACCCAATTTTGACCGAACACATGATCTTTGTAGAGAAGTGCGGTTGCATGTGGTGGAAGTCAATCCCAGACCTGTCTCCAAAAGGTTCCATGATGTGTTGCGTCCTTGTTGAAGTAGTTTACACCTATTTTTTTTTTTAAAAAAAAATCTCTTTTTTTTTGAGTTTTTTTTTTTTGAAGAAATTCATCCTTTCGAATGCTCTTGACAAAGTCTGAGATAAAACTCGTCAGCTTAAAAATGCAATTTAAATGGTAGACAGTGTCTTCCACCGTGTCGACACTTAATTTCTCCCCTCGATATTTAACGTCAGTTGACGTTGAGGGATAAATATTTCCTTTGAGATGCACGATTCTTTTTCTGGCAGTGCATGATTTCTTGCAGGGCATGAATATCTTCCCGTGATGTTCAAATTTGCGAGGGATGGAATCTTCTCGCGATGCATAAAATTTTGCGAGGGATGGGATCTTCTCGCGATGCATAAAATTTTGCGTGGGATGAAATCTTCTCGCGATGCATAAATTCCGCAAGGTATGAAATCTTCTTGCGATATGTAAACTTTTGCGAGGAATTGAATCTTCTCGCGATGCATAAAATTTTTGCGAGGGATGAAATCTTCTCGCGATGCATAAATTCCGCAACGTATGAAATCTTCTTGCGATATGTAAACTTTTGCGAGGAATTGAATCTTCTCGCGATGCATGAAATTTTGCGAGGGATGAAATCTTCTCGCGATGCATAAAATTTTGCGAGGGATGAAATCTTCTCGCGATGCATGAATATTAACTCGCAATACATGAATATTAACTAGTGATGCATGAATTAACTCGCGATGCATGAATATTAACTAGTGATACATGAATATTAACTAGCAATGCATGAATTAACTCGCGATACATGAATTGTCTCTCGATGCATGAATATTAACTAGTGATACATGAATATTAACTATTGATGCACGAATTAACTCGCGATGCATGAATTGACTCTCGATGCATTAATATTGACTCGCAATGCATGAATATTAACTCGCAATGCATGAATTAACTAGTGATGCATGAATTCCGCAAGGTATGAAATCTTCTTGCGATTCATTCATTTCTACGAGGAATGAAATCTTCTCGTGATGCATGAATGTTAACTCTCGATGCATGAATTAACTAGTGATGCATGAATTCCGCAAGGTATGAAATCTTCTCGCGATGCATATATTTCTGCGAGGTATGAAATCTTCTCGCAATTCATGAATTTTCTGCGAGGTATGAAATCTTCTCGCGATGCATGAATTGACTTTCGATGCATGAATTAACTCGCGATGCATGAATTGACTCTCCATGCATGAATATTAACTCTCGATGCATGAATTCTGCAAAGTATGAAATCTTCTTGCGATGCATACCTTTCTGCGAGGAATGAAATCTTCTCGCGATGCATGAATGTTAACTCTCGATGCATGAATATTAACTAGTGATGCATGAATTGACTCTCGATGAATGAATATTGACTCGCAATGCATGAATTAACTCTCGATGCATGAATATTAACTCTCGATGCATGAATTAACTAGTGATGCATGAATTTTCTGTGAGGTATGAAATCTTCTCGCTATGCATGAATTTTTTGCGAGGTATGAAATCTTCTCTCAATGCATGAATTAACTCTCGATGCATGAATATTAACTCTCGATGCATGAATTAACTAGTGATGCATGAATTTTCTGCGAGGTATGAAATCTTCTCGCTATGCATGAATTTTCTGCGAGGTATGAAATCTTCTCGCGATGCATGAATTTTCTGCGATGCATGATTTTTAACGAGGCCTGGATGGCTCGATAATGTTCCCACTGTAACGAGGTGGATGACTCGATAATGTTCCAACTGTAACGAGGTGGATGTCTCGACAATGTTCCACTGTAACGAGGTGGATGTCTCGATAATGTTCAACTGTAACGAGCTGGACGACTCGATAATGTTCCAACTGTAACGAGGTGGATGGCTCGATAATGTTCCACTGTAACGAGGTGGATGTCTCGATAATGTTCCAACTGTAACGAGGTGGATGGCTCGATAATGTTCCACTGTAACGAGGTGGATGTCTCGATAATATTCCAACTGTAACGAGGTGGATGGCTCGATAATGTTCCAACTGTAACGAGGTGGATGGCTCGATAATGTTCCACTGTAACGAGGTGGATGTCTCGATAATGTTCCAACTATAACGAGGTGGATGGCTCGATAATGTTCCACTGTAACGAGGTGGATGTCTCGATAATGTTACAACTGTAACGAGGTGGATGCTCGATAATATTCAAACTGTAACGAGGTGGATGACTCGATAATAGTCCAACTTTAACGAGGTGGATGACTCGATAATAATCCAACTGTAACGAGGTGGATGGCTTGATAATAGTCCAACTTCAAATGAATTTTTGAGATCCTCTAAAAAATTCTGTACCATTTTCCATTATGAAGAGAAATGGAAATCTTACTGGGTATATGATCGAGCCGTTGTGGCGCCTACGTATCCCATTAGAGCAGGAATCAGGTCAAACGTAGTTCCCCTCTTGTGGATGATGAGTGCTGCAAAGAATCTGAAAGATTATCAGTAGAAAATGCACAATATGAACAATGATGGAATATGCAAATGGTATCCTTTGCTATATTCAAAACCTAAAACAAGACATATCACATTTTGGGAATGGACAATCCAATGAAATAAAATAGGCGTCTCACACATATAAGATTAACTTAATGACACCTTTTATAATGAACAACTCAAAAGACAATTTTTTTCTTTTTTTTTCCAAATAAAAAAATAAAATAAAAAATAAAAATGTGATGAGATAGTCAAGTCTTCACCACGATTGGTACCAACAGTTAGGATTGCAGGTAAATCTCCCCCTTCTTTTTTTTTTAAAGATTGAATTAAGGTAATTCCTACAACTTCAAGTGGTTCCTCAAATATACTTAAGGATCAACAAGATCCGTTCATCTTGTTTCAAACAAAAATTTTGAATTGTATTAATCCTCATGTTTCAAGTGCCCTCACGACAAAGGCTAGTCCTATTTTACACATATTTGAAACATTTGATTATAGGACATTTTTCAAAGTGCACTCACACTCACAAGAATGTTCAATGTACACAACTATGATACCATATGCTTGACCCTTATGTAAATCTCCACTAATGTGAGAACATTTGGAATGAGATCATGTAGGGCTTGTCATTGGCTTGTAACATAGGCTTAGGGATGGGTAGGATATTTATTTGAGATAAAAGTGACTGAATTCCGCCTTGAGCGTCACACAGAATTTGTGCTCTTAATGATTGGTACGCTTTTGGTGTCAGATCCTCTTCATTGTTCTCCCACCTTTCATCTTCTTTTGAATTCTCATTTTTAACTTCTTTTTTTTTTTTTTCATTTATCATTTTTTGAGCTTTTCTCTTCTTCTCTTTTTTTCTTCTTTTGATTCCTTATTCGTTGGAGCTTTTCTTTATTCACTTCTTTATTATAATAATTTTTTACTTTTTTGTTGGAGTATTTTCTCTCCCTCTTTTCACTGACCCTGTAAGGGTATTCTTTACCTTTCTTTATTTCTTCCACTTTCTTTCTTCCTTTCTCTCTTTTCTCTAGAGGTCTTTGCTTCCTTTTTTTTTGGAGACTCAATATCTTTGTTTTTGGAAATTTCAAACATGTATCTCCTCTTATAATTCGCACATTCTTGGTGCACTCAAGAAGGTTGGGCCAAGAGAGGATAGTGCTCGTAAGCACTCAAAAGGGTAGTGGTTAAGATGTGGTTGTTCAAATGAAGGTTTCAGGCTCAAAATGGGAAAAGTAGGGATTAATGTAATTTGGTAGGCTTTGAAAGGCACAATCGGGTCAAAAAAGGCCTACAATCCTTTATCAAACCAAACATTACTCATGATTTCGCCTCGAAAAACATTCAGGTCAAGTTCTAGATCAGCAGTGTAACACAATTGAACTTTGATCAAAACCTCACCACACAATGCACATGAAACATAAGGTTAGTTTTATTCTTATCTTGATTGCATGCAAGACAATTTTCAAGCATCACAAAAGTACAGATAAGAGGTACCACGAGAATCTATAGTTTACCGCAAAGTCAGTCTTTTCCATCATATCGAATATATTTACATGCTCTTAACCATATAGGTCCCAACCGAGCTGAAAACATGACTCTAACAATATGTACAAACAATTTTTTTTTGAAAAATGATTACCGAACCCGAGAAGGGTTGCCTACGTATCTCATTAACATGAGAATCAGGTACGCGTAGTTCGTGCAGATATGAATTGGAAAATATGCACAAACCATTTTATAAAAGAATTTTTTTTTAGAAGATAATACCGAACCCAAGAAGGGTTGCCTACGTATCTCATTAAAATGAGAATCAGGTACGCGTAGTTCGGCCAGATGTGGCATATAATAATTTAAAGATTTAGACAACTCAAAAAAAATCTTAGGTGTAACGCCACTGAAATTTGTAGTCATGAAGTGTTTTTTTTTTTTGCACCAATATGTTTTATAGCCTCTTAATCGTCAATATTTGTACTGTCTGTTGAATGTAAACTACGAATTTCTACAGTAATGATTTGTTGTACTCTTTTTGAATGTTTTTCTTGAATCTTTGTCTCTTTCCAATTTTCACGAGATCCAGACATTGTTATGACCATCCCCGACTGATGACGGGGACGATATCCCTACAAAAATATGAAAAATATGTGAGAGCGGACCATAATGCAAAATAATAATAAAATAAGTGGGTGCCACCTCATAGTCAAATACTCCCCTAATTTATCGTTTTGACGTGATATAATTGAGAAATGTGAGGACTCTAATTTCGCTTATCCCCTTGTCTCTTGCAACTTTGGACCAAAAAATGATTTCTGAATTTGAACATAAATTAACTTTTCGCTGTAAAGAAGAGCAACTCAAAATGTAAAAGGTTAGTTCCTGTACATAATTAATAATGCAAAATATCACACAAATATGGAATAAAACACATAAATACTGTTTTAATTAAAGACAAACAAAATATATCACATAGCATACAAACAATTATTGCGCGTCCTATACAAATATGTGACCCTTTTATGCCTAGGGTAGGCCTATCGATTTGAAGGATGCATATGTCATTTGAAATATTTCATTGCCCCAAAACTCAAATTTATACAAATTTTATGAATAAAACTTAATGGGAATACATAATAGGGGAACTGTATACAAAATAACCAGTCCCACGCAGAGGTACAACCCTAAACTATGCCTCCACGAAAGATCCTTCTTCTTTCTTGGCTTTTTGTAATCTTCAGATGTCAACAACTTCGAATAGGCTAGTAGCTTGTGAAGCTCTTTCTTTAACTTATATAAACTATAATCTAATCCTACCCTATGAGACAATGATTTTCTCAAACAACGTATACATACTTCAAATTACACACAATTATGGTCGTCCTTTTAGGCTATAAGCCATTATGGACTCAAGGTGGTCTTTCTAATGGACTCAACACGCCTTGGGTGTTGAGTCATCTTAGGCTGATGCTTAAATTCGGATTTGATTTTGCTCTATCCTAGGGTGAGTAAAATTGGTATAGAAGTGACGGTTACCCGAGTCGGACAGACAACGGGGTGAAGCTAATAAACGACGTTGGATGACCGCAAGCCAACTATTCGTTTATTACTTCCAAAGATTAGACTTGTGTGTTTTTCTGAAGGAAGCCGTGGTAAGACACGTAACTTCCTTTGTCCTAATGCAAACTAATTGTCATTTGACGGAAATTATGTCATGAAATGCAATAAAAAAATATACACAATAAAATAAATAATGAATAAATACAATAAACAAAAAATAAGAAAAATATAAAAATACAAGGTATAACATAACAATAGAACAAAAATTTCCTCAATTTGAAAAAAAAAATTAAATTCATATTGGTTAAAACCTCTAAAATCCCCAGCAGAGTCGCCATTCTGTTTACATCCCTACTCTGTCGAAATAGGGCGAAACGTCGCGACAACTCAAAAATAATTTAATTGATTCAATTTTAACAAAGTTTTAAAAATAATCGAGCCTGTGACGTCCTGCTGTCCGTCACAAGGTCCAGAGACTTGTTTTTAAGTGGATGGCCTGTGACGGGCCGTCGAGCCTGCGACGGTCCGTCCTGCCATTCCGTCATGACGTTCAGAGAGTCGATTTTCAGTATCCAATTTCAGATTTTCTAAGTGTTTTGAAACGACACCCTCCACGACGGTCCGTCGTGCCCTTGACGGTCCGTCGTGGCCTCCGTCACCTCTGCCAGTTTTCCAGAATAAAATCTGTTGCTCAAAACGACTAAACAGGTCGTTACAGTTGGTACTTATGCTTAACAACTATATTATTTCTAAATTAAAATTAAGTGTCAACACTACTAGATGGATACAAATCGAACTTGCAAGAAAGTCAATTTTGTCATTTATAGGATCAGCTAGTGTTAGTATTTATGCATAAGAACGATATTATTTCTAAATTTAATCTAAGTGTCAATACTAGATGGACACAAATCAATATTTCAAGAAAATAAATTTTGTCATCAATAGGATCAACTAGTGTTGGTATTTATGCTTTACAACTATATAATTTATAAATTAAAGGTAAGTGTGTGTGTATGCATTCGCGCTCACATATGTGTATATACATATGCGCGCGCGCGCACACACACACACAAACATATATATATATATATATATATATATATACACACACACACACACACACACATTCATGTTTTAAGAAGTTCAAGTTTTCAATTCAAAATCATATCTAATTTCTAAACCTAAGTAGTTATATGTTCAAAATCATATCTAATTTCTAAACTTAAACTTAAGTAGTTTTATGTTCAAGCTAATTAACTAGTTCCAAGTTCAAGTTCTAATTTGAAGTTCTAAGTTTGACTTCAAATTCTAAGTTCAAGTTCAAGTTCTAATTTCAAGTTCGAATTCTAATTTCAAGTTCAAGTTCAAATTTTAAGTTCAAGTCTAAGTTCAACTTAAAAATATGGTTTGTTTGGTTTAATTAAGTTCCCATAATATGCTTTATTTGGTCTAATTAAGTTCAATTAGTTCAAGATCTACAAAGTTAAAGCTTAATTAATTAATTTATAATAATTTCAAGTTAAAAAACAAAGCTAATAAGAAAAAAATTTAAGAGTTATAATAAATTAAAGTCAACACCATTTCAAGTTCATATTCCTAATTAAGTTTAATTTATAGTAAATTCAAGTTATAATTAGTCTAAAATCCAAAAATCCTAAATTCCAAATTTAAACTACTCCTACATTCAAAATTCAAACTAGTCTTAAATCACAATAACAAACTAGTCCTGAAATCTCAATATCTAACTTGTGCTAAAATCCCAAATTCAAACTAGCTAGCTATTCCTAATCCCAATTTCAAACTACTAGTCCTAAAATCCCAATAATAATTCAAACTCTAGTTATTCGAAAAATCCAAAAATCAAACTAACTCAAATAATATCCAAATTAAAAAAACTCCTCAAATACCCTAATTTAAACTAATCTAACAATCTCAATCAAACTAATCTTACAAACCCAAAATCAAATTAATCTTACAATACCGAAAATTCAAACAAACCATAAGCTACCCTAATTCACACTAACCATAACATTACAATTCATAATCAAAAAACACAAACTAACAGTAACATAATCCCTAATTGAAAGTAACAATCAATAAAAAAAAAATACACTAATTACAATTAAATAACTAACTACATAAAATAAATAAAAAATAATTGAGATTTTTTAAATAATAAGTCAAATCTTAACTTTGAAGGAGAAGGAAAGAATGAAGAGAGAGGGGAAGGAGGCGCGGCGAGCTCCTAACAGAAACGGAAAGATCTCCTAACTAGGGGTGTGCAAAAACCGAACCGACCAATAAACCAAACCGATAAAATGTTATTGGGTTATTGTTATTGGGTTATTGGGTTTTTAATGGGTTTAGAAAAAATAATTATTGGTTATGGGTCGGTTTCGGTTTTTCCTATTGGGTTATTGGATAAATCGACAACCCAATAAGACGATAGTTATTTATTAATTTACCCTTTCTCAATATTAAATATACATAATTTAATACATAAATAGATTCAATATTAGCTTTTCAGGCTATGTGATTTTTTGGTTAGGAAATTGGTGAGAACTTTGTTGATTATATGGTGGATCAAGCAACTGTTCAAGATTGTCACATTGAAATATTTTATTTTAGTTTTAATTCTAGTTCGTAATTGTAGGAGATAGCTTTTGCAAGTTTGTGAATGTTAGTAATTTGATCAACATTCAAAGTTTTCTATTATGTTTTGGCGGTAAGTTGGTAACATGTAATTATAAAAAACGTACTATTATATATTATTTGATCGACATTTTCATATTGGGTTAACCGAAACCGAACCGATAACATCAAAAACCGATAAACCGATAAAAAATTTCTTATTGGTTTGTTATTGGGTTAGCATATTTTAAAACCGAAAACCGATAAACAGAATCGATTATATGTAAAACCAAACCGAACCGACCGATGCACACCCCTACTCCTAACGGATGGCGGCAACAGGTCCTTACGGCGGATCGACTGCAAAGTGGAGAGAAGGAGAGGAGAATTTAAGAAATGAGAGATGGGGGAGAATGGGGCAAAATTGCATTTGTATGTATCTGATATTTAATGAAAAGCGACGGACAACGTCTCTAAGTCCTTCACTTTTCAATATGTAGTTGACCAAATAATTTGACGAAAAAGCGATGAACATAGAGACGTTGTCCATCTCTTTTCATTAAATAGTTGACAAAATAATTAGACCAAAAAGAGACGGACATAGAGAAACTGTTCGTCTCTTTTTAAAAAGATTCTAGTATAAGCAATGTAGTGGGAATATGATCCCTTTGAGACCTAGGTTTTAGTTGTCTCCTTATTTCTACCATGGTATAAGCCTTATTATGAGCAGGATATTCTTTGGAAAATCTAGTATTACTGGTAGAGGTATCGTTATTACAAATTTTATCGATATTTTGGGACCTTAGTGTTGGATCATCAATCATCCTAAGCATTTCTACCCAATTATCATTACTTTTAACATTGATGTTTAAGTCCTTGAACTTAGAATATAACTGATAGAATTCATCCCTATCTTTATCATAAGCTTGTCCAATAGGGCAAGACCTACATTCATCCTCAGATGATGACATGTAGTTTTCTTCATGAAGAGCTTTTAGGTCTTCACTAGTAGAGGATTCCTTCCCGTCACTATAATTAGGGCTTGAATTTTTCGAAGAGGAATTGAGGAGGATCTCATATAAATAATCCTTAATATTATCCTCTAGATCAAGGCTATTAATCTTATCCTTGACCGTGCAGTCTCCTACATAATGTCCTACTGTTCCACATTTGTGGCAGACATTTGATTTAATAATTCTTATAAAACTTACTTTTATCTTTACAATCAAATTTCCTATTTTCACATTTGTCTAAACGTTTCTTTATTTTTGGTACTGCCTATGATGCTTTTATTTATAATATCTTTTATATTACATTTCTTAGAGGATTTAGGCATATCAATTGTGAACTGTCCACAAAACTTCCCTAATTGTTGTTGTCACTCCTCGAGTCTACACCTCGGACGTGGCCGACACCCAATGCCCATTTCTAGCCTTGAGTGTATCTTTGGGCTGACTAACTTAACTCAGCGGAAAACTTAACACAAGATATAATCTCAAGAAACTACTTTAAGGATAGTAATTAGCCAAAGTCGCAACCCAAGTCTTAGTCAATTACAAGTGAAGGGAAAGAATAAGAAAACTAATATCATCTGTCTATGAAGACTCTAATATAAAGATGGATGTTGGGACAGGACCCCAATCATCCTAACAACTGAATTCTAAATAAATAGCTAAAACTAAATATGTCCTTTGGAATGAAGGGATGCTCACCAATTGACCCTGAGCTACTCAGTGGATCAAAGGGGCCGAATGCTAATCCTAGTTACCTGCGTCTGCATCATAATCAACTGGCATTAGTACATTGAATGTAAGAGTATGCGAGTTGTAAAGCTAAAACAAACTTAAGTTGGGAAGGAGTAAGAAGAGACACTTACCTGGCTCAGTTCAATCATGAATAACTACTTGTTTTAGTATAAAACAATTTAAAGGCAATGTGCAATATAAAGAAAAACTAACAAAAATAATGCTAAAAACTCTGAATGTATGATACACTCAAATTTACTTCTTGAAAAGAAGTATAAGCGGTTGTATCAAGTAAAGAACCGAACTATGAGGTTAAGATCGATCCCACGAGGAAAATGATTTAGACTTAACTTTAACCTATAATTACTTCTATTTAATCAAGTCCTTTCCAAAAACAGGTAATAAAAGGTGGTTTTAAATAACAAAAGGAATTAAATATTTCTAAGTAAACAAGTAGCAAGTATGAATATTTGAGATTTATCAAGTGATGAGAGTAACTAGGGTATAAGTGTTCCCCACAGGTTCATAACGCGGTAGTTCTAGCTATAACAATTGTTTCCTAATATCTTGCATGAAAAGTGGTAAGTTATGTATCCCTAATTCCTTGGTCCGGCAACTAGAGAATTTCACTCCGCACCTTGGTTCGGCTACATGTGTATATTTTACTAAACCTTACCTTTACCTCATATTAAGCATCACAATTGATGTATGGCTTAGTTGTTACTTCGCACCAATCGACACTAGCCTATTAGATAGTGATACTAAACTTCGTTGACAATTCTTTTCTTATTATCTACCTCCTTGGTACGAAAAGTAGCAAAAAGGCGAGTTCTAACGTGTGCACTCGTTAAAAAGACTTCTAAACGAAAGAATCATCAATACATGCAAGACACTATTCTAGATTTGTTATTTTAGCAAGTTTTTACCTTGGTATTTACCCATGGTTCCCACAACCCAAGTTATTGATTTAGTTGTCCATATTCATAATTACACAATTCATATTTATTAGACAAGAATTCATGTACTTACTTTGATGAGATTGAAGAAATCTATATAATCACTTGAATTGGAGAAAATAATGCAATAAATAATTCTGAAAAAATGAAATATTTTCCAAATCTCAATATTCAACAATCAATATTACAAATAAAAACAATAACAAAGAGTCTAACCTCAAAAATGAGGTTTTTACCAGTATTTATAATAAAAAATTCCTAATATAAAGAGTAAATCTATTTAAGGAAAATCTGCCCAAAAACGCGTCTGAGCGATGACCGGACCGACGGATTATCGAGGCCACAACGGGACATCGAGGCCTCCCGTCGTTCCACACTCAAAATCTTTTTCATTTGCTTTTTTCTCCAACTCGTTGTTACCATCGACGCACCAGGATGAAGGTCTGTTGAGTGTACGACTGCCAATCGATGGCTTCCGTTTCTCCACACTTAAAATCTTTTCAAGACGAGTATTGGGGCTACTCTCTGTTAGCAATGATGGATGTGCAGGACTGTCCGTCGTGGATATGACGGTCCATTTATATCTTATGTAGCCCCATACTTGGTCAGAATTCCCCGATATTCCTTCAGCAGTATTTTTCTTCAGACAAAGATTTATCGAGGGGTCGACGGACCGTCGATGGCTTCGTAGGTCATCACTTCTGCAATTTCAGCACAATTCTTCCTTTTTTTCCTTCTTGATAGTTTTCCTGCAAACAAAGAGAAAAATATTAAAACTACTACAAAAAGGCTTTAGACACACACTAAACTTAAGGAAAAAGCATTGAAAGTACTGTGAAACCACGGTACATCAACACCCTCAACTTAAATTCGTTGTTTGTCCTCAAGCGATGCACTATGACTCACCACAAAACCTTTGTACAAGAGTATCCTTATTTTGGCTTTCGCAATCATCTGGTTATAAATCCCGATTATTTTTATTATGTTTATGCATGCTATCACCATTAGGATCACTCATGTGGATCAGACCATGACATAGACTCACTATACACCGACACCTATCCTCTTTGATCTCCCACCAAGGTACCAATTATCAGGTATTGCAACTAGTGTCCTCACTTCAAAGCAACATCCTTATTTTTCACACAATGATTTCAGTTTGAGTATAAGGATTATATTTTTGGACACTCGCTCTCAGAACAACTTCATACCTCATTTACACTAGTTGTCGTAGGCTTGCCTTTATTTTCACTGCTTTAAGTTCACCATAATAGACTCTTAGAATCATGATAGGACTTTCTTAGCTTGTAACTTATGATCAGGGTCAAGTAGGGTACATTTGGATGTATTTTAGTTACTTATTTCCCTCCTTGACATAAAGTCTAAGAGTTATTTCCCTCCTTGACATAACGGCTAAGCGTCCTACCTTTTCATCATTTTATTCCGCCCTATTTCTTAATTTTTTATATTCTTTCAACTTACTTTTATCCTTTCTTTCTCCTTTTTTGTAAGTGATATATTTTTTTATAAAAAAAATTGACTTTGCTTTCATGTTTTCTTGAGTCACTTTTCTTTTGTTCTTTCTCTTTCTTTATTCTTTCAACTCCACTTTCCGCAACAGTTCTCAACTAGCCACCCTCAACTCATGGTTTTTCCATGAGGGAAGGTACACAATACCCAAGGTTGGGTCAAGTCCACGACAAGGTTTTTTTCTATATTATCCACCCTCAGCTTATTCTTTTGGCATAAGGTGAGGTGTACATGTCCAAGGAGAGACCAGGGCCAACACATTGTTCCCAAAAAGATCAAATGGGGTGAAAAAAGAAAGGTCTATTTTAAGCTATAATCATTTGGATCAAGAAGATATTAATTTCATTCGGTTTTCTGTTATCTAGGCTAAAGATTGGCTATCCTGAACAAGGGCCTATGATCCTTTTCTAATTGTCTATCATGGCTTACTTTTAGTAGGAGTAACCAGGCAAGTTCTAGTTCTGTACCAATGGTGGACTATTCAACTTTTCCTCACACTCACTTGACATCTCATTATTCTATGAGATTATCAGACACCTAGTTTGAGTTTTAGATTTAGGGTCATGTCGTGGTGTATCTCTATGTCATGCTTAGATTCACGAATTCATCAGTTACTATGCCTGGTCATGCAACATTTTCTTTAAATTATGATAAGATTTGTTTAGACATCATTTTTCAGATTCCATTTCCATACTATGTACAAAAGATACCAACATGCCGGTTCAACAATAACATAACCAGTCTCTTGGGGAAAAAGAACACAGGCAAGAAAACCCTAATAGAGGATCGTGAGTTGGGCTACTCAGACTTCACCCTAGCACTCACTTTCCATTCACCCTACCCTCAAGAAAAAGACACGGAATTGTCCCTAATGCATAAAAGTATATAAAATAGGGTGATAGGTGAAGAAAACCTGAGGCGCAAAGCACTGACGATTAACATGTTGATGGGTCTGGTTTCCCGTAACCCGCTCTCTCTGTAGTAGGGACACCATCAGTGGTGTCCTTAGTAATAACAACACCATCAATAGTGCTCCTCTCAGCCTCATTAACCTAGATCTAGATTCCCTAGCAGCCACTTCTAGAACTCTCAACTTGTGGGCCTCCTCATCAATCAGCGAGACTCTCCTCGCGGCCTCCAAATCATTGCGCTCCTTTTTCCGTGCCCAAGACTCATCCTCATTTCTACCTCGGCGCCTCTTGGCACGATCTTGTGGGGGAGGTGGTGGCATAGTAGTGGTGGAGAACAGGGCAACCAACACTATGTCCTTAGCAGGCTTTGCAAAAGGGGCCCAGACTTAGGCACCCGAGCCTCCAGTATGGTATCCAAGTCTGCTGTCAAACTCTCCACAACAGCCTGGAGAGTTGTCAAATCCACTATATGGGGATGGCCGAGCGATAACCCACAACTAAAATGCATCCAAGCGCTGGTGGACCTCCCTAATCTCCCGCTTAGTATACTGGGGCATCTTCCTCTCTATCAAGTCCTACACCTCAGCAATGGACCTCTGCATCCAAGGATGGATGTGATGCAGAAGTGTGGCCATTTAGGCATGATCACTAATGTACTATTGAGACTGGAGACTATAAAGCATGTAGCATAAAGAGGATCCCAACTATATCTCCTATTTTTTGAACTATGCTTCCCCATAGGAATGCTAGCTAGTGGATCCATATAGTTGTTATGTTCACATTCTAGTACTACCTTGGCAAGTAGTCTGCCTTGTTTTGGTGTAGGGTTACATGACACTGGATTCCACATTATCTCATATGGTCTATGTCGGTTAGGTCAAGATGTTCCTAAAAGTTAAAACGAATTAAAGGAGTGAAATCTAACTAAGATAACCTAAGGGGTTTATCTTAGTCTAGGTAGGTGTATGGGACTCTACCTAAACATTGCACTAGTTAGCCTTGAAGGAAGTCTTAGAAGGATGTTCTTATGTATGAATATGGTTATAATGGTACATGATATGTATATGATGAACTTGCACATTGTTGATACTACATGTTGATTGGTGTCACTTATGAATTATGTGATGGTCTACGTTGTTAAAGTATGATGATATGTACTCTTAAATGCTATGCTATGTGAAGTAGGAGGTTGGTCATGATTCTTGTTGAGTTAAGTAATTGAGTAAGGTTATGGGGATTTGCTTGGTCATTGCACTTGTTGACTTGATAGGGGTTCATGGGTAATTGTCTTGCTTATGTTATGTTATACTGAACACTTATTTATGCTTGTGGTTATTTTGGACTTGATGATACATTTACTTGACTATGTATTCAATTACATGATATGCATGTTGACTTGACTAAGTTTTAATGTTTTTGGTCTTGTAATGTACATGCCTATGACTTAATGAATATGACTTGTTGATTTGGTATGGTCATGTTGAATATGAATTTAGGTTTTCAAATTAAATTACATACTTAATGAAATGTCCTTTTAACTTGTTTTCATGATATGTGTACAAATGGTCTCATACTTAGTACAAGTGGTGTACCTACCCCATTTCTTCCTTTTCCCCAACATTTTAGGTTCCGATCGTTGAAGGGATTTCGGAGACGACTTGGATTTATTAATCATACAAGTAGGGTAGGTCCTCACTTTCCGAAGGCGATGCAACTATCAAGCCTTTGATATTGTTTTAGTGTTCAAGACTCTTATGTTTCTTTCCTTTTAATTTAGATATTAAGTGTTGTATGACCTATATGGGGTCTTTTTTTATTGATGCATGGGCTAGGCCCAATTTGATATACTTTTATTAGATTGTTATGAGATGAGACGACTATTTGAGACTATGTTATGTTCTATATATATTATGTGCAATAAAAATATAACACTAAGTAATCTTCTACACGAAGGTTCTATGTAAACCTCAATGTAGAAGTAGTAAAAATTTTAAATTTCCGCTAATTTTGACCTGAATATAATGATGTAAGCTAAGAGGCTATTATTAGTCCTCAAAGAGGACGATGATGCCGATTACGTCTAGGGGGTATTCTCGCATGTAACAAGAAGCTTGGAGAATAAGGACAGATTCTCAACTTTTCTTCTCAAATTTCATGGATTAAGTCTTCATTAAGGTATGAATTTTTCACTCTTGGGTTTCTTTTCCCCAAGAGGTCCATTCAAAGTTGATTTCTAAATTACCCAATTCCAAGAGTTTTCCTCTATAAATGAGTTTTCTTCTATATTTGAAATTGATGATTGATTACGATGAATTGTGATTGCCTATGATTAATTAAGTGTATATTGTTGAGTAATTGATGTTGATCAATTGGAATTCATGTGGTTCATGTCCTTTCCCCAATTTCCCAAATCTTAGATCTTGGTTAATAAATTGCTTGAAGATGATGAGGTTATGGGTTGATATATTGGTGTTGATGGTATTGTTTCTTCATGGACTGTAATGTAACATGTTTGGTTTGGGTTTTTGGTCTAGTTTTAAGGAAGAATTCATAATTGAACCCTTTTCCCGTAACCCTAGGTTATGAATTGAGGTTGATTTGATTAGTGATGATACAATTGACTTAGTTCTTGTATAGATAACTATTATATGATGTTATTAAGTGAATTTATGGATGTATATGGTTTGTTTGATGGTAAGATCTCAAAGGAGTCTTTTCAAGGCTATTTGGTAAGACTTTATGATCTTGAATTCTTTACTTCAATGGTGATGCCTTATACTTGATAATGGTATTCAATAGAATCATTATATGTGATTAGATTAAGAGGATGATAATATGATGAATATGATGAAATGTCTTGACTATGTGAATTGTTAGATCATGTGATGGGTATGAAGATACAAGGTTGAGTATGAATCACTTGTGTGGTTCACTATGATATGACTATGATATGTTAATCTCACAACTGAAGGGTTGTTATGAAAGGAAATTCTCATGCAATACCTAATGATATAATGACTATTTATATAAAAGGGGTTAGTCTCTTATGGGCTATACTAATATATGATTATTAAGAAAGGCTTAAAGACATTTCAAAAAGGGACTTTAGCTTAGCACCGAGTGAACATAATAATGCGAGGTGTTGATTCCGCAATGGAAGGGAGATTCACCAATGGTCTCATGAGGAGAGGACTCCAATGCTATTGGTCATGTAGAGGGTTCAAGACATATCTCCTAGTTCCTTAATTATGTTTGCCCCCATAGGAAGACTAGCTAGTGGATCCACCTAGAAAGCTATGTTCATGTTTCAGTTCTACCTTGACAAGTAGAGAACCTTCTTTCAGTGTAAGGTTTCATGACATCGGTTTCCATTTTAGCTCACATGGTCTATTGTCGGTTAAGGTGATTGTTACTGAAAGTAAAATGAATGAATGTAAGTAATTAAGTGAACACTGACTAGGGTGGATTAGGGGGTTTTATTTAGTGTATGTAGGCATATGATACTCTACTTATACATTGCACAAATTTACCTTGAGGAAAGTCCTAAGAGGTTCTTATGCACTTATGATATGAATAAAATATATATGGTAATTTTACATGTCGATGATCCTATATGATGTTAGTTTCATTGATGAACATGCTATTGGTCTAAGTTGATATACATGATTATGAATATGAATAATATGAATATATTTGAAATGTTGGCATTGCTTATGATCCTTTGTTTGGTTTACTTGATTATGTGGTGTTATGGGGCTTCACATAAGCATTGCACTTGTAGGCTTGGGAAGGGGTTGTGAATAAGAGTCTTATATGTTTATGTTATGAATTCTTGTACATGAATTGTGGTTATAATATTATGTTGGAATTATTCACGCCTATATGATGTTAATATGATGTCATTCATGTTGATATGAACTTGTGTTGATAATATCCATGTGGACTTGCCTTTATGATGATGTTTGTCTTGTGTTGAATATGGACTAGTCTTAAGTGATGCTATGTCTATTGGCTTGTATATGTTCTTAATTGTGCATAATGACTTTTCAAAGTGACTTAGCATGGTTTTGAACAAAGCGTCCTTTTTATTATGATTTTAATGGTTTTACTTGCATATGTTTCCATACTTAGTACAAGTGGTTTTACTAAACCATATTATTTCCCTCTTCCTAAACAATGTTGGTTCGAGCCTTTGAAATACTTTGAGGCTAATTGCAAGAAGACTTGGAGTAATTCCCCAATTTATTGGCAAGTCCTCAATGTTCGGGGATTTTGCCATTTCACTATTCTAGT
The DNA here is from genome assembly GCA_027704765.1 of Solanum habrochaites. Lineage (NCBI taxonomy): Eukaryota > Viridiplantae > Streptophyta > Magnoliopsida > Solanales > Solanaceae > Solanum > Solanum habrochaites. The sequence goes on along the minus strand of JAKWJA010002494.1, from coordinate 13,459,957 downwards.
TATGTTGTTTTTATGTCTAAAGACACTTATTTGTTCCTTTATTGTTTGAGACTATTTATGTAAGACTATATGTGGCTATTTGTATTAAAGTATGGGTTATGCCCACATATTGTAATACTCTTTAGATGGTTTAATGTGAGAAGATGTTATTAGACTATATCTTATGCGTTGGTTATGTTGCCTAAATGACAAGCCTATGTAAGTTTCAATAAGCGAGGAGTTTATGTAAACTCCCTATATGATATGTGAGACGTCTATGTATACCTCGCTATGTAAAAGTTTTAAATTTTCTGCATTTTTTACCTATGATATGTTATGACGAATGCTAAGGGCTTGTCCAAGTCCTCTCCGAGGAAGACGATGCCAGTTACGTCTAGGGGGTGCTCCATGATTGTGATGCAACATGTATTCCAAAGTTTGGGTAGTACGCTCTGCTTGTCAATCTGTCTATGGATGAAAAGCAGTGCTCAAGTTCACTTTCAAACCCAAACCTTTTTGGAAAGATTTCTTTAATTGTGCCCTCTATCGAAATAATGGCAACCAAAACTCCATGAAGTCTTACCACTTCATAAAGGTACAACATAGCCTAATCCTTGGCCGAATAGGTAGCTTTACCAAAAAAAGTGGGTTGATTTTAACATTATATCGACAATTACTCAAACAGAATCATGTCGCATGCAAGATATTGGCACGCCAGTAATAAAATCCATATTAATCATCTCCCACTTCCATTTTGAAAGTTCTATATTCTGAGCTAAACCTCCCGACCTTTGGTGTTCTACCTTCGCTTGTTGGAAATTCGGGCACTTGGAAACAAACTTAGAAATGACCTTCTTCATACCTTCCCACCAATGCACTTCTCTCAAATCGCGGTACATATTTGTGTAACCCGGGTATATGGAATATTTGGAGATTTGAGCTTCCTCCATTATCATTTCTTGGAGTCCATCAACCCTAGGTACACACAACCTACCTTGATACATTAGCACACCATCTCCCCCTTGTTCAAAAGCTAATACTCTATACTTATGAACATTTGCCTTCAAGTCAAGCAAAATGGGATCTTGGTAATGTTTTTCTTTCGCCTCAAACACTAATGATGACTTAGCCCCATTGGTCACAAATTTTCCTCCTTATGTGGAATCCATAAGTATGACTCCCAAGCATGCTAGTCTGTGAACATCTTTAGATAACTCCCTGTTTTTTTCTTGAACATGGGTGGTACTCCCCATGGATAACCTGCTTAAGGCATCAATAACTAGATTAGCCTTACCTGGGTAATAAAAAGTACTCATGTCATAATCCTTGAGTATCTGTAACCACCTCCTCTATTTTTTTTGCTCCTTCTGAGGGAACGCATATTGGAGGCTCTTGTGATCAGTGGATATGTCAACATGAACACCATATAAGTAGTCACACCATATCTTCAAGGCGCAAACTACAACACCCAATTCCACGTCATGAGTTGAATAATTCTTCTCATGAATCTTTAAGTGTCTAGAGGCATAAGCTATAACCTTTCTATTTTACATTAACACACAACCCAAACTAACTCTTGATGCATCACAGTACACCACAGAACCTTGACTACCCTCTGGTAAGGTCAAAACCAGAGCGATAGTGAATCTTTTTTCAATTCTTGAAAGCTTTTCTCACAAGCTTCAGATTATTGAAACTTGATTGTCTTCTGAGTTAGCTTGGTCAAAGGAGACGAGATGGATGAAAAACTTTCAATGAATCACCTATAATAGTCAGCCAAGCCGAAGAAACTCTTTATGTCAATTGAAGACGTGGGTCAAGGCCAACTCTAAATTGCTTCTATCTTTTGTGTGTCAACTCTAATACCATCACCGGAAACAATGTGGCCCAAGAATGCCACAGACTTGAGTCAACACTCACATTTGGAGAACTTGGCATATAGCTCTTTATCTTTCAAAGTCTGCAGAACAATCCTGAGGTAACTAGCATGATCTTCTTCATTACTTGAATAAACTAGTATTTCATTAATGAAGACGATGACAAACAAATCTAGATATGGTTTGAAGACTTTTTTCATCAGATCCATGAATGTTGCAGGCGTGATTGTCAAACTAAAGGACATAACCAAAAATGCATAATGTCCATACCTGGTTCTAAAAGTTGACTTTGGAATATCATATTTCCTAACTTTCAATTGATAGTAGCGAAATCTCAGATCAATTTTTGAGAAGTAGGAAGAACCCTGAAGCTGGTTGAGAAGATCATCTATCCTTGGAAGAGGTTACTTATTCTTGATTGTTACCTTATTCAATTCTGGTAATCTATACAAATGCAAAGGGAACCATCTTTCTTTCTCACAAATAAGACCGAAGCGCCCTAAGATGAGACACTTGGTCGAATAAAGCCTTTCTCTAACAAATCTTTCAATTATTGTTTCAACTCATTTAACTCTGCTGGTGTCATTCTTTATGGCAGAATAGAGATAGGACAAGTATCTGGAATAATGTCTATGCCGAAATCTATTTCTCTGTCTATGGGAAATCTTTTACTATAGGAGCTGAGTGAAGGGAAGGTACTTTGGCACTTCATGAGAGAGTGTCCAAGAGTAATCAAATCGTGACATAAACATACCATATTTTAAGAAATATTACAGTAAGCCTTGAAAATTTACAGTAAACTAATTCAAGCTTCACAGTGAATTAATCCAACATTACAGTGAACTCATTTAGCATGCAACCCTCTCACTAAAAGTTATCGAAAGACTCACTTAAACAAGACAAAGAGAGACCGCCAATACACACTCTCTAATCACACATAAATGATCCTTAAGACCACCTATAATGAGATAAATACACTTCAATACACCAAACACATAAACATGAGATCCTCCTACCAAAGGTGATTCTAATGTTCTCTAGAGTGAGTTATGAAGCAACCGCCCATACAATCCCTCACACACACCTAAGATATCCTTTAGTCTAACTAAGATAAGATCCTTCTCACTTTATTAATCAACTTTCCTATCTATAGTCATTCTTAAGACTTCTCTAGGTAAGACATGAAGAGAACATCCTTTTATTCCCTTCACACGTTAACTAGGCAATCCTTAAAGTTACTCTAGACTAGGTACTTATTCAATAACATACTTTCTAACTTAAGTCATTACTTTCATTAGTCCATTTAAGAGACATTCAAGACATAAGGACATTCAAGTAATAGTCTTGGAAAGACATAGGGACTCACTTACTAATATCTTTAAAGCCTAATCGTACAATTTCTAGATAGCATCCCATATCACTACCCATCTAAATTCCCTAATACTAATAGGTATACCACATGTTGAGAATAAGCAATGACCGACATAAACCATGCAATCTAGGCATGGAATCCGGAGTTGTAACCTACTCAGATTGAGGGTGTTCTACTTTCCAATGCTAGAACTTTGACACATCCCATGTAGGCACATGGTTATGGAATAAGAAGGGTTCTTTGTTCTATATATGTTGATATCTAATATAGATCTACTTCCCAAGCATACTCATTCAGCGCTAGCCTTTGTTGTCATAGAGTAGTTCCATAAAGGAGTACATGAAGAGGATCCAGATCAAGTTCACAACCAAATCATAACACCTTAACAATGAGGTCCCCTAGGGTTTCCTTACCATGGTTAAGAGGATAGATCAATGATTTTCCTAAGAATGATTTCATTCCATTCTTTCAAACCATTCACACAAGAATGATACTATTACGGCTTCGACTTCAAGGATATCATAACATTCTTTATCAAAGGTTCCACATAAATGAACCTCTTTACTACATTCAAGATCATGATCCATTCATACATGTACATTATAGACTAAGGGTGTTCTAACCTACTAAGTCAATATTTCATACTCATTTATGTATCAAGCAAGGGATATATGTCTACCTAAAGAAGACACACTTCACTTTTCCTTATCACGTATAACATATATTCCAAGTAGCACATAAGAACAACCAAGTCAACTTTAGGTCACCCTATACACTACTGTAGGATCATCAACATAACCATCACAGGACTCATATATCCAATTAGGAAGAATCATGCACCCAGACTAAGACTACACACATAACGACGTAGTCATAGTCTAACATGATCACCTAATGTCAATAGAATAATACATACTTTATCCTTAATATCATGTATATACATATGATCATACTTCACATAAATCAACTACACACACCATCATAATATACTAAGTAATGTCGAAAAGGCCATGATCATCATAATACATAAAGTAACGCCTACGAGGCCACATAATTCACAATTATAACACATAGCACCGCCACCATAAGTGGAACATACAAGTCACAACATAATTAAAGACCTAATTATATAATTTAAAGACAATTAGTACAACGTACTAACAATCTATTCTCGCCGCTTCAATCCATACCTAAATCATCCATTACAATACCAAAATCTCTTACCCATGGTCATGATCATCATTTCAATACAAAAATCATAATACTCAATTAATATAAATAAATTAAATATATATTTATCAATTTAATAAATAATATATATCAATCTAATACAATTCTTACATCATTCAATAGCCCAAAGAAAACTACACTAGAATTCACAAGCATTAAGACATGATGATAACACTCATAATACAACCAATTTGAAGAGTTTATGTTTTTCATGGTTTTATGAAGATTTTAGGTTAAAATCATCAAACTAACATCAATTAAATCAATATTATATGATTCAAAATGTTTTAGGCAAGAACAAATGGCTAAATCACAAGTTAGAAATCTAGTTTTTGAGAAATTCTTAGAAAATCACTTTGAAGATTTGCTCCTTCGTGATAGAAGTTTAAAGTATGAAAAACCATACCTTAACTGATGTTAATCCACGAAATTTTACAGATATTTGTGGATAAATCAACTATCATGCTTCAATCTCCCTTCAAGCTTCAATAGAATTCTAGAGAGCTCTTTAGAGGTTTTGGGTTTTGATTTTGGAATAATGAATTCATCTAGGTAGTTAGGAATTATAAACCCACTTAAAATACGTAGAATACCCTTAGGAAACCTCACAAATATTTATTTATACGTGGGGTGAATTTACCAATTTACCATTACATTTAACAGTAAGATGCGCAGGAAAAGAGACCCATCAACGCCTGCCCAATGATGGGTCGTGCTGGATGGCCGTCGTTTTGATCAAAGACCTGACTTTGGGAGAATGATATCCCTAGGTTAAGTCTTTATCCACTCCACCATCGACGTGGAATCAACAATCCTACTGGTTGTCGATTGCCTCAGTCGTTTGGGGTTGGTCTAGACAGCCTTAGGCTCTTGTGAAGGGTTCTTCCTCAAGGACCCTTTGTTGTTCCTTGGGGACTTTTACTTGGACGTTTAAAACTAAAATGTGTTTGTGTATGAATTTAGGACCTCTCATATCAATTTCATCCAAAACGAACACATAAAACTCGACAAAACATGCAATGACAGACAAGGTCGTTTCAAGGAAAATCTTTCTAACGTCATGGACGTTCTTGGACGTTTGACCTCCAAACTTCATGAAACTTAACACACTGTGTATAAACACTATTATTACTCATATAAGGACCTCATAAGCTCAGTAAACGTATATAAGCACATAAAAACACATAAGGCATATAGGTGACTAGTCGTTGAACGTCTTGATCATCCCTTGACGTTTGACTTCTAATTCACCTAAATATTTAGACACTCCATCATTACCACATTATAAAAAACTTTAGGACCTTATGCCCTCACGAAAAACATTTTAGTATCTAGTTTCACCTAATTCATTTTAGAGGTATGACATTCTCCCCCACTTGGACAACATTCATTTTCGAATGACACTTGCCACTCTCCGAACACTTCCAAGAGTAGAGACTCAAATAAAAGCTCATAACCATACCACATAACATATTATACAATACAATAAAACATCAATTTCACATATATCTAGAGACACACAACACCACAAAAAGTTAGAAATAAATCTACGACTCATCATGTCATAAGACTCACATCGTTCATTCCATATAGAAAAAACTCTTTTTACAATCATTATAATGATCATATAAATCAGTTCTATACATATTACAACAATTTTCAATCAAAGTACAAATTATGCAATTTTGCAAAAATTTTACATTGAGCTAAATTCCCTGGCAGTGGACATGCTTCAAAATTCCTAAATGCAACTTTTAGGCAATTGATAATGGAAACATGATAATATGAAAGCTAAAACCATATAAACTCATTTTAAAACATAATCATAACTTCATGAAACTCAATATGCAAGGAATCAATGAAATTTAATTTATACAAGACTTCTAAACACGGTGCACATGCACATGCTTCTATGACCATCTAGACCATCTATTAAAGATACTCCCCCACTTAGAAGGAACTCATAAAACAAAAGAGAGATACTAGAACTTACCATTATCATCATCCTCATCCGGCTTTTTTTCCTCTAGTTCGGAGTGCATAGAAGCGATTCTTCTTAGGAGCATCATCACTCGGAACACTTGGAGGAACTTGCTTAGCCTCTATTCCTCTAGAAGCAATAGTAGTTCAATCTCTCACCTTATGTCCATTCTTACCACAACCAAAGCAATTATCGGTACCAATTAGACATTCCCCATAATGCCTCTTTCCACAAGTAACACAAGTAGGCTTACCATTTTGAGAACCACTACGCTTCTAATATTTGACCTTAGAAGCACTAGGTCCATCTTGCATTGGACCTCTCTTCTTGGACATAGTTTTGTTTTGCTCATCCACCATACCCCTCTTCAAGTTTCTAGTGATCATCTTAAGCTTGGACTCCTCTGTGGATTGAGCATATACCATAAGCTTAGATAGAGTCATATCATCATGGAGCATGGCCGTACGACATTCTTTTTTCACAAGGTTGGCAACACCGGTCACAAATCTACTCATCTCATCCCTTGGGTTAGACACCAAGGATGGAGCATACCTAGACAACATAGTGAACTTCAAGGAATACTCCTCCACACTCATATTTCCTTGATTGAGGTTAATTAACTCTTGAACCTTCACCTCCATCCTCTCATGGGGAAAGTACTTTCCTAAGAAAGCCTCCTTAAACTCCTCCAACTCAATAGGACCCGACTCAACCGACCTATTATATTTCCATTGAGTATACAACACTTGAGAAACCTCCCTAAATTAATATGAAGCTAACTTCACTTTCTCCCTAGAAGTCACCCTCATGGCACTCAACACCTTGTACACATCATCTAGCTACTCTTTTGAGGATTCTCTCCTACCTTGGAGACAAGGAATATAGGAGGATTCATCCTCACAAAGTCTCTCAACCTAGAGGTCATGGTACACTCCGCAACATTCACCCTAGTCTCAACACCCCTATTCACATGAGTAGTCATGGCTCGGTCTAAAGCAAGCAAAGTCTCTCTAATATCCCCATTAGTCATGTCTGGGGGAACCACAGAAAAATTATTACCTCCACCCATAATAGGGACTTGATCACCTTGAGCACCTTGAGTATCGTGAGGAACTTGCACACCTTGTGGCACTTGCCACCTCGGGTAGGAAATGTTCCTGATTCACATCATTCTCATCAACTCTCCTAGCCGGTGTCCTCCTCGTATTCATCTCATATAACACAGGGAAAACCATAAGAAAAGAACACTCATAACTTCTAAATCTTTACATCACGACATAGGAGTAGAAAGGAAGGGAAACTCTATCCTGTTATAGCCTCTCGCTCATGGATGTGTCGAGACTCACACCAATGAACAAGCCTCTACTAGACGTGAATTGATGAGAATTTTGAATACTAAGACCACTTTCATAACCTATGATCTGATACCACGTTTTCACGACCCGCATTGTACCCTAGAAGTTAGGGTATTCTTAGGTCATGGCACCACGTACTTCACCTCTCAGAGGTCTTGTACAATCCCTTTCATATCATTCGTACCATATACATATATGAAAACTAGTGTGGAATTAAAACATTTTGCAACATTTGAATAGTCTTTCAAAATATATTTCATATAAAAACCATAGGAAATACTAAGTATCATATCATCAAATCATAGACACAAAAATACTTGGGACACGGCCCATACATCAAAATATAGTATTACTAAGTCTATTACAATGCTTCAAAATAAGAAATCAAAAGTCATATATTCCCTCGAGTCCAATGAGGACATACTTCAAACTTTCTTGAAAGATCCTATAATCCAAGATTCGCTCCCAAAATGTCCTTTCACCTGTGAATCACTTTAGAGAAAGATAAAAGTATGGAATTAGTACAAACACATATACTATGTATGGCATAATACATAAAATCATGAAAATGGACATTTATTGGAAATATGCTCTTTTTGAATAAAGCATCATGGTATAAGCATAAGAACAACATTTAACACCTTAGAAATATATAAGGCATCATATAAACATTTTACTACATTTTAAGAAATATTACCGTAAGCCTTGCCAATTTACAGTGAACTAATTCAAGCTTCACAATGTATTAATCCAACATTACATTGAACCCATGTAGCATGCAACCTCTCACTAAAAGCTATCCTAAGATTCACTTAAGTATGATCAAGAGAGATAATCCATGCACCCTCTCTAAGAACACCTAATGATTCCTATAATGAGATAAATACACTTAAGGTACACCAAACACATAAACATGAGATCCTCCTACCAAAGGTGATTCTAAGGTTCTCTTGAGTGAGTTATGAAGCTACCACCCATAAAATCCCTTCACACACACCTAAGAGATCCTTTAGACTACCTAAGATAAGATCCTTCTCACTTCATTTATCATCTTTCCTATGTAGAGTTATTCTTAAGACTTCCCTAGGTAATACATAAAGAGACCATACTTTTATACCCCCTTCACACTTTAACTAGGCAATCCTTAAAGTCACTCTAGACTAGGTATTTATTCAATAACATTTTCTAACTTAATTCATTACTTCCATTAGTCCATTTAAGATACATTCAACTCATAAGGACATTCAAGTAATGGTCTTGGAATGACCTAGGGACTCACTTATTCATATCTTTAAAGCCTAATCGTGCAGTGCCTAGATAGCTTCCTATACCACCACCTAAACTCCAGCGAACTTCTCCAATACTAATAGGTATCCCACATGATGAGAATAGGAAATAACCGACATATACCATGGTATCTAGGCATGGAATCCAAAGTTGTAACCTACTTCGACAGAAGGTGTTCTACTTGCAAATGGTAGAACTTGGACACACCCCATGTAGGCACATGGTAAAGGAATATGAAGCGTTTCTTCGTTCTCTATTCTCATGTCTAAAATAGGGATACTTCCCAAGCATACTCACTCGATGCTAGACTTTGTAATCATAGAGTAGTTTAATAAAAGAGTACATGAAGAGGTTCTATATCTAGTTCACAACCAAATCATAACACGTTACCACAGAGGTCCCCTAGGGTTGCCTTACAATGGTTATGATGATAGCTCAATAATTTTCCTAAGAATGATTTGATGGTGTTCCAGAAAACCATTCCTAAGTCCACCATTCATACAAGAAGGATAACATTACGACTTTCGACATCAAGGATATTATAACCTTCTTTCTCAAAGGTTCCACATAAAAGACCCTCTTTACTACATTCAAGGTAATGATCCATTCATACATGTACATTCCAGACTAAGGGTGTTCTAACCTACTAAGTCAAGGTTTCATTCTAATTTATGTATCAAGCAAGGGACATAAGTCTACCTAAATAAGACACAATTCACTTTACCTTATCACATGTAGCATATCTTCCAAGTAGCACATAAGAACAACAAAGTAAACTTTAGGTCACCCTATACACTACTATAGTATCATTAACATAACCATCACAAGACTCATATAGCCAATTAGGAAGAATCATGCGCTAACCCTAAGCCTACACATATAGTGACATAGTCATAGTCTAACATGATCACCTAATGTCAATAGAAGAACACATAATTTAACCTTAATCACAGGTAGATACTTATGATCATACTTCACATAAATCAATTACACACACCATCATAATATACCAAGTAATGACGACAAGGCCATGATTATCGTAATAAATAAAGTAACGGCGATGAGGCCACATAATTCACAATTATAACACATAGCACCACCACCATAAGTGTACCAGACCAATCATGACATAATTCAAGACATAATTTACATAATATAAAGACAATTAGGGCATTGTAACACCAATCCATTCTCACTTCTATCCATAGCTAAATCATCCAATATAATACCAAAAGGCCCTTACCCATGGCCATGATCATCAATTCAATATAAAAATCATAATACTCAATGAATCCGAATCAATCCAATGTAGATTTATCAATATAAGACAGCCTATACATCAATCCGATACAATTGTTACATCATTCAATAGCCCAAAGAAAACTACACTAGAATTCTAAGTAATGAGACATGATCATAACACCCATAATATAGCAAATTTGAAGAGTTTATGTTTTGCATCGGTTCATGATGATTTTCGGTTAAAATCATCAAAATAACATCAATTCAATAAATATTCAATGATACAAAACGTTTTATGCAAGAAGCCATGGTTAGATCACAAGTAAGAGATCTATTTTTTGAGAAAGTCTTAGAAAATCACTTTGAATATTGGGTCCTTGAAGTTAGAAGTTTATGGATGATAAACCATACCTTAAATGATATTAATCCACGAAATTTGAGACAAATTGGTGGAGAAATCAACCTTCAATCTTCAATTTCCCTTCAGGCTTCAATGGAGTTCTAGAGAGTTCTTTAGAGGTTTTGGGTTCTGATTTTAGAATAATAAATTTTACTAGCTAATTAGGACAAATAAACCCACTTAAAATACCTAGAATACCCGTTGGAAAATGCCAAAATATTTCTTTGTACATGGGGTGAATTTACCAATTCACCCTTACATTTAACACTAAGTTTCACAAGAAATCAGACCCATCGACGCCTGCCCAACGACAGGGCGTTGGTCCAACGACAAGCCGTCCTGGCTGGCCGTCATTTGGATCATAGACCTTCCTTTGGGAGATTAATATCCCTAGGATATTTATTGAACCTCGTCACCATCGATGGGGCGTTGACCAGCTTACTGGCCGTCAAGTGCCTCAGTCGTTTGGGGCTGGTCTAGACAGCCTTAGGCTCTTATGAAGGGTCCTTCTTCAAGGACCCTCTGTTGGTCCTTGGGGAATTTTTCCCGGAAATTTCCAACTCAAATATTTTTATATACAAGTATAGGACTTCTCATATCGATTTCATCCAAAACAAACACATTAAGATCGATGAAACATGCTAAGATACACAAGTTTGTTTCAAGGCAAACCTTTCGAACGTCATGAACGTTCTTCGACGTTTGACCTCCAAACTTAATGAAACATAACACACTGCCTATGAACACTATTATTAATAATATAAGGACATCATAAGATAATTAAATACACATAAGCACATAAAAACACATAAGGAATATAGGTGACTAGTCGTCGAACGTCTTGGTCGTCCCTTGACGTTTGACTTCCAATTCATCTAAATCTTTAGACATTGCCTTATTAGCACATTATAAAACATTTTAGAACCTTATAACCTCATGACAAACATGTTAGTCTCTAGTTTCACCTAAGTCGTTTTAGAGGTGTCACAACTAGAGTGATTTCTGCCACACTTGGCGCAGGCAAGAGGCTTACTACCTCCCTGCGCCACAGTACCCTATGAATAGGCAGGTTTAAATCTAGAATTCTTTCCATAGTTTGCACCCTTGTTCTTAGGTGTAGTTTCACTATCAGTTGATGGAGTAGGACCCTTTTGTTTGTGTTGGAAGGATGACCAGTTGGCATCATTCTTATGCTGGCTGAACTCATTCCTTGTCTTAGATCTTTTGCTCTTGAACTCCTTTCTATCCCTAAGATTATCTTCCTCTACCTGCTGCACATAGAGCATTAACCTTGAAATGTCCATGTCGCCAATCATCATGGAAGCTCTGCCTTCTCTGCTTGATGCCCGACCCAAGACAACAAAAAACAAGCTCATTCGGCTTCTTATATCATTAACCATATCAGGAGCATAGCGAGACCGTTGGATGAACTTCAACCCATATTCGTGAATTCTCTAGGAGTCTTGTTTCAGAGTAAGGAACTCCCGCACCTTTTCTTCCTTCAGTTTCCAAGGAAAGAAATGTGCCAACAAAGATTCTTTAAAGCAAACCCAACTCGGAGGTGGTGCATTCTCACCTTCGCCCTCCTTCCACCGATCGAACCAAGTCCTATCCACATTCTTGAGTTGATATGCAACTATTTAAAACCTTTAGGTATAAACCCCATGCATCACATTAAACACCTTCTTCAAATATTCCACAAAGGTTTATGGATTCTTAGTTCTCGAACTAGTGAAGATTGGGGGATTCATCCTCAAGAATTCTCAAATCCTCGAAGTGTCAGCCCCTTCTTGTCTAGCTCCTCTTTTTTACCCGACTTGGTTGGTGACAGCTTTATTCGGCATCCAAATAGCCTCACTAAACTCAGAATTGGTAATTTCTCCTTGAGGTTGCACATTCGGTGCATTAGGTACCTCTGGCTCTTCGACATTCTTTCTGGCTGATCGACCTCTAACTGCTCTTAGTGGAGGCACGATGATCTGAAACACACGCAAGCATGAATTAGAGGGGAATCTTTTTAGATATAAACTCTAACACATGAAAGGAGTTATGAAATAAGTGAGAACTTCCTAAATATTTTAGGCTCCAATCATAGATGTGGCACGCTTTACACCGATGAATAAGACTCTACTGACACGGCTTAATATATTCCCTATGACTCTTGAACTATTACGACCCGCACGTACACCTTTGGAGAAAGGAGAACTCTTGAATTGTCACACGGCATCGTCAACCTCTGGAAGGTCTAATACAAACCCTTAGAGATCTTTCATTGCATAATCGTAAAAATAGCGGAAATGTAAAACTTTTCATAGCATATCATATGAGATAACATACTTCATATATATATATATATATATATATATATATATATATATATATATATATATATAAACTTCATAATGCATATTTATACTTTAAGTCTCTTTGTCATTTTAGACTCAACACCAATAGAGTAGAATAGGGTCACGACCCTTAACAACATAAAATAATATCTAAGCTATTACATCAACTTAAAATAAACATCTTGACATAGGCAACCCTTGAATCATAAGCGTCCCTTTACTTGAACTTGGGAGATCTATCCAAGATCTTCACTAAGGAGACATCCTTTAGCCATCACCACCTACACTTTCTGTGAGAAGATGAAGAAGAATGGTATAAATTCAAGAATGCACTAAGTATGACAACCATGAAAAAAATGCATTTAAAGAGGACGTTTCATTTGAAATCAAGCAATGTCTTTTTAGTAAACTTTATTAACATAGGCACATATAAGCTCAATATAGTTCACATACATCATATACACATGGATACTAGTCATAATAGCACATAAAACCATTTGTCATACTTTGAGGCATATTAAATACATACAATACATCCTCTCAGTTATCTTACTTATTTCCTTAAGGAACCCTATAGTGTACCTAATACAATGTATTAACTTGAGGTCACCTTACAATAGTCTTTCATAGATATGATTCATAAGAGAACCACATATTTTCATATGTCTTAAACACCTCATTGACATCAGTTTCACATAATGACCATCACCTAAGACATTTCCTAAGTCACACTAGAGCAATGTGTAGGTAGCATCCCGTAATACTACTTCTACCAAGTGTACCTAAGAAGTCACCCCATACTAGGCATAACATACTTAACAAGTCATAACACTTTCATTTATAACTAAACGTAAGGCCACATACTTCATAGCATCATGTAAGGACTCTTTTCTTTACTACAACCTTAGTTATAACTCATTTAGTTCATATCATAGGCAAACCACCCTCATAACCACTTCACAAGATTACTTGTGCAATGTACACATAGAGTCTCATACCTCCACAGTTACTATGTAAAACTCACTGAGAAGCCATAAGTGCAATTCACATGCATTCTCATAATTCATATCCTGACATAGCAAAGTCACTTAAAATGCATTCATACAATTCATACATAATATAACTTTTTACTTCATAAGAGGCTCTAATCATATCCTTTCTTGAAGTCATGTAGTGCAATGCATAGATCGGGTTCATAGTCCTATCTATGCTAAGTACACTTCTAAAGGAATTTAGATTAGAATTCATATTCTTATCTTACTTGATTTATTAACCTTCAGTAGACATAGACATAACCGACGTAGACCATGTAAGCTACATCAAATATGGTGTACTTCCACAACATAAAGAGAGGGCTAACACTTGCCTAAGGTGTAACCATTCGTCCATAGCTATCTAGGTGGTATCCACTTGCTATAACCTACGAGGGCACGTAGTTATGGAACATGGAGATTGCTTCTAGAAACCTTGATTTACTAACATGGAGGTTTTCATCTCATGAGAATACATCTATGTTGGGAACCCAGACTTGCTAACGTGAAGGTTCTTTTGTGAGAAGCTAGACTTACTCACGTGAAGCTCCCACTCTCATTTGTCATGTTCACTCGGTGCTAAGCTTTAACTCTCTTTTTAATATATATATATATATATATTTATATATATATTTATATATTTAAGCCTTTAATACCCTGATTCATAAGGAAGGCTTTAGGAGCTTGCTCCTTCATACATCATATAGTTAAAAAGTTTTTAAGATGAGAATGTTCTTTCATCACAGACCCTACTTCATGTAAGAATGTTCTTTCACATATTCATACAATCATACATTATGTGTGCGCATATAATGTGAGATCTACCTTCACATAAACACCTCTAATCACACATGCTCATAAATTCATTCATCATATTCTTACATGCATAAAAATAAGTAATGAAGCATAGGAGAACTATCCTTTCCTTAGTCATCACAAATCTACCCTGCTCATAGATATGCATGAAGTGTGTGTAGATTGGTTAACCTAATCACATAATGGCTACGGATAGCATTGAGGAAGCCACCCTCTAAATATCACAATATATGTACAACATCTTTCAAGTATTTGAGCCAAACACATCAACGGTATTTAAGACTATAGACTACACACACTCACATTAAATTATAGGAGGTAAGTACATATTCAACAATAGAATAGAAAACTCCTAGCATATTTTGATTACACATTCATATAAGGTTCATATAGGTAAGGTTCATAATATAAAGATATTCTTAATCATTAGCCATATATACCACACCTAACCCTCACATGATTATCACACATATAAATATAACATCATCTCCACACATAGCTGATACAACTAGTTTGGAAGTCTATGCATATAACTTCACATAAAAAGAATTGAAACATTCTATTACAATCAAAGCTAAATCCTTCCACTTCCTAAATATATAATCATAATATCAATTCATGTCATATCAAATGACTTCAATACCATGATAATATCACATAAAATGTACAAGAATGTAAATACCGCCACCATAAGTGGACCATACCAGTCATCACAATTCGATGTACATTCTAAGCCAATTAGAAGGAAAATAGGTAAACTTACCAAATCTCCAAGATAATGATCATCTTTGATCATTCCTCCACAAATCATATTCAATTGATATAGATAGTAATAGCAATAAGCAATTCAATACAATCTAATCAAAATTCTATAAAGATGAAATCAATATCACAAGACCCACATTATAGGCCGATTTGAGAAATTAGGAGGATCATGGGTTATTCATGAAATTGGATTAAAAATCAATATTAAAACAGTAATTAAACATAAATCAATCATCAGAATTACTTTGAAATCAATTTGACAATGAACCCATGGCTAGATTAAAAATTGGAAATTTTGGTCTTTGAATCACCTTTGAAAATCATAGATTGAGCTCCTTAGATGAATGTATAACTAAGGATGAAGGATTACCATACCTTATTTATTTAATACCCATGAAACATTGTAGAAGACACCATATAAATCCATCCCCTAGCTTGATCTTGAGTTTTTGTCTCCCATTGAGGTTTTGGGAGAATTTTGAAGAGATGAGAGTTTTGGGTTTTTGATTTTCTATTGGGTATTGGGATTTTTACTTGTTAAAGGGGTTAAATAGGTCTTAAAAGCAGTTTATAAACTTCATCAAAAGTTACCAAAACATTCCCACTCTTATTTGAACCTTTAGACATGTCAAAGTCAACTTCCATTTTTTCAGAATCTTTGTTGGGAAACAAGTGCGCAATGCGGAGTTGTTCCCTCATCATTTTTTGAATTAATTATTAAACTAGTGGAGTCCACCATGTGTCCGAGACGGGGAGAAACATTTTTTCTCTTGGTGGACCAAGTATGTGACGCGTACTGGTTCCCCCAATGACCAAATGCTGCTGCCTTGGGCAGCTTGCTAGCCCAAGACTTGGGTCCTCCTTTTTGACCCTTTTGTCGGTACTCGGGGAGTTTATCCCGGACGTTTCCACTTTAATTGATCTCATATACATGTTAGGAACCTATCACGTCAGTTAAACTCCAAACATCAAATAAAACAAGCCAAAACACACTAAGACACACAAGCACGTTTCAAGGCAAAACATTCGCACGTCTTGGACGTTTGAACTCCAAACTCCTCCAAACGCAACATACTGCCTTTTAAAACTATAATTAATCATTTAAGTACTTAATAAACTCATAAGAACATGTTAGGATCTAACTCACCTAGCTCATTTTGAGGGTGTAACAATAGTCCCCGACTTGGAAACATTCGTCCTCGATTGATACTTGAAAAATTTTAAACACTTTCAATGACTCAATGAGTCTATAGAAGCTCAAAACACATCAACATGTTATCACACAATTGTCTATGCACCAAACTTAGAATAGAAACACCAACTTCATACAATCAAGAAACCAAAACAACATAATTAAACATGGACTGTTTCTACAATTCTTTTCATGCATACATACTTCTTCATATTCATTGCCATTTTGGAGGAACTACCTTCTTCAACTTTGGGGATGTTCAATATTTCATCACAAGGTTAGACATAAAATGGATTGCAATTGCACAGATAGGCATAATCCACACTTGAACTCATGAGAAAATTTTGAACAATTCATTTAGTTGTACAAGAATCATGAATAATGTAGATCAACTACAATCTTATAGTCTAGCCATAATATCATCAAGGTCACATATGACATCACCACGCTTAGCTTTCCTCAAGGAGGAACTACCTTCTCCTATTCACAACATATACACATGGCATCATAGAGTTCATATTAAAGCAATGCATAGAAGTTAATTCATATTATGGAGGATTTCATTATTCCAAAAAACATTATGTTTATACTTCCTTCCTTATGAAATCAACATGGTAGAACACACCAAGTACATCACAACATTAGGAAGTAAATTTACAGATTTTTATTTCTAGAACATCACTAACTTTCATAAATATGCATCAATTAGGGAAATTTATCACAATTTATAGGCACAGTAACAAACATAGGCTAGACGAACCATCACTCCTCAAGAGTGAGCCTATAGGTAAACTCCCCAAATATCAAAGACACGCCTTTTTCAAAGAGACTCATCTTTTCTTATTTAAAGGATACTCTATTTATCATAGTGATGCCAAAACACCACACAATATGAATGACATCAAGCATGCTCACTAAGTTGTCTCATGAAATCGAATTGCACATTTATCATATAAGGATGCACAACAACATGAGAAACATGCAAATTTATCAAAATTTCCTTTTTTTCATGCAATAATGACCTTTTATAAATGCATAACATAGTGTCACTTAAGACATGCATAACATATGGAGAACATGAAACTTATCTTTTTATGCAGGACTCTTATCATGAACAAGGTACTTAAGAACTCTTTGGTTTCAAGCTTGAGTAAGAATAGAAGGAAAATATAGGGATATCTACAACCTTACTACTCAAATCAGCCTCCCCACATAGGATAAACCCATTTAAGAGGAACTCATCTCAACTCTAGGGAATTTAGCTTACAAACCTTGTTAACTAAGCACATCATCTCTCTCTTGGGATCTAAGCTTATAACACCCTTATTACCATCACTTTATAGTGATTTTCAACCAAGAGAAGTTCAAGGGAACTCAACATGGGGACATCAAGGGAACTTAACATCTTATCATCTATGCATATTATTCCCCACTTGGGGTAACCCAAATCACATCATGCCCTTAAACACCAAGGTAAAGGCAAGTCAAGACCAACCTACAAGGGTCATCACTTGTGGTGAAACCTTCCAACATACCATGCCTAGGTACAATCTAAAAACTTTCTTAGTTGACCATATTTAAATTCAATCTTAAAAGACAACTAACCACTTCAAATTAGGTCAACCTCAATTCTCTCCTTCTCTTAAGAGTTAAGGGTACTTACCATACATCCCCTTAAGTCACCTTAGGGTAATCATACGTCAGACTTATGGAATAAAACTCCTTTTCCCCTTTTTAGCACTCATAAAATAGGTTCATAGAGGGAATCATTAACTAGTCATAAAGGTTCTCCCATTAACTAGCGTACTTCACAATCACTTTACAAGGATCAACACACTATTTTCACTCCTTAGGATCAAGCCTATACAAAATATTCCAATCCACAAAAGGACAATTATGAAGCATTTCACGGATGAAGATGAAACATTCATCTTTCTCACTACATACCACATTCTCCAAGACTTTTCAAGCCTCTATCATAACATCATGCTACCATCCTACATAGTCATAAGTCAATCCATCATTCCAAGGGGCACTCTTTTCAACCATAATAACTACTAACAAGCTATAAACACATCATATCATAACTTCTCAACATAACATCTCATTCATGATAAACCGCCTATAGCCATAAATGGCATCACATCAACATATACTAAATTCACCAACACATATTCTTATTAAACCATAAAATTAAGGTAAGCCTCAAAACTCACCTTTTCTCCCTCAAGCATTGAGACATCTTCACAATCCAAACAATCACATCTAAAAGATCACCAGACAAGGAAACATAAGAGAGAGATCATATAGTGTTAACTTCTATGGCACGACAGAGAATAGTAAAGAAGGGAAACTCTATCGCCCTATAGCCTCTCCTTCATAGATGTGTCGCGACTCACCACCGATGAATGAGACTCTACTAGACGTGGCGATACAAGACTTTGAAACCTAAGGACAAAACACAAAACTTTATGATCTGATACCGAATTTTTTATGACCTGCAATTACACCCTAGGAGAAAGGATCATTCTTGAGTTGTCACACGACGTCATCGACCTCTCGGAGGTCTAAGACAAGCCCTTAGACATATTTCATTGCATAATCGTAAAAATAGCAGAAATGTAAAACTTTTCATAGCATATCATATGATAGAATATTACTACATATATATATATATATATATATATATATATATATATATATATATATATATATATATATTATACATATGTAATTTATTATGAAGTTTATATACATAAGATAATATCTAATCTATTACATCAACTTAATGAAACATCTTGACATAGGCAACCCTTGAATCATAAAGGTCCCTTTACTTGAACTTGGGAGATCTATCCAAGCTCTTCACTTATGATACATCCCCTAGACATCACCACTTACACTTTGTCTAAAATGATGAAGAAGAATGGTATCAATACAAGAATGCACTAAATATGGCAACCATACAAAAATATGCATTTAAAGAGGACATTTCATTTAAAATCATGCAATATGTCTTGTTAGTAAACTTCATGATCATCGGAACATATAAGCTCAATATAGTTCACATACATCATATAGACATGGATACTACTCATAATAGAAAATAAAGCCATTTGTCATACTTTGAGGCATATTCAGTACATACAATACATTACCTCTCTTTTATCTTACTTCTTTCCTTAAATAACCCTCAAGTGTACATAGTACAATGTATCACCTCGAGGTCACCTTAAAATAGTCTTTCATAGATATGATTCATAACATAACCACATATATTCATAAGTCTTAAGCACCTCATGGACATCCACTTCACATAATGACCATCATCTAAGACAATTCCTAAGTCACACTAGTGCAATGTGTAGGTAGCATCTCATGATACTACTTCCACCAAGTGTACCTAAGAAGTCACCCTATACTAGGCATAACATTCTTAAAAAGTCATAACACTTTAATTTATAACCAAACATAAGGCCACATACGTCATGAAATCATATAAGGACTCTTTTCTTTACTATAACCTTAGTCATAACTCATTTAGTTCATATCATAGGTAAACCACCCCCATAACCCCTTCACAAGCTTACTTGTGCAATGTACACAGAGTCTCATACCTCCACATATACTATGTAAAACTCACTTAGAATTCATGTGTAACAATTCTAAAAATGGATATACTAAGTAATGCTTATTGTGTCTAAAATGCCTACGATTAGACCGGGCTCACACAAATTGATGCGCGTAGAACCAGACCTCTGAACCCTTTCTACAGCCAAGCCAACTAACTAACTCATGGATTTAGTTGAGCTAGAAAATGTTGGGTCCAGCCTTGTCGGGCTCTCGAATACGAAGATTTACTCGGATGAGTCTTTACCGGACTTAAAAATGGAAAATCGTACGTTTGGAGGGTCTAGGGGTAAAATGATATTTTCCAGGGCAAGGGTAATGTCTTAATTACCCTAAGGAATTTATTAATTTAGTAATTAATTTAATTAAGTGGACGGTTCGATTTGGGTCGACCCGAAACGACCCGTTCGCGGTGGTCACTCCACACGGGTTCGAACCCCAATGGAAGCTTCAATTAAATGTATTAAATTTGAAGTTTATAATCTTATTTTTAAAGGGCTTTATGGTCATTTCACTAATCTAATTAAATCAGATTTTTTATTAAATTAATAAGGAGTCCTAGTTTGACTAATTCCCGAACTAAAACTCCAAATCCCAAACTACTCCCTCACGCTCATCTCTCTCACGTCTCTCCACTTCTCTATCACATTTTCTCTGCCAAACAAGAGTACTAAAGCAGAAATATTACTAAAGTTCTTCACACTTGAAGAACTCACACAAAAAAATATAATCAAAACAAAAGCCAAAACGTTACGCAAAAATGGAACTTTCTCCGTCAAATTTGTGTTGAAGTTGTGGGGAACTGGATGTGATTTTGGAGAAAGTGGGAAGAAACTTCAAGTTTTGAACGACAGAAAAGGTATGAGTTTTCTTACTCTTGGTCCCTTTCCCAAGAGACCCCTAGCATTCAGTCGATTCTAATCCAAAAACTAGGATTGTTTCCCCGTTGCATGTCCCTGTCACTAGCTCCTATCGATGGTTGTAGGCTGGTATGTCTGCTGGTAGATATTAGACATGTGATGTGTTTTCGTGATGCATATGTTCATGAATGTGTGTTTGGAATCGTAGGACTGATAACCTATGTTTTCTGAAAATATGTGTTTACGTGTGTGCAATGTGTAGCCGTGACTTTTGGACACGGATTGGAGCATGAAAATGACATGTTTAGGGTTGTATTTCATGTGCACAAACTTGTTTAAATCATGTTGTTCATAAGTGATGTAAAAATGTTGATTTGAGTGCAAACTCTTTATCGAAAGTGATTTTTAAAATGCACCTAAAGAACTCACTAAAATCTACTCCAAACGTATACACATTTAACGTGAAAGAGGTGAGAAAATAGGCTGCAAAAAATGTGATCAAAATTCCAGCACTTTCATGTTAGTTTCGGTCAATCTATGTCAATTAACAAGTTATGAAAAATAAGAAAAATAAGTGAGGTAACAAAAGATCGAACCCGTGACCTCACCATGTTAAAAGTCATAG
The DNA here is from genome assembly GCA_027704765.1 of Solanum habrochaites. Taxonomy (NCBI): domain Eukaryota; kingdom Viridiplantae; phylum Streptophyta; class Magnoliopsida; order Solanales; family Solanaceae; genus Solanum; species Solanum habrochaites. Next base: position 13,437,970 of record JAKWJA010002494.1, on the reverse strand, counting down.
AAATAATGTAAGTTAAAAAGAATGTGACAAGGGGGATACGAACCCGTGACCTTGACCAAAAATGAAATACTAAAAATAAGAAATGAGAGGAGTGGGATTCGAACCCACCACCTCTCAGTAAGATTTAAGGAGGAACTAAAAAAAATGGTTGAGGAGTGTGGGAATCGAACCCACGACCTCTAGGAAGAATAAAAGGAAATTAAGGAAAAAATTAAAGTGGGGTTGTGGGGGTTAGATCCTACACTCTCTCAGCAGAATAAAAGGAATTTAAGGAGAAAATTAAAGTGGGGTTGTGGGGGTTCGATCCCACACTCTCTCGGCCAAGAAGGAGAGAATTTAAAAAAAAAAAGGAAATGACGTTGTGGGGGTTCGATCTCACATCCTCTCAGTCCCAATGAACGAAAAATAAAGAGAGAAATCAAGGGGAAAATGAAATGAAGGTGTTAGGTCTCGATCTTGGGTCCCCAAGCCGTGTGGATCAAACAAAAATAAATAAAAAAGTAAGTGTTGTCCAAGAGATTCGAAATCGGGTTCCCTTGCCCAAATTCCGTATTGATACATAAGTCATACGTGAATAAATTATCAAAAATAATGTTGCCTACATAGATTGAAATCGAGATCATGGCATACTTACAAGATGCATAAGTCTTGTACCACATAATCTTAGGAGGATATGAATCACTTAAACGAACTATGATTGAAGCCTCATGGCTAATATGCATAGACCCCTAAGTCTAGCATACGTGTAAAGTAAGTGATCCTAAGATGTATGTAACGAAACGATGAAACCCTAGAAGGGTCAACTAACAGTGTGAAACACACTAAATGGTCAAGTGCATTGGCATATGAAATGAACATTCACAAAAAAATAGGGTGAGTAATTATGAAGACCAAATATGCTAAATCTAATGAATGTGGTGACAACATGATAAAAGGCTAATATGAAAGATGAGAGCATCTTAAATGAGCCTAAGTAAATGTTACCAAAATGTTCTCACCTACGAGAGTGTAAAGCTAAAAAAGAGACCAGTCTCTATGAACACTCTAACGAAAGTATTGAGATTAATGTAAACTTAATACTAATGATGAGATGAGTAATTATCTATTAAGCTATGCTGTCCTCAAACTAGAAGCCAGCTTCCATGACGTATGAATCGAATATAATGGAACTTTATACTGAGCACCGATAGGATATCTATGAGCGGTGATGCCTTCTTTAGGGAGAGTAGAGGTTCACGTAACTCTCATGAGATTAGACTTTTCGGCATGTCGGGTATAGGTCTCCTTATATCTTCTAGTCTTTAAACCTATACTGCCAATTTAGGGATCTAGCAGGGTTCAATTTCCGATGTATGCTAGCATGTTTTGGGTCACTTTGGCCGGTGATTCCACCTATTTTCGGTGTGGGGAAGACACTATATTTCATGATGCTCGCATGATCTATGTCGGTTAATGTTAAAGTTCCCAAATGAATGAATAAGGTCAACCTCAAATGATGCATATAATGAAATGAACGATACCAAAGGTGTTAGGATATGATAATCAAGAGGTGAGCTTGACTTAAGTAATAATACTAGGTTATTCTTGGTCATTGAACAGCGAACCCGATGAGATTCTTAAACTACATCCTAGGTATGACTGGTGGCTGCACTATTATATGAAAGAATGAAAATGAAGTACGTATAAATGAATCTAGCAGACTCTGTGTTTGGTAAAGAAGGTTCCCTAGTTGAGGTCCCATATGTTGAGTCCTAATTTTGGGAAGTCCTAACATCAAGTCCATGATTTCAAGGTCTCATGGCATATGAACGAATGATATGGAATATGTTATATAATATATGCAATATGGTATGTGTTATATGTAATATGTTATGTGTTGTGTTAAATATAATACATATGATGATGCATGTTACTCTCATGGCATGACTTTTGAAATCTAAATTTGGCAAGTCCACTGACTTTCCTAATCCAAATTTGGCAGGTCCACTGACTTGACTTTCCATAAATCATGTTGTTAAAAAAGAGCTATTCTTAGTCATGCATGTCCTTGGTGTGTGCTTTCATATACCCATACTTAGTAAAAGTGTGTACTGATCTCATACAACTCTACATTTTTAGGTGCAGGCACAGGTGGACGTTAGAGCTTATAGATCGACGCTGAAGTTATCCGGACGTGGAGTATTTATCCATACTTAATAAGCCCTCATGCATTCGAGGACACTTTCCCATTATATTCTAGCTTAGTTATAGGATTGAGCTAGTGGAGTATGCTCCACTAGCATTTCTTTTTCGTTTTATTTCAGACATTGTATTGGTGCCATTTTGGCAAGTATACACTTAATGCAGTATTGAACTATTTCTTTCATTTGATGTTCTTAATGTTAGATGGTTGATGGTGAACGTATAGGAATTTAATTAGAATGACTTACATGCATGTTACGAAATAAAAAATTCAAATTCTCCGCTAAGATTAACCTATATGAAGTAAGAATAACGTATGTACGCTTGTCTGCGACCTCTAAGAGGTCAACAACTCCGGTCTCGTCTGGGGTCTAGATTCCAGTTGTGACATCATAAGTGCAATTCACATGCATACTCATAATTCATAGCTTGAAAAAGCAAAGTCACTTAACATGCATTCACACAATTCATACATAATATAAGTCTTTACTTCATAAGAGGCTCCAACCTTATCCATTCCTGAAGTTATTTAGTGAAACCATAGATAGGGTCCATAGTCCTACCTATGCTAAGTACACTTCTCAAGGAAGTTAGATCAGAACTCATATTCTTATCTTAGTTAATTTATTAACCTTCGGGAGACATAGCCATAACCGACATAGACCATGTTAGCTACATGGAATCGGTGTTCAACTCCCACACCGAAAAAGAGAGGGTAAACACTTGCCTAAGGTGCAACCATTCGTACTAGCTATCTAGGTGGTACACAAATGCACGGGGGCATGTAGTTATGGAACATGGAGATTGCTTCTAGAAACCTTGACTTACTAACGTGGAGGTTTCCATCTCATGACACAACATCTATATTGGGAACATGGTCTTTCTAAATATGAAGGTTCTCTTGTTGGAAACCAGACTTACTAACGTGAAGCTCCCACTCTTATTTGTTATCTTCATTCGTTGCTAGGCTCTAACTCCCTTATAAATATATATAGTTAAGTATTTCATACTTTAATTCATAAGGAAGGATTTAGGATATAGCTCATTCATACATCAGATAGCTCAAAGGTTTCTAAGATGAGAATGTCCTTTCATCGTAGACCCTAATTCATGTGAGAATTTCCTTTCACATATTCGTACAATCATACATTATGTGTGTGTGCATATAATATGAGATCTACCTTCACATAAACACCTCTAGTCCACATTCTCATAACTTTATTAATCATATACTTACATGCATAAAAATACGTAATGAAGCATAGGAACACTATCCTTTCCTTAGTCATCATAAATCTACCCTACTCATAGATATGCATGAAGTGTGTATGTGTACATTCGTCAACATGATCACATAATGGCTATCACATAGCATTGAGGAATCCATCCTATAAATATCACAATATATGTACAGAATTCTTCCAAGTCTTTGAGTCAAACACATCCAGAGTATTTAAGACTATAGACTACATACACTCACATTAAATCACAGGAGTCAAGTACATATTCAACAATAGAATAGAACACTCCTAGTGTACTTTGATTTCACATTCATATAGGGTTTATATAGGTAAGGGTCATAGTATAAAGATATTCTTAATCATTACCCATATAGACAACGCCTAACTATAACATGATCATCCCACATATGCATATAACATCATCCCCACACCTAGCTCATACAACTAGTTTTGAAGTCTATACATATAACTTCACATAACATGAATTAAAATACAATATTACAATCAACGCTAACTCCTTCAACTTCCTAAGCATGGAATCATCATATCAATTCATATCAATATCACAAGACCCACATTATAAGCCGATTTGAGCAATTAGGAGGATCATGGGTTATTCATGAAATTGGATTAAAAATCAATATTAAAACAGTAATTAAACATAAATCCATCATTAGAATTACTTTGAAATCAATTTGACAATGAACCCATGGCTAGATTGAAAATTGGAAATTTTGGTCTTTGAATCACCTTTGAAAATCATTGATTGAACTCCTTAGATGAATGTATAACTAAGGATGAAGGATAACCATACCTTATTTATTTAATACCCATGAAACATAGGAGAATACACCACATAAATCCACCCCCTAGCTTGATCTTGAGTTTTGGTCTCCCATGGAGGTTTTGGGAGAATTTTGAAGAGATGAGAGTTTTGGGGTTTTGATATTTTTTATTGGGTATTGGGATTTTTACTTGTGAAAGGGGTTAAATAGGTCTTAAAATCAGTTTATAAACTTCATCAATAGTTACCAAAACACCCCCACTCTTATTTGGACCTTTAGACATGTAAAAGTCAACTTCCATTTTCTGAATCTTTGTTGGGGAACAAGTGCGCAATGCGGAGTTGTTCCCTCATCATTTTTGGAATTAATTATTAAACTAGTGGAGTCCACCATGTGTCTGAGACGGGGAGAAACATTTTGGCTCTTGGTGGACCAAGTATGTGACGCGTACAGGTTCCCCCAATGACCAAATGTTTCTGCCTTGGCCAGCTTTCTAGCCCAAGACTTGGGTCCTCTTTTTTTACCCTTTCGTCGGTCCTTGGGGAGTTTATCCCGGACGTTTCCACTTTAATTAATCTCATATACATGTTAGGAACCTCTCACGTCAGTTTGAACTCCAAATAATACATAAAACAAACCGAAACTCACTGACACACAAGCATGTTTCAAGGCAAAACTTTTAACGTCTTGGACATTCTTGGACATTTGACCTCAAAACTTAACACACTGCCTTTTAACACTATAATTAGTAATTTAAGGACTTAATAAACTCATAACCAACATGTTAGGATCTAATTCAACCTAGCTCATTTTGAGGGTGTAACATGAAATTTATGCTCCGATATCAAGTTTAAACACCCCAAATCTACACACTGGACGTTGTCGACAACCAATGCCCCTTTCTTTCCTTGAGCGTACTCAAGAAATAACATTAAGGAAAGTAATTGGCCAAAGTGGAAACCCTAGTCTTAGTCAGTTACAAGTGAAAGGAAAGGCTAAGAAAACTATTATTACCTGTCTATGAAGCCTCTTATATAAAGATGGATATTGGGACATGACCCCCAATCATCCTAATAACCGAATACAAAATAAATAGTTAAAACTAAAGATGTACTCCTCAATGAAGGGAGGCTCACCAATTAACTTTGAGCTTCTCACTCGATCAACGGTGGCCGAATTTTGATTCTAGTTATGTGAGTCTACATCATAATACGATGCAGACCAACTAGCATCAGTACATTGGATGTACGAGTATGCGATTTGGAAATCTAAAACAAAATTAAGCTGGAAATAAGTAAGAAGAGACACTTACCTGGCTCTGTTCAATCATAAATAACTACTTGTTTCAATATAAAGCAATTTAAAGACAACGTGCAATATAAAGAAAAAATAAATGAAAACATGTTGAAAACTATAGATGTACATATGGATACAAATAATCTTTGAGATGTATGTAAAAATACAAGTATCTGATGTATATGAATATACAATAACTTTTGTGGAAGCTTCTTTAACCGACAATCATCACTAAAGAGATATAGTGATGATACAACGTTACTCGGCCCATGCTGCTCGCCCATCCTAACTTTGCCAGGGTATAGGACCTAAACTACGTATGGATTCACTAGTATACTGTGAAAAAGGTTCATATAAAATGTATGACCCTCTTCTAACCATGATGGCTACATTGTTTTCGTGGAGACTTGATTTAATATGAACTCGCATCCTCACATCAGTGTTCAATACTACTCCCAAAAATATACTGGCTCTTATGTTTTTCAAACATACTGATTTTGTGGTTAGAGATTAGTTCTCAAAACATAGATTTTATATCTCTCTTGGAAATAATAGTTTCCTTACTTGCTTAATTTCATAAATCTATTACTTCTATCTAAAAACTAGCCCGAAGTCTCTTTGCTTGTTTAAATGTGAAAACATTTGTAACTCTAGGGATTACTTATTCCCCTTATAAATTTTGAGAATGAACTCAACTTTTACTCAAGCTTAATCTGTAACTTGAGTCTTAAAACAAAGTTACAATGTTTTTTAAAGACTCATCGAAAATTTAGGAACTCACTTTGACTTGCTTCTTAACTTTTAGACTTTACTCTTAACTTCTTTGACTTTAATATTAACTTTCCTTGAATGGGATTATGGATTCAAAGATCATGATCTCATGTTAATGGATGATTTCATGATGTTTAGATGTACTTTAGAGTTTTATAATCAACCAAGAAATGTGGGTACATCACTTAGGAAATAGTACGACCAGATACGGAAAGAATGGGGTCTCCAGGTGACCTTGGCACTGTGTGAGGCGCGGAGTGACAGAGGATGACACACAGACTCTGGTCTAAGGCGCTCTGTCTAACACAGCGCTCCAGGGCCTGTCAGACAAAGCTTGCTCTGAGGGGCTCTGGCAGGCGCGGCGCCTTATGATCTGTTAGACGGGATTTCTGCATTTTCTTCTCTGATTTTCAACTCTTTACCTTCTAAACTTCCATGGATATCCCCCAAACACATAGAATCACTAAAATTATCAATACCCAATAGTTTAGACTCGTAAAACAGCCCATAAACACAAATCAAAATAATTAAAGGCATACTAAGACTCAACCAACAAGAATTTACTATTTTTTCATCAAGAACTTCAATATTCATCATTCAATTGATTCAAAACTCGTTGAATTAAACATGTTGTTGTGTGGTGAATGAACCCAACACAGAAAGTGTCGCATCCGTGAATACCCCCTTTTAATAGGAAGATTATTTTGTCTTATACTTTTATTGCACATAAATATATGGAATATAACATAGTATCAAAATGGTCGTCTTATCCCATAACCACCTAATGAAACTATTTCAAATTAGTCCTAGCTCATACATCAATACAATAAGACCACATATAGGTCATACAACGTTTAGTATCCAATCGAAAAGGAAAGAAACATAAGAGTCTTAATACTAAAAACAACTTCATAGCTCTATACTAGCATTGCCCTTGGAAAGTGAGGACCTACCCAACTTGGATGATTAAGAATTCCAAGTCTTCTTCAAAGTCATTTTGGAAAGTCCTTTAATGGCTGAAACCTAAAACATTGGGGAAAAGGAAGAAATGGGGTTAGTACACCACTTATACTAAATATGAGACCATATGCACACATATCTTGAAATAGTGCTAAGAAAAGGGACATTTCATAAAGGTATGCAATTTACTTTGAAAAGATTTATGCACAGTCAATAACACAATACCAATAAATTAGACATATTCATTAAGCCCAAAGCATGTACACCACAATACCAACAATGCTAAGTCTAGTCAAGTCAACATACATAGCACGTAATTGGATATATAGTCAAAGCAACTCTACCATCAAGTCAGAATAGTCACAAGCATGAACGAGAGTACATTTTTAAATAACCGAAGCAAGACAATTACCCATGTACCCTATCAAGTCAACAAATGCAATGATCAAGAAAAGCCTCATAGCTTACTCAATAAAATAACCCAACAAGAATCATGACCAACATCCCACTTCACATAGCATGGTATTTAAGAGTACATATTATCATACTTCAACAATGTAAACCAACACATATTCATAAGTAAAACTAATCAATATATAGTATCAATAACTTGCAAGTTCATCATATACATATCATGTACCATTATAAGCATATTCCTACATAAGAACATCCTCCTAAGACTTCCCTCAAGGATAACTAGTGCAATGTTTAGGTAAAGTCCCATACCACTACCTATACTAAGCTAAACGCCTTAGGTTATATTAGTTAGAGTCCATTCCTTTAATTCATTTTACCTTTTTGGGACATCTTGCCTTAACCAACATAGAACACATGAGCCAACATGGAATCCAGAGGCATGCAACCCTACACCGAAGGAAGGCAGACTACTTGCCAAGGTATTACAAAACATGAATATAGATACTACGTGAAGAAACCATACATTAATGAAGATTAATATACAAAATTGAAGTGAAATCCAAGAGAAATTGACCTTCTTCCTCAAGCTTTCTTACTTTTTCAATGGAGGATTTGGGAGAGACAAAGTAGAGAGAGGTGAGAGCTTTTGGGTTTTGTTTTGGGACTTTAGTTTAGGTGCATGAAATATGACTTAAAATGACCCTTATTCTATATATAATCACCCCCTAAATTACCCAAGACACCCCTCACTTAAATTGGTCTTTTTGTAAAGTCTAAATGTCCAAAATACGATTTTACCGAATCTGGGATGTGTCTCCGCGTGAAGATGCCAACACGCATTTTACTCCACAAAAATAAATTTTGTGATAGTGAGGTCCGTACAGGCTGCACGTCGCACAGCAGCCCACTGATTTTTGACTTTCGCGGGCTGTTTTGGCAGCTTGTCCACCCATGTTGGGTTCCTCCTCCACGACCGTGTGGGTGGTCATTGGGGTGTCATTATTGGATGTTTAGACCCTCTATACTACACTCTACCTAAAAAAGGTCTTTTTTAAAAATTCTAGACTTCATTTGAACCTCAAAAACTATCCCCAGACATAGCGACGTCAACTAATTCAATTAGGCTAGTTTTCGGAACGTCATGGATGTTGAGGTCATGGCTCTAAAACTTCTTGGATGACTTCTTAACATTATTTTAGGTCTTAGAAAAGTATATAAACCTTTATACACTCATGGTAGTCTCTAGATTAGGTCTTGACATTCCGGAATGTTACATTATCTTCCCCTTAGGAACATTCGTCCCCGAATGACACTAAACTTTTAAATGGAAAAGGATAGATTCAAGACTAGCAGCCCAACCAACAACATAAAAAATCAACATGAGTTGCAAATTAAATCAACATAACAATATGGCATTTACACAATGACTCAAAACATCAATCTTAATATATAATGCTCAAAGTCACAACATGAGGAATTTCCTTCTCACAATAACAACATGAGCTCAACATGCCTTATATGAGTCAATTATGTGAAGGTTCAACTTCCCAACATGCTACATATCATTTCATAAAGACTCACAATATAAAAATGCACAATATAACTAAAAACAAGAAAAAAATGCAAAATTTCCAAGTTGAAAGCACATTTCACTGTAAGTCACTTTAACAACACCAAAATGCACATTTTTGCAAAACTTCACCAAAAATCATGAAACTTCAATTTTTGTCATTATTTTCATAGTTAGTAAAAACAACTAAGATTAATTTTCAAATAGATAAGGTAAACGGGAATTTATGTTGGCCTCGGTTTCCCATGTTGCACCCTCAAATAGGTGATTCTTCCATAACACCTTTACGGAAGACACGTCTTTGTTCCTCAATTTCTTTACTTGCCTATCAAGGATTTGTACTGGAACTTTATCATAAAAGTGGTTATCCTTTACACCAAGACTCTCAGTAGGAAGAACAGACTCGGGATCCCCGATACACTACTTAAGCATGGAAACATGGAAAATCGGATGAACCGAAGTCAATTCACTAGGAAGTTTCAATTCATAGGCAACCTTAAAACCCCTTTGCAATATTTCATAGGGAACCACATAATGAAGACTCAACTTCCCTTTCTTTCCAAATCATACCACCCCATTCATAGGCGAAATTTTTGAATACACCTTATCATGTTCTTCAAACTCTAAGTCCCTTCTCCTATGGTCGGCATAAGACTTTTGCCGACTATAGGCCATTTGCAATAGATTCCTTATAATATGAACTTTTTCCAAAGTCCTATATATCAAATTGGACCAAGAAGCAAAGTCTCACCCACTTTAAACTATCCAATTGGTGATCTACATCTCCTACCATACAAGGCTTCTTAAGAAGTCATAAATATAGATGAATGGTAGATATTGTTGTAAGAAAACTCCACCAAAGGAAAATATTTATCCCAATTTTCCTTGAAATCAAGGACACAAGCTCTAAGCATATCCTCAAGGGTTTGAATAGTATGCGTTGCTTGACCATCCGTTTGGGGATGAAAAGAGGTGCTTAACTTCACCTTGGTACCCAAACCTTCTTGGAATGACCTCCAAAACCTAGATAAGAATTATACACCCCTATCCGATATGATGGATAACGGAATACCATGATGACATACAATCTCATCAATGAAGATCATTGCATAATATTTCGCCAAATAAATAGACTTGAGGGGAATTAAATGAGCGGATTTGGTAAACCTATCCAAAACCACCCATATAGAGTCATATTGTTTTTGTGTCCGAGGCAAACCTACCACAAAATCCATATTGATGTCTTCCCACTTCCAAGTAGGAACTTTTATTTCTTGAAGTAAACTACCCAGCTTTTGGTGTTCGGCTTTCACTTGTTGATAATTTGGACACTTTATAATAAATTCCGCTATGTCATTTTTCAAACCTTCCAACCAAAACACTTCCGTAAGGTCATAGCACATCTTAGTTCAACCTGGATGAATAGAGTAATGGGACCCATGAGCTTCCTCAAGGATCTGGTTCCTCAAACAATCTATATTGGGAACACACAACCTTTCTTGATACCTCAAGACACCATCCCCCCCCCCTAAGGAGAATGACTCATTAAGATTATCTAGAACCGATTTCGTCAACTCCATCAACGGTTAATCAAGGTATTGTTTGGACTTCACCTCAACCACCAAGGATACTCAGAGTTATGGTGGACCATAAAATTACCATTCAGAGAATCTTCCAATTTACATCCAATCTAGCCAACCTATGAAGATCTTTCACTAAGTCTTTCTTGGCTTCCTCTACATGAGACACAGTACCCATGGTCATACGACTTAAAGCATCCGCAACAACATTGGCCTTGCCGGTGTGATAGAAAACAATCATGTTATAATCTTTCAATAATTCCAACTACCTTCTTTGTCAGAGATTCAACTCCTTTTGAGTAAACACATATTAGAGACTCTTGTGGTCGGTATACACATCAACATGGAACCATACAAGTAATGCCTCCGTATTTTTAAGGAAAACACCACGGCCGCTAACTCAAGATCATGGTTGGATAATTTCTCTCATGCACCATAAGTTGATGATAACACGGGTTCATTTGGAATGTTAAACTTCACCACCCTTATTCTACAATCTATTGAAGCAAAGCAAGCATGTAACCAATCCATACCCAATATAACATCGAAATTGACCATATCAAGTTCAACTAGTTCAACATAAGTAATTCTATTGGGCAACATTATGGGACAATCCCTATATACCCTATTTGCTACCACCAACTCACCACCGGGGTAGACACCATAAAAGGTTCATTCAAGATATCAGGCAAAATATCATACTTTATAGCTACCAAGGAGTAACAAAAGATAGGGTAGCACCCGGATCAAGTAAAACATATACATAAATACAGAAGACTTGTAACATACTGGTCACCACGTCGGGAGAACTCTTGCTCACCCCTAAAGTGGAGAGAATAAAAGCAATTATTGTTTGTCCCATCCACATTCGAGCCACTTTCTTGAACTTGCCCACTACCTTTTTCTTGACTCTTTAAGCTTGGGCAGTCCTTCACCTTGTGCCCACTCTTACCACAACTAAAGCAATTGTCCGTCCCAATGCGGTAATCACCGTAATGCTTCTTACCACAATTTCCACAAGTTGGCTTCTTGGTTGGTGAATTAGTACCCCTTCCTTTTATAGGCTTAGGGTTAGACACCCTTCATCATGATCCTTGGAAACTTGGAAGGAACTTAATTAGAAAACGTCTTTTTGAACCTAGGCTTGTATTGGATATCAAGCTTACCCTTTGAAAAACCACCATCAAATGACTTGGCCCTATTTGTTTCCTTACTCTTCTTCTTCACCCTAGTCTCTTCCACTTGCTGATCATGTACCATGAGACGTGAAATGTTCATATTATCGTGTAGCATAGACTAACAAAATTCTTCTTTTAAGTCATCGGACACTCCCATCACAAAGTGACTCATTTCATCTCTAGGAACAGAAACCAAAGAAGGAGCATACTTTGAAAATTTAGTGAATTTCAAAGAGTATTCAAGTACATTCATCCCTTCTTATCTAAGGTAGATGAATTCTTACACCTTAGCTTACCTCTTTCCCTAGGAAAGAACCTATCAAGAAAATCCTTACTGAAAATCTCCCATGTCATTGGACCATCCCTCAAAGTCTTACTGTCTGTCCATTGGATGTACCAAGTTTGGGCCACGTCTTTGAGTTGGTAAGTTGCTAACTTGGCCTTCTCACTATTAGTCAACCCCATAGCATAGAGGATCTTGTAGGTTTCATCAATGAATTATTAGTGTTCTTCCTCAACTTTTGACCCATATAAAGTAGGGGTATTCATCCTTGTGAAATCCCTCAAAAGGGAGGCCATGGTGCTAACATGTTGGTTTCCTCGGGGTACCACCTCCCGATTAGCTTGGGCCATCATAGTTTGAGCTTGAGTAGTGATTGCTTGTTCTTGAGTAGTAATGGATTGGGCCATTTGTATAAAGGAAGCCCCTTATATCACCATCCATCATGGTCGGAGGATTAGCCGGAGCTTGATCATCATTAGCAACTTCCTCAAGAGGAGGAACTTGATTGCCATGAGCAGGAGTTCCCGCATTAGCAATCTCTTCATCAAGTCTTCATGCAGCGTTTCTTTGAGAATTCAAACCTATAACCACAATATAAGGTTTAGGTGGAAGAACACATCAAGTATACTCTAGAGGCACGACATTGGATTTCGAAGAAAAGGAGGATTCCTAAGCATCATATAGTTTCCTATTCATAAGTGTGGAGCGCTTCATAATTAAAAATAAGAATCTACATAGACGTGGTTTTCTAAGACATTATCCTAAATATATTCAACCTTATGCTCTGATACCAAGTTTGTCACATCCATAAATACCCCCTAGACGTAACCGGCATCGGCGTCCTCTTTGAGGACTAAGACTAGTGTATTATCTTACATCACTACATTCATAAGTCAAAACCGCAAAAAAAATAAAACTTTTTGTTACTTATACATGGAGATTTACATAGACCTCTACAAACACATAATAAACATATATATCGAGTATATATAGACCGTTCATATAGAAAGATTATTTAGTCTTCTAATTTTATTGCACATAGATATATGGAATATAACATAGTCTTATAATGGTCGTCTTATCTCATAACCATCTAATGAGTGTATATGAAATAGAGCTTATCCCATATATCAATACAATAAGACAACATATAGGTCATACAATGTCTAGTATCCAATTGAAAAGGAAAGAAACATAAGAGTCTTAATACTAAAAACAACTTCATAGATTGATAGTGGCATTGCCCTCGGAAAGTGAGGACCTACCCAACTTGGATGATTAAGAATTCCATGTCTTCTTCAAAGTCGTATCCAAAAGTCCTTTAACTACCAGAACTTAAAACGTTGGGGAAAAGAAAGAAATGGGGTTAGTAAACCATTTGTACTAAGTATGAGACCATATGCACACAAATCTTGAAATCGTGCTAAGAAAATGGACAGTTCATAAAGGTATGTGTTTACTTTGAAAAGCTTTATGCACATCCAATACGACCATTCCAATAAATTAGACATATTCATTAAGTCAAAAGCATGTACACCACAATACCAACAATACTAAGTTTAGTCAAGTCAACATACATATTACCTAATTGGATATATAGTCAAAGCAACTCTACCATCAAGTCGTAATAGTCACAAGCATGAATGAGAGTACATTTTAACATAACTGAAGCAAGACATTACCCATGAACCCCTATCTAATCAACAAGTGCAATGATCAGGCAAAGCCCATAACCTTACTCAATCAAGTAACCCAAAAAGAATCATGACCAAAATCCCACTTCACATAGCATGACATTTAAGAATACATATTATCATACTTCGACAATGTATACAAACACATATTCATAAGTGAAACTAATTAACATATAGTATCAACAACATGCAAGTTCATCATATGCATATCATGTACCATTATAAGCATATTCATACATAAGAACATCCTCCTAAGACTTCCTTCAAGGATAACTAGTGCAATGTTTAGGTAGAGTCTCATACCCCTACCTATATTAAGCTAAACCCCTTAGGTTATCTTAGTTAGAATCCATTCCATTAATTCATTTTACCTTTTAGGGACATCTTGCCTTAAAACGACATAGACCACATGAGAAAACGTGGAATTCGGTGTCATGGTACACTACACCGAAGGAAGGCGGACTACTTGCCAAGGTATTACCAAAACTTGAACATAGCAACTACGTGGATACACTAGCTAGTATTCCTATGGGGGCATTATAGTTCAAGAACTAGGAGATATAGTTGGGACCCTTTTTATGTTACATGTGTTATAGTCTCCAATCTCAAGAGTACATTAGTTATCCTACCTTCCCTATGTCGGAAGGAACAGTCCTCACTCTAGTTCACTCGTTGCTAAGCTAGAGTCCCTTTTGAAATGTCTTTAATTTCTTTATAATTATCATAGCTTAATTTAGGTCATAGGATGTAATCCCTTGTATATTCATTGTCCTTACCTCATTAGGAAGTGCATCAGAATATCCTTTCATGGCAACCCTCATATGTGAGATTAGCATAACATCATCATGTCGTAAAAAGGCACATAGATACTTCATAACCATTCTTATATCATTTCATCTTAAGCATAACCTCACAGTCACATAGTCAAGACATTTCAATTCATCATCATACCAACACCTACTTAGTCTAATCACAAGTCATGCTTCAATTGAACTACATCATCAATCACAAGCCATCTCAACTGAAGTAAAGGTTAGGATCATAAATACTTACTCAATCTTCTTCAATAGCCATCATCATGGTATTACCATCAAACAACCAATTACATCTAACAATAGGTGTAGTAGCATAAATCAATACTAATTAACACAAGAACTAGGTCAATTGCATCATTACTATCCCAATTAACATCAATTCATAACTTAGGGTTAGGGGAATTAGGGTTCATCATGAATTCATCAAGATTAAAATCCAATCGAACCACTACATTACCCTAGTAAATCCATACATGAATAAGAATAAATAAATCAAGTCTAATAATCAAATCATTCTTCAATTCCCATCAATTCATGACCAAGATCCAATATTTGGGAAATTGGGGAAGGGAACATGATCAACATGAAATTGCATCAATTAAAATAAATTAACAAACAATCTATACTCATTAGTAATAGGAAATCACAATTCATCATCAATTTGAAATTTAGAAGAAAACCCATTAGAATTGGAAAACCCCATGGAATTGGGAATTTTAAAATCAACTTTTGGAGGACCTCTTGGGGAAAGAAATACCAAGAGTGAAGAACTCCTACCTTAATGAATATTAATTCAAGAAATTAAAGTGAAATCCTAAAGAAATTGACCTTCTTCCTCAAGCTTTCTTCCTTCTTCAATGGAGTATTTGGGGAGAGAGAAAGTAGAGAGAGATAAGAGCTTTTGGGCTTTTGTTTATGGAATTTGGTTTAGGTGTGTAAAAAATGACTTAAAATTACCCTTAAGCTATATATAATCACCCCCTAAATTACCCAAAACACCCCTCACTTAAATTGGTCTTTTTGTGAAGTCTAAATGTCAAAATATGATTTTACCGAATATAGGAAGTGGCTCCGCGTCGCGGGGCCAACATGCATTTTATTCCCCAAAAATAAATTTTGGGACATTGAGGTCCGTGTGATCTGCGCGTCGCGCAGCATCCCAGTGATTATTAACTTACGTAGGTTGCTTTGGTATCCTGCCCACCCATGTTCAAGTCCTCCTCCACGATCGTTGGGGTGGTCTTTGGGGCGTCGTTATTGGAAGTTTAGACCCTCAGTAATACACTCTACCGAAAAAAAGTCTTTTTTACAAGTTTTAGACTTCATTTGAACCTCCAAAACTATCCCCAATCATAGCGACGTCAACTAATTCAATTAGGCTAGTTTCCGGACGTTATGGGCGTCCTTTCATGTCTTGGTTCTAAAACTTCTCGGATGACTTCTAAACATTATTTTAGGTCTTAGAACAGTATCAAAACCGTTCGACACTCATGGTACGATCTAGATTAGGTCTCGAATTTTCATAGTGTTACATTATCCCCCCCCCCCCCTCCCCTTAGGAACATTCGTCCCCGAATGACACTAAACTTTTAAAAGGGAAAGGATAGACTCAAGACTAGCAGCCCAACCAACAATATACAACATCAAAATGAGTTAAAACTCAAATAAACATAACAATATGGAATTTACACAATGACTCAAAACATCAATTTTAACACATAAGGCTCAAAGTCACAACATGAGGAATTTCCTTCTCACAATAACAACGTGGCCTCAAGATGCCTTACATAAGTGAATTATGTCAAGGTTCAACTTACCAAAATGCTACATATTATTTTATAAAGACTCACCATATAAAAATGCACAACATAACTCAAAACAAGCAAAATTGCAAATCTTCCAAATTGAAAGCACATTTCACTGTAAGTCACTATAACAACACCAAAATGCATGTTTTTGCAAAAACAAAACCAAAAATCATGAAACTTCAATTTTTGTCATTATTTTAATTGTTCTTAAAAACAACTAACCTTAATTATCAAATAAATGAGGGTAAAGGGACTTCATGTCGGCCTCGGCCTCCCATGTTGCACCCTCAACTAGGTGATTCTTCCATAACACCTTTACGGAAGCAACCTCTTTATTCCTCAATTTCATTACTTGCCTATCAATGATTTGAACCGGAACTTACTCATAAGAGAGGTTATCCTTTATACCAAGATCCTCAATAGGAAGAATAGACTCGGGACCTCGATACACTACTTAAGCATGGAAATATGGAAAACTGGATGAACCGAAGCCAATTCACTAGGAAGTTTCCATTCATAGGAAACCTTACCACCCTTTGCAAGATTTCATAGGGACCCACATAACGAGGACTCAACTTCCCTTTCTTGCCAAATCTAACCACCCCTTTCATAGACAAAATTTTCAAATACACCTTATCACCTTCTACAAACTCTAAGTCCTTTCTCCTACGGTCGGCATAAGACTTTTTGCCGACAATAGGCCGTTTGCAAGTGATTCCTTATAATGTGAACTTTCTCCAAAGTCCTATAAATCAAATAGGGACCAAGAAATGGAGGCTCACCCACTTCAAACAATTCAATTGGAGATCTACATCTCCTACCAGACAAGGCTTCACAAGGAGCCATAAATATAGATGAATGTTAGATATTGTTGTAAGCAAACTCCACCAAAGACAAATTATTATCCCAATTTCCCTTCAAATCAATGACACAAGCTCTAAGCATATCCTGAAGGGATTGAATAGTATGCTCCGCTTGACCATACGTTTGGGGATAAAAAGAGGTGCTTAACTTCACCTTGGTACCCAACCTTTCTTGGAATGACCTCCAAAACCTAGATGTGAATTGTGCACCCCTATCCGATATGGTGGATAAGGAAATACCATTACGACAGACAATCTTATCAATGAATATCCTTGCATAATCTTCCTCCAAATAAGTAGACTTGATGGGAATGAAATGAATGGATTTGGTAAACCTATCCACAACCATCCATATAGAGTCATATTGCTTTTGTGTTCGACGTAAACCTACCACAAAATCCATAATTATGTCTTCCCACTTCCAAGTAGGAACTTGGATCTCTTGAAGTAAACCACCCAGCTTTTGGTGTTCGGATTTCACTTGTTGGCAATTTGGACACTTTGCAATAAATTCCGCTATGTCCTTTTTCAAACCTTCCCACTAAAACACTTCCCTAAGGTCATGGTACATCTTAGTTGAACCTGGATGAATGGAGTAACGGGACCCATGAGCTTCATCAAGGATCTGGTTCCTCAAATCATCTACATTGGAAACACACAACCTCTATTGATACCTCAAGACAGCATCCCCCTAAAAAGAATGACTCATTAAGCTTACTAGAATCGATTTCTTCAAATCCATCAACGGTTGATCAAGGTGTTGTTTGGAATTCACCTTAACCACTAAGGATGACTCGGAGTTATGGTGGACCATAAAACCAACATTCAGAGAATCTTCCAATCTAGCAAACCTATGAACATCTATCACTCGGTCTTTCTTGCCTTCCTTTACATGAGACACACTACCCATGGTCATATGACTTAAAGCATCCGCAACCACTTTTTTGTCAGAGATTCAACTCCTTTTGAATAGACACAAATTGGAGACTCTTGTGGTCGGTATACACATCAACATGGACACCATACAAGTTGTCTCCATATTTTTAAAGCAAATACCATGGCCGCTAACTCAAGATCATGAGTTAAATAATTTCTCTCATGCACCTTAAGTTGTCTAGAAGAATAGGCTATTAATTTCCCATGTTGCATAACCAAAAGCCACTCGGGATGCATCAAAATACACAACGAAACCCTTTGTACCCTCCGATAAAGTCAACACCGGAGCATAAGTAAGCCCATCTTTCAAGATTTGGAAGTTTCTCTCACATGCCTCCGACCATTCAAATTTCTTATGATTTTGGGTCAAAGTAGTCAAGGGAGATGCATTGGACGCAAAACCATACACAAATCTCCGATAATAACCCGCTAGACCCAAGAAATTCCTAATGTCATTTGGAGTCAATTGTCTAGGCCAATTCTTGACCGCATCGATTTTCCTTGGATTAACTTCAGCTCCCTTAGTAGAGATGATATGACCGTTAAATGCCACCGACCTCAACCAAAACTCACATTTGCTATACTTGGCAAATAATTGATTCTCCTTAATCACTTGCAACACCACCTTCAAATTGTCCATGTGTTCACCCTCATTTTTCAAATATACCAAGATGTCGTCAATGAAGACAATGACAAATTAATCTAGGTAATTTCGAAACACCCTATTCATTAGATCCATAAATGCCACTAGGTTATTTGTCAACCCAAATGACATCACCCTAAACTCATAGTGACCATATCTTGTTCTCAGCCAGTTTTGGGAATATCCTCATTTCTCACCCTAAGTTGGTGATATCCCAACCTTAAATCGATCTCCAAAAAGTAGCTTGCCCCTTAGATTTGATCAAACAAGTCATAACTCCGAGGAAGAGGATATTTATTCTTATTGGTCACTTTGTTAAGTTGTCGGTAATCGTTACACATTCTAAGGGACCCATACTTCTTTTTTACAAACAAAACTGAAGTGCTCCATGAGGAAATACTAGGTTGTATGAAATCCTTGTCTAGTAAATCCTTGAGTTGAGCCTTTCAACTCTTTCAATTCGGCCAGGGCCATCCGATAAGGAGGAATTGAAATGGATTTGAATCCAGTAGCAAGTCAATACCAAATCAATTTCCCATTCGAGAGGGATTCCGGGAATATCATTTGGATAGACCTCCGGAAATTCTCTCACTACGGGAACCATCTCAATGTGAGGGACCTCGGAGTAGAAATCTTTGACTCTCACAATATGGTATAAACAGTCTTTAGGGATCATTTTGCAAGCTTTTAAACAACAAAATAATTTGATCTCTAGAATTAGAATATCCCCTCTTCCACTCTAACACGGGTTCATTTGGAAAGTTTAAATTTACCACTCTTGTTCTACAATCTATATAAGCAAATCAAGTATTTAACCAATCCATACCCAATATAACATCGAAACGACTATATCAAGTTTAACTAGTTCGACATAAGTAATTCTATTGGGTAAAATTATGGGACAATCCCTATATACCCTCTTTTCAACCACCGACTCACCCACCGGGGTAGACACTATAAAAGGTTCATTCAAGATATAGGGGAAAATATCAAACTTTCTAGATACCAAAGGAGTAACAAAAGATAGGGTAGCAGCCTGATCAAGTACAATGATCAAGCAAAGCGCCATAACCTTACTCAATCAAGTAACCCAACAAGAATTATGACCAACATCCCACTTCACATAGCATGGCATTTAAGAGTACAAATTATCATACTTCAACAATGTAGACCAACACATATACATAAGTGAAACTAATCAATATATAGTATCGATAATGTGCAAGTTCATCATATACATATCATGTACCATTATAAGCATATTTATACATAAGAACATCCTCCTAAGACTTTCCTCAAGGATAACTAGTGCAATATTTAGGTAGAGTCCCACACCCCTACCTAGATTAAGCTAAACCCCTTAGGTTATCTTAGTTAGAGTCCATTTCTTCAATTCATTTTACCTTTTGGGGAAATCTTCCCTTAACAGACATAGACCACATGAGCCAACGTGGAATCCGGTGTCATGGTACCCTACACCGAAGGAAGGCGGACTACTTTTCAAGGTATTAGCAAAACACCCTACACCGAAGGAAGGCGGACTATTTTTCAAGGTATTAGCAAAACATGAACATAGAAACTATGTGGATCCACTAGCTAGTATTTCTATGGGGGCATCATAGTTCAAAAACTAGGAGATATAGTTGCGACCCTCTTTATGCTACATGCATTATAGTCTCCAATCTTAAGAGTACATTAGTGATCCTACCTTCCCTTTGTGAGAAGGTACACTCCTCACTCTAGTTCACTCGGTGCTAAGCTAGAGTCCCTTTTGAAATGTCTTTAATGTCTTTATTAATCATCATAGATTAATGTAGGTCATAGGATCTAATACCTTGTATTGTTATTTTCATTAGCACGTTAGGAATCGCATCAGAATATCCTTTCATGGCAACCCTCATCTGTGAGATTAGCATAACATCATCATGATGTCATAATGATGAACATAGGTACTTCATAACCAACCATATATCATTTAATCTTAAGAATAACCTCACAATCACATAGTCAAGATATTTCAATTCATCATTATACCAACACCTACTTAGTCAAATCACAAGTTATGCTTCAATTGAACTACATCATCAATCAAAATCCATCACAATTTAAGTAAAGGTTAGGATCATAAAGACTTACTCAATATCTTTCAATAGACATCATCATGGTCTTACCATCAACCAACCAATTACATCCAACAATAGGTGTAGTAGCATCAATCAATAGTAATTAACACAAGAACTAGGTCAATTGCATCATCACTATCTCAATTAACATCAATTCATAACTTAGAGTTAGGAGAATTAGGTTTCATCATGAATTCATTAAGATTTAGATCCAATCCAACCACTAAATTACCCTAGTCAATGAATACATGAATTAGAATAGATAAATCAAGTCTAATAATCAAATCATTCTTCAATTCCAATCAATTCATGACCAAGATCCAAGATTTAGGAAATTGGGAAAGGGAACATGATCAACATGAAATTGCATTAATTAATTTCAATTAACAAAAAATCTATACTCAATTAGTAATAGGAAATCAAAATTCATCATCAATTTGAAGTTTAGATGAAAACCCATTAGAATTGGAAAATCCCATGAAATTGGGTATTTTGAAATCAACTTTGAGAGGACCTCTTAGGGAAAGGAATACCAAGAGTGAAGAACTCCTATCTTAATGAAGATTAATCTACGAAATTGAAGTGAAATCCTAGAGAAATTGACCTTCTTCCTCAAGCTTTCTTCCTTCTTCAATGGAGGATTTGGGGAGAGAGGAAGTAGAGAAAGGTGAGAGCTTTTAGGTTTTATTTTGTAATTTAGTTTAGGTGAGTGAAAATGACTTAAAATGACCTTTAGTCTATATATAATCACCCCCTAAATTACCCAAAACACCCCTAACTTAAATTGGTCTTTTGTAAAGTCAAAATGTCAAAAATATGATTTTACCGAATTTGGGAAGTTGCTCCGCGTCGTGGGGACAACAGGCATTTTATTCCCAAAAAAATAAATTTTGGTACATTGAGTTCTGTGTGGGCTGCGCATCGCTTAGCAATCCACTGATTCTTGACTTTCGCAGGCTGCTTGGGGTCCTCATCCATGACCGTTCAAGTGGTCCTTGGGGCATCGTTATTGGACGTTTAGACCCTCTATACTACACTCTACCTAATCAAAGTATTTTTACAAGTTTTAGACTTCATCTGAACCTCCTAAAATATCCTCAAACATAGCGACGCCAACTAGTTCAATTAGGCTAGTTTTTGGACGTTATGGACATCCTTTGACGTCTTGACTCTAAAAATTCTCGCATGATTTCTAAAAATTATTTTAGGTCTTAGAACAGTATCTAAACCTTTAGACACTTATTTTAGGCTCTAGATTAGGTCTCGACTTTTTAGAGTGTTACATTGATCTCACATACCTGAGTAGGGATCAACCCGGATGAATTCTACTCGCAATACCTTGACGTTCTTGATGGATTCTTGGCCTTTTCTCCCTTCTCTTTCTTCTCTTCTCTTTTCTCCCAAGCCCTAAGCGTATTTCAATTTTCTAAAAACTGACTTAAGGCTTTGTTTTACCCCTAATAAACCTTAAAAACAAATTAGGAAATAGTAGGGTTAAAGACTACTTTACCCTTACTAAAATCAGGATTGGACTTTACTCAATCCAACATTCCAACTTCCAAAAGGCATATATCCCTCATTCAACATCGAAAATCAGCAAACTTGGCGGTGTTTGAAATATATTTTTAAGGGTTTTCCAACCATATAAAGAAATGACTCTAAATCATCCCGAGATAGAAGTTATGGCCATTTGAAATGACCGAAACTCACTTTTTAAACTTAGGAAATTATCTAGATTTTTTCTATTCTTTCCAAAAATAACTATTCTTAGTTTCTTGGTTTAATCCTAGCTATTCGAGTTACCAGATGCTACAGTTGTTTCTCATTTAAATGATATATTTATAATTTATTGATTCAACTTGTTCTCATTACACAAAGAGAGACCTCTTGAGTGCAGACACTTATAAGTTTTCTATAAGTATAATCATCATAATTGATAATTAATATATCTCCTCTAAGGGCTTTCCTAACCCTTTATGCAAATAAAGCAGGGAGTCTATCTATAA
The DNA here is from genome assembly GCA_027704765.1 of Solanum habrochaites. Taxonomy (NCBI): domain Eukaryota; kingdom Viridiplantae; phylum Streptophyta; class Magnoliopsida; order Solanales; family Solanaceae; genus Solanum; species Solanum habrochaites. The sequence continues at coordinate 13,414,820 of JAKWJA010002494.1, read as the reverse complement.
ATTTGGATTTCTAATAAGAGTTATTATAGTCAGGTAATTCCATAACCCTTGGTAAGAAAACATCCTTGTACCATCTAAAAGAAGTAAGGGTTTCACATCTAAGGTTTTGGAGCATAGTCCTAATGGTTTCACTATTATCTGACCATTTTCTAGAAAAATGTTCATAATCATTAGAACCAAATTGTAGACTACATTTGGAATTATTCTATTTTCATCCTTAATAGCATTTAAAATGTCCATACGTTGGAATTCTGAGAGATAGTTATCCCACCAACCCTTTAATTGGCGTGTAAATCAATCAATAATCATTTTGGTTGTGTCTTTTTCAGAATTCTTATTTGCCTTACAAATTGTACTGTACATAAGAATTCTATGATCTAGAGTATAAATTTGTCTATCAGTAAAACCATCAATATGCCACTTATAAATTTCATAAAACTATTGGAGACATAATATTCTTGCTGCTCCAAGAGAATATCTTGAGGAGTCGGCCTAGGATAGTAATACATCCTTTGAACCGGTTTTTTAGCATGTTTCTCTGAGTTTTTTTTAATCTCATCTAGAATATGATTCTATCAAGGATGTCATGATCAAGTTTGATAATTTAAATCCCTTAATTTGTGGAGGGGATTGAATAGTAGGAGTAGCCTTCTCCTTTTTTTATCTGGAATTTTAGATTTCTCTAATTTTGAGCATAAATGACTAATATTATCATGCAAATAAAGAATATGCTCTCCTAAAATGCTCGCTTAAACATTTGTGTATGTTGTTTGTAGACATGGGAGCATATTTTTATGAACCATGAATGTTTCTTATTAGGTAAAAAAGTTATATGTATTTGTTATAGAATTTATAATTAGTCATTATACACCTTAAATCCTATGTGTAAAGTTATGGATTTTAAAAATGATTTTGCTAGAAATATTTTTAATTAAAATAAAGCTTTCAGGCATACATATATTATTTGTACATATATATGCTTTAGGAATCTTATATTCAATAACCAGTTTATGATCACTAGCATTGCGAAGACTTTATGTAGCCTTCTTAAAATATCTGATCAAATTGAATCAACAAATTAAAAAATATCATTTAAATGAGAAACAATAATTAGTGGAATTTTGTGAACATTTCGCATTTGATATGCCTGAATTCTCTATGAAATCTATTAAACGTAAAAGAACTTCTAAAGAAAAGCCTAATAGGCATTACAAAAAAAAACGTTTAGAACAACTTGAAAAAGGAAAATGGATTATAAAGATAAAAAGGATTTTATAAAATAGACTACAAGGTCAAGGATAATATTAAAAGCCTTGATCTAGAGGATAATATTAACGATTCTTTATATAGATTCCTCCTCAATTCCTCTTCGGAAATTCAAGTATTTATAAACAAGATCGCTTCGATGTAACTACAAGATCGGTAAAAGTACATGTAATCTAAGGATGGAAAGAAATTTTATGTTTTTAACACGGTCCAAACAACGCGTCATCCATAGCTAACATAGGCCTTATCAGGACACCAGACTAAGCCAACATCTTCCATTCCTGGACTGCACTACTTTGACCATAGAAACATCGGAACAAACCATTTATGATAATAATAATAATAATAATAATAATAATAATAATACAAATGACAATAATAATAATAATAACACTAATAATAATTATAAAAAAATAATAATAATAATAATAATAATAATTACAATAATAATAATAATAAATAATAATAATAATAATAATATAATAATAATGATAATAATAATAACAATAGTAATAATATAGATAATAGTAATAATAGTAATAATAATAATAATAATAATAATAATAATAATATAATAATAAATAATATAATTATTATATTATTATTATTATTATTATTATTATTATTATTATTATTATTATATTATAATAATAATAATAGTAATAATAATAAATATAGTAATAATAAAATAATAATAATAATAATACTAAAATTAATAATAATGATAAATAATAATAATAATAATAATAGTAATAATAATGATAATAATAGTAATAATAATAATAATAATAATAGTAATAATAATAGTAATAATGATAATGATAATGATAATGATAATGATAATGATAATGATAATGATAATGATAATGATAATGATAATGATGATAATAATGATAATAATAATAATAATAATAATAATAATAATAATAAGAGAAGAAGAAGAAGAAGAATAAGAATAAGAATAATATACATAACAACAATAATAATAATAAAAATAATAATGATAATAATAATAATAATGATAATAATAATAATAACAATAATAATAACAATAATAATAATAATAGTAAGAAGAAGAAGAAGAGAGGGGCCCTCCGTTATGCAATAGGTTGGGTCATCTATAGTAAACTCATGAGATGGAAGCTCCTCCGCTAATGCAATAGGTTGGGTTTCTAGTAGATATCTCCCTATCCCATAACTATGTGTCAAACATAGGAATTTTCTAGTGGATCCACTTAGAAGCTAAATATGATTAGTTCTACCTTGGGCAAGTAAGAACGTCTTGTTTTGGTATGGGCTTATATGACACTGAAATCCATGTATGCTCACATGGTCTATGTCGATTATGGATAATATTCCTAATAATAATAATAAGATATTGAATATGATTGAAATTATAACATGACTTCTTAATGAGTTTATACTGTAGGAGTGAGGGTATGAGACTTTACTTTTAAATTGCACAAGGAGGATTATTAGTATGTTGTAGAATGGTTTCTTTATGGTATGATAAGTTATGGATAGATGACTTTCATGATGTTTATTTCATGTAATTTTACAATTCCTTAATCATGATTATGGAGTGATGTAAGCTTGAATATTATGGTAATAAATATGTGGTTTCAAGAAATGCTTAGTAAGGTTGGTATTATGGGATGCTAACCATACATTATACAAGTGTTCTTAGAGGTTGCTAATGCATTGATATTATTATATTATGGGTGTATTGTGACTATAGCTTGTCTTTTATGTTTGCAAATGTATATTGGCTTTCCAGACTTGATAAATGCATACCTCAACTAAAAATGTCCTATTTAGCATGTTTAAATGTTTTATTGCATGTTTCCTTATTTAGTACATATTTGTGCTAACTCGTTCTTTTCTACATACTATGTGTTTAGGTTCCGGACGTTGAATGATTACTTCCTTCTTCAAAGTAAAGCTTGGATCGACTATTCCCTAAGTTTTGGTGAGTCCTCCACTTTAAGGACTAGATTGTTATTTCAGTTCTAGTTTTAGAAATACTTTATTTTCTTATGAATTTTTTCGATGTAAAAGGGTTGAGACCCTAATTTCTTACTCTTAAGTTTAGATGGTTTTAACGAGACAAGTCTAGTAATACACAATTCTTTATTGATGATACTTGAAGTATGACTTTTGTTTGAAAAGTTTTAATTTTCTGCATTATTTCTTATGACATTATGTGTGATTATGCTAAGGGCTTGTATGCGACTCCTTCGGAGTCAACTACGCCATGTTAGGCCTAGGGGGGTAACCCCGATCGTGACAAAGGAGGGGCAATTTTGATTTTAAGGTTTTTAAAAATTAATTGGTTAGTGTAATGAATTTTAAAAAATATTTAAGAAAATGGGCAAATAAGCAAAAAAATTTAAAAATTAATGACGTGCTGCTGACATGGTTGTGACGTGGCGCTTACGTGGCTGTGATATGACAAGTGAGAGTGGTATTCTACTCTCAGAGTTGTATTTAGTTCACTTCAAAGATGTTAAGAGGGGTATTTGATCGCCCGTGTAGTTTAAGTGCTAAAGTAAGTTTTGACGCCAAGTTCAAAGGGAATCTGATGTATTTTCTCTTTTGTCTATATTTGTATCTTTGAAAGATGGTACAAACATTTTTTTAATCAATTGCAAGAGTTTTTCTCCTATTTAAGGTCTCTACATACAAAATCTTAATATTATACATCTTATATAGGTAGTTGTTTACTTGATAAGTTAATTAAAATATAAAAATTCATCTCTTGAAGTTCAATGAAATAACTTATATCACTCAAATAATTTGAATTGAATAATGTCTTGGCAAATCCCTTATTCAAAATCATATGCAGACGATAACACTACTTTGATAGTCAAAAGTCATATTTTGTTGTTTATCTATTTATAAAGAGATAATTATTTTTTTAATATTTGATTAATACAGATTCATCCTACTTTGAGGGGTAATTCATTGACTTCAAAATCAAAATTTGAACCTCAAACGTTTGTTTAAGGTTGAGTACAATACTTACCATCCCATTACATTCCTTTATTTTTTGAATGTCACTAATCGACTAAATGCTTCGATAAAATAGAAATTTGAATAAATAATTCTCTAAGGTAGTGTGGACCACCATAACTTTTTAACACTCAAAGTTGCTTTTTGGACATCCCATGGATCTTTTAGACACTAAAAACTCTATAAAGATCAAAGTCATGTATTTTACAAGTTTAAGAATTCTAATATACATGACACTACTAGTCTAATGATTACATCAAACTTTTGAATAACATGTATTTACTTCAACATAATGATTAAAATCATAAACATATATGACAGAGTTTAAAACATGTACCCAAAAATAAAAATTAATCATAAACTAATGACCATAAGAAACATATGAGGATCTGTAAATAATAAAACAAAACATAAAGGAAAACATCGAGCCCACTGAATGCACATTGTTTCCTTAAGGAAATTATTTCATTCTAGTGCCCGAGGTTTAGAGGAATAAATCCTCTCACGACATAACGACTTTATTCACCACTGTGTTGATAAAAAAATAACGGTGTTAGTTAGTCAGGATCCAAGTACATAAATATTTATTTGGGCAGAAGAAGAAATAAAAGTTTAGATTTTTCGTTGTTTTGCAATGAGAGGAATTCCCTCTATTTATAGATAACAAAGAGTAGTGTGAATAATTGTTTATTGTGCCTTACTGGAAAAGTCGCAACTCTTTGGATAAGTCACAATCTTACATAAAAGTCACATTCTTTCATAAAAGTTGCATTTCTTCATAAAAGTCGCAACTCTTCATTAAAGTTGCAACTCTTCATAAAAGTCGCAACTCTTTGTACAAGTCACAACTTTTCATAAAAAGTCAAAATTTTTGTAAAATTTGCAACTTAAAATTCACAACTTTTTATGAAAAGGAAGGCTAATTTTGAAAATAAGTAAGTTAAAAGAGAATCCTGACTTGTGGTGACGCCACAAAGGCGGGGATAGGGTCCCGTTAATATCATAAACTAATAAATTCTTTAAAATTACAAATATATCTAAGATAATTTAGTGAAATGTGATTCTATTGTGTTCTGGTTTTTCTTAAAATCTAATTTTAGTTGAGTCTCATCGCTAACTTTTCTTATTGCATCTAAGAGCTCCGATGTTGTCTTTTTTAACTGCATCATAGAATTGTGATGATTTCTAGATGTGATAAGTGTTTTCTTACGCATAACTGGTTCCAAAGATATAGTATCATCTTCAACTTCATCATCAACATTGCTTTTTCCGATGGTATCCACAATTTCTTCAAAGCTCTGGATCTCTGAACATGTATCACTTGCTCCCAAATAATCCAACGAGTTATTGACATCCATTTTATTGTGGTAATCGAGATCATTAATCATTACCTCACATTCAATGACGTTTTCACAAGTAGGTTCTTTGAGATTGCATTCCCCTTTTTCTATTGCCTCTTACTGTACATTTGTTTTCCAAACAGGGATTAAAAAATTATAGCATCCTAAAAACTTTTTTTGGTTGTATCAGTTTGTCCCACTTTATAGCCTTCTTATATCTTCCAATAAAATCTGTCTGATAATACATCTTGAAAGATCTTACTATCACAACATCAGAAGATTGAAATTAGTAAGGAGCAATGATTTTGATGTATTTATTGTACTTTATATATAATTGAGACTTAAAAATTAAGCTTAACAATATCTGTATGTGGATAATTAAGAGAATATTATTCATATGCCAAAATTATACAGGAGTTTACTATATTTTGAACTATATATTTTATCTTCTATTTTATTTGTAAATTGAAAATTTTAGATTAACTACATGTAAAGGAACTGAAATTAATATTATATCTAATTTTGTTTCTTTTGTTTTCAAAAGTTAATTACAATAAAAATAAGATTATTTTGATATAGGTCTGTAGACAATAAAAATCACGTCGAGAAAATTATAGTTAGGAACGGAAACTTATAGCAACAATCAATTTATTATTTCAAGTGCGAGTGTTACAATCTCTATGGTTCTTCTGAATTCGCATTTTCAAATATAAATTCAAGGGCTTTAAAGCTTGATCTTAAACTTGGGATTTCTCTTGATCTTAATCTGTGTCTTGATCTTGATCTTGAAATTGAACTTGAACTTTATGTTGAACTTTATCTTGAACTTGAACTTTATCTTGATCTTTACTTTTAGTTGAATCTAAGGGCTTCGATCTTGATCTTGAATCCGGAAGCCTTGATCTTGATCGTTCTTGATGTTTATCGTTCTTGATCTTGATCGTTCTTGAAGCTTGAATGCTTGAATTCTTGAGCTTGTAGAGAATTTTTTGCAGCTTTTGATCCACGAGTTTTCTCTAGCTTCTTGTTAAAATTCTTGGTTCTCTTTTCTGAATTATGAGACCCCTATTTATAGTTTTAGAATAGAGGAGTTGCGATAGGAATAGGACTCCCTTCGACCAATCAAATTTAAGTGAAATATCATATGAGATTTATGAAGCGGGCTTTAATTAAATTTATATTTATCTGAATTTAAATTATTATATCAATGATATTAATCCATAATATTTATTTGGAATAATATATTTATTAAATTTAATATAATTCAAACCATTTAATAAATTTATATTTAAATAAATTTTAAATGATTACAATTGCCCCCTGGTTCAAGTCATGTCGAAAGTATTTGCATCATAGAGATGAGACTTGAAGTATTGAATTTTGTCCTTTAATCTTATTGACTAACATCAACTAGGAATGAAATGATTCACTAATTTTTTAGTCATTTACGATTTCCAGTAGTCATACACGTGGAATCCTATTGGGAGTCCTTTAGTTACGTGACTTCTAATTTGACTCCAATTAGAACTTGGAATGTTTTGTATAAGTTATGTTGAAAGCCATTTAAATTCAAATTATAGTTGAACTAGGAATTGTATTCCTACTCAATTTCAAATTCATATATCTTTTCTATTGTCCTAGCCAAAAAGGATTTGTTATTGGACTAGGAAAATAATTTTATTCCCATCACATGACATTTATAATAGACGCATTGTATTCATAATTTTTTTCAATTACGGATTGTGAGATACAAGCCATTGACGAAAGGGGCATAATTCAAGGTAATTTTCCTTCCCCTTTTCTGATTTTCGTCACTTTTTCTACAGCTTGACGCGTCTGTCATAGAAAATTCATATCTCATTGTAGAAATATAGAAATCATGAATGGTTTGATTTTTTCAAGTAAGACTTCTTTATATCTAACATATCCAAAATTCAGAATTTAATACATTCCGAATCTTTCTTTTTTTTTATATGATTTTTTAGAGTTAGCTCTAGATTCTGTTCGTCACTTTTTCTACAGCTTGATGAGTCTGTTGTAGAAAATTCATATCTCATTGTAGAAAAATCAAAATTATGAATGATTTGATTTTTCTGAAATTATACTTCTCGATATCTAATATATCCGAAATTCAGAATTTAATACATTCCGAATCTTTTTTATGATTTTTTGAAGTTAGCTCTAGATTTTGTCATGCTGAAAATTTCAGATTTGTGTGGCTCCACTAAAACTTTTGTATCTTAATGTAGGAACGACGAAATTACAAGACGCTTGAATATTTAGAATCTAGACACAACGACCCACAACATATCCGAAATTCAAGATTTAATACATTCAGAATCTTTCTAGGTGATTTTTCAAAGTTAACTTTGAACTATACTATGCTGAAAATTTCAGATTTTTGTTGTCTCACAAAATATTTTATATCTCAATGTCAGAATATCGTCGCCAAAAATGGTTGTGATGGGTTGAAATTTACTTGAAAGTCTTAGTTATCACCAAGAAAATATTGTTTTAAGTCTAACCTAGTTAGCTTCGCATGACTTTCAAGTCTCAAACGTCTCGACAGGTAACAATTTCTCCTCTACTTTTTTTTGGTTGTCTTCCCCCATTTTCATAGGTAGGCTTTAAAGGATGATCCGTGGATAAGTTAGTCTTATGACTCAAAGTGACGAATACTCATTACCGCCTTAAGAAATGTAACTTCATGGTATTCTTAAGGCGAAAGTGGATAGATGTAAATCCCTGCCTTAAGAAAGGTAACTTCATGATATTCTTTAGGCAAAAGCAGATAAATGTAAATCCCCGCCTAAGAAGGGTAACTTCACGGTGTTCTTAAGGTGAAAGTGGATAGATATAAATCCCCGACTTAAGAAAGGTAACTTCATGGTTTTCTTAAGGCGAAAGCGGATAGATGTAAATCCCCGCCTTAAGAAAGGTAACTTTATGGTATTATTAAGGCGAAAATAGGTAGATGTAAATCCCCGCCTTAAGAAAGGTAACTTTATGGTATAATTAAGGCGAAAGCGGAAAAATGAAAATTTCCGCCTTAAGAAAGGTAACTTTATGGTGTTCTTAAGTCTAAAGCGGATAGATGTACATCCCCGCTTTCAGAAAGGTAATCTAAAGGTGTCAAGACTTGAAAACTTAAACCTTAAGACTTAAATAATTTGAAGATTTCAACTTGCAGACTTAAAGGATTAAAAGAATTTAACTTGCGGAAAAATTTGAAGACCTCAACTTGCAGAGCTTAAGATTTCAAATCGCACGCTTAAAGAACTTGAAGACTTTAACCTACAGACTTGAAGAATTTAGAGATTTCAGCTTGTAAACTTGAAAAATTTGAAGACTTCAACTTGCATACTTGAAGAGTTTAAAGACTTCAACTTAGAGACTTAAGAGATTTTTTTGTTTTTTTGGCACCAACTCGTAGACTTACATATTTCAACTCACAATACTTGAAGGATTTGAAGACTTACAGACTTAAAGAATTTGAAGACTTCAACTTTTAGACTTGAAGAATCTGAAGACTTCAACTTGCAGAAATGAATTATAAGGCTTCATCTTGCAGAAAAGAATTCGAAGACTTTAATTTCAGACTTAAAGATTCAAAACACTTCAATTTGCATACTTTCAAGATTTGAAGACTTCAACTTGTATACTTAGATGATTTAAAAAAACATAAATTTAAAAAAAAAACTTCAAGCATGATGAAACTCATATATTTTTTTTAGGGTTTTCCCCCATCTATTGACCAATCAGTACTACGTACAAGTCTAAAGTTTGATGAGACAAAAGGTAAAATAGAATACTTATCTATTTAATTGTCATGTGACATCAAGTGGGAACATGTGTTATTTTGACACTAATGCAACTAAACTTAGAATATGGTTCTAAGTGCCTATGTACCTCAGTGAGAGGATCAAGTCACAACGTAGTTCTAGGGATTGAGTTTTTTTTTTTGGTTGTGCCGTACACAGTTTATTCTCTTGCGGGCCAGGAGTGACACACAGTTTAGGCTCGTACCTTAAGGAGAATCATCTTACTTCAAGGGTAGTACCTCTTTAGGAATTTGGCGTGAATAGGACCGATCCTTAAGCCATCAACATCAACAAGCTTGTAAGCACCATTTGGATATGCTTCTTGTACGACATATGGTCCATTCTACTTTGAGGTAAATTTTTCCCCAGACTTTTGCAAAGTAATGATGGGTCTTCTTACTACGAGAACTCTGCCTCCAACTTAGAAACACCTCAAGCGAACCTTCTTATTGAAAGCACAAGATAGACGAGCTTGATAATATTCAAGGGTTTGTTGGGCTTCTAGCCTCTTTTCATCAAGTGCTTCTAACTTAGCAAGACACAGTCGAGCATTTCTTCTTCAGTGAGACCTTCTTGAATAGCAAGTCTCAAGGAAGGTATTTGACACTCAAGTGGCAAGACAACTTCAACTCCAAAAGCAAGTGAATATGGTGTTGCTTGAGTTGGAGTGCGGTATGTCGTTCTATATGCCCACAAAGCTTCTTCCATTCTTTCATGCCAATCTCGCTTGGACATGGAGACAACTTTCTTGAGCAGGTTACATAGAGTCTTATTGAATGCTTCAGCAAGACCATTGGCAGTAGCATAATACATAGAAGATTTACGTTGCTTGAAGTCAAAAATATCACAAATCTTGTTCATTAGCTTGTTATCAAATGACTTGCCATTGTCAGTTATTATGTAGCGAGGGATACCAAAATGATAGATGATATTCACTCGGATAAAATTTGCAACATTCTCTTTCTTCAGTTCCTTAAGGGCGACAACTTCAGCCTACTTTGAGAAATAATTTATTGCAGCGAAGATGTACAAGTGTACACCAGAATACTTTGGTAGTGGTCCTACAACATCCAGTCCCCAAGCATCAAATGTCCAAGATGCGATGGTTACGTGAAATACTTCGGGTGAGTGATGAATGAAATTCGCATGAAATTGACAAGCATCTCACCTCCGGGCATAATCTAAGAAATCATTCACCATTATTGGCCAGTAATACCCCATCCTCTTAATTTGAAAGTGAAGTTTCGGTCCAGATTGATGTGATCCACATACTCCTGAGTGTGCTTCTTGCAGAGCTTGAATCACTTCTTCCTCTCCCAAACATCGTAATAGCACACCCTCAAATGATCGCCTATATAATGTGCCCTTTTAGAAAAGGAAGTGAGGTGCACGACGACGTATGTCAGTCCTTCTCCTTGGGTTTTCTGGAAGTATCCCATAACACATATAGTCAATAAGGGATTTTCTCCAATCTTCCTTCACGGTTTCAGCAGCGGCAACAATATGATCAAGATCATTTTCAATATATTCTTCCTTATTTGGCTATGGTACTATTCATTTTGGACAGACAGTTACTTGTGTTTGATCAGGAACGGTTAGCTTTGAAGCTAGAGCAGCCAATGCATCAACTTTCTTATTCTCTATTCTACGAAAATGTTGAAGGGTTACATATCCAAGCCATCCTATCAACTATTGAGCATAATCATGATAAGGGCGCAATTCAGGTTTCTCCACCTCATAACTTCCCAAGATTTGATTAATCACTAATTGAGAGTCACCAAAGACTTGTAAATGTAATTGATTCATGTCGAAGGCCATTTCATGTCCAAGTATCAACGCTTGGTATTCAGAGACATTATTAGAGAAACATTGTTTCAAATTAAAAGAAAATGGTAGAATCTCTTCTTGCGAAGTAATGAACACCACGCCAGCACCAGCTCCGCCACAATGTGCAACCCCATCAATGTACATTTTCCAAGGAGGTTGAGCTTCAATTAATATCGCATCTTCATCAGAAAGCTCATCAGTTAACTCCCAATCATTCGGTATAGGATGGTATTGATACGCTCAAACTTACTTCTCAAATAAGAAGTAAAGCGTTCGTGTCAAGTAAATAACCCAACTAGTGACATTGGGATCGTTCCCACGAGGAAAATAGTTGACTTAACTTCAATCTACTATTACTACGGTTCAGTCAATTACTTCCTTGGAAGGCAAACACAATAAAAAGGGGGGTTTCTATTTCTAAATGAATGAAAATAACTAACGAAATTGAAAGAGACACTTAACAGCTTTGAATGTAGGAGTTTAATCAATTAATCAAAGTAACTAGGGTTTACGTGTTCCCCACAGGTTCATAACTTGATAATTCTAACTATAACAATTCTTTCTTAGTATCTTTCATGCAAAGTGATAAGTTATGTATTTATAAATCCTTGGTCCGGCATCTAGAAAATTTCACTATGTACCTTGGTCCGGCTACGTGTGTTGCTATCCTAACCCTTATCTTTACCTCATATTAAGCATCGTATTCAATATTTGAATAAGTTATAACCTCGTACCAATCAATACTAGCCTATTAGATAGTATACACTAAATCTATTTTGATAATTCTTTTCCTATTATCTACCTCCTTGGTCCGGCAAGTAGCATTAAGGCGAGTTATAACGTTGGCCATCCGTTAAAAAGACTTCTAAGCGAAAGAATTATTAATACATGCAAGACACTATTCTAGAATTGTTATTTTAGTTAGGTTTTACCTCGTTATTTGCCTATGGTTCCCACAACCCTAGTTATGGAGTTTAGTTACCCATAGTCATAATCACAATATTCAAATATATTATATAAGAATTCATGTACTTACTTCAATGAGAAAGAGTAAAATCTGAAAGTTTGCTTGATTAATCAATCACCAACAATCACTTGCAAGAATCTCAAAATAATCAAGAATCTCACAAAAAGTCTAATGATAATCAAAAGCCTAACCAAATAATCCAGAGTCTAACTAATAATATAGAGTCTAACCTCAAAAATGAGGTTTTTCGAACTATTTATTGAAAATAAAAACCTAATTAAATAAGGATTCTATTTGCTGGAAATCTATCAAAACGCGACTGGGTCGACGAACCTCGCGATGGATCATCGTGGTCACGACGGACCGTCATGGACTCCGTCGTCCCATACTTGTGTAGTTTCTTCTGTTGCTCTCTTCATTACCCTCGACGGAAAATATGACGGACTGTCAAAGGCACAACGGTCCGTCGAGTGTCTTCGTTTCAAAACACTTAAACTCTTGGAATATGGGTACTGGGACTACTTATCTGAACTTCATGACGAACCTGCAGGATGGACCATCATAGACACGACGGACCGTCATGGACTCCGTAACCCCACACTTGGTCAGATTTCCCCATCTTCCTTCCGCAGCTGCACTACGCTGCCACCTACGAACCGTCACAAGCATGACGGACCGTCACAAGCTTTGTAGGTGGTCTCTTATGCATTTCTTTTCTCAAAATCTCTGCATTCATCTTTGGACATATTTCCTGCAAATAAAGAGAAACTTATATAAAAATTAGCACAAAAAGGCTTTAGGACACACTAAACTTAACGAAAAAGTATTAATAATACCGTGAAACCACGGTATATCAACACCCTCAACTTAAATTCGTTGTTTGTCCTCAAGCGACGCACTATGACTCAATACAAAATCTTTGTACAATAGTATCCATGTTTTATCCTTTGCAATCATTTGGCTATCAATCCCGATTAATCTCATCATATTTATGCATGCTATCACTATTAGGCTTGAATTAGGTGGGATCAGAGCATGACATAAACTCACCATGCACTACCACCTATCCTCTTACATTTATCACTGAGGTGCTAACAATTCCGGTATTGCAACTAGTGTCCTCACTTTAAAATAAAATCCTCATTTTTCACACAATGATTTCAGTTTGAGTATAAGGATTACATTTCAACACTCGCTCTTAGAACAAATTCACACTCATTTATACCTATTGCCATAAGCTTTCCCTTATTTTCACTGCCTTAAGTTCGCGATACAACCCTTAGGATCACGATAGGACTTTCTTAGCTTGTAACATAGGCTCAGGGTCAGGTAGGGTATATTTAGGTATACTTTAGTAACTTTTTGCCCTCCTTTACATATCGGATAAACATACCATTTTCTATCATTTTATCTCGCCCAGTTTCTCATATTCTTTCACCTTACTATTTCTCTTCATTCTTCATTTGTGTAAGTGACTCTCTTCTTTTCTTGCTTGTATTTCTTGTATATTTTCCTTTTCTTTACTTTTCTTTCAACTAATTCTTGAGTCACTTTACTTTTGTTCTCTCTCTCTTTGTTCTTTCAACCCCAATTTCCAGAGCATTCCTCATAATAGCCACCCTCAACTCATGGCATTGCCATGAGTCAAAGTACACAATACCCAAAGTTGGGTCAGGGCCATAACGAAGGTTTTTTACTGCATTAGCCACCCTCAACTTATGCTTTTGGCATAAGCTGAGGTGCACATGTCTAAGGAGGGACCAGGGCCAACACATTATTCCAATAAAAAATCAGTTGGGGTGAAAAAGAAAGGTCTAATTTAAGCTCAGATCATTTGGATCAAAGAAGGATAAATTTCATTTGGTTTTCTATTATTTAGGCTAAAAATGGGCTATATTGAATAAGGGTCTATGATGCTTTCCTAATTGTCTATTACAACTTACATTTAGCAGGACTAACCAGGAAAGTTCTAGCTCAGTACAAATAGTGGACTATTCAAATCTTCCTCACACTCACTTGACATCTCATCACTCTTAGGGTAATGTAGTGGTGTACCTCTATATCATGCTTAGAGCAACACATTTATCAATTACTATGCCTAGTCATGCATCATTTTCCATTTTATCAAGATATCATTTTAGCCATCATGCTCTAGAATTAAACTACGTACACAAGATATAGACATGTCGTTTCAACAGAAAAAGTAATCAGTCTCTTGGGGAAAAAGAACACAGGCAAAAAAACCCCAAAAGAGGATAGTGAATTGGGCTACTCAGACTTCACCCTAGCACTCACTTTCCATTTACCCCACCCCCAACAAAAAGTCATGCAATTGTCCCCAATGCATAAAAAATTGAAATACTAGAGTGGTAGGTGAAGCAAACCTGGGGCGCAAAGCGCCGACGATCAGCAAGCTGGTGGGTTCAGTTCCCCGGAACCCACTTCCCTTGTAATCAGGACACCCTCAGTGGTGTCCTCAGCAACAACAGCACTATCAGCAGTGCCTCACGCTATCTCCACAATTCGGGAGCTAGACGCCCCAGCCGCTAACTCTCCTACTCTCATCTGGCGCGCCTCCTCCTCAGCAAGCGAGGCTCTCCTCGCAGCCTCCATCTCACAGCGCTCTTTCTTCCGTGCTCGCGCCTCATCCTCCGCTCGATCCCTACGCCTCTTGGCATGCTCTCGAGGGGGATGTGGTGGAATCTCTGAGGTGGCGAATAGGGTCGCCAATACTATGTCTTCAGCTGGCTCGACAGAAGGGGCCTCAGACTCAGGCACCCTAGCCTCTAAGATCATGTCAATATCTGCGCGAAGACTGTCGACCGCAGCCTGAAGAGTCGACACATCCACCGGAGGGACTGGCCAGGCTAACACCCGCAACTCAAAAGCATCCAAACGCTGGTGAACCTCAGCGATATTCCGCTCTGTATGATGGACCATTTTCCGCTCCAAGCACTCTTCTGCCTCGGTAATAGACCTCTGCATCCACGGCTGGATATGATGCAGAAGTGTATCCATTTGCGTCTCTAATTTTTGGACCCTATCAAGCGGGACTAGCGCGGGTAGAGGGATTGTGCGAGAGGAGCTCGGGGCAGTGCTACTACACGGGATAGAATCGACCGGGGTAGTGTCATTGGACACCGCCTGCGTAGCCGTGCGGGCCTGGGATACCGTGTTAGCCAGATCGTCAACAAGTGAGGGCAGCTCTGGACGGGGCCCTCTACATGGAGCCAAAGATGAGGCCGACATCAACATTGCCCAGCGGGTCTTGAGCTGATCAATGTGCCATATAGGCACACCTGCGGACCTGCAGAGAGAAAAGATCATTCACGGGAAAGGGTAAGTAGTTGTGACCTGTAGAAGCCACGCAAAATCCACCTCGAACCCGGCTATCATCGCCGCCATCAGTACTGCTCGATCCCATTTGACGATATTATCGGCGGCTGTGCGGGAAAGGCAGTGGCGGACAATCAACCACAAAAACTTTGCCGTGAAAGTGAGGTTGGCCTTTTTGATGGCCCCCTTCGGCTCGGTCACCCAGTCGGCACCCTCTCCATCAACGGACAAGTGCAGGGCCATCCACCTCTTGGTGGTCTCTTTCAGTGATGGCTCACATAGGAATTGGCCATCTTTAACAATCTGCTATCGGTAGTCAAACTCGGCAGTGAGAGGGGTCCGATTAGCATCAACACCCTCGCCGTATAGAAACTGGCGGATGGCAGGCAGGGAAATATCGACATGAACGCCCCGTACTCGAACCTGCTCCAGTGGGGCCTGTTTGGCGGGGGTAGCTCACCTATTAATCTGCAATCGGAGAGTCACTATGTAGGATGCATAGAACTCTCAGACCAGCTCTTCACTATAACGTCCCAACAGACGTATTGTCCACTCCAGTCGATGTCTGTTGAAGAGATTGTGGATCTCAGGCATCGTCGGGATACTCCCTGTAAGGACCCACCGCTCCAATGTGAGTGTTCGAATCATAAATCCTTTATCATTCAGGAACTTTGCGTAGGAGTAGACTTTATATTGCCCCTCGACACACCACCGGTTGGGCTTCTCATTAGCCAGGGTGGAGGCATGAGCTGGTTAACCGGGTGTGGATTCCGAACTGTCAGCCTCATCAGACGAGGCCGATGCTACAGCGGTGGCGGGTGCGGGAACCTCAGCAGAGCCGGAGGCTTCCTCTGACCACGAAACTCCTAAGGATCCAGACGCTCCTTCTTCATTGGTGGCTGACCCAGAAGGTGTGCCGGTCAGTGTGCGCTCCTCATCAGACTGGGAGGTAGTGACTACGCCGGACGCCACCTTTTTGGGTGTGGCTCTGGCAGCACGTGCAGTACAGGAAGGGGTGGAAGTGCCTGGGGGCACGTACTCGGGGTCACGCTCATTATCAGAGCAAATGACCAAGCGGGCAGAAGGGGCGACAGACTTCGATCGCCCGCGTGCATAAACTCGATCTTGTTTTGGTGCCATAGTATATAGTACCTGTAAAGGATCAATATTTGTACGAGAAGTGGCAAACAATACAAGCAAAACCACACAAAAAATTAATATAAAATTACATTTCTATAGTATCACTGAAATGCGACGGGCCAGGTAACGGCTCATCGTGACTATGACGGACCGTCATGGGGTCCGTCGTGTCTTACTTAGACTTTGTGTATATGGAGAACCCTGAAGGAGAGTCTCTGAAAAGTATGACAGTATGTGCAGAGCGGACCGTCACAGGTACGACAGTCCGTCGTAGGTGTCCACCAGAAGACACTTGAAAAAAATATGGAGACCCTTAGGAGAGGGGTCTCTGACCATCATAACGGTTATGTAGGACGGACCATCGTGGGTATGACGGTTCGTCGTACTTTTCCATTTGAGGACACTTAGAAAAATGGAGAGAGACCCTTAGAAACAGGGTCTTTGATAACCAGAACGGTTGGGCAGGACAGACCATCGTAAATACGACGGTCCGTCACATGTGTCCATTGGAGGACACTTGGAAAAAGTGAGAGACCCTCAGGAATAGGGTCTCTGACAACCAGAACGGTTGTGCGGGACGGACCATCGTGGTTATGACGGTCCGTCGCATATGTCCGTTTGAGGACACTTGCATAAAATTGGACAGTGGGGTGTTAGGGCTTTTGGAACGGACCCTACCACGGTCCGTTGTTAGTACGACGGTCCGTCATCGGGGTCTCATTCTGTAGATCAGTTGACACAACTGGGGGTACCCCATTCATCCCCCAAGACCCAAATCGAATTTGTAGTGTTTGGGACCTACATTTGTCCAACCCAAATACCTAGTAAACTAGCAATGCAAAAGCACCTATGTCTAGGATTGTAAACACGGCAATTTCGAAGATTTTTAACCTAGGTTAGACAAAATTTTATATAAAAGAAATGAACATATCAATAAGAACTAGGCTAAACCTAATTGATAAACAAAAATGCAAGATAAATGAGTAGAAATTAGAGACATATACCTAAGAATTGGAGAAAAACAAGATGGAAAAGTACTTGGTGATCAAGAAGACACCCACAACAGCAACTCCGACTAGTAGATGATAACTTTTAGGGCTTTGGAGAATTTTTGGGGAACAATGATCGGTTGATACAGGAAGAGATTTTGGAAGTTGAAAAGGGAGGGAAATAGGGGGAGTAGTGAAGGAATGGGGGTGAAATGAGGGGTTGGGGAGTTTAAACGGTAACATTTTAAAAAAAAACTCCTGCCGGGTCAAGTCGAGTACGCCTCATTAATGACGCGACGATTCCCAAACGACGGCCCGTCTCAGTTGTGACGATCCGTCGTTGGTTCCGTCGTGTGTTCCCTAGTTTGAAAATAACAGAAAGACGTACCTGGCACGATGGATTCATGCGACGGTCCGCCGCAGGCACAACGGTCCGTCGATGTATCCGTCAGTAACTGCTGCAGAGTAATTTTCTGCAGAATTTCCTGGTGATGTGCCTGCAAATTTAAAACTCATTAGTAGAAAAATGCTACCATTACTAGAAATAAAAACTATCAGTATTGGGTTGCCTCCCAACAAGCGCCCGATGTAACGTCGCGGCACGACTGAGGACACTTGATTACTCAGCCTTCATCAAGATGGTATGCCTCTATCACTTCATTAACCGATTCAGCATGCCCGGAATAGAGATTTATTTGTTCTCTATTCACCTTAAACCGCACTCCCTCCTTGGCTTTTAACTCTACTTCTCCACGAGGGAATACTTGGGTAATCAAGTAAGGGCCAGTTCGTTTGGACTTGAGCTTGCCCGAAAGACAAGGCACCCCAAAACTGTCTACAAGCACCAAATCCCCAACCATAAACTCTTGTTTTGCACTTTTTTGTTCATTCTCCTTCTTCATCTTTTCTTTGTGTCATATGGCGGATACCTATTGGAGCTCACCACTCTGCCTCAGGGGCCTACAAACGTTGAAGGTCGCTTCTTCATTGTTCAACCGAATTTTCATCTGCCCCTTTTCCATATCAACTAAGGCTCTACCTGTAGCAAGGAATGGCCTCCCAAGAATAATAGGCACTTCAAAATCGACTTCACAATCAAGAATAACAAAATCTGCCGAAAATATGAATGACTCCACTTTTACTAGCACATCATGGAGTATCCCTATAGGACTTTTCACTGTTCGATCAGCCATCAGTAGCCGCATCGCAGTGGGTTTTGAGTCACCCAAACCCAACTTCTTGTAAATCGAGAGGGGCATGAGATTTATGCTTGCCCCCAGATCACATAATGCTTTCGCAAAATGTAATGACCCGACTGTACAAGGAATAGTGAACGCACCCGGATCTTGTTTCTTTTGCACGAGAGATCTTGTAGCAATAGCACTACAATGCTGCAGTCTATCATCATATTCGAAAGTGACCAATCTTTTATTTGTAACCAGATCTTTCATAAACTTGGCATAGCCGGGCATTTGTTCAAGAGCTTCTACGAAAGGGACATTGATAGAAAGTTGCTTCAACATTGTTATAAAACGCTGATATTTACCATCCTCGGTCTTTTTCACTAATCTCTGAAGGGAAGGGTGGTGGTGGTCTAGGCATGGGAATTACCTTTATAGGAACTTCTGCATCTTTTTCCAGTGCTCTCTTCTTCTTCACCACTACTCTTTACCACCTTATCATCATCGTTTCTCACCTTTTCCTCATTAGACGGCATAGGTGGGTCAATGGTTTGCTTACCACCCCGAGTAGTTATTGCCATACAGTGCGCATCATTTTTTGGATTTTGTACAGTGTTGCTAGGAAGAGTGCCCGGTTGCCGTGTTTTCACTCTCGCAGATAATTGGGCCATTTGCAACTCGATCTGCTTAATCGATATTGCATGTGTATCGACTTTTTGCACAATACCTGCTAAATCACACCTTAACTCTTTAATGTGATCATCACTAGCATCGAACCTCCTCATCATTTTGTGCAACATATCCTCAACACGCGCCATACTATCTCGACCATCCCTAGGAGTAACTTTACGATTTTGAGGAGGGACATAGGGCCCATTCCTATAATTTGTGTTACCGTAGGTACCCCTGTTGAAGTTGTTGTCGCGGTTGTAGTTTCCATCTCAGACATTATGACCCTCACAATTGTAGTTACCATAGATTCGACCTTGGTTCCCTTGACCTTGGCACCAATTATCCTGATTTTAGCCTTGGGCACTCGGTCGGAAACCCCCCGTCTGCTCATTTACTGCATAGGAGTCCTCCGCATAATAGCATTCATCATTAGGAGGTGGTGGTTTAGGCAAGTAGTTAACTACATTTATCTTTTCTGCACCCCTAGTGATATGTTTTAGTACCAACCCAATCTCAGTTCTCATCTGAGCCATTTCTTCACGAATCTCGTCTGTGGTTGGGTTATGAGTAGACTGTACTACGAAGGTATTTCTCTCGGTATCTGACTTCCTAGTACTCCAAGCTTTATTATTCCGGGAAATTTTCTCTAATTTTTTAGCAATCTCAGCATAAGGACACTACCCAAAAGATCCACCTGCTATAGTGTCCAACACCGCTTTATTATTATCATCTGTCCCCGATAGAAGTATTCCTTCAGTGACTCGTCATCTATACGGTAATTTGGAACACTTCTCAAGAACGAGGTGAATCTATCCCAAGAACTACTAATTGACTCTCCTGGTAGTAACACAAAGTTGTTCACTCTGTCTTTATGGTTTAGTTTCTTGGAGACCGGATAGTAGCGTGCTAAGAAGACATCCCTTAGTTGGTTCCAAGTGAAAATGGAGTTATAAGGGAGCTCAGTGAACCATATAGCAGCCTCTCCCGTCAGTGAGAGAGGAAACATTCTAAGCCCTATTACATCCAAGTCCAGTCAGGCCTCCCTACACAGCTTTTACACACTGCCCTTACCTTA
Organism: Solanum habrochaites; assembly: GCA_027704765.1. NCBI lineage: Eukaryota > Viridiplantae > Streptophyta > Magnoliopsida > Solanales > Solanaceae > Solanum > Solanum habrochaites. Next base: position 13,394,194 of record JAKWJA010002494.1, on the reverse strand, counting down.
GCTATATGGGCATGTGGATCCTCAGAAGGTAGCCCTGAAAATAAACCTCTGGCAGTGAGCATTTGCATCAATCTACTAGTTACCACAAAAGTATGGTCTGGTGGTAAAGGAGGCAAGACAAGTGGCCCATCAGAGTCTTCTATGTTGTCATAGCCTCTGTAGTATGCTTGGGGCCGTGGAGCGGGATTTTGTCCCCTCTGTTGGTGTTCACCCGGAGCATCGGGTAACAATTGACCATGAACATCAACCGGAGCTGGGATGTTCTGGTTTGTATCATCATCATTGTTTCCCAAGTTTCGATTCATGTTGCGTAGTGTACGCTCTAATTCGTGATCGTAGGGAAACAAGGGTTCTCTTCCTCTCCGTGTATTTGGCATAAAAAGAGGTTGGTTCTGCACAAATCAAAAACAATAAAACAAAGTAAAATCAAGAAAATATCAACTAAACTATAGTAATAAGTTTAAGTTAATCTAAAAGCTATAATCCCCGGTAGCGGTGCCAAAATTTGATACGCTCAAACTTACTTCTCAAATAAGAAGTAAAGCGGTCGTGTCAAGTAAATAACCCAACTAGTGACGTTGGGATCGTTCCCACGACGAAAATAGTTTAGACTTAACTTCAATCTATTATTACTACGGTTCAGTCAATTACTTCTTGGAAAGCAAAAACAATAAAAAGGGGGGTTTCTATTTCTAAATGAATGAAAATAACAAACGAAATTGAAAGACACTTAACAGCTTTGAATGTTGGAGTTTAATCAATTAATCAAAGTAAATAGGGTTTATGTGTTCCCCACAGGTTCATAACTTGATAATTCTAACTATAACAATTCTTTCTTAGTATCTTGCATGCAAAGTGATAAGTATGTATTTCAAAATCCTTGGTCCGGCATCTAGAAAATTTCACTATGTACCTTGGTCCGGCTACATGTGTTGCTATCCTAACCCTTATCTTTACCTCATACTAAGCATCGTATTCGATATTTGACTAAGTTATTACCTCGTACCAATCAATACTAGCCTATTAGATAGTATACACTAAATCTATGTTGATAATTATTTTCCTATTTTCTACCTCCTTGGTCCGACAAGTAGCATTAAGGCGAGTTCTAACGTTGGCCATCTGTTAAAAATACTTTTAAGCGAAAGAATTATTAATACATGCAAGACACTATTCTAGAATTGTTATTTTAGTTAGGTTTTACCTCATTATTTGCCTATGGTTCCCACAACCCTAGTTATGGAGTTTAGTTACCCATAGTCATAATCACAATATTCAAATATATTATATAAGAATTCATGTACTTACTTCAATGAGAAAGAGTAAAATCCGAAAGTTTGCTTGATTAATCAACAAAAATCACCAACAATCACTTGCAAGAATCTCAAAGTAATCAAGAATCTCACAAAAAGTCTAATGATAATCAAAAGCCTAACAAAATAATCCAGAGTCTAACTAATAATACTATGTCTAACTAATAATACGAAGTCTAACCTCAAAAACGAGGTTTTTTGAACTTTTATAGAAAATAAAAACCTAATTAAACAAGGATTCTATTTGTTGGAAATCTGTCAAAACGCGGCTGGGTTGACGGACCTCGCGATGGATCGTCATGGTCACGACGGACCGTCATGGACTCCCTCGTCCCATACTTGTTCAGTTTCTTCTGCTGATCTCTTCATTACCCTCGACGGCAAGTATGACGAACCGTCACAGGCAAAACAGTCCGTCGAGTGTCTTCGTTTCAAAACACTTAAACTCTTGGAATGTGGGTACTTGGACTACTTCTCTGAACTTCATGACGAACCTGCAGGACGGACCGTCATAGACACGACGGACCGTTATGGACTCCGTAACCCCACACTTGGTCAGACTTCCCCATCTTCTTTCAGCAGCTGCACTACGCTGCCACCTACGAACCGTCACAAGCACGACGGATCGTCACAAGCTCTGTAGGTGGTCTCTTCTGCATTTCTTCGCTCAAAATCTCCGCAATTCATCTTTGGACAGATTTCCTACAAATAAAGAGAAACTTATATAAAAATTAGCACAAAAAGGCTTTTGAACACACTAAACTTAAGGAAAAAATATTAATAATACCGTGAAACCACGGTATATCAGGTCTGCTAAGAAATCCGCCAATGCTTGTACTTTTACAACCTTTTGAGGGATGTACATGATCTCAAACTGTTGGAATTGGAGGTACCATCTTGCTAGTCAGTCACTAAGGACATGTTTTGACATAACAAACTTGATGGGATTTTCTCTAGAAATAAGACGAACAACATGAGTTTGAAAATAATGCTTCATTTTTCGAATTGAGAAGACTAGCGCCAAACACAATTTTTCAATTGGCGAATATTTCAACTCATTTGGTGTCATCGTTCTATTCAAGTAGTAAAGAGAGTTTTTTTTCCTTCACTATTCTCTTGAGCTAACAAGTCACTGGCTTTCCAGGTATAGGGGCTTCCAAAATTGGAGGTTTTGCTAAATACAATTTGATACTTTTAAAGGAATCGCTACATGTTTGGACCCAATTAAAAACACCTTTCTTCATGAGGTGACCAAATGGTTTTGCATCATCCTGCTAGATTTGAGATGAACCTCCTCAAGTAAGCTAGCTTTCCTTGAATACTTTTTAACTCACGAATATTTCGAGGCTCAGGCATCTTTTATATTGCATCAACTTTGACTTGATCGATTTTAATTCCTCGATGTCTCACAATGAAGCCAAGGAACTTTCCAGAAGTAACTCCGGAGGCACACTTCAACGGTTTCATCCTTAGTTGATGTCTTGGAAGCAACTCAAACACCATTCTTAAGTCTTTCAAATGATCACCCCTCTTTCTCGATTTTACCACCAAGTCATCAACATAACATTCAACATTTTTATGGAGCAAGTCATCAAAAATATTTTGCATAGCCCTTTGATATGTGGTACCAACATTCTTTAAAACAAATGACATCACCTTGTAGCAATAAATACCTTTCGGCGTTCAAAATGTGGTGAGTTCTTCATCCTTTGATGCCATGCAGATTTGATTATAGCCAGAAGAACCATCCATGAACGACATCGCCTCATAACAGTGGTGGCGTCAATCATCAACTCTGGAATTGGAAGAGGAACCTCATATTTAGGCGCGTTATTTAGATCTATAAAGTCAACACAAACTCGAATTTGACCATTCTTATTCCTCACAGGAACAATACTTGAAATCCATGTAGGATATTTGACCACATGAATAAAGCCTACCTCAATGAGTTTGTTAACTTCATTTTCGATCAAAGGAGCCAAATCTGGCCTAATATGTCTGTGAGCTTGCTTGAGCACCATTTTCGACTACCAACTGATGAACCGCTACTTTTGGATTCAATCCAGGCATTTCTTTATAATTCCAAGAGAAGACATCCCTATATTCTTTGAGTATGTCTATATAAGTGATTTCTTCATCAACTTCTAGAAAAGCACTCAAGTAAGTCAGCCTTGGGTGTTCATAAGTGCCAAGGTTAACTTCTTTCAAAGGATCTATCGTGATCTTTACTCCTTCTTCATGTTCCGGTGGAGCATCTCCAACATCTTACTCTTCCAAAGGATCATTGTCATTGACAGATATATGACAACACAAGACAATATCTTCTAACTCTTCATCAATCTTCATTTAAGGCAAAAAATCGTACTCACTTTGGATTGTAACATGATTTGATGAACCTACACTTTCTTCATCTTCCTCGCTCTCCCTAGTGAAAACCACAATGTGAACTTTTGCCTTAAGTTCCTTTTTACATGAAACTACAAGCTCTACTCGTCGCCTCATTTTAGAAGGGATCAAACTTCTAAAATCATTTCAAATTAAATGTGAAGTAGACGTTGTAAATTTTATATAACTTCTTAATTTTTTTTATTATTCTTCAATGGACCTAACCTCTCAAACATAGAAGTTCCTGCAGTCGCTTCCCCAAGTCGATCAAAGGCGGAAGGCCTATTATTGGGAACAATGACGTCATCTTCAAAAGTTATATGATTATTGCTTGCCTTTCTTATGGAGATGCGAACCAATGGTGGTTGGATATAGCCTAAACCTTCACGTGCCTGCCTAGTTTATCTTCTAATGGGAGTTTCTCTAACACTGATGGCTCATTGGGGTTGTATCTGGCCATCACAAATAACTTGTAAGCATTAGGATCAAAACCTTCACTTGTGCGTTTCACAGGTAGTGCCATAACTCGCACCTGACTTTAAGTGATTGTTTTTTCAGGAAGTTTTGAAGACAAGGTTATTGCATCAATATGTCTGATAGGAAGAGTTAGTCTTCTTATTGTATCTTCTTGAAGGTGAGATGATTTGACTTCTTCTTTCTTTAGTTTTGGAACATAGCGAAGTCCAAAAGTTAGTTTCTTCTTTAGAGAAATGATATTCCCTTCAGTAAGATTAGGAAAAAGTTCTTTAGTGTCAACTTTCGCCTTTCCAATGGCCGGATCAAATCTTTTACTCATGATCTTGTAAGATTTGGTTGATTTGACATCATCGGATTTTGCCTCTTTAACAACATAACCTTTTAAATAGAATTTTACATCAGCAAAGTGTGTCTCAACTTCAGTGAAAGGATTATCATCCGCAACAATTTTTGTTTTAATTCTGCCTTCAAGATACTTCATACATTGATAGTAAGAAGATGAAACGATCTTATTCTCATGTACCCAAGGCCTGCCAAGCAATATATTGTATGAGGTCTTTGCATCGATAACGTGCATCCATGCGCTTGATCGCAAATCTTCCATTTGAATTTTTAATTTAATAGAGCCTTTGGACCTTTTCCCCCCTTGATTGAACCCTTGTATCAATAAACAACTTTCACTAAGTTCTTTAGTCGCAATGCCGAGTTATTTTAATGTGTGGATAGGCAGAATGTTGACTCCAGATCCTTCATCTATTAAGATTCTATTTATCTTCTTCTCTAGCACGTGACCCACCATATACCGAGGACGGTTATGTAATGTTTCACCAAAGAGAAGATCATCATCTGTGAGTGTGATTTTTGTATCACATACATGTGCTTCTTGAGAAAAAGGTTCAATGGACTTTTCAAAAGATGAAGGAGAGATTATTGACGAGATTTCCCTTGTTGCTTTTTCTTCGCTACTAGGAGTCACTTTTGGTGAGGCTTCTGTCGTTGTTCCTTCTGCTTGGCCAGTTGGAGACACCTTTGTTATTTCTTCTTTATCAGCATTAAAGCATGATCCTCGATATTTTCTTGAGTAGACTTTGTGCACAACCAACTTGGTAAGAATTCCACTAGAGTTACAGGACATTGGGGTTTCTGGTAATGATGCACTTCTACTTTTTCCTTCTTTGGGCGATTGATTGATTTTGCTTCCCCAGTTTCTTCACCATCTTCTATCTAATTGGTTGCTCTAATGACTCCTTTCGTAATCTTGAGTTGTTGCGTCTTCTCCTAGTCACAAGAATCCAACCTTCATCAGCATCTGTATTAACTTGAGATTGCTCTTTTTCTAATGAGTCTCCTTTATGCTTTTCAGAGATACATATTTGGACCAAATCGAGTGAGCCGAATGTGACAGATATTTGGTTAGAACTATCTTTCTTATCATCAAGTACAATCTTATTTTCTCTAACCAATCACATCACTCTATCCTTGAAGACAAAACATTCTTCAAGAGGATGACTTACAAATCTATTATACTTGCAATAATTTGGGTCATCAGCTTTACCAGCTTCATTAGGTCGCTTTATCTCCGGCAACTCAATGAGCTTTAACTCTAGTAACTCATCAAAAATATCAGAAATGTCAGAATCCAAGAAGGGGTATTCCTTTTCTTGCATCTCTCTTAAAGTTGACTTTTGGTTCGAACGTGCTTGAAGATTCATTCTCACATTATTATTCGTGCCCTCCTTCGTATTAAACTTCGCAGACGACACATTAACATACATGGATTCTTTGTTGTCACTCCTGGGAACAAATTTGCTCCATCTTCTTTTGGCTTTTGCTTTTCTCTTCCTTTGCGGGGATCATGGATAAAATTCACATCTTTCCCAGCGGAGGACATGCCCAACTCCATATCATGGGAACGAGTAGCGAGATCTTCGAAGGACTTTGGCTTTATTCTTTGTAATATGTAAAGATGCTCCCAATGAATCCCTTGAATACACATTTCTATCGCAGAAGCTTCACTAAGCCTATCCTTGCAATTCAGGCTCGCGTTCCTCCACCGATTTATAAAATCTATGATTGGGTCATCCTTTATTTGGCGAGTATTTGTGAGTTCTACCATACTCACTGTACGCCTTGTGCTATAGAAGATATTGAGAAAACCGTGCTCTAGTTGTTCCCAACTATCGATAGAATTGGGCTCGAGATCCATATACCAATCAAAGGCATTTCCCTTTAAAGAGCGGACAAGCTCCTTGACAAGGTGGTCTCTATAGGTACCAACATTATTACATGTTTCCACAAAGTATGCAACGTGTTGCTTTGGATTTTCTTTGCCCTCAAATTATTGAAACTTGGTAGGTTGATAACCAGCAGGCATTTTGAAGTTATCAATTCTTGCAGTGTATGGACTGACATACATATGAAAGGACTTGTTAGAGACTTCATGCTTATCTTTGATAGTGATTTCAATGAACTCCTTCAAGCGATCGAGTGGGATCATTCCTTTGGAAGAAACTGGCATCTCGGGAACAAGCGGTGCTTTCTTTGCAGGATCTCCAATCTCTTGAACTTTAACACATTTTCCAGATGCATGACTCGTTTCTCCATCTAAAAGTACTTCCACTCGATCCATCAACTTATAGATTCTATACTCTTCGTGTTGTACATGCTTTGTTAATCCTTCAACCAACTTTTCCAGATTTGCGAGTTGTTCCTCAGGGGAAGAAGCAGCAGTCACCATTGTTTGCATGATCATTGGAGATGTAGGAGAGTAACATGGATTATCGCGTAAGTTGATCTTCAGTGGACTCACGTTACACGATGCACGAGGAGATGATTCACCGGTTGAATCATAGCTCTTCCTTGTCGTAGAGTTCTTGAAACCAGATTGCTCAAGTTGAGCTAAGGTCTTCTTATGTTTTCAGCAACACTACTTTCCCCTTCTAAAGCATTTGTGGAGGAAGTTGATCCTCTTGGAGTTGCAGACCCAAAAATTGGAGTTGACGCGGACGACACTTGAAGTGTTTATTGTCCTAGCATATTAGCTTTGCTCCTTGTAACATCTCCAAAACTTCAAAAGGTAACACCCAAAATTTCTTCAACTACAGTAGAGAACTTGGAGCTAGTGGCCTTAGAGGCAGTTGATTGAGAGTTGTTCTTCATGGAATTCATCTCGATGTTCTTTAAGGCTTGAAAAGTTGAGATGAGAGGTAGGGATTGTCCCACTGGGCGTTCTAGAAATTGTAGACAATAAAATTCACGTCGAGAAAACAATAATTAGGAACGGAAAGTTATAGCAACAATCGATTTATTATTTCAAGTGCGAGTGTTACAATCTCTATGGTTCCTCTGAATATGCCTTTTCAAATATAAATTCAAGGGCTTAAAGCTTGATCTTGAACTTGGAATTTATCTTGATCTTAATCTCTGTCTTGATCTTGATCTTGGAATTGAACTTGAACTTGGACTTGAACTTTATGTTGAACTTTATCTTGATCTTGAACTTGAACTTGAACTTTATCTTGATCTTGACTTCTAGTTGAATCTAAGGGCATCGAGCTTGATCTTGAATCCGGCAGCCTTGATCTTGATCGTTCTTGATCTTTATCGTTCTTGAAACTTGAATGTTTTAATTCTTGAACTTGTAGAGAAATCTGCAACTTTTGATCCACGAGCTTTCTCTAGAAGTTAAAATTCTTGGTTCTCTATTCTGAATTATGAGACCCCTATTTATAGTTTTAGAATAGAGGAGTTGTGATTGGAATAGGACTACCTTCGACCAATCAGATTTAAGTGAAATATCATATGAGATTTATAGAGCAGACTTTAATTAAATTTATATTTATGTGAATCTAAATAATTAAATCAATTATATTAATCCATAATATTTATTTGGACTAATATATTTATTAATTTAATATAATTCAAACCATTTAATAAATTTATATTTAAATAAATTTTAAATGATTACATGGCCATCCGCAACAGTAATTGTACTATTTCATTAAACTCGCCATTTTAAATAAATTAGTCTTGATCAAATTTAAAATGTATATAATGTCCTTATTAAAAATTGAAAAGTCAATATCACAAAATAGGATTATGGTCCTATTTTTATTTTTATTTTGACTAGACAATTCTAATTCAAAATGACAATTATTTTTTTTCTTATTATTTTTAATGGTATTTCAACTTATCTTGATAATTCAATACTTGGTATCATTTGTTAATATGTCAGAAAAAATTGCTCCTCAAAGCAAATTAATTTTTCTCATTTGTTTCAATTTAATTGTTAAAAATATATTTTTAAATTTTACTAAATACCGCACGAAGCGCCATCGAGTGTATAAAAAATTGCATCCTTAAAAATCGTGTCATTTGCTTATATGTCCTTAGGGGGACCATTTATGTATTTCACCTAAAATTTGTTATGAAATGATATAATTGAGTTTGATTTAAACTGTGCAAGTAGAGTATTGTGAGTGATACCTAAGTTTTACTTGTCTCTATTAATAACATCAACACCTATTTCTTACCATGCATATGATATGAAAGAGAAAGTAGAAAGTGAACATCAATTGACACGAGTAAAACTTAGGATCTAAATCTATTTGCAAACTGAATTGTGAAATAGGTGAAAACCAATTGTACAAATTCATACATAAGTCACTTGCTGCATCCCCAAGTTGGGAACATGTCCTGTCCAGAGTTAAAGTCAACATAGCACTAGCAAAATGGCAGTCTAAAGAAACAAATGGCCCAATCTTCAAACAAGAAAGTTGCAGACAGATAGTAATCCAATAATGCTTCCACTAATCCCAAAAAGATGTCACTTTCTTCCTTTAATCTCTTAACGACAGATGGAGTCAAGATTTCAAATTTATGATTCTATTCAAGTTACTCAGTTCTACTTAATACTTCTTTGACATGTAAATATTCAATGAATTTTTAAGAAAAATGCAAATTTTGAACCAAAGTTACTAGCTTCAGTCAAATCCACAGCCAACACTCTTCCTCCGCCCCAGGCAAAGGCTTATCTTTCATTCTTAGATTAAGCAACATTATTTATACACAACAAGCCATTCTCCACAACAACTGTGTACTAAAACATGTCTGCTTTTCACATCTTTTCTTTTGCTTTTTAGGGATTCTTTTAATCTTTCTTTCCACGCTTTCACAGTACAATGAACTTTTCTATTTCCCGGTGGAGTGTGAGTAACTTCGAGATATATACAACAAGCCATTCCCCACAACAACTGTGTTTTTAATGCCTTATAAGCTGCTATAGCTTTATTGACTACTAACTGTCCCTGGATTTTCTAAATCCACTTGATAATCTTGACGAGTACTTATGTGGGACGGTATTTCTGTTTGATTCAGCTGGGAATTCTGATGTTGATCTAACGAGGCTTGTCTCCGCCTTTTCCATCTAAAGAACTCTATAAGTATACAACATCCACACATTGCAACCCCCAAGCCAGCAAATGTTGACAGAAGAATTGAAAGAACGACTTGTACATGAACCTGAAAATGTATAGTATAACATTATAATTAAGGTCCAACTGGAAGCGGACACAACCTTATTCAATGGGTTCAACTGAATTCTTAACACAAAATGTAAATATATGTGTGAAAAATTATCAAACTTTCATTAAGTATTCAATCATGAACTCATGATAGTGATAACAACTTAAAGGTTGAAGATGTCGAGTTTAAATTTTGCATCCACCTTTGGAATCTTGATCAGACGTAGTGTCCCTAATTCATTCAGATCTACACATTTAGGAATTAGAATTACTTACCAAGGAGTAGAACATATGAGCAAAGAATACCACGAGGATGAACTGAATCGACGCATAAACCCAAACAAACCTTCTCTTCACTACCAAAAAATTAGAAAAAAATGTTTTTTTTGTCAGAATACAAAAGGAAACACAAATGAGCTTAAGATATTCTACCAGTATTTGTTATGAAATATATCTATGACCTTCAATTGATCAAAGTTTTTATAATGTTCCAACTGAGCAGAAGATGACATACCCATGGTTGACGACGCCAAAGACGAAAGCAGACCAAGTACACAAGAAAAGGGAACTGATATTGCTATTGCACCTGTACCCATTGATCCGACCTGCAGATGGGACAATACTAAATCAATACGAGATCGATGACGGACCGTTTCTTTATTGAAGATACTTCTAAATTACCAGAAGCTGCTCAAGAAAGAAAAAGTAGGCAAGCATGCTGACAATGACAAGAATTGGTAGTTCCTGTGATACCCTGTGCAAAATTTCATGTTGTGAGTCAATAGTAGATGTATCAAATGGTTAATCATCATTAAAATTGAGTGCAGTGCTTTCCATCGAAATATTATTCTTGCTTATTTCAATGATCCTCCTAAGTACTTCTGTTATTATGTATATACTATCAGAAATTCAATGTGTAATCTTAGTATTCGGCCTAAATTGGGAAATCAAATAAGATGGAGCACCTAATATAAGACCAAGAACTACGAGATCAGCATGCTTAAGCTGGATTTATGTATGTATCTTGTTTTAACACGAATCTAGAAGAGACATGATATTACAAAAAATTCCGAATAATGAGATAGACAGAAAATCATTTGAAAGGGAACAAAACTGCTTTCTATTTTGAGCTGGAGGGATACTTGTTTAGCAGGTAAGATACTCGGTCTTCACTCTTCTTAGCTCATAAAGAAAAGAATAAATACACTCACCTGTATCCGTTTATTTCCAAGTGCTGAAAACTATTAGATCCCACATTTGCACTTTGGAGGCGACGAAGTGTGACAGGCAGGTTTCGAACTTCTTGCTTGCACACATCACATGTTCTGTTACCTTTTACACTGAACCATTTGAAAGCACATTCTTGATGAGCCAAAGCAAGTTCACCTTTGCAGCTGCATTCCATCTTGAGTGTCTCCCCACCTTCACATAATTCAACCAGACAAATTCGACAAACAGCTTCCTCTTCAGGTATATCTTCACCATTTGGCTCTTCATCTTCTGAGAAATAACACATTGATTAGATAAAATGGGAGCATGCATGTACATGTGGTGCTCATATGCTCACCATATGTTAACTTCATAACGGAAGAAGCCTCATCGCATCTTTCTATCAGAAAGTGTTCAAGTACAGTGACCTTGCGGAGCATGTGATTGCTTATAAATTGTAAAGATATGACACATGGGCTTCACACAACCCCAAAATCTAGCTCATGAGGGGAGGGGATTGCCCAAGTCCATATAAGTAAACAACCGGTTCATTTCCCGACCAATGTAGGACTCTTACCTTATTCTAACATAAATCAAATAATTACTTGGATCATATAAACAATTATTTACCAGATACTTTAGCTGGAACTGTGGAATCCCCATCCTTCCCTTGAGGGGTTGAAGGAATGACTCGAAAGAAAGATTCAACTCTCCTAGTGCGTCGATCTTTGTTAATGACCGGTAGAGAAAGTGATCGAGAAATGCGCAGTTGTGTTTCTTTTGGCTACAGTAAGAGCAGATCACATTTCAAGTTATTAAACAAAATTGTTGAGCGCAAAATCATTACTTAAGTCCTTCAGCATGGAAGAACTCTTCACTGGACTCTGCATATACTTCACATTAATGATGTTTAGAATGAAACACCATCTAGATGTACAGAGCTTTGCAATAAGCAAATGTTTAGAATGAAACAGCATCTAAATAAACAAACTTTGTACAGAGCACTTACACCAAATGTCAGAGCTCTGCTCATACTTCCACTTGCAGACTCCGGATTTGAATGATCAATTGGTGTAACGGGTAAAGATGACGTCCTTTTCACACGTGGTGTAAATAATTTAGTGAATGACCATGACCTTGGTATAGACACCTTCTCTTGCGGCACCATGGCTGAAGTATCTGAATCTGGTAAGGTTGGCTTTTCTGTATCTGAATTCATATTACGCAATTTGAAGCTTAGTCTTGGCAAAAGATTCTTGATGGATGATTTGCCTCTGCATGAGGAGGGACTAGGAAAAGCGTTTACTCTCGAATTAGAAGGACTAGGCGTCAAAAGGAAATTCACCCTTTTTGGTGTAGGTGTGGGTGTTGAAAGCATTTTAACTTGCACAGACTCTTGATTAGCGGCATCCGATGATTTGGAAGGTATCTCCACAAATAGATTTGGTCTCTTCCATTGCTTAGCATGTTCACTTTCTTCAGTAATCCCTGAGGAACTTTCGCCCTGAAAAGGAAAAAACACGTTGTAACTCATTCTATGAAACCTGAACCATTGCTCATCAAGACCGTTAGACAGCATCCTTAAAGAATACTCACAAGCTGGATGGAAATATAACAGAAATATGTCTTCGAATACAAAGACAACTACTTGCTTAAAACTTAAAACATTTCGAATGCAGTTAATTTCTGCTGAGAACAAGTGCCATTGGATCAGTTTTGAAAGAAACAGATAGTTGATGTTGTATGCCTTTTGCAATGGAATATGACAGAACAGACATATTAGTTTGAAGTAGCATCTCATTTTGGTGGCATTGTTTGTCTAAGAAGCAACGAGCAAGATATCTCAGAAGAAGCAGAGGCAGATTCAAAATTTAAAAAGACGTTGGGTGCATCAAAATGTCTTTACATATGTTAAACTTCCTTATACAAATCCGTGATCTGACACCGAGGCAGTTTGGTGTATATACACTACTATTACTACTATACCAAAATTGTCTTGATACACGAACGGACTTACAGTGGACAAGAGAAGCCCATAAAGCACCACTGCAGAACTTGACAGAAAAAGGCGTTATGGATTAGATCTCCCTAACATCATCTAAACACAAGACAGAAAGAAAAACTCCCGCACAAAAATGCTTTTCAATGGATAAGTGATATTTTTAATTTCTATCAAGGTTATAAGAGAAGAGCTTTTTTCACATTTTTCTCCAGTTTATATATGCTTCCTAACATCAACGAGCATTCAACAATTAGTTATGCTGGGACTATTTCTTTTTCAATTTGATATATTAGAGTAGTTCTAATAGTCCATGTATTGGTAATAACATGGTTTAGTGACACACCCTATGATACTAATTAGGTGTATAACTAAATTAGATTTTCTAACACATCCTATCAAACGACCCCATGAAACCCCACCTAGTTCCGCTTCCATAGCAGCAGCATAAACTGCAGTAGTTATGAAAAAACTCATCACTCTGTCTGTGGATTCAATCGAATTAGTGGAAAACAAATCAAGAGATAAATAACAAGTGTATAATCCTTAGTTCCCAAACAAAAAATCAAGAAAAGAAAGCAAAAGAGATCAGAGAGCATCTTTGTTTGGTGTTTCACCTGAGGAATTTGAATAGCAACTCTTTCACAAACACTACTTCTAACATATTCATCATACACCTCAGCCATTGATTTATCCTTCTCTTCACACTTCATCATGTAATAAAGATGAAAAAAGACCCAATTCTGATCTCTGTATTACCCTGAAAACTGGAAAACACTACACTTTAGATGAACAAGATGCTACTTGTATATAATAAAATAAATATTTCTAAAGCTAAGTGAATGAAACCAAAAAATAAATAAGGATGCTTTTATTATAATGGAATGTTAGTTAGTTGGTACTTGCAATAAATATAAGCAAATGGAAAAGTCAACAGTAAAGACACTCACACGACTAACCTCCTACTATTAATATTTCCTCCATCCATTTTATATCGTAACTAACAAATTATAAATACAAAAAATACTTTATCAATTTACTTCTGTAAAAAAATTATTTTTTTATAAATAAATATAAACACTTTTTAAAATAATTAATTACAAGAATAATATTGAAAATGTTTAGTTAATATTTTCTTAGTTTAATAAAATGAAAAATTTCTCTCTATCCAACAATAGTTATCTATTATTAACTTGACACATTCCTCTAAAAATAATAGATAAAATGAGTAATATTATTAAATTATCTTTTGATTTTATTAAATTTAATATTTGAAAAAATGTATTAAATAAATAATTAAAACAAGGATAAAATAGATTCAAAAAATTAAAACTATTTTTTAATTTTCTAAATTAGATAAATATTATTAAATAACTATTTTAATTAATAAACAACTATATTTAGAAATACTACTTCTTTAGCATAGTAATCCGACGGAGGGAGTACAATATATGTATGCCCGCCAGACACGGGTCTTATCCATTCCTTCAAAGGGCACTCTCAATTTACTCATCACTATCCCTAACATGCTTACTCATTCTATTTCAACTAATGTCTTAGCTTCAAGTCTATTATGAAACTATTATCCTATTTTTATATTTAATATGTTTTTTATTCTAACATTCTCATTTTATTTTTTTACCCTTATAGGAAGTTAGGAACTACATTGCCATGTGTATATTAACCCATCTTTAATATAAGATTATCAAATTTAAAACCCCTATTTACATTCTTAAACTTTATGCTCACTACGAAAAAAAATCGACTTATAATTTGGTTTGACTTAGTATAGTATTTTAAAAAATAAAGTATATTTTTCAGGATAAAAAAATAGGCATAATGACACTTGTTTCATCCCATCAAGACAAGTTAGCCTATAGGTGTGCAAAAATCGAACCAATCGATTCTAAAAAAGTGTTATTGGTTTATTATTTTGGTTATTGGGTTAATAGTTGATGACTTTTAAATATATAAAAAAATATCAGGTTATCCGTTTCATGTTGGTTTTTAGTTTTGGCTTATTGGGTAAACTAATAAGCCATTAAGACTAGTAATTTACTATTTTTACTTGTACATTAATATTATATGTTAATCTCAAGACCTTACTTGTTATTATCTTTATCATTTAGCCTTCAATTCAACTTCATATTGACTTTGAATTGACAAGTTCACATTATACAAAACGACAAATCTAAACTAAAAACTCTATCACTCTTAAAATTCTCTTTGTATTACACTTGTATAGTTCTTTTCATGTTTGTTATTATTGTTTCTATTTTATGAGCATTTGTAAAATTACATTATTGTGTTGTCACGTCAATTTTATTAGAGAAGTCATATATTTGTTTTATAAGTATTTTATTATTGGTTAAATAAAAAATCGTACCATTAAGGATCAAAACCGATATATCAAAATCGATAAAAAGTATCTTATTGATTCGATTATTGGCTTAACATTTTGCCTAAACTCAAACTTAACAGATAAATACCAAAGTAAAGCGAAAAGTAATCTCAAAGGAACATTAAAACGGATAACTTAATCAAACTCACTAACATCCCCCAAAACCTGGTTGTCACCTGAACAAGCCTCTAATGTATTACAACTGATTCAAAAGTAAATACAAGTCTGGTAGAAGGTGGTCCTTGACCTCCTCATAATACAGTGACTTTTAGCTCCTCTCAAATTTTATTTTTATATTGATATGTAAGGTGAATTAGATCTTTCTCTATGTGGATAAATTTGGGCTCAAGAGGGGGGTGGAAGGGGGGGGGGATATCTGGTTTGTCAGAACTTCAATTAAAAGAGGTAGGCTTGAATTCCTGGTATAGATAAAAGAAAACCAATAAAGATACATAGAGATAGATTGTACGTCTATGTGTACTGAGCTCAATGCAATTGTTTCTGAAATAGCACGAAGCTATAAATATGGAGAAGAGGATCGTTGAGATGAAAAACAGTAACCTCACAAATCTTAAGACGTAAATGGGTTGGTCAGTCAGTTCATGACGTCCTACCATTTGGCCCGATTGCGCTACCACTCTCCTGATTTTACGAGTAATCTCCTCAAACTTAATATCCTAATTTACGACTAATCTACTCAAACATAATACCTATACACCATCCAAAATCACAATGAAACTTTGAATATCCTAATCACTCTACACAAGATCATGTCCTCGTCTTCATTTAAGAGTTTATTGAAATATGACTATCATCTTTGTTTAATTATATTGTTAGGATAATTTATTTAGATTCTTTTCATACGGATATAAAGTGATTATTAATTAGTTAAGATTATTTTTAATGTTTATTGTTTGGAAAACTGATATTGGTTTATCGACCTACAACTTGGCAGCACACATACATGAAATTAAGAGTGTCAAACAAACGACATTTTTTAAAAAATTATATAGTTGTTATGAAACTATAGAATAAGAAGAAGAAACTAGAGAGAAAAGAAGAGAAGACTTGTTATTTCTCTTGATGAATGAATTTACAATGAAGAGGAGCACTCTATTTATAGGAGAAATCTAACTTGGTCCCCAAGTAGGACTCTTTAACAATATCCTAAAAAGGACTCCACATGATAGACATTCACTATAATAGAAATACTTTATAACACTCCCCCTGAATGTCTAATTCATAGATGATGTGCCTCGTCAAAAACCTTACTAAAAAAACTTTAAGAAAAGAAAAACTCTAGTAAAGGAAAAGAGTACGCATATCTATTAATACGCATCTAGGGTGCCTCATTAAAAACCTTACAAGGAAAACCCAGTGGGACAAAACATCGTAAGGGAAAAAGAGTACAACGCATATTAACTCCCCCTAATGAGAACATCAATCCAGAGACTTGAATCTTCGCATTCCAAGCTTGTGCACCATCTTCTTGAAAGTTGCAGTTGGTAGAGACTTGGTGAATAGATCAACCATATTGTCACTTGAACGAATATGTTGAACATTTATATCACCATTCTTTTGAAGTTCATGTGTATAGAAAAGCTTCGGTGAAATATGTTTTGTTCTATCTCCTTTTATGAATCCTCCCTTAAGTTGTGTTATGCATGCTGCATTATTTTCATATAAAGTGGTGGGTACTTTATCACATTCCAAACCACATTTCTCTCGAATGAGATGTATCATAGACCTTAAACACACACATTCTCTACTTGCTTCATGAATAGCTATTATTTCAGCATGATTAGATGAAGTGGCTACGATGGACTGCTTTGTAGATCTCCAAGATATGGCTGTCCCCCCACATACAAACACATAGCCTGTTTGGGATCGAGCTTTGTGTGGATCAGATATATATCCTACGTCAGCATAACCAACAAGATTTGGGCTACAATTAACAGAATAAAATAAGTCTATATCAATTGTCCCTTTAAGATATCGCAAAATGTGTTTGATCTCATTCCAATGTCTCCTAGTAGGAGCAGAACTATACCTTGCTAACAAGTTAACAGCAAAAACTATATCAGACCTTGTAGTATTAGCAAGATACATTAGTGCACCAATTTCACTAAGATATGGTACTTCAGAACCAAGAATTTCTTCATCCTTTTCTTGAGGTCGGAATGGATCCTTATTCACATCAAGTGAACGAACAACCATCGGAGTACTTAATGGATGCGCTTCATCCATACAGAATCTTTTCAACACTTTTTCTCTGTAGGCAGATTGATGAACAAAAATACTATTTGTCAAATGCTCAATTTGCAAACCAAGACATAATTTTGTCCTTCTTAGATCTTTCCTCTCAAATTCATTCTTTAAATAATCAATTGCCTTTTGAAGTTCTATTGGAGTTCCAATAAGATTTATGTCATCAACATAAATAGCAAGTACAACAAATTCCGATATTATTTTCTTTATAAAGACACATGGACAAATTGCATCATTTGTATAACCTTCCTAATTAAATACTCAATAAGACGGTTATACCACATGCACCAGATTGCTTCAAACCATATAATGATCTTTGCAATTTAATTGAATACATTTCTCGAGATTTTGAATAACATGATTTAGGCATCGCAAATCCTTCAAGAATTTTCATGTATATCTCATTATTAAGTGATCCATAAAGGTAGGTTGTAATCACATCCATCAAATGCATTTCAAGTTGCTCATGGACTGTGAAACTAATGAGATAACTCAATGGTATTGCATCCATAACGGGTGAGTATGTCTCTTCATAGTCGATGTCAGGCCTTTGAGAAAATCCTTGTGCCACAAGGCGTGCTTTATACCTTTGTATTTTATTTTTCTCATTTCTTTTTTGCACAAAAATCCATTTGTAACCAACAGGTTTAATACCATTAGGTGTTTGAACTATAGGTCCAAAAACTTCACGTTTGGCAAGTGAATTCAACTATGATTGAATTGCTTCTTGCCATTTTGGCCAATCATTTTGTTGTCGACATTCTATAACAGATTGAGGTTCATGATCCTCATTATCTTGCATGATATTTGTTGCAACTTTATATGCAAAGACATAATCAACCACTATTTCTGATCGATTCATATTAGTTTCAACATCTCTTAAATTTATGGATAGTTCATTATTTTTTTGAGTTTCAAGTTCATTGATTCTTTCATGAATATCAGACTTATTCAAATTTTGAACTTCCATATGAGATTCTTTATAGTGTCATCTTGACATTTAATCTTTCTTTTTCTAGGATTTTGATCCTTAGACCCCAATGGTCTACCACATTTTATGTGTGTTTTTGACTCATTAGCTATGACACTAGTGGATGGTCCTTTAGGGACATCAATTCGAATTGGGACATTCTTTGTAGGAATATGTGATTTAGTAATCCTTTTCAAATCTGTAAATGTGTCTGACATTTGATTTGCAATTTTCTGCAGATGAATAATCTTTTGTACTTCTTGTTCACAAGTAGAAGAATATGGATCAAGATGAGACAATGATAAATTTTTTCACAAAATTTCTCGTTTTATTTCACTATTCTCTCTCCCTAATTTTGGAAAAACTGTCTCATCAAACCGACAATCTGCAAATCTAGCAGCAAACATGTCTTCAGTCAATGATTCAAGATAGCGGATAATGGAGGGTGACTCAAACCCAACATATATTCCTAACCTTCTTTGAGAGCCCATCTTAGTGCGGTTTGGTGGTGTCACAAGCACATGTACAATACTTCTAAAAATTCTTAGATGGATATATTAGGTTCTTGACCCATAACCAATTGCAATGGAGAAACCTTATGATAACTTGTCAGTCTGAGACGAATAAGTGTTGCAGCATGCAAAATTGCATGTCCCCACACAGAAGTGGGCAACTTAGTTTTCATAAGCAATGGTCTTGCTATTAATTGCAAACATTTAATTAATGACTCTGCGAGACCATTCTGAGTATGAACATGAGCAACGAAGTGTTCAACTCTTATCCCAATTGCTAAACAATAATCTTTAAATGATTGGGATGAAAACTCTGCAGCATTATCAAGACGAATGGACTTAATCTGATTATCAGGAAAGTGTGCCCTTAACCTTATTATTTGTGCCAATAATTTTGCAAATGCCAAGTTACGAGATGATAATAGGCACACATGAGACCATCTAGAAGAAACATCTATTAGAACCATAAAATATCTAAATGACCCACTAGGTGGGTGAATAGGTCCACAAATATCCCCATGTATACGTTCCAAGAACGTAGGGGACTCAATCTTAACTTTCATTGGTGATGGTCTCACAATTAACTTGCCTTGATAACAAGCAGTACAAGAAAATTCACCATTTAAAAGAACTTTTAGGTATTTTAGTGGATTTACATTCGAATTTTCTATAATTTGTCTCATCAATATTGACTCAAGATGTCCTAGACGATCATGCCAAAGTACAAATGTATTGGAATCAGTAAACTTCTTATTTATTATTAAATGTGCCTCAATTGCACTAATTTTTGTCCAATACAAGCCAGAAGATAAAGCAGGGAACTTTTTCTATAACACATGTTTGCCTAGAGACATTCTTGGTGATACCAAGATATTCAAGATTTATTTCATCCATTGATTGGATATGATAACCATTTTTACGGATATCTTTAAAACTCAACAAGTTTCTCTTAGATTTTGGAGAAAACATAGCATTATTAATGATGAGTTTAGTTCCCTTGGGCAAAATTACAATGGCTCTTCCAAATCCCTCAATCATATTAGTACTACCAAAAATTGTAGTAACATTTATTTTACCCATACTTAATGAGAAAAATATTTCTTATTTTTGAATATCGTATGTGTTGTACCAGAATCAATCAAACAAATATCTTCATATTTCAATAATATGTTTTTAGAATTATCCATATCTTCACATGAAATGACATACACAAAATAAATATATATTAAATATTAGTGTTGTCAAAAGGGTACAATATATTCAAAGGAATAAATTAATAATTAAATATTAAAAATTGAGCCTTAATTTATTGTTTCCTCTAAGTCAAAAATGAGTTGTTAGGAAAATAAAATAAAATCATTGTTTAATCCTAGTTAATAACAGACTGCATGTTTTTAACATTAGATCAAATTAAAGACCTAATATAATACAAACACATGATAAATCCTAGTTAATATCAGAATGTATGTTTTTAACATTAGACCAAGTTAAAGACCTAATATAACACAAACACGTGATAAAGTTTAGTTTTTGACTAACTCTATCATATTAGAATCATATAAATAAATCAATAAAAATATATATTATTTAATTAAGAATTAAGGAACAAGTTAATGAACGACTAAACTAATTTAAAATACTAATACTCATTCTTAAATAACTATCATTACATGAAATTTATTAATAAATACTACCAAAAAAAATTCACTCTTCCATGTTCACAGAACCATCACCAATTAAGTGATCTATTTTTCTTAAGGATGTGCGAAGAAATCTGCTACATCTAAGTGCGTGATGTCAACTTGATTTTCAGAGATAAAATTTGCCTCAGGATTTTTCTCTTTCTTCTTTAGTGATTCTTGATAAAGCTCAATCAAGTGTTTGGGAGTACGACAATCACGTGCATAATGACCTCTTCCACCACATCAAAAACAACCTTCCCTAGTTGCTTCACGTTTCTCATCCTTTCTTTTTTCCTTTCTATTTGATGAATGATTAATGTCAGGAATAGAATTACGTTCACGACCACGACCATGTCCACAACAACGATTAGGACCGCGACCTTTTCCACGCCTAGCATGGTGGGCATACGCCTCATTCACTTCAGGAAGTGGTTCAGATCCAGTAGGTCGATTCTCGTGATTTTTCAATAATAAATCATTATTTTGTTCGACCACAAGAATATGAGAAATTAGTTCAGAATACTTTTTGAAACCTTTCTCTCGATATTGTTGCTGCAAGAGCATATTCGAGGCATGGAAAGTGGAGAATGTCTTTTCCATCATATCAATCTCACTAACCGTTTCTCCACATAATTTCAATTAAGAAGTGATTCTGAACATGGCAGAATTGTACTCATGTATAGACTTAAAGTCTTGTAGCCTTAAATGCATTCAATCATATCGTGCCTTTGGATGTATGACCATCATCAAGTGGTCAAATCTTTCTTTTAGGTTTTTCCACAAAACAAGTGGATCATTAAATGTCAGATATTCGATTTTCAGAGTTTCGTCAAGATGATGATGCAAGAATATCATTGCTCGTGCACAATTTTGATTTGATGCCTTATTTTCTTCTTTTATGGTGTCTCCAAGACCCATTGTATCAAGGTGGATTTCAGCATCCAACATCCATGAGAGGTAGTTCTTGCCTTAACTTTGAAGAGCAGTGAACTCTAGTTTTGTAAGATTGGCCATCAATATTAAAAACAAAAGAATAAATAATACCTTTATTAATTCTTTAAATCTAACCTTCACTTTTGAGAAATTAGAGTCTCGTGCTTATAACGTGTTATGAAACTATAGAATAAGAAGAAGAAACTAAAGAGAAAAGAAGAGAAGACTTGTTATTTCTTTTGATGAATGAATTTACAATGAAGAGGAGCACTCTATTTATAGGAGAAATCTAACTTGGTCTCCAAGTATGGTTCTTTAACCATATCTTAATAAGGACTCCACATGATAGACATTCACTATAATACAAATACTTTATAACAATAACATTTTTTTCGCAAGATATAATACAAAAGATGAGATGTATAGAAATTGTTTTTCTCTCTCCATATTTTATGAAGAAATAAAGATATTAATTTATTTATTTGCACTGTCTTGGATATTGTTTAAGAGTAAGAAATATGTGATTGATAAAAGACAATTTTGTTAGTCCATCTCCAACCCAACATCAAATTTTACTTTATATTCAATATTTGGTGTAAAATTTGGTGATGAAAAAATCTGGAGCTACCTCAAACCTACAAAATCAGGTATATACTCTTAAGTTTATGAGTAGCTAAATCAATTTACTCCTGAAAATCTCTTGTTAATTATAGTTGTTTATCATGTTTTAATAATGTTATAATAAGCATCTTTAGAAAGTTTGCTACAGAAATACTCTTTAAAAGTATGCCCAGACTATGCCATCCTAAGGTTGTAACCGATAGGCAAAGAAGGCCGTTTAGGGGAGTAAACAAAGTTGAGGCGCTATTAGGGTAATCAATTAAAGAAGAAAGCTGTAGTAGTGACTAGACGAGATGATTATTAAATCATTATTATTACATAATAAGTAAGTATAATTTACTTAGAGGTTGGAAGGAATAAAACTTTTAGCAAAAATGAATAAGATGACTACCTATCTAATTGATGATGATGATGAATATAAGATATTATTACTTTATATATTAAAAAATCTTAATACTGATATAAAAAGAGAAATTTATGATAAATTAGTAACAACGAGATAATAGAAATAACAACTCAAGGTTGGACTGAATTAACCATACAAAGTATACAAGATGAACTTTATTATGACATGTTTGATTTATATGATGACTTAGATATTGGAGATTAAATATGTCTGAACATTGGCTAAGACGATATGGCAGAAATTACAGGTTAAAAAATATTTAAAATCCAGACAAATTAAGTAAGATTTTTAAAATTTTATACAAAAAAATATAATGAACAAAAGTAAAGGAAATAAAATCAAAAGAACTAAGATAGATAAAAAGTTAAGAAAAATATGGAAAAAATTAAAACCCTTATATATGGAATATAAACTATTACAATTAACTAAAACAAATATTAATGAGAAAAATCATTTAATAAATACAATTTCAAAAACAGAATATAAATATGTATGTTATTTAAAAAAACAACATGAACAAAGAAATTTATAGACAACAATTGATAGAAAAAATAGAAGAAAAAAGTCAAGAAATACAACATAAAAAAGACAGATTAATAGAAAATATATTAGCAGGAGTATGTAATAGATCAATATTTATACAAAGAAAAAATATATTTATGTTAGAAATGAAAATAGATCACCTTGAATATAAGCTACAACATGACATAATTCATAAATCATAATGAATAAAGAAGAATTTGCAGTAGATGAAAAAACATATGAAAACCAAGATGGAATGATAATAAAAATAATATTTTCAAATTTAGGAAGAAGTATACGAAAATAAGAAATAATTTATATTTAATGTTGGAAAAAGAAACAGCAAAACTAGAAGATAGTTTAACAGGCATGGTAAGAATAACAAAAGAAAATGAAGAAATAGACAGATTAAAAGAAATAGAAAAAATAAAAATAGAAGCAAGACAAGAAGTACAACAAATAGAAGAAATAAAAAACACGAGGATATACGAACTAGAAAGAGAATTAGATAGACTAAAATTGCTATATGAAAATAAACAAAAAGCAAAACAGATAGAAAAAGAATTAGAAAAAGAAAATGAATTAAAAAATAAAATAAACGAAATGGAACAAAAACTAAATGAAGATCTTGAATTAAATGAAATAGATGAAAATGAAAATGACCAAGAATCAGAGATAAGTGATATAAGTGAAACATACACGGAAATGCTAGAACAAACAAATAAACTAAAAAGATTAGAAATAAATACAGGAGATACAAATAGACCTAGTACATCAGGAGTGAAACCAGATAATAGTCCCAGAAATAGTCCCAGAAATAGTCCTAGAGCTAATCCAAGACAAACACCGCCAACTTATTATACAGAAAGTTATCAACAATCGGATAGAAATAATGCAATATGGAACAGCAGACTAAATAAAAACTGGATACCAAAACCAACAAGTAAACAATATAATTTCTTAGATTTAGATTGTGTAACAGATATAAATAAAGCAATATTATTATGGACAGAAAATATATCTAAACAATTGATAGATAATAAAATAAAAACAACAGAAACACCAAGATATATTGAAAGAACATTTGTAGGAACAGTTAAATTATGGATAACAAAACCTACACCCAGAAAGTCTAGAAGTACTTAGAAATGATAAAAAAAATGGATGGATCTCCATCAGCAACAAATATAGAAATATTAGATAAATACGAATCAGCAGTGAATTTGGAGGCATGACCACATATATAAGAGAACAAAATAAAGAAAGAATAATAAACAGACAATTAATGACAAAATTAACTATATGTAAAATGTGTTATATAGAAGAATACACTTGTGCATTTAAAGAATATTATTACAAAGCAAAATATAATCTTAATGAAGCAAAGGAAGTAAGAACACAATACTTTACAAAATTACCAGAACCATTTAGTACAAAAATAATTAAAGATTGGGAAAATGAAGGACTTACAAATACTTTAGGATCTAAAATAAAATTTCTATCCCATGGTTTACACAATTATGCGAAACCCAAAAAGAAAAATTAAAAATGGAAAAAGTACTAAATAAAAATCTATCATGTTGCAAAAATAAAATGGCACCACAATTTGGATGCACAAAACAAAAACCCAAAAGATATAAAAATTATACAAAAAATAGAACTAAATATAAATATAAACAACCAAGAAGAAGATATTATATAAAAAATTACAAAACAAAAAGACCATATAGACCAAAAAGGAAAATATCCCAATGTACATGTTATAATTGTGGAAAAATAGGACACATAGCTAAAGATTGTAAATTACCAAAAAATATAAAAAGAAAACAAATTGCAGAATTAGTCATAGATGATGAAAAATATATGCAAATAGAATACATAGACTATGAGTTAAGTGAAAATGATAGTATATACGAAGTATCAGATATAGAAAATGAAGAAGAAAATATCAACTCAGATAATGATGAAATATACGAAGAAATATAATGTCTGAAAACGAAATAAAAATAATAACTGAAGAAAATCATGAGAATGAAGAATCATCACAACAAAAAATCATATTTGATAATACAATATTTGAACAAATAAAAGGAAAAGAATTAGAATTAAGTGTTGAAAAGATACTCGAAATACCTACAATAAAGAGTTGGTTTAAAAGACAAAAAGAAGAATATTATGTAGTTAATCAAAAAGAACATGTTATTGATTGTAAATATACAAGTGGAAAAGCATACATACCCATAATAAGCAAACGAGTAATAAATAAAGAAATACAAAGTATAAAAAATAAAGGAGATATAAAATATGTACATTTAGGAGCAACAAAAATATTAATAAAGGCGTGTTTAAGAGAAGGAATAGATACACCCATTGAAATATATTTAGCAGATGATAGAATAATACATCATATAGAAAAAAGCGTAATTAGTGCAGTTAAAGGAAATCTAATATACCAAAAATTTAAATTTATAATGAGTGCTAATTATACAGTAGCATTAACAGATACAAACATAGATAAATCATTAGTATTATATTGGAAAATATCAGGAATAAAACTAGCACCAGGAAGCAAAATATTCACAGCAACATGCAAAAATTTATATATACTAACAACAAAACATAAAATAATTGAAAAAAACAAAATTGATAAAATAAAAATAGAAAATCCATTCGAAAGAATAATTACAGTAATAGATAATAATGATTATAGTTACAAAGAAATTGACAATGAAGAAGATTTAGAAATAGTAAAAGAAAGATTAAGTACCTCTAGTATACCAAGTACAAGCATACCAAATACAATAACAAGAGCTACATCATCAAGAATGAGTACATCTAAGAGAAAATATGAAATACCACAAGAATTATTAGAAGAAATAACACCAAATCATTATTTCATAACAGGAATAATGGATCAAAGAAGATATAAAATTTTAATAAATACAGGACAAGAAGAAAATCATATAACGAGAGAACTAGTATTAGAAGAAGAAATAATAAAAACAGGACACACATGCCCTGGATTACCTAGTGAAATAATAACTACAAGTGAAGAAACAACAGAGAAAGAAATAATTATAGGAGGAATACCATTAAAAATACAATTTAAAATATACCAAGGAAACTATAATATTATGTTAGGAATAAAATGGCTAGAGAAAGTTAAACCATATAATATAGAAAACGAACAGTTGACAATAACCTAACAAAAAAATAATTATAAAAAGAACAAGATGAATAATGAAAATATATATACTTGCAAAAATTATCATAGAAGGATATCACAACAGATACTATACCCCTATGATAGATACAGGAGCAGAAGCAAACATATGTAAATATAATTGTTTACCAGAAGATAAATGGGAAAAATTAAAAACACTCATGGTAGTAACAGGATTTAATAATGAAGGAAGCATGATAAAATATAAAGCAAAAAATATAAAGATACAAATATGGGATAAAATACTAACAATAGAAGAAATCTATAATTTCGAATTTACAACAAAAGATATGTTATTAGGAATGCCGTTTTTAGATAAATTTTACCCACATATAATAACAAAAACACATTGGTGGTTTACTACGCCTTGTGGAAACAGAATATGAGCAAAAAGAGTAAAAAATAAGCAAAGAAAAACTATGGAATGGATAAAAGGCAGTGAAAAAATAAACCAAGAAATGAAAAATATAGATAAAAATAAGAAACACAATTATAAATTATTATATTTAATATAGACAAAGTCAAAATAATTAATAAACAATTAAGACAATTATACAATGATGACCCATTACAAGGATGGGAGAAACATAAAACAAAAGTAAAAATTGAACTAATAGATGAAAATAATATAATTACACAAAAACCATTAAAATACAACTTTGATGACTTACAAGAATTTAAAATACATATAAATGAATTATTAGAAAGAAATTATATACAAGAAAGTAATAGCAAACATACAAGCCCGGCATTTATAGTTATAAAACATAGTGAACAAAAAAGAGGTAAGAGTAGAATGGTTATAGATTACAGAAATCTAAACGCCAAAACTAAGACATATAACTACCCAATACCTAATAAAATACTAAAAATAAGACAAATACAAGGATATAACTATTTTAGCAAATTTGACTGTAAATCAGGATTTTACCATTTAAAGTTAGAAGAAGAATCTAAACAACTAACAGCATTCACAATACCGCAAGATTTCTATGAATGGAATGTATTACCTTTTGGATATAAAAATGCACCAGGTAGATACCAACATTTTATGAATAACTACTTTAACCAATTAGAAAATTGCATTGTATACATAGATGATATATTATTATATTTCAAAACACAAGAAGAACATATAAGATTATTAGAAAAATTTATACATATAATAAAAAATTCAGGAATCAGCCTAAGCAAAAGTAAAGCAGAAATAATGAAACCACAGATAGAATTTTTAGGAATACAAATAGATAAAAATGGAATAAAAATGCAAACTCATATAGTACAAAAAATAATCACCCTTGATGAAAATATAGATACAAAAAAGAAGTTACAATCATTTTTAGGATTAGTAAATCAAGTAAGAGAATACATACCAAAACTAGCAGAACATTTAAAACCATTATACAAAAAACTCAAAAAAGATGTTGAATATTATTTTGACAATAAAGATAAAGAACATATAAAAAATATCAAAAAATTATGTAAAAAATTACCAAAACTATATTTCCCTGATGAAAGTAAAACATTCATATATATAGTTGAAACAGATTCAAGTGATCACAGTTATGGAGGAATATTAAAATATAAATATAATAAAGAAAAGATAGAACAC
Organism: Solanum habrochaites; assembly: GCA_027704765.1. Taxonomy (NCBI): domain Eukaryota; kingdom Viridiplantae; phylum Streptophyta; class Magnoliopsida; order Solanales; family Solanaceae; genus Solanum; species Solanum habrochaites. The sequence goes on along the minus strand of JAKWJA010002494.1, from coordinate 13,366,139 downwards.
CATTGCAGGTATTACTCAGGATCATATACTGAAGCACAGGCAAAATAGGAGATAAATAGAAAAGAATTATTTGCATTATATAAATGTTTATTAGCATTCGAACCATACATAGTTTACAATAAATTTATTGTAAGAACAGATAATACATAGGTAAAATGGTGTATAACAAAAAAGATAGATGATTCAGTTACAACAAAAGAAATAAGAAGATTGATATTAAATATATTGAATTTTACATTTACAATTGAAGTTATAAAAACTGACGAAAATCTAATTGCAGACTACCTCTCAAGAAAAAGATATGTTGAAAGATCTATTAGCAATGATGACAAATCTATGCCTGAAAGTAGAAAAGATAGAAACAGAAGTACAGGAACTGAAATCTAATAGTCCGCAGCATGACTCTAAACATGCGGAGCTAGGTCAGCAGCATGACCAAAAACATGCGGAGCTACAAGGAGACGTTGGGAAACTCCGAAAAACCCATAACAATGTTTGTTCAAAAACAGCTACAGCCAGCACATCTATAGCAGGACAATCTACGAAAAAGGAGGAGACTAAGGTAAAATATACAAATGTAAATATGAATAAGTTATTCTCAAAACCATATACTCCTCAAAATACTCAAAAAGATATATCTGTTACCCCACAGACAAATACCTACAAAGCCAGCCTAGAATCCCAGAAACAAACATATAATTACATCTCCAGGCCATATATCGAAAACATATACAAAGTACAAACATTTCTAAACCAAAACCCCTGAGCTAAAGATATGAAAAATCCCAATGAAGACTATATAACCCAATCTTTACAAGGATATAATAAGCTAATTGCACAGCCAGGAACTAACCCAAATCTAATAGCAACTTGCTACAACTATGGCTTGCTAAGCACAGTATATACAGTGACAGGAGATGAGATATCCAAGATACCGGAACTATATAAAGCATTTTTGCAATATAAGAGGATAACTAAAGGCACTCTTTTCTATATAAAGTTCTATGCAGCTACGGCAGAAATATTATATGACGAAGTCAAACCTACCATCCAAGTTATAAAGATTGGATTAACAAGGGAAATGATAATCCCTGAGAAGATAGATACCCAGGAAGCGATACAGAAAGTAGATATTCCGGAATTCTATGCAAACAAAAGAACTATCGGAATAGCTACCATATTAAACGAGATAACAAATAATTATTTAAACGAAAATGCAATATGGACATATTACAACAGAGATCAGACAATTATCTATTCAAACTGCAGAGATATATGAGAGGCAGATATGGAAGAATTAAGACAGTGGATATTAAGTCTACTCAGACCAGAAACTACGCCTACAACAAGAGCTATACGGAAGAACTTAATTTCCTCCAACCTAATGACAAGATACTGTAAATTGATTGGACAAAAATATCCGGATCACCTATGCTCAAAGTGTGAAGGAGAAGAGAATTATATACAAGATGCACAACTAGAATAAAAAAAAAAAGTAGCTTGAAGTAAAAGTATTTATTTTTCGTCGTTTTGTGTCGGCTGAATATAAGCCATATGTATAAAGTAGTTTTGTCGTAATGCGTCGGCTGTAAAAAGCCAATTGTATAAAAATCGTAAAGTAAATAGTGTATGGGCCAATCATGTAAAAAGTTTGTCGGCCAATTATGTAAAGTAAATAGTATGACGGTGTAATTTATGTGTATAAATAGAGGAGCTTTCCTCATAAATAAAACACACCTTCATCCATACATCTTCATCTTTCTCAATATTTTCTCTCAAACGCTTCCACACCAAAGAGAATCCAACACGAGCTAGAATGAATCGCTCATCATGGAACCTGATGTGCTGGAGACTAGCTACATCTGAGGGTGAGTTGAAGTCGTCGGTACACTCGTTGCACTCCATAAATGAAAAACAAAGAAAAATACAAGCAGGGCTCAGTGCAGAGCAACATTACTGAGTAAGTATCATCAGCCAACCCAAAATAGAAACTAATATACATGAAATAATATTATAGAATCAACTATGACACTTAACAGGTGATAAGCAACAAACAATATCAACCAGTGTCAACAACACTAAAGTAAGTATGCAATAAGTCAACAATATCAATATCATCCATGAGGACTCATGCCTCCAACCAAGCCATTTGGGAAATTGAGTTCTTTGAGATTGAGTAGATTCCATTGATTCAATATGTTTTTCCTTTAATATTATCGTGTCGGAACGTGACACTTCAATCCAATTATAACATGTCGAGACGTGACACTCCGATTCAAGAATATCGTGTTGGAATGTGACACTCGGATCCAAGAATACTGTGTCGGAACGTGAAACTCCGATCCAATTATACTGTGTTGGAACGTGACACTCCGATCCAATTATACCGTGTCGGAACGTGACACTCCGATCCAATAATACCATTAATTTATCATTTATTATCATAACTTTCAATTCATTGATAATATTTCATCAAGCCTTCTTTATTCAAGGCATCACTTCGATAAAGAGGGTTCAATAATATAAATTTTACGGTCTTATGATTTCAGACCAATCACAAAACACACAACCAAGTCACACAACCACACAATCGAGTACATATAAAACTGCACAATATCATTCAATGCATATCAATCACTATTAAGAGTTTACTATCAAATAGCATAAACCATAACCTACCTCCACCGAAGAACCGAAGCCAAATATGCTAATTCTCCAATACTTTTACTTTCCTTAATGCCCCCCAAATTTTTCCAATCTATCAAGTATATATGCATAATATGTAAGTTAACGATTTTACAAACACTCATATTATTTTATGTCTAGCCGACACCCAATAACTCACCTAAATGTATAATCAATTTCCTAAAAGTCAAACTTAAAGGTAAGTCTCAATTCCTCCCGTTATCATACCTTTAACGGAATATAAATAATTCGATACACCTAATGTTTAATTACCTATGTCAATATATCAAAATATATTTTATAATGTGATAACAAAATATAATAATATTTCATAATTAAAATTACTGGTTACGAAACTAGTGACATCATCCATGAATCCACTCAACAATCTTTAGTCTCGAACTTTCACTAATTAATGACAACCTTTAACGGTTCTATCATTTTCTATTGGCAGTAACAATTTCATTACATATAAAAAATTTCCTGTAATTCATCACTCACACCAATAATCAATAATTTCCCCATATTGTTTAATAATTCACTAGAAAATAATAAACGAATGTAACCATGAGACAACTTTGTCTCCACCCAAAACCAATCAGTAGCACGTGATCCCTAAAATTGCAACTTTCAATCTTTTAATCCTTTTCTAGTTCTTCTAATTCAATCTTTTATTTAATATCCTTTGCAACCAACACTAATAATAATAATTATACTAATAATAACATGAACAAGGGTTGAAATATTTGGATGAGAATTTTTACCTGAAGGATTTGCAGGCTTTCACGCAGCCGTTCTCTGTTGCTTTCTTTCGTAATCGATCTCATTTTATCTTCTTTTCTTTTACTATGTATTTACTATCCTAATTTTATATGACTAAATAGAAATAAAATGGTAAAAGTGACCCACTATTAATTATAATATTATCTTCTTTAACTACCAACTAACTCAAATATTAAAACTATCCTACTAATTTTATAATTGTAATTATGAATAATTCAAAATACCCAATTAGAATCTATCAAAAAATATTTTATGAAACACAAGTATTTAGCACTCAAAACGATCAAAAGGATTGTTACAATAGATACCAAATTATTCATCGTTCATCCTCAAACGATCAAAGTAAGGTGAGGATAAGAAAGGGTAGTTGTCTCTACAATTACTCCAAAATATTAGTACACAATGTCACATCTCAAAAGTATCAAACCAACCAACTGGATATCTACACCTCCTCCCATACAATGCCTCAAATGGGTTATATGGCCACTACTCAAGTGATAGTTATTGTTGTCTGTAAAATCTATTAGTAACAAAATGTATTCTCAATAACCATCAAAACTAATTGTACGCACATATGCAATATGTTCTCAAGGACCTTGACACAAGCATTAGGTGGAATCTTTTTCACATAACCACAATAAAATGTCGAAAGAATACTGATTCCATTAAGAAGTGAACCTAAACCAACCACCACACACTCATAATGCATAAACTATCATAGATCTTATCAATATTTCTTCCAAGTCCAATCCATATGCTTTTAAGTTATTGGCTATTAATGAAACAAAATTATTCATCAAATTATTCATATTCACGCCACCCATAAGAAACTTTTTCACTCTAATCTCTTTTCAACCAACACCAAGATAATAATAGTATCCATAAAAAAAGCATAAACCATATTACTAAACAACAATCATACATAAACAATATTTAATTGGGATTATCGAAATTTTACCTAAAGGCACAACAACCACTCTTCGTTATCAAACAGGTATGTTTTCTCTCTTCCTAATTATAATAATTATAGGCCTCTTTTATTTATTCTAATAAATGGGTTAGCAGAAGGGATTAAACAACTTATGGACCAATTAACCACCACGAACACATAAGAAAAATACTATTTAGTAAATACCCACCAATTTAGTTCTTATTGAAACTGCACACATACTTGGTTTATCAAACAACACATCCACTGAAGTCAATACTTTTAATTCTACAAGAAAATATCATAATCACATCGATCGTCCACCTTACTTCCGAACCATCATTAGTATCAAAGTATGCCTATCAAATACATGTTCAAACTATGGATATAACTCTTTCTATTAAGCATTTTATGACAAGTACGAGTCTCAAACAAAGCTAATAACACTAATTTAAATTTTGATAGTACCTTTTCATCGTGATAAAACTATTAAATCAATCCCAAGGTCAACTTCACACCACTTTCACATTCCATGCTTTAGCTACCCTTTTAAACCATCACATACCTCATGCCAACACTTAGGAAAATTCTTGGTCACTCAAATTATTATGTATACTATAAGCTTATAACCTCTATTCACCATCAAATATCTATGTAACACATCATACCCTTCTATGTAGTCCCATCAATAGAGTAGTATTAATTCAATTCTAAATTTTTAATAACCATGTAGAATTATATCACACCTTGTGCATCATTCTTAAGTCATCCGTCTTAATTTGAGCAATCTAATCCCATGTAAAACTCTAAATTATGAATCTTTCAATCTAGCACTCTATTGCCAACTCTATGCCATGAGAAACCTATCCTAAGAACATAAAGAAGATCATCTGTCCTCAAAAATCCCTCACCATCATGAATGTCCTCACTATTTTTTTTCCTTGCAATACCTTGTCTTGGATCATATACAATTTTCATCACCAAGTTGTCAAACCCAGATATGCTCCAATAAGAACTTCTTTACCTCCATGGAAGCGAAATTCTACTAGATTTTAAAGTATCAAGTCTTACAAAGTTATTGGCTTAGGAATTGACATCCATAGCTAGGGACACTCTCCCACATGTACCAAAGGTATACTACCTATACACACTATCTTTCAACCTAAGACATCTACTGCCACATTCACTTTACCAAAATGATAAACGGTAGTCATTCCATCAACCTTGAGAAATTCTAATTGTCTCCATTGTATTAAATTTAGATTGCTCTTATTAAGTATTATACTAAAACACCTCATAATGCAGACTATAAATACAATGCCTCTACAATTTTAATGCAAACACCACCCAAACGCAGCTGCTGTTCGGAACCTAAACAAATGATCTTGCGGACATCCGAATCCAATATCCACAGGGTTTGAATCAACCACCAAGATGTCAGGAACACTCATGTCAAAATTTTAGCCCGATCCGACTGTTAGTTAATTGAGTAACATGATCTGAAGGTTGTTGATCGGAGAAAAGATATGCAACAAAATAAATCTTTTTCTTCTCTCTTCTCACTTCTCTCTTGTTGAAAGCTCTCTCAAAACCTCTCTTCTGTCCTAATATCTTTCAAGGAAATACTATGAGTAGTTCAATTTTTCTCTCAAGACCATCTTCTATTTATACAGTTGTGCTTTTCCTTACAAAGTCAAAATCAACTACAAATAGGATTACAGTTTCAATCCTTTTCCTAATAGAATTGGAAACCAAATAAAAAGAATAATTTCAATCTTTTTTCAAGTAGGATTACGCCTACTGTCCAATTCTAAGAAAATATCAAATTCGATATCAGAACCAATGAAACACTTTTGAGATTTTATTGCCACTAAACTGATTCTAAATGAGAATTTTCGATGCTAGTATAACAAACATAAATCATATAGGTCATATATCACTTTCTCTTCTTACTAGTAGAGACTTCACAATTGAAATAAGTAATGAGAGTTTCATGCCATTTCATTTTAGTAATGCTTGACAAATTTGAGGTTATCATCTTGGCCTAATTTTTTGTATGGCGAAATTCAATTCATATTCAAAATTAAAGAACTAAGTTTGACCACTTGTCTCATTCTACCAAGTAAACAACATAAGATCGATGCAATCAATCTACCTTTTGAAGCATAAGATAAAATAATCAATCCTCATTCAGAACCCTCAAGATATATTTCACAACCTAAATGTATTAGTATTTCACCAAAGATTCACCGCTAAATTTTTTCTAAAAAATAATGTGCAATCCAAGCGTCCGTAGTAATAAACTAGTTGGTTTCTCAAATGTGAAAGTAACACCGAATCTCATTATCTAAAGATGTCATACCACTAATAACTTCTTAAGCGGTTAGTATTCACACTTGACAATCGATATATTCATTTCCACGTAACACTACCACCTCACCATGAAAGGTCATTAAATCCATCACTAGAACACATCATACTTATTGAGAATATCGTACCCAAATAGCCCCACACATTTATACCCATTGAATGACTACAAAACATTATCAAATTTGTTCTCTCTCTAGCCCAAGCAATTTGCTTCACTTCTTAGATCAAGTTAATGACAAAAGTAATATACTTCATAACTCTAACCAAGAAAGCATCGATGATCCTCTTTTATATTCCCTCAATTTATGACGTCATAATAGAGATTCTGACCTCAATTAGTGCAACATAATTTCATCATATGCTAAATAACCTATACATGTTATGAGAACTCTACTAAATATATTATCTAAAGTCATGATGTTACTTTCTAATTGTCCCTTACGAAACTTCTTGCATTTTGTCACATATCTAAATAACGTACAAAATTTGATCTCATAGGTTGCAACACATATCTTCTATTTCTCTTTATTCAGAAACTATCACTCCTCCTATGGCTAAAAGTTTAGAATATATAATTGGATAAAGAAGATAAAAATGTTGTTTTAAGTAATATATAGTACCTTAACTAATCGACACTCATGAGACTACCACCACATTTTGTGTCTCTCCGAAACTAGTATGTCACAAACTCAACACTAAACCTCTCCACTGTACTCATTTTATGAAGTATCTCAAAACAATCAACAATGAAAGCATAAACATCTTCATAATCAATATCCATGAAGAATGAGGGTTTCAAATTTATGAATTTATTTTAAAAATCATGTTGATCACTAGTCATTACATGCCCTATAGTCAATTGAGAAAATATACCTATTTGAAAATACATTTTGTTTATATAATGTTGCTATTTAAACTTCTAATACTCCAATACTTAACCATATGTGAAATAGAGTGAAGAAGTTCGGATACCAATTTGTATCACCTAGATACCAATTGAAATCAAGTAGTAGCACGAAAGAAAAAAGGAATGAAGTTTTCCTAAAGTCCTATAGCCTCTTAAAGAAAAGTAAAGGTGTTTTCATACCTTTCCGCAAGACTCTACTAGACTTTTCCTTGTGTGATGAGATCACCGAACCTAACACTCATGACCCAAATCGAGTCATGATTGACACCCATACTTAATATCCTATGTGGGAGAACCAACAAATTTAACCCCAACTTACAAAATAAAAACATAACACAGAAGCTTCAAATCTTATTAAATATTATTTCCCAAAACCTGAAAACCATCACATATAGGACATCTAATACTCAAATACTAAGCCTAGAGTGACAAATACACCAAAAAGAGTCAAATCATTTATGTCCGAAATCTAAGGACATCATGTCATGACGAGAGAATTCAACAAGACCTAGAATGAATCGCTCACCCTAGACCTGATGTGCTGGAGACTAGCTAGAGCTGAGGGTGAGTTGAAGTCGCTGGCACACTCATTGCACTCCATAAAAAGAAAACAAAGAAAAATACAAGTAGGGCTCAGTATGGAGCAACATGTACTGAGTAGGTATAATCGGCCAACCCAAAATAGAAACTAATATACATGGAATAATAATATAAAATCAACTATGGAACTTAACAGGTGATAAGCAACAAACAACATGAACCAGTGTCAACAACACTAAAGTAAGTATCTAATAAGTCAACAATATCAAGATCATCCATGAGGACTCATGCCTCCAACCAAACCATTTGGGTAATTGAGTTCTTTGAGATTTAGTACATTCCGTTAATTCAATATGTTTTTACATTAATATTATCGTGTCGGGACGTGACATTATACCGTGTCGAGAGCTGACACTCCGGTCCAAGAATACCGTGTCGGAACATGACACTCTGATCCAAGAATACTATGTTGAAACGTGACACTCCTATCCAATTATACCGTGTCGAAGCGTGACACTCCAATCCAATTATACTGTGTCGAAACGTGACACTCCTATCCAATAATATCATTAATTTATCATTCATTATCACCACTTTGAATTCATTGATAATATTTCATCAAACCTTCTTTATTCAAGGCATCACTTTGATAAAGAGGGTTCAAGAATATAAATTTCACGGTCTCAGGATTTCAGATCAATCACAAAACATACAACCAAGTCACACAACCACACAATCAAGTACATAGAAAACTTCACAATATCATTCAATGCATAATAATCACTATTAAGAGTTTACTATCAAATAACATAGACCATAACCTACCTCCACCGAAGAACCAAAACCAAACAAGCTACTTCTCCAATACTTTTCCTTTCCTCAATGCCTCCAAACTTTTCCAATCTATCAAGTATATATGCGTAATTTGTAAGTTAACGAGTCTATAAGCACTCATATTATTTTATGTCTAGCGGAGACCCAAACACTCACCTAGTTCTATAATCAATTTCCTAAAATTCAAACCTAAAGGTAAGTCTCAATTCCTCTAGGATACAACTTTAGCTCTACCCAAAATCAATCAGTAGCACGTGATCCCTTAAATTGATACTTTCGATCTTTTAATCCTTCTTTTTTAGTATTTTATTTAATATCCTTTGCAACCAACATTAATAATAAAATAATTATATTAATAATCACACGAACACACACACACAAAAAGTTGGATTATGCAATGAAAATTGTTAGTGAAAATAAGACTAACAAAAAAAGTAAAGCAAAAAGGAGTTTCATCAACCTTAAAATATATTTTATTCACTTAGATTTTTTTTTTTTTTTGACAGGAGGGATTGAGGGTGAGTTTTGTAAGAGGAAAATGTTATCATCAAAAATATTTTCTATGAAAATGTTTTCTTGAAAGTCAAGCGGATTTCTAACTTATTTTCTTATATTGGTTGATTAGAAGAAAATATTTTTAATGTTTGGTTAGTGAATAAAAAGTATTTTTTTAGAAAATATCTTTATTTTGGCTTGAGACTAGAAAAACTCTTTAGGAAAACAATTTAGGCTTAACTCATTGATTACCACCTAAAGTTAACACAAATTTTCACTTAGACACTTTAATTAGGATATATTCATTTTAGACAATTTATGTCATACCTCCAAATGTCTTTTTGATACTTTTTTTTTTTGATAATTAGCCAAATATGTAAAGTGTGTAACACACTCGCTAGTGATATGTTAAAGTGACGAATCAAAAAACATATGTGGCATCTATGTCAAAAAAAAATTAAATAATGAATTTTGTTTTTTTTTTAAAAAGGGTCAACCACATCATCAATTTTAAACCCCAAATAATTTTTTAAAAATACATCTTCTCCAGCACCCCTCCCCCTACCCGATTCCCAAACCCCTCCCCTCCCCCCCCATCCAATCCGTCTTCCCCCCTCCCCACCTTCCGAACCCCCACGACTCCCCACTCAAATCATTTTTTGAGTGAAATTCATTTTTTCAAGGTTAGACTCTTTTGTTCAATCTTTCTAAAATATTTTTCTCTATTGGTTCTATGTTTATTCATAAATCAAACTAATTTTAGCTTGATTTACTATGATGTTGGTCGTTTTTACTTTAACTAATTAGCACCATCAAATCTACTTCACCATAGAAGAAGTTTAAGTTTTGGGAGATGGTGGTTAAAAAATGGGGAAGAAGATGAAAAAAATAAAATAAAATTGAATTAAATAAGTTTTTCACGCGCTCATAGTCAAACTCATCGGTGGCCACCTAAAGTTGACAGAAATTTTCACATAGACGCCTTAAATAGGCTTTGTTCATCTAGACACACGAACTAGGACGAGACCATGACCGTTCCAAAATTCAACCCTGAGAGCTAACCTAGGAAATTTTTTTCAAAAATAAATTCTTTTTTTAAAAAAATATTTTTGATGTGGCTGGAGGGGGTGTGACGGGTGGAGGCATGGGGCGAGGGTGGGGGTGAAAGGTGACCAAAATGATCAAAAATTTAAAATATGAAATAATATTCAAAACATTATTTTAAAAACAAAAATTGACAGGGTTGCCCGGTTTATGTGTAAGCGTAAAAAATGACTTTTTTTTCATTTGAAATATTTTTGTGGTGTAAACGTGATTTTTTTCAAATTTAAAATATCTTCCAAGAAAAAAATTAAAAAGAATTCTTTTGACAGGGCGGCTTGGGTGGTGGATTGGACGGGGGTGTAAAAAAAGGGAAAAAATTACTTTTGAATTGTTTTCCAAAAATATTTTTTAAAAAAAAAATTGACAGGGTGACTTGAGTGGGGGTGGCCTTGGTGGGGGGTGACAGGGTTGGAGGGGGTTATTTTTGTGGTATGTTTTTGCATATCATCTCTCCACAATAATTTATATTTCAAAGAAATAAAAGTAGCAAAAATATTAATATCAAATAACTTATTTGGAGAACTTGAGGTCGAGAAAATGGAAAAGAGTTAAAATTATACTTTCACTATACGAAATAGCTCACGTTATCCTTCATTTATTTTTGGGATTAAAACTATCACTACCAAAAAATTGCCGAAAAGAGATGAACTTCATCACTTTTTGGCCAAAAGCGATGAAAAACGATAGTCAATCTTGTCGCTTTTGTTTTTATTTAATAAAAATTATTTCTTTTGAAGAATGTGAGACCGTGTTACTTTTTATAAAAAAAAAAACAAAAAGAGAAAAGAGACGAAATCCATCGCTTAAATTAATTTTAATTTTTTTAGGATCTTGAAAGGAAACGAACAATGAGACATCGTCAGTCGATTTTGTTGGAAATAAGATTTGAAAAATTCTTAAAAGCAACGAACTTAAGGACCTTGTCTGTCACTTTCTGGGTTTTAAAAAAACGACGGACTAAAGAACACTCTATGTAACTTTTCTGGGATTTTTAACAAATAGGTGATTATCCGTCGCTTTTTTTGCAATTGTTTTGACAACATACACTGCAGTTAATTTCTGTTACCCACCTGCAAAAACAGTTCAATTCAATTCAATTCATCCCCAATCAAACACAAACCAACAAACTTAAATTAACATTCAAACGTATCAAAATCACAATTTAAAGACTTACAAAGTCTTTCAAAATTTATTTCAAAACTACAAAAAATTTATCAAGATTTATTAAGTTCAACCTAATAATTAGTTCATAAATTCTATAAATCAAGATTCCTAAAGTTTACAACCTTAAGTTTATAATCCTACAATAATTTAAGATTTCTAAAGTTCAAAACTTAAAATTCTAAAATTGGAAAATAATTCAAAATTTCTAAAGTTCACAACCTAAAGTTCTAAAATCCTACAATAGTTCAAGTTCTCTAAAGTTCACAACTTAAAGTTCTAAAATCATACAATAATTGAAGATTTCTAACACTCACAACCTTATAGAGTTCTAAAATCCTAAAAAAATCAAGTTCTCTAAAGTTTAAAAATTTTAAGTTCTAAAATCATACAATAATTCATGATTTCTTATGTTCGCCACCTAAAGCTCTAAAACCCTACAAAAAATTCAAGTTCTCTAAAGTTCACAACTTGAAGTTCTAAAATCCAACAAAACCTCATGTTCGCTAAAATTCACAACTTAAAGTTCTAAAATTCCACAATAATTTAAGATTACTAACGTTTCACAACCTTAAGTTCTAAAATCCTACAAAAGTTCAAGTTATCTAAAGTTCACAACTTAAAGTTCTAAAATCCTAAAATAATTCAATATTTTAAACACTCACAACCTTATAAGTTCTAAAAACCTACAAAATTCAAGTTCTCTAAAGTTTACAAATGTAAGTTCTAAAATCCTACGATAATTCAAAATTCCTAAAGGTCACAACCAAAAGCTCTAAAATCCTACAAAATTCAAGTCCTCTAGAGTTCATAACTTCAAGTTCTAAAATTCTACAATAATTCAAGATTACTAACGTTTCACAACCTAAAGTTCTAAAATCCTACAAAAAATTAATTTCTCTAAAGATCACAACTTAAAGTTCTTAAATCCTACAATAATTTAAAATTTCTAACGCTCACAACCTTAGAAAGTTCTAAAATTAGTTATACATAAACTTAAAATTCAGAAATTAGATAGTTATATTCAACTTCTAAGTTCAAGTTCAATTACAAAATTCAAATTCATAACTAATTTCTAAGTTTAGTTAATATAAACTTCAAATTCAAGAATTAGTTATATTCAAATTCTTAGTTCAAGTTCTAATTAAAACAAGTTCATATAATCTCTAAAATTAGTTATATATAATATTATAAGCCAACAAAAGTCAGTTATATTCAAGTTCAAATTAAGTTTAACTACTTCAAGTTCTAACTAAATTCATCATATATTTATTTTTTAAAATTGGTTATACACAAACTTCTAACTCAAGAATTCATTAGTAATATTCAAATTTCAAGTACAAGTTCAAGTTCTAAATCTAACTTCAATTCATCTAATTTCAAACCATCTAACTTCAAATTAACACTTTACTAATTAATAATTTGTCACGCTCCGAGCCTACATCTTGGTGGGAGTGGCACTCGAAGATCATTGTTGGCCCCATGCGAACCCTTGGCCTGACTTACTTAACTCAACGGAAGACAATATGCATATTAATAAAGATCAATGGCAGTTAACTGAACTAAAATATCTGAGAATGCTTAAAAGTTAAACATTCAACTTGACCAAAACTGGCAACCCAAGTCTTAACAATAAGAAATGATAATGAAAAGACTCAAAGAAATAACATCTGACTGTCTATGAGGCCTCTAAAACAATTGATATGGATGTTGGGACAAAACCCACAACATCCTAATGAACTAAACTAGAAAGCAAATAAAAGAGTCCAACGGGATGCAAGGAGGCTCACCAATAGACTCTGAATGCTAAAGTTGAATCAACGGGGCGCTGGATGTTGATTCAGGTTACCTGCATTTGCATCATAATACAATGCATGCCAATTGGAATCAGTACATTGAATATACGAGTATGCGAGTTGAAATGCTAAAACAACATATGCTTGAAAGTATGCGAGTTGAAATGCTAAAACAACATATGTTTGAAAGAGATTCTAAAAGAAACACTTACTTTGGCTCTTCTCAACTCATGAATACTTAATTAACTCATTTCATTATAAAGCAATTTAAAACAAGTTCAGTATAAAGAAAAGGAAAATTGCTTAAACATGATGTCAACTCATAATCATAATATCATAAAAGACATATCATGTTCCCTCTCAAAGTCTACTTGTGCGATGAATGAATAAAGTCCCATACCCCCATTCATACTAAGTAGTACACTTTGAGCAACCATGCAATTATTGTTGTGAGAGTTTTCTAACTAAGAACCATCACTTAAGAGTTATAGTGATGATAAAATGATTTACCTCATAGTGCCTGCGCATCCTATACCCGACCAAACGTATATGACTTGAAATACTAAGTGGAACCACTAGTCTATGCGAAAAGAATTCATCTAAAAAGTATGATAGTTTACAACCCATATAGATAGATGGTTTATGGGGGTTGATAGTTGTTTGAACTCTTCCCATATCGGTTCTCAACACTATTCCCAAAAATAATACATTATACTTCTTCTGTGATTTGAGATCATTTCTCAAAAACTTAGCTCAAAGGCTATCATGGAAATCTCACTTTCCTCTCTTACTTTATTTAGAAAGTGAATACACTTTTCTGAATACTAGTCTGCAAGCTCGTTGGAGATCTCAATCTCCGTTCATTGGGAAATACTTAGTCCCCATATGCTTCTTTAAGGAAAAGAACTTCAATTTTACTTTGTACTGAACTCAAAGCTTAAGTCTTAAAACAAAATTAAAGCATTTGTGAAAGACTTTTGAAAACTTAAGAACTTATCTTAACTTGACTCTTGACTACTCTTGACTTTCATTCTTAACTACTCTTGACTTGAATCTTAATTGATCCTTAAATTGAATTATGTATTCAAGGGTTATGATTTGTGTTTGGAAAGACCTCATGTTGTTTAGGAATAATTTTAGATAGCTAAACGAAAAAAGATCGAAAATTAATATTCGAGGTGATTCTGCGACGCAGAGAAGCATTTAAAATTTGGTTTCAAAAATGACTTTAAAGGAAGAACACTCCATGTCAGCTCCACAACGTGAAGCAGAAATTTTCAAATCTTGGAGGTGGTAGTGCGACACGCTACTGATGTCAAATATCTCGATGAAATTTCTTCTTTGTTCTTTAGCTCTTAACCCTCTAAACTCAATGGGTTATTTTGCCCAACACTTAGAATAGATCAAACCATCAACGTACATCAGATTTTACGCGAAAATAGTACTAAAAATGTGAATAAATCTCCAGCTATTTCAACAACACAACTAAATCTCCAGCTATTTCAAACGAATATCATCAAAAACTCGAGAAATTTACTTTCAAATCAAACATATTTCACTGAATTTAGTCATTGGCGCATGGGAGAAGTAGGTCATAGCTATGTGATCTCACATACCTTGTAGAGATCACCCTTGATGAAATCCACAAGCAAATCACGATGATCTTGACAGATCTTGAATGTTCTTTTTCTTCCTCCTATTTTCTCCTCTTCTTTTCTCTTCTCTAAAAATCCCTAAACTCTTTTTTCCAAAAAGCGTAAACTAACTAAAATCAATTTAGACCCCAATTATTACCCAAAAATGAAATAAAATAATTGAGTAAAGAAAAGACCAAACTACTCATTAAAAATTTGGATTGGGCTTTCCTTATTCCAATTGTCCAACTTCCAGAGGTCTTAACTCATTCATACAAACTCGGAATCGCGCAAACTCGGCGTCTTTGGAAAGATCATTCATAGAGATTTCCAATCATATCTTGAAATACACTGAAATCATCCTCATCTAGGAGTTATCACCGTTTGAAATTGATCAAAAACTTATTTTTTCCTAACTTAAGTAACTTTCCATATTTTTAATTTATTCCAAAAATGACTATTTTTAGTTGTTACCTATTTCAAATTGTGAGATATTCCAATATCTCCCCCTTGGAAACATTCGTCCTCGAATGAGATTACTCTTACTAAGCTAAGGGTATAACATCTAGTTAAAACACTCAACAAGCAAACGCAAAAATCAACCTGCTCACTCATAATTTAAGGAGTACAAAGAAGAAAATTAGTACATTGGTCTGAAGTTTTCTCTGGAATCAAAGAGACGTGTATATATCTTGTGCATATCCTCTTTATCTTTTAAGTAACTTCTCTACAAATTGATTTCTTCATAGAACTTTGACTTTTGCGAACTTGGCGATCTAGATTTTGAAGTGGAACCTCCTCATAAGACAAGCTATCCTTGATTCCAATATCCTCAGTTGGTATGATAAGTGAGATATCTCCCATGCACTTCTTCAACACGGGGATATGAAACACCGGATGGACTGCTGCTAACGGTAGCCCTAACTCATAAGCTACCTTAACAATCCTTTTGGAAACTATAAGGACCAACATACCGGGGAATAAGTTTCCCCTTCTTACCGAGCATCATAATACCCTTCATGGGTGGAACTTTCAAGTAACTCAATCATTTACCTTAAACTCTAACTCTGTGTTTTTTCCAATCTCTCTTGAATGACTTTCATTTTATCCATATCTTGATAAACTAATTTTTGTCCTCAACCCTGCTTCACAAACTTCAAATCATCCAAAAGTATATCCCATAAAGAGCTTCATAGGGAGTCATTTGGATGCTAGAGTGGTAACTGTTGTTGTACGAAAACTCAATGAAAGGTAGGTGATCATATGAATTCCCTTTTAAATAGAACACACATGCCCTCAACATATCGTCTAAGGTCTCAGTAGTGCGCTTTGCATGCCCATCTGTCTGAGGATGAAAGGAAATACTTAAGTTTACCTTGGAACCCAAGCCTTTTTGGAATGAATTCCAAAAATGTGCAGTAAATTGCACACCTATATCTGAAACAATGGAGATCGAAACCCCATGAAGTCTTACCAACTCATGAATATATGACTTGACACAATCTTCTACTGAATGTGTAGTCTTTCCCGGCAGAAAATGGGTTGATTTTGTCATTCTGTCGACAATCACCCAAATAGAATCATGTTGTCTACAAGACCTTGGTAAACCTGTGATGAAATCCATCTTAATCATATCCCACATTCCTTCTGGAAGTTCTATTTTCTGAGCCAAATAATCGGGCCTTTCGTGCTCTATTTTAACTTGTTGGCAATTTTGGTACTTATAAACAAAGTTTGCAATGCCCTTTTCATAATATTCCACCAATGTACTTCTCTCAAATCACGATACATTTTCGTAGAACCTGGATGAATGGAATATCTAGAGCTATGATCTTTCTCCATGATCCTTTTTTGGAGTCTAACCATCATTGGTACACAAAGTCTAATGGGATCTTGGTCTTTCTTTCCTTTTGCTTCTAACACTAATAATGACTCAGCCCCATTCGTCACCACTATTCCTCCTCCTGTAGAATCCATAAGTCTGAATCCTAACCATGCAAGTCTATGTGTATATTTCTGCTAACTGTTTCTTACCTTTCTCAAAATGAGCGATACTACCCATAGGCAACCTGCTCAATGCATCAACAACAATACTAGTCTTACCTGGGTGATAAAGAATATTCATGTAATAATATTTGAGTAACCATGACCACTCTATTTGTATGAGATTAAGCTCATTCTAACTAAACGTATACTTAAAACTCTTGTGATCGGTGAAAACTTCCACATGAACACCATAATGATAATGGCGCCATATTTCAAAGCAGATATTACAGCAACCAACTATAAGTCATGGGTTTGGTAATTCTTCTCATGAACTTTCAAATCCGCGGGGCCATTCTATATGGCGGAAAATATATAGGACAAGTATTTGGAAGAATATGTATATCGAAGTCTATCTTTCTCTTTCATGAGAGACTCCGAGTAGATCATATGGAAAGACTTCTGGAAACTCTTTTACGACTGAAACTGAAACTAAATGAATATGAGGTATGTCAACACTTGAGTTATTAGCTCGGACTAAGTGATAGATACACCCTTTAGAAACTAACTTCCTTGCCTTAAGGTACGAAATGAAACGACCGTTAGGCCCTGCTGAACTACTTTCCCACTCTAAGATTGACTCAATTGGAAATCAAAACTTCACAACTCGAGTTCTACAATCAATTGAGGCATAACATGTGTTAAAACAGTCCATACTAAGAATGACATCAAAGACTACCATGTCTAACTCAATTAAATCAGCCATGATACTCTTGTGATCGACTGAAATAGGACAATCATGATAGACTCTCTCTGCTAGAATAGACTCACCAATATGTGTAGAAACACTGAATGGTTCACTAAGTTGCTCAGTAATAACATCAAATATTCATAGCAACATCTGAAGGTATACTAGATAAACTCGTTCCTGGATCTAACAAGGCATAAACACCAAGGTCAAAGACTTGAATCATAACAGTGACAGTATTTGGAGAATCCACTAATTCTTAGAGACTGTTGATAAAATATAAGTGGTTTGTTCCTCCACCAATACTATTTTCTTGCATTTTCTTTGGACACTCTCGCATGAAGTGCGTCTAACTACACTTGAAACAACCACTGGCGCTCTAACGACAAATACCTGAGTGGTTCCTACCACACTTGGCGCAGACAGAAGGCTTACTACCCCTTGCACCACACTACCCTAAGAATAGACATGTTTAGCTTTGTAATTCAGACTATTTTACTCACATTTGTTCCTAGGTACGTGTGCACTAGCATATGATGGATAATGTCCTTGTGCTTCTGCTGGAGGGATGAACAGTTGGTATTACTCTTTTGCTGTCCGAACTCGTTCCCTGATATCTTATCCCTCTTGTTCTTAAACTCTTCTCTATGCTTTAGATTATCCTCCTCAACCTTTTGTACATGGATCATGAGCCTTGCTAGGTCTATATCTCCTATCAGTATAGTTGCCTTGTATTCCTTGCTTGACTGACGAGACAATCCAATAACAAATAAACTCGTCTGGCTTCTCATGTCAATGACCATCTCTGAATCATGGCGGGAAAGTTTTGTGAACTTTAGACTGTAGTCATGAACACTCATAGACTCCGGATTAAGGGTAAGAAACTCTCTTATCTTTGCTCGCAACTCACGGGGAAAGAAACATCCTATGAGTGAACTCTCCAACACAACCCAACTCACTATTGTCACTTCCTCAACAATATTCTTTTTCCATTGGTCGAACTAGGATCTTGTGATACCCTTCAGTTGGTATGCAACTAGTTCCACCCTCTAAAAATTAACGACATGCAATATCTCAAAAAATTTCTGAAGTACTTCAACAAAGTTCTCTGGATCCTCTGTGACACTTGAACCTGTGAAGCTTGGTGGATTCATCCTTAAGAACTCACGGATCCTTGAAGTATCATCCACCTTCTGTCGATTACCTCTCTATCCAACTTGATGAGTCACAACTTGACTTAACATCCGAATAGCTTCACCAAATTCATCATGGTTAACTTCCCCCCTAAGGTTGCACTTCAGGTGCATTAGGTACTCTTGTGCTTCAACGTTTCTCCTAGTTGAACGACCTCTGACTAGTCTTCGTGGAGGCATGATTTTCTTAAAACACGCGAAAGCACGATTTAGAGGAAAATTTTTTAGAGATCAATCTCTAACGCACAAAATGAATATGAAAGTGAAGGAATTCATAAATGTGCAGCCTCCTAATTGTAGATGTGGCACACTTCACATCGATAACTAGGACTCTACAAACACAACTTCAAACACTCCCTAGGACACTTGAAATTTGTGCTCTGATACAAAGTTTGTCATGCTCCGAGCCTATACCCTGGGCAGGACTGACACTCGAAGACCATTGCTGGCCCCAAGCGAACTCTTGTCTTGACTTAGTTAACTCAGCGGAAGACAATATGCATATTTATAAAGATCAATAACACTTGATTGAATTGAATACTAAAATAACTGAGAATGCTTAAAGGTTAACTGACAATATGATTCTTTTCTACCCATGATGGCTACATGGTTTATGGAGACTGATAGTTGTTTGAACTCTTCCTATATCGGTGCTCAATACTATTCCCAAAAATAATATATTATATTAGCTCTTCATGTTTTAAAACATACATCTTTTATGATTTGAGATTAGTGCTCAAATTTTATCTTGGAAATCTCAGTTTCCGCTCTTGCTTTATTTAGAAAGTGATTACTCTTTTCTGAATACTAGCCGAAAGCTCTTTAGAAATCTCAATCTCCGTTATTATTTAAATGTGAAAAATATTTTTAATCTCTTTGGGAAATACTTAGTCCCGATATGCTTATTTGAAGAAAAAAACTTCAATTTTACTCTATATTGAACTCAAAACTTAAATCTTAAAATAAAGTTAAAACATTTGAAAACTTAAGAACCCATCTTAACTTGACTCTTAACTTCTCTTTACTTTGATTCTTAACTGCTCTTGACTTGACTCTTAACTGATCCTTTAATTGAATTATGGATTCAAGGGTTATGATTTGTGTTTGGAAAGATCTAATGTTGCTTAGGAATGATTTAGGTAGCTAAATATGAGAAAAGATCGAAAATCAATATCTGAGGGTGTGTCCACGATGCAGAGAAGAATTTAAAGTTGGTTTCAAAAATGTCTTTTGAGGCAAACCACTTCGTGTCATCTCCGCAACACGAAGTAGAAATTTTCAAATCTTGGAGGTGGGAGTGCGACACACCACTGATGTCAAATATCATCGACGAAATTTCTTCTTCATTTTTCAGCTCTAAACCCTCTAAACTCCATGGATTATTTTGCGCAACACTTAGAATCGATTAAACCATAAATATACATCAGATTCTACCAAAAAATACTACTAGAAACGTGAATAAATCTCTAGCTACTTCAACAGCAAAACCCACAAAATTTAAAACGGATATTATGAAGAACTAAAAGAATTTACTTTCAAATTAAACATATTTCGCTGAACTGAATCATAATTGGCGCGTGGGCGAAGTAAACCAAAGATATGTGATCTCAGATACCATGTATGGATCACCCCGACGAAATTGACAAGCAAATCACGATGATCTTGACGGATCTTGAGAGTTCTTCTTTCTCTATTTTTTTCTCTCAAAAATCCTAACTCTTTTTCCAAAAAGCATAAACTGCCTAAGATCATTATTGAGGGAAGAAATTTTTTCCATGCTGGTCTGCCTATGTGGACTACCACACTAGCTAGTTCTAGTGAGAAGAATAACGTTTAAAGGACATTTATGGTCCAATACATAGACAAAAAGTATAGTTAATTTTAACTTCAAAAATAGACAAACCATAAATATACTATGTCGAGTAATTGTTAAGTAATTTTTACTCTTCTCAATTGATCACTACTACATTCTAACCCTAAGTCAAGACAAAATGTCAACCCATGGGAAAGAAAGAACGTTGGAGAACTAGTCAGACAAAGCTTTTCCGTGTATAATTTATCTCTTAATTGTGATGATATTTTTAGGAAAATACACAACTTATTTTAGTATATTCCTCAAAATTTTCTTATTATTTGAAAAATTACAAAAATTTCTGTTCTGCGCTATGATTAAGTCAGATACATCAGTTTATGTGATGTATCAATACGCATATGA
This sequence comes from Solanum habrochaites, assembly GCA_027704765.1. Taxonomy (NCBI): domain Eukaryota; kingdom Viridiplantae; phylum Streptophyta; class Magnoliopsida; order Solanales; family Solanaceae; genus Solanum; species Solanum habrochaites. The sequence continues at coordinate 13,344,763 of JAKWJA010002494.1, read as the reverse complement.
TGTATTAAAATGTTACTTTAGGCAATATATTAGTTGGATACAACACTTTGAAATTTACCAGTCATATACATAAATTTACGCTATGTATTTGAACACGAGAGATGTATTCGAAACTGAAACGTGTTATATCATATTATCGGGACGTTTTGAAATGTATTCGAATTTTACAAAATTTAAGAGATTTTTGTAATTTGAAAATGTAGGGAACTGATATAATTAATTTTTAACACTATAAGATTTGTGCAAAATCGACTTATTTTTGTTCTTTGAAATGTAATTATATATCCTTTAATTAATATATAAAATATTTATTTATCATACTAACATTAAAAATATATATGATTAATAATAAGCTTTCTATGATATTTGAATATTGAGAATACAATTTTAAAATATTCACTTTAAAAGAATGGACTTCAAGTGGCATCAATTACATATTGGGAAGAGCACTCAGAAAAGGTAGGTAGATTGGAAATAGTCATCCGGATTCTCAATTCACACAAATAAAGATAGTTAGGGCCCGCTTGGACATATTAAAAAATATTAATTGGTGTTAGATAATCAATTTTTTGCAAGGTGTTTTTCTTGTTCTAATCATTTTTCAAATAAAAAAATTTGTTCACGTAATTTTGATATTTTAAAAAATGAAATACACTCTCTAATACTAATTTAACTCTTAAATAATTTTTTTAAACTGAATTTTTAAAAATACAATTAAGTTCATTGTCAGAGGCCTACTTGCAATTAGTTCAAGAAAAGATACATGCAATGATGAAACATACATGGAAACTAGGAGTGATCATGAAATACCCATTTTTACCACTTACGCAATCTAGATGAAAATTTCATATAAAAAATTAGTAATAACGTACAAATATATTTGAAGAGAAAACATAAAATTATTATTGAAGTTGCTTCGATTTTTTTTAAAAATACTTTAAATTTGTAATTATTTTACTATATCACTAAACAATTATGAGTCGATTTTACTATACTATTTTTGGATCAGTCCTAAATTTTAAGATACAACTGTGTTTACACACCAATTATTACATGACACGTGTTAATAAATTAAAAATGTATTTTTTTTCATTTTAAGTTTTTCCTTTATCTTTTTTATCTTTATTTCTCTCTCTTACTTTTTGAATTTTAATTTTGATTTATCTTAAATTTCATTTCATGTTTCACTTCTCATTATTTTCTTTACCTCTCACCTTCCATGTCAAATTGAACCCCACTCCCATTTCTTTTTTTTTCTTTTCTTTTTCTTCTTCTCCAATCAAATTCTATTCATATTATTATTTAGACTTTACTAAATTGTTGATAATAAAATTAATTAATTTTTTTTAAAAAAATAAAATTTTGAAGCATCATCAACTACTCATTTTCATATAAATTCAAAATTATAAATCATAATTTTAAACGAATAAATTAAATTTTCCAAAATTGAAAGAACTTAATTGAAATAGGATAAAACAAAAACTATATGATACTTCCTAATCATCTCATTAATTTATCTCATTTTCATTTAACTTCAAAACTAGAAATAATAATTTTGAAAGAATCATAATTCTCCGAAATTTGAAAAAGTTTAATTGAAATTTTGATAAAAAAATTAAATAATAACTATTAATCATCTTGAAATCTAATGTGCTTATCAAATTGTTCGAATGAAATAAAATGTTTAGATATAGTTTTAAATTAAAAATATTAAAATTAATAATATTAAAAAGGGAAATAAAATTGTGATAAAAATGACATTTGAAGTGAGGAGCTTCAATGAAGATGAAAATGAATTTTTGAAGAAGAAGGAAGAAAGAAAAAGGAACAAAATAATAAGGAGAAAAAGTTAAAATAATAAGGAAAACAAGAAAATATATTTTATAGCAAAATACATACAAAAATAAAATTATATTCGTTTTTTAGTTTGTTCACGCTCTTCAAGAGAATGCGTACACTCTTTATGCCAGGTGAACAATAAATGATGTAATAGTATCAGTTTAAAACTGTTTAGGGGATAATAGGACGTTTGCATAGTTTAGATGTCTTTTTAAAAATTTAAAATAACTTTAAATGTTACTTTATGTCTTTTCTCATATGTTTGATTGATTATTCGATTTTGGGAATTGATAACTCCACATTAAAGATAATCGAGTGTAAGATTCACATTAAGTTAGTTAAACGTGTGATTATTTAAATGGAAAATTTCATACTTAAAACTTTCTAAATATTTTTTGATTAAGTTCTTCGCAAAAAAATTATTTAATACAATATATTTCTCTGATATGATTTGCGAGTAATTATATTAGAAAAAAAATTATTTGTGTTTATTTTATGTGTTATGAATTAATTATAATTTTATCTAAACGTTAAATTGATACTTAAATGACAAAAACAAAAAAAATTACATGCACAAATTATGTTTGACATTAATTTACTTGGAGCACACTGCACACAGTTGGACCAATAAGTTACTGGACCATCTCTTGTAACTTAGGATAAGATCGAATTTCGAGAAACAATATTTTTCCAAACAACTTTCTGTCAAATATGAACTGATAGTAACGTCAGGTGCTTACTGCTTACTACCTCCCTTACGATCACTTTTATTTATTAGATAGCGGTGAAAGTCAATTTAATTACTCCTTTCGTTTAATAAGAAAGATCTTCTTTTTGTTTAGTGTGTTTTGAAAAGTAATTTTTTTTGTAATAATTTTTTACATGACATGTTTAAGGTCACAAGATTAAAAAATAATTTTCTATAACATAATTTTAATTTAGAACCATATGATTAATTTTTTTTTATTTTTTTAAACTCAATGTTAATTCAAACTAGACCATTCTTTAAGAAATAGAGATAATAATTTTTTAAAATTAAATTAACTTTAGGAATTCATAATTTAAATAAAATATTAGATATTAAAAGATTGTACAAAAAATATTATAAATTACATTTTTTATATATTAATTTAATAAAATATATATTATAAAATATTAAAAATTCTTTTTTATAATTTAACACTAAAAAAATTATTACAATTTAAATAAAGGAAGATTGTGCTATAGTAAAGGGCAGGCAAACAATCACTTTAACAGATTAATCATGGGCCAAATATGAATTGAGTGGTCTACTTTTTTATGCAACTAAGTCATTTTCTCTATAAAAAAAAAAGCTCTTAATATTTGTTTACAACAATAATAATAACATACGTAAAGAAATTTCACAAAATAAAATCTAGAAAGGATGAAATATACACAATCTTATTCTTATATTGAAAATATAAAATTATTTTCAATAGATCATCAATTCAAGTAAAATATACCAAAAGAAACAGTAAAAATAATGACAGCATTAATAATTAATATGAAACCAAAAAAAAGAAATAGTAGTAAAATTGAGATCCAAAAAAATAAAAAATAACATATAAATAATAGCATCATTAAACCGATGGTCTGCAGGGATTATAGCAGAATCACTCCGAGATCAATGAGATTCGAATTTTTAAAAAATAACTAGTATTTTCTTCAAGAACAAACTTTTTTGATTATTAATAATTATATTGATTGAATTTTGAAAACCTTTTGAATTTTAAATTAAATAAACACTTATATTATGCCTCTTTTCAATACTAACCAATCAACCATTAACTAAGCTAACAATTAATTTGTCATGTTAGAAGTACCTCATCTAATTCCTATCATTTACGCGTGGACTTCCTACTAACTATGTTTCCATTCCTTCTTTACATATTCGTAAGTTGAACTTAATTCCTTCAAACCCTCGTTAATAAATTCATTAGAAAAATAATGTATGTGTTAATTATTATTATTTTATATATCTTGCTTTGTTATAACAAAATGAACAAGATGATAAAAATGCAAGGAATTCAAAACAAACTGTTAGGTTGTGGAGCGTGATTAATATTTGATGTACTGTCATATATTAATGTTCACGCGGTTCAATCCAAATTTTAGGCTGTACTGTTCATTCTCCATTTATTCTGTGTAACTGTTTATACTCTGAATTATTAATATATACCTCACAGCAGTGAAAGTTTATCCACGGGTTGTTACTACGAACTATTGGTTTCTCTCTTTCTCTCTCTAGATCTCTCATCTCTCTCTCGAAAGTTCTTGTTTCTTCATTCATCAAGTGTGTGTGTGTGTGGATTCGATCCTAACAACTTGTTTGGCTTAGAGGCACGTTAGTACGTTTCTTGAAGATAGTTAGAGTGTCTCCCACGAGCAACCGGAAGAATAAATAACAATTCTATCTTCAGGATTCAATAAGCCACAAAACAAGTAGCATTCAAGAATGTTGCTCTTCTATTCTTGAATTGGTAATTTCACATTTTGATTAATGTCTCACAAGTGTTTTTCAAGGGAAAGTATTTTTTTTGAGTGCATATCTTTTCAACAAAAAGAAACTCAATTTATAGGACAAATGTTTTACAAGAAAAAGACTTTTAATTAAATAGAATTTTTTATAGGGTCATGAATTGAAAATAAAACTTATCTTTCAAAAAATCCATAACATAGAATTAAAAAGTCTCTTTCAAATTCCTATAACATAGAATTAAATACAAAAGAATATTACAACTCACATTCATGTATTTTGTTCTTTCAAAACTTTTTAACGGATGAGTTTTGTTTCAAAATTAATTGAAACACTAACTCTTACAATTCCCCACTTGTTTCAAGAAATTTTTATCTTTGAAAATTCAAAAAATATTTTGAGACATTAATCTAGAACATGCATCAATAATAGTGTCTTTTGGACTTGAACCATTAGCTAGTGAAGGTTTTCCAAATCATTAACTACTTAGTGAACGAATTTCGAACTAAGTGATTCATTAAATGCAATAGAAAAATACTCCACGCATATCACTATGTTTCATTGAAAATCGAAAACCTTTGACACCTTACTTCCATGTGCCTGAATCCTTTTAACCAAGTGCTTTAAGATTTTTCTATTAAAATCTTATTGAAGCGGCCTCCACTTCGCACTTAATGCGGTGAATTCATCAAGAATAACTTTGCATACTCCGATCAAATAGTCTATAAATTTCATTAAGAATAATTAATCTCATCCTCCTTTACAACAAAGTATCGGTAAATCTATCAAGAGTATTCCTACACACTCCAATCGAAATCGATGTATAGACTTATTAAGAGAATATAATCTCATCCTTCTCTTTAATAGGAATATTGAAAAAAATTATCAAGAGTTTTCTTACTAATTCCAACCGTGATCAATCTTATAATTTAATTTAGAGAAAAGAATCTCAATCATGGACATCTTCTTATTTCATTTTATTTTAAAAATAGAAATTTATTGATGTGCTTCGCAATTGTAACTTATATTGTTTTTCCCTTTGAACCTAAGATTACATCATTAGGTAGGAATACCATAATGTACAATTAATTACAACAGACTATACTTCCATCCCATTACAAGTTTCCACCACTAACTCTTTGCCTAACCTTTTTGACAAGGAATCCACTAAATTAAACCTGAACTCCACATATTGAAGCGATATCACACCTTCCTCCAATAATCTTCTCACATGATTGTGTTTGAGACGAACTTGTCTTGACTTGCAATTGTAGCGATCACTTGAAGCTCGAAATATAATAATTTGATTGTCAAAAAAGATATTTAAAGGTGGTACTAGATTACTCTACAAAGGAATATCTATCAGCACTGATCGCATCAAATCAACTTTTTCTCCAATAGAAGACATAACTATAAATTCTGACTCTATGGTTGAATGAATAATACATGTCAGCTTCTTTTATTTCCAGGAGATCGTTGCTCCAACAAAGAAAAGATCCAAGCAGTAATAAATTTAGAGTCATTCAGATCAGAATTTCAAGTAGCATCACTATAACCTTCAAGAACAATTAAAAATGTAAAATAATGTAGGCCAACATTAATTGTACCGTTTAGGTATCTTAAAACAGGAATCAAAATCATTTCAATGTTAAACTCCATGATTACTAGTAAACTCTCTCAATGTTCCTATTGCGTAACTAATATCCGACCTGGTATAATGCATGACATACATAAGACTCTCAAACAATATGAGAACATGTCAACTGATCGAGAACATCACCAGAGTTCCCCATTAGTTTGATGCTAGGATCAAATGGTATAGGAGCGAGTTTGTCATCAAACAGACCAAATATTTTTAGTAATTTCTCAATATAACTTGATTAAGTAAGAGTTAAGCTATTCGCTGATCTCATGATTTTAATGCCCAAAATTACATCAGCTTCTCCAAGATCTTTCATTTTAAATTGAGAAGCTAGAAATATTTCATTTGTTTGACTTTTTTAATATCAGTTCCAAAGATCAACATATCATCTACATAAAGACATATTATAACACCATATGTATTTTGAAATTTACTAAATATGAAAATATCACCACCGTTGATTGAGTAGACATTAGAAATTATTACTCCTCTAAATTTTTCATTCCATTGTTTTGGTGCTTGCTTTAATCCATTAAGACATTTAAAAAGCTTACGAACTTTATGTTCTTTACCAGGAATGACAAATCATTCTGGTTTTTTCATGTTAACTTCTTCATTTAGAACTCCATTCAGAAATGCAGTCTTTACACCCATTTGATATATTACCAGACTATGAATTGCGACTAAAACAATCAAGAGTCTAAGAGAAGTCATCCGAGCTACATGTGCAAAGCTATCAAAATAATCAATATCTTTCAATCGAGTAAAACATTTTGCTATCAAGCGAGCTTTGTACTTTGTACTTATCTAAGGTACCATTTTCAATTGCATTCTTTCTAAAGATCCATCTACAACTGATAAACTTACATTCACGAGGGAGGTCTGATAAAATCCATATATTTTTTATATAATAGAGTGCATTTCATCATCAATAGCTTCATGCCAAAACGAAACATCATGTGAAACCGTTGCTTCAACATAACTTTCAGGATTCCTTTCAACTAAATAGACTTGAAATTTGGTCCAAAGTCTCTTAGTTTGACTGATCTATGTCCTGTTGACTTTCTTTCAAAGGTTCAACTATTTCATTTAAGAGTAGACATAGAAGAACTTGTATTTTGTTTCAAATAATTCTTTTTTCTTAGGAAATATATGCTCACAAAAGGTAGCATGCAACGATTCAATAATTTTGTGAGGGCTTGGAGTCTCAATATTCAAAAATCTGTAAGCCATACTGGTTTGTGAATAACCAATAAATACACAATCTTATTGAAATGTTGATATGGTAATCTACATGAACCAAACAACCCGTACTTTAAAATAATTTATATTTGACTTTCGATTCTTTCAAAGTTCATATGGAGATGAATCATGTTTCATGGAAGGGATTCAATTCAAAATATGACATGAAGAAAATAAGGCTGCAATCCACAAGTTTTCAGTGATATCAGATCCATAAAGCATAGACTTAACAATTTCAATGAAAGTTCTATTTTTTATTTTTGCTACACCATATTTTTGTGGTGTATAAGACATATTCAATTGTTTCTCAATGCCTTCTTTTTCACAAAAAATCAATAAAATCTTTTTTAAATACTCTCCACCTCTGTCATATCTAATTGATTTAATCTTCAAACTCAATTTATTTTCAACTTCTGCTTTATATGTTTTAAAAGTCTCAAGTCTTATCTTTTGTTTTTGATGAAAAGACATATGTATACCTTGAGTAATTGTCAATGAAATTGATAAATTATTCTTTCCATGACGTGATCAATAATCCATCTCACAAATATCAGTGTGGATTAACACCAAAGTGAGGATATCCTTTCAACAAACTTAAAAGATTTCTTTGTTATTTTACATTTGCTACAAATAATATACTTAGTAACCTGATCCTCTCCACAATCTTGAATTAATCCATATTTCACCATAAGTTGAATGGATCTAAAATTCACATGGCCAAGACGTTCATGCCATAAATCTAAAGACTCCACAACATAAGCAAAAATATTTCATTTTCAATATTGAGTTTGAACATGCCATTTGTAACATAACCTTTTTCCAACAAACATGCCTTGTTTAGACAAAATAAATTTATATGCCTAAAAAATTATTTCAAACCATGCTTTGAAAGAAGCATACCTGACACCAAGTTCTTTCGAATATCAGGAACACACAATACGTCTATCAATGTGACCATTTTTCCGGAAGTGAATTTCAATTCAATAGTTCCTTTTCCCAAAACCTTAGCAGAGGATGAGTTTCACATATGAAAATTTTTTAATGCCTCACACTGATTCATAGGTTGTGAAAGAATTTTGATTGCATGATATATGAGGAGTTGTACCAGTGTCTATCCAATGTTCCCCTTGATCACCTACTACAAATGCTTCTGTGACCATCGCCACAAGTTCATGTTTTGTATTGTTATTTGACCTTTCTTTCTTCTTTTAAGCTTAAGAATTTACAATCATGTGCATAGTGACCAATTTTATGAAAATGATTACATTCATTCGACTTATAATTGAAATTAGTACGCTTAAAATTTTTACTCTTCATTGCATTAAAAAAGTTATTATTGGCAGGTTCCTTCTTGATCTTTTCTTCCACCACATGAGCTTTCATGATGGGTTTCTTCAAAAGGTAATTGTCATGGTATCGTTTCTCTTGTTCAATCTGCAAGTGCTGAAATAATTGCTCAAGAGTCAGATCTTCCTTCTTGTGTAAGAGTTTGCTTCTGTACTCCTTCCAAGATTGAGGAAGTTTTGAGACAATAACACCAACATGAAAGTTTTCATCAAGGGAAATTTCTTATGTAGCAATTATATTAGCTATATATTGAAATTCTTATACTGACTTGTTATCAACTATTTTGAACTCCATATAATTTAAATTAAGAATTTCTTTGAATTTGCCTCTTCTACTAAATGAATAGATTTAAGAGTATCCTTAATCTCCTTAGAAAATTTGCACTTAATATAGTATTATCATAATATTTATTAGACATTCTTTTGAAAATATAATTCTTGCATAAGTAATCATCATCTTGCGATTTGACAATTTGTTCTTTAATTAAAGTAGCCTCGTCCGTTGCTACCTTAGAATTAGGAGCCTCAAGACAAGGTTTCTCAAGACATATGTCACTTTTAATCGTCTTAAAAAAATTCCATAATTCGAAGCCATCTAGGAAAGTCTTTGCCATCAAATATTTCAAAATTAAAATTAGGCAAATTCAGAACACTGTTTGGCATTGATGTGGATTCCATCGAGACAACTATCTTCAAATTGTTAGAACAAATGAACAATATGATAAAAATACAAGGAATACAAAACAAAGCTTGCTTGGTTTTGAGGAACATTAATACGTTTCTTGAAGATACTTGGAGTCTCTCGCACGAGCAATCGGACGAATCAATAATAACTCTATCTTCGGGATTCACTTAATCCACAAAACAAGTAGCATTTGAGAATGTTGCTCTTCTATTCTTGAATTGGTGATTTCACCTTTTGATTAATGTCTCACAAGTGTTTTTGGGAAAGTAATTTTTTTTAGTGCATATCTTTTCAACCAAAAGATACTCAATATAAGACAAATGTTTTGTAAGATAATGACTTTTAACTAAATAAAATTTATTATATGTTCATGAATTGAAAATAAAACTTATCTTTCAAAATCCATAACGTAGAATTAAAAAGCCTCATTCAAAAAATTCATAACATAGAATTAAAAAGCCTATTTCAAAATCCTATAATGTAAAATTAAAGACAAAAGAATGTTACAACTCCCGTTGTTGTATTTTGTTATTTCAAAACTTTTAAGGATGAATTTTGTTTCAAAATTCATTGGGACACTAACTCTTACATGCTTTGTATTTCTTTAATATGTATCTTTATTTAATTATACACTCTATTTGATATTATTTTATGCATAGTCAACTAGAAACTTTGGTATAAGCTTAGTGTGTACAAAATCAAAACAGAATCCACCAATCTACAAATGAAATCAAACCGACAAAATCAGATTAAGGGTTTGGTTTAGTATCGAAAAAGAAAATCGGACTATACTTGGGTTGATTCGATTTTAACTAAAAAAATGTCAACTCGAGATCAAACAAACCCAATATTATATATAAATTTTTCATTTTTTTAAAAATATAAAACTATTTATTTTGATGTAATTTCTGAATATGACTTATATGTTTTCATAATTTTTATGTTTTAACATATTTTATCAAATTTTTTTGAGACGTAGAATTTTGAATGGTTCAAAAAATGTTATCATCAATACATAATAGTAAATCTAGTAAAGCTCAATTCAAAATCAAATCAATACTAATGCTAACAAAATAAATTAATTCAACACTACAATGACAATATGTTGAATATTTGTTCTTTAGTTTGACAATGGTTTAGACATTTAAGACACATAACCTAATTTGAATTTTTTCTTTTATGTGTAGTCATGTAATTAATACTTTGTAGACAATAAAATTCTCATCGAGATAAAAAAAAATCAAGAAACGGAAAATTATGCAACAATCATTTAATTATTTAAAGTGTGAGTGTTTTAATCTCAATGATTCCTCTGAATTTGCCTTTTCAGATATAAATGAAGGACTCTTGAACTTTTCTTGAACTTGAACTTGGTCTTGATCTTGAACTTGAACTTTAATCTTGATCTTTATCTTGAACTTTATCTTGATCTTGATCTTGATTTTGAACTAGAACTTGATCTTGAATTCTAGTTGAATTTAAGGGCTTCGAGCTTGATCTTGATCGTTCTTGAACTTGAACATTCTTGAACTCTCGAATTCTTAAACTTGTAGAGAAATGTGTGACTTTTGATCCACGAGCTTCATCTAGCTTCTTGTTATAGTTCTTGAACTTGTAGAGAAATCCGTGACTTTTGATCCATGAGCTTTCTCTAGATTTTTGTTAGAATTCTTGGCCTCTTTTTTTTTGAATTATGAGGACCCCTATTTATAGTTTAGAATAGAGGAGTCGTGCTTCGATCAATCAAATTAAAGTGACATGACATATGATCTTTATGGAGAGGGCTTTAATTAAATCCATATTTATTAGATTTAAATAATTAACTCAATTATATTCATCCATAATATTTATCTGAACCAATATATACATTAATTAAATATAATTCAAATCATTTTATAAATATATATTTAATAAAGTTTAAATGATTAGAAATGCCCCTTTTTCAAGTCTTGTCGATATATTTTATCTTTCAAATCCTAGGCTTGAAGAATTTGAAGACTTCAACTTGTAGACTCTTCAACCTGCAAATTTGAAGAATTTGAAGACTTCAACTTTCATACTTAGAGATTTTGAAGACTTCATCTTGAAATAATTTCTATTTATAGGGTCTTGCCCCTATCGAGTCACCACCATTTGGTGCAGTCTGAAGTTTGTACTCAAAATTTTAACTTTCATGAGACATATCAAGTGGGAACATTTGGTTTTCTTGACACTCATGCAACTGATCTTAGAATATGCTTCTAAGTGTCTACGTACCTCAATGCATAAGATAAAGTTACAACATAGTTCTGGGAGAGTATTTTTTGTGTGTCGTACACAATTTATACTCTTGCCAGTTGAGAATGACATGCAATTTAGACTCTTACCTTAAAGAGAATTTTAACTTGAAGATTTAGCTCAAATTTAAAGAGATTTATCACATATACTTTAGGCTCATGTTAAGAAGCATTTTAACTTAAGTTTTAGCTCAAATATAAAGAGCTTTATGATATACAATTTAGGCTCGTGTTTAACTTGAAGATTTAACTCAAATTTAAAGAGATTTATGATATACATTTTAAGATTGTGTCTAAAGGAGCGTTTAATATTGAAGATTCAACTCAAATTTGGAGAGATTTGTGATGTACAATTTAGGCTCGTGTCGCAGGGATTATTTTAACTTGAAGATTAAGCTCAAATTTAAAGAGCTCTACGATATACAGTTTAGGATAGTGTCCCAAGGAGCATTTAAATTTGAAGATTTAACTCAAATTTGAAGAGCTTTGAGACATACAATTTAAGCTCTTGTTTCAAGGATCATTGTAACTTTCATTTTAAGCGTTGTAGCTTGCAGTTTAACCTTATTCGTTAAGGAGCGTTTCGATATACATTGACTCTTCAAATTGATCTTCAAATTCAGATCTTCCCCCACTTTGATATTCTTCTATATCTTCATCTTCATGAGGTTCATAGATAGGAGATCATTAATGTAACACTCCAGAAAATTTTTTGAACTAAGACTTGAGCCGCTCATCGTAGTGAGTGACACGTACCAAGAAATTGAAAATTATTAGGTATTAAGGTCAGTTAACTAGATTTAGCAACTTGAGTTCCAAAAAGAATTAAATCAGAAATAGAAAAATCTGAAATTTTACAAGTTAGGTTAAGTATGAGTTTTGGGTATACTTCAAACAACCATAACTCTTAGCACATAATTAGTTAGGTCTGATACAATATACCATAGGAAAAATCTTTGAATTATATTTCTAACTCTACCTAGTTAGCTAAGCTTCAAGTTCGGATGAGTGATATATGAACTTTTGAAGTTAAATTGTCCAGTTAAGGAAAGTTCTGAAAATAGTGAGGGGTATTTTGGTCATTTCCTTGCCCAACCTGATTTAATTTATTTTTACTAATATTAATTTAGGGGTATAATCCTTTTAGGTTCAGTTTTATAATCCTAAAATACGCCTAGGGGTTTAGTTGAGATTTCAAGAAGAGAAAAGAAGAGAAAAGAGGAGAGGATCAAGCATTTGTCGAGATTTTTGCGTCTTTTTGCAGAATTTCGGGTTTAATCACTTAGAGGTATGTAAGATTCTATAGTGTTGGATTTTTTCAACTGCACACCAACAATGTTATTTTCACCGTAATTCGATTCTAAAAAATTTTAAGGATTCAAGTTCTTGATAGGTGTTCTTGAGATTCATTATAGATCTTGTCTTGTTGGTGTTTTGATGATTTCTTGAGATGAAAGTGATTGTTTAAGGTGTTGTTTTGAGTGTATTAGTATTAACTTAGGTCGGTTAATTGAATTTGAGGAAACTTTAGAAAAGAGATCGATTAAAAGCGATTTAGGTTCAGAAAATGAGAGGCGTAATTCGTCGAAACATTGCCTTGGGAGAGGCTGGCGCAGCGCGTCCCAGATGCTGTTAGGGGCTGGTTCCCCGCACCCGAAACGTGCCAGGGTCACTTGCCTTTACTCCTTTTCCTTCGGTTGTCCCGTTTTAGGTAATTTAAAGTGTATCTTCACTCCTTTTGATTCTAAACACTTACAAATCATTCATAATATGAATAATAATCTTGAATTAATAATTCAAATTCAACGTAAAGTTAAGATTAAGTTTTGAGAGTTGTTCCAAACCTTTTGAGATAGTCTCTTTGAGTCCTTTTGAGGAGTCTTCTGCAACTTCTAGTAACTTATTCAAGATTCGAGCAAGTGAGTATAAGAATGAAAAGAATGTATTCATGAATCTACTTTGTCATCATAAGATCCTATGTCATGAACCAAAACTTTTGAATTAATAATTCACATTCAAGAGAGAGAGAGAGAGAGAAAGAGAGAGAGAGAGAGAGAGAGAGAGAGAGAGAGTTAAGAGTAGTGTTTACAAAATCTTTTGAGTTCAATTGTGAATCCTTTGAGGTAAACCATTGATTTGAACTAAGCTTTGTGGAATTAAGTAGGAGAATCAGAAGATTTGTATACATGAGTTCCATATAGTTACATAGACCTTCGAGTCGAGTCGTTCATGTCCATAACTCCCACATGAGTTCCATAAATTGAGTATCACTGAGAAGAGTAGTATCTCCAAGTTCTACGTCTTGAGTATTGAGCTCCTTATTACTTTTGAGGTTATATTTCTAACCATGGGACAATTACATGTTACCTGTGAAATACTTGAGTTAAATTTTCATGCCCATTATTCTGCATGAACCTTATAAGTCGAACAGTCTTGAGATGAGAAGTACCTTTGAGTTCTCGAGTTGAGTAGTTCATGATCATCATTCTGCATGAACCCTCCAATTTGAAAACCATGAAATCATTCATAAACATGAAATTATGAACCTTGAATCCTTACTTCAATTCATGGAAAGTTGACAATCAAGTCTAGAAGTTAAGAAGCAAGTCAAAGAGAAGTTTATAAAGTTCTCAAAAGTATTTTACAAACGTTTTAACTTTGTTTTAGGATTAAACATTTCAAGTTAAGGTAAGGGTAAAGAGTTGAGTTTACTTCTCAAAAAGCTATAGGGAATTAAGTATTGTCAAAGAATTTATAATTTTTTTTTCATATTTAAGATAAGACAAAACTGAGGTTTCTAAAAGAGTTTTGAACAAGAAAAGGGAACATCGATTCCAAGGGAGCTTCTAAACCTAAGTGTTGAGCAATTATATAAACCTAAAGAAAGAAGTTATTTTAAAAACACATGAACTAAGTACATTTTAGGGAGTTGTACTGAGCACCGATATGGGATGCGAGTTCATAATAACTCAAGTCTCCATAAACCATGTAGCCTTCATGAGTATTAGTGGGTCATACTTTTTAGATGATCACATAAGTTAAGATAGTGGATCCACTAAGTTAAGCGTTCGATATGACAACAAAGTATAGGACAGTTTTGGCAGCTTGCGCAAGACTCTTATCATCACTTAGGCTCATAGTGGTGTTTGTCAGTTAGAGAATATCCTAATAAACTATATTACTTTATTATATGAGTAAAGTTTCGTTTTTATTGCATTTTCTTTAATGAACTAAGTTGCTTTTAATGTTTTATAAAGCTTTCTACGTAGCATGAGTATTCTTTCTTTATATTAAGTTGAGTATCCAGTGTTGAGTACCCAGAGTCGAATATCATATCTTTGAGTTGAGTATCTAAAATTTGAGTTAAACATGTAATATTTGAGTTGAGTATCTTGTCCTTAAGTACTTCTGAGTTGAGTAAGTTTGAGTTGTTTTCAGTATCCTTGAGTATTTCTTGAGTTGAGTAAGTTTGAAAAGAGCCATTTTCAAGTTCAAGCTTATGTTATGCTTTAGAATTTCCCTTACATTCTCGTACGTTCCACGTACTGACCCATTTGGCCTGCATCTTCTCATGATGCAAACACAAGTGCTCAGGATCATCAACAGGAGATTCATTGATACATCCACGAGTTCAAGTTAGCTTTTATGGTGAGTCTCATTGCTTTCGGAGGATTTCGTTTACTTTTCAATTTAGTTAGGATATCGTGGGCCTTGTTCCGACTTCCATATTTATTAGTTTGAGACTTCATCGATAGTTAGTTTAGTTAATAAGTCAACATTATTCATTTATTGTATTAATATTTTATAAACTTAAGTTGACTATTTTATGGCGAGTTTAATATATTATTTTATTCGGATTTAATCTTTAAGTTAAAGCTTGTTTTTGAGTTATTGAGTTTTATTCAGTTTGAAGCTTTTACATGCTTAAGTTAGTCTTCCACTTGTAGTCAGCAAGGATAAGGTTCTCTTGGGGACCAGGAATGGTGCTTGAGTGTCGGCCACGTTTTGGGTGTAGACTCGGTTCGTTACAATTGATATTCTCTTACCATCATGCTTATTCCATGCAATGTGTATGAGTTTTCAACTCTTCAAATTTCTTGGGATTTTATCCTTGCAAGATGTATTGAAGACCTCAATTTATTCCTTGGAAGCACAATTCAATTCCAGAAGTTTCACTAAGGCGATCTTTGCAATTGAGGCTCAAACTTCTCTAGCTATTGATAAATTCAACAACTAGCTCATCTTCACCTAGAGGAGCCTTTGGAAGTTCAATCATACTAATGGCACGTCTTGTGCAATAGAAACAATTGAGGAACTCTTGCTCTAACTGCTCCCAATAATCCATAGAATTTGATTTGAGATATGTGCACCTGTAAAAGACATGTTATTTGAGAGGTCAAACAAACTATTTAATGACATAATCACCATAACATACATCCTAACATCATTGCAAGTTTTAATAAAGTGCTCTATATGTGTTTTGATATTTCCTTTTCCATCAAATTGTTGAAGTTTAGAAGGTTGATAACCCTCAGGCATTTTCAAGTTATCAATTCTTTGTGTATATAACTTTGCATATGTGGGAGAAAATTTGGATGAGGACTCAGATTTGTCTTTGAAAACCTTTATGATAAAGTTCTCCAATTGATCAATGAGAATCAAACCTCCAGCTGAGAAATGAATCTTTTTGATCGTTGATTTCTTTATGCAACACTCCTTCGTCTTGAATTCTAGAAAGCTTTAAATATTCTAGACTCGATCTTCTTTCGATCATGTTATCCATCTTATTTGTTATCTTGGAAAGTCTAGCATCTTTTTCGTGAGCACACTTTGTCAAGCCTTCAATTGCTTTAGTCATTCTTCCATAGTGCAAGCCATTTGATATTCTTTTATGCTTAAAAATTTGAGATGAGAGGTAGAGATTGTCCCATTGGGTGTGTTAGAATTTGTAGACGATAAAATTTGCGTCAATATAATAATATTTATAAAAATCATAATCACTAAATGAAAAATTATGCATTATAATCATTTTGTTGATATAAAGTGTGAGTGTTTCACTATCTATGATTCCTCTGAATTTGCCTTTTCGATATAATTAAAGGGGTCTTGAGCTTGATCTTTAATTTGTCTTGAACTTGAATTTGATCAAGATCTGAAACTTGAACTTTATCTTGATCTTGATTTTGAACTTGGAATTTATCTTGATCTTGACTTCTAGTTGTATTCAAGAGCTTCGAGGTTAATCTTGAATCCGGTGGTCTTGATCTTGATTGTTCTTGAACTTGAACGTTCTTGTACTCTCAAATTCTTAAGCTTGTAGAGAAACTGTGGCTTCTGAATCATAAACTTTCTCTAGATTCTTCTTAGAATTCTTTTTCTCTGTTATGAATGATAATCTATACACATATTTTAAAATAATATGTACACGTATTTTCCCAAATAAACCAATACAATATATTTATAGACCCATTAATACAAAGAAACCAATTTAGTATATTGTTACCTTTCTCAACCAATAAAAAATAGTAGTAATAATACGAAACCACCTCAGTAAATAAAAAGATTATAAAAAGTCAATATCTAAGGACCCATGAGATTCAACCTAAGCAACACTCAGGGGAAGCAAAAACATGAGTGCTTGAAGACCACCTAAGCGAATCATCATCACCTTAAAAACAAACCAATCATTAATGGAAAGAGAAATAAGAATATAACTTGAAGATGATGTCAAACATAACTTAAATTAACCCTTCAAATGCAACAGATATGCAAAATATTCGTAAAGTACACAATGTCTAAAGGATGCGATCAGTTGAGACACATTTGGATGTTCTCATATAGAAAATGATTGGGCTTGATAATACTTTGTTGCCCGACAGAAACAAAAAATTCCCTCCAGAAGCCTCCTGTTAAATTTGTCTTAGATCTTTTGAGTTGGCGAAGAATCCACAATATCATTTACCATGACTAAGAATTTAACTATAGAGATACAAAACTTAAACCCCTGAGCCACTTTTACCCTAACACCCAACCCTCCCACAGACATGATGATGTAGTCCAAAAATACCACATTCACGCGATCATATGCTTTCTAGAGGTCCAACTTGAATAAAATTGTCGTCTATCCCTTTTTCCTTCTAGAATTAATCACCTCATTTGCTACAAAGCCCTATCCAATTTTTTTTGCCTTGTACAAATGCATTATGGGAAGCATACTATCAAAATCCAACACATTATTTTGTCGGTTGGAAAGCACTTTATAAAATATCTAATTGATGCTTGATTACACTCAATTACACTTTATTCAATACTAAATGTAGGCGATCAAAATATTATATAAGCCCAATGAAGGGTTGGGGTCAATTCAGAAGAAATGATACGGTAGAGAATTAAATTATGAAGTGAAAGACATGTTCTAATAAGTAGTAGGAATAGAACTTATCAAAACCATTTAAAATAAATCAAAGTGGTTGACAACTAGTGTCAGATGGGGGATAATGTTTGTCAATTAACATTTACGAAAACAAGGGAGTAATCAAGTAGAAGAGGTATACTTGGGGATGTGATAAATTAATTGCCAATTTCTCCCTATGAGTGATTACTAATTATTAAAAGTCACTGAATCTTCGTGGGTAGGCTAGACTTTAGATGTAATATCAATCTCTCTATTAACTATCACAAATCAAGTGAGTTTTTTTAACCTGTAACACCTCCAAAACGACTTAGGTGATACTAGATCCTAGCACTCGTGTCTTGATGTTTTGAGGTCTTAAAATGTTTATAATGAGGTTAGGAGGCAGTTTTTAAAGTTTTTTGAAGTTTGGAGGTCAAACGTCCAAAAACGTTCATGATGTTCGAAAGGTTTGCCTTGAAACGTCCTTGTGTGTCTTAGTGTGTTTCATTGAGTTTTATGTGTTCGTTTTTGATGAAATTGATGTGATAGGTCCTAAACTTGTATATGAACATATTCAAGTTGGAAACGTCCAGGAAAAATTCCCAAAGGACCAACCAAGGGGTCCTTGAGGAGGACCCCTCTTGATTCTAAAAACTGCCTAAGGAAGTCCCACCTACGGAGGGCAATCGACGCCCAGTAGGCTGGTCGACGCCCCGTAGGTGGTGGGAGTTGATGGATACATACACTACGGAGTTTATTCTCCCATTTTCCGGGATCTGTCCCAAACGATGCTGAATAGCACGAGCCGTCGGTGGGACACTCCCAGTAAGCGCTGGCCGTTGATTGGAGGCCCGTAATGCTGTAATATTTCGGCCAAGGCTAGGGGCAATTGAATAATTTGCCTAGCATTCCTAAAATTAGTTGGACGGTTCCTTAGGGTCATTTTAGGTATTTTAAGTGGGTTTATAAGTCTTAAACACTTAGATGAATTCACTTTTCAAAATCAAACCCACCAAATCCCTAAAGAACTTTTTTGAACTCCATTGTAGAGAAAACTCTAGATAGAGCTTGTATTGAAGATTATTGGTGATTTATCCATTATTACTTCATCAAATTCGTGGTCCAGAATCAATTGAAGTATGTTCTTCATCCTTGAATCTCTTTTCTTCAAGGAGCCAAACTTCAAAGTGATTTCAAAAGCCTTTCAAAGATGATTGTTCTATTTTGATATCTAGCCATGGGTTCTTGTGTAACGACCTGTTTAGTCGTTTTGAGCAGCAGATTTTATTTCTGGAAAACTGGCAGAGGCAACATATGCCACGACGGATCGTCATGGTCACGACGGACCGTCGTGGAGGTCTCGTCCCATGACACTTAGAAATTCTGAAATTGGGTACTGAAAATCGACTCTCTGAATGCCACGACGAAATGGAAGGACAGACCGTCTCAGGCACGACGGCCCGTCACAGGACTTTTTACTAAAATCAAGTCTCTGACCCTTGCGACGGACAGCAGGACGGACCGTCGCAGGCACGACGGCCCGTCACGGGCTGCGTAATCCCAGGCGGGGTCGGATTTCTGATTAAATAATTTAAGGGGCGTTTTGGACAATTTCCTGCTTTAATTATAAAGTAATGGGTTAATGTTAATAAGTCTAATTACTTGAGGGATAAAAGAGGTAACCTTAAGTTAATTAGTGGATTATTAGTGCCATCTTTTAAAAGTTAATTATATGATAATTAGGGTAAAAGAAAGAGGGTTTGAATAAGAAAAAGAAAAAGAACAGCAAGAGAGAGAGAGGATCGAACGAGAGAAAGAGGGAGAATCGAACGAGAAGAGGAAAACACAAGGCTTGGGAAATTCTTGCTTGATCACTAGTCTTCGGTGGAGGTAGGTTATGGTTTTACACTATTCGTAGTAAACTCTTAATAGCGAATGATATGTGTTGGGTAGTATTATAGAGTCTTCTTTATGCTTAATTGTGTGTATGCATGATATGATTTTACATATATATATGATTGTGATGAAACAAGCATGATGAAGCTATTGAATCCCAAATCTTGATAAAAACCTAATCTCTTGTTAATGATGATGCCTTGATATAAAAGAAGGCTTGATGAATTTAATAGAATGAGATTAGTGGATCGGAGTGTCACGTACTGACACATAGAATTAGTGGGACGGGTGTCACGAACTGACACGTAGATGTAGGGGATCGGAGTGTCACGTACCGACACATAGAATTAGTGGGACGGGTGTCACGAACCGACACGTAGATGTAGGGGATCGGAGTGTCACGTACCGACACATAGAATTAGTGGGACGGGTGTCACGAACCGACACGTAGATGTAGGGGATCAGAGTGTCACGTACCGACACATTGAATTAGGGGATCGGAGTGTCACGTTCTGACACATAGTAGTAGGGGATCAGAGTGTCACATTCCGACACATAGTAGTAGAGGATCGGAGTGTCACGTACCGACACAAGAGGAATAAAGATAATGAATCTTTAAAGATGATAATATACTCAATCTAAAGAACATGTATCCCAAATGAGTATGGTATGGAGGCTTGAGTCCTCACAGATATGTTCGGTGATGCTATAAATGATGTTTGTACTTGTTGCTATCACATGTTAAGAATATTAGTTGGTTTTATGATGTTATCTGAGATATATTGCTTTCTATTTTGAGTTGGCCGATGATATCTACTCAGTACTTGTGGTTGTACTGACCCCCTACTTTTATGTTTTCTTCTTGTATATTGTGGTATGCAGCAAACGTGCCGTCATCTTCGACTCAACAGTAATTCTAGCCAGTCTTCGTCACACCGGATCTTCAGGGTGAGCTAATGCTTCTAGCTTGGACTGGATCTCCTTCCTCATGTCTTGATGCCTTGAAGTTTCGTCATAGACTAGCTTTTATTTGTTTTAGCTTCTTAGAATACTCTTAGTTTAGTAAATTGATCATAGATGTTCTTGTGGTGATGACTTCCAGATTTTGGGGAAATAATAGATGTTGAATTTTAGAAGTTATTGAATTGTCTTTTATTTATGAGTTTAAGTCTTCCGCATTGCTTTATGTTGATATTAAATTGAAATGATAAGGTTTAGATTGGTTGGTTCGCTCACATAGGAGGGTAAATGTGGGTGCCAGTCGCGGCTCGGTTTTGGGTCGTGACAAACTTGGTATCAGAGCATTAGGTTCGTTGGTCTCATCACACAAGAACAGGTCTAGTAGAGTCTTAAAGAACGGTAGGGGGACGCCTTTACTTTTCTTTGAGAGGCTATAAGACTTTAGGAAAACTCCATTCTTTCTTTCTTTCTTTCGTGCTATTACTTGGATCCAATTGGTATCTAGGTGATACAAATTGGTATCTGACCATCTTCACTCTATTTCGCAGATGGTTAGAACTAGAGCAACGACTACGCCAACATCAACATCGGCAAGACAAGATGCATCTGAGCCAACCGCTGAGACTGTAGCTCAAAGAGAAGCAGTGGCAAGAGGCCGCGAAAGAGGTCATGGGAGGACGTCCTCTAGAGGACGAGGACGAGCACCTAGCCCATCTGGTACTAGGGCGGTGACTCCTCCACCGACTGAGGAAGTAGTAAGAGAAGGGGAGGATGGGGAGAATGAACAAGTGCAGAATGAGGAATTGCCACCCCAACCTACCCCAGAAATGATCAATCAGGTTCTCGCTTATCTTAGTGGGTTGTCTGATCAGGGTCAGGCACCTCCAGTGTTTTCTGCACCAACACCTCCGGTTTCAGAAGTACAACATGCAGCCACTATGGCTCCTCGTATGGATGCCTCATTGGACATAGGCACGTTTCCACGCTTGACTACTGGGCCTATAATGACGAATGATCAGCATGAACTTTTCAGTAAGTTCTTGAAATTGAAACCTCCAGTCTTCAAGGGTGCAGAATCTGAGGATGCTTACGATTTTCTGGTCGACTGTCATGAGCTACTACACAAGATGGGTATAGTAGAACGGTTTGGTGTTGAGTTCGTGAGTTACCAGTTTCAAGGGAACGCCAAAATGTGGTGGCGGTCACATGTTGAGTGTCAACCAACAGAGGCACCACCTATGACTTGGGCCTCATTCTCTAGCTTGTTTATGGAGAAGTATATCCCCCGGACTTTGAGGGATAGGAAAAGGGATGAGTTCTTAAGCCTAGAGCAAGGTAGGATGTCGGTCAACGCATATGAGGCTAAGTTTCGTGCACTATCCAGAAATGCCACCCAACTTTGTTTCAGTCCACAAGAGCGGATTCGCCATTTTGTGAAGGGGTTGAGATCAGAGTTGCGAATTTCAGCTTTACAGGTAGCGGCCATAGCGAAATCTTTTCAAGAAGTAATAGACTTCGTAGTAGAGGTGGAAGGAGTGAAGCCAGATGAATTCACCATGGCATCGACATCAAAGAGGTTTCGAAAGGGAGGTGAGTTTAATGGTTCTTACTCTAGAGGACAGGGTTCCGGAGGTTACTCAGTTCGACCCATTCAGTCTTCACTACAGACGGTAGTTGGGGGTCCACCTCAGATCGTTCAACACTTCTCTGAGAGACCTATGCCTGACTCTAGAGAGTGTTATGGATGTGGGGAGACTGGACATATTAGGAGGAATTGTCCCAAACAGAGTTATAGACCCTCAATAGCTAGAGGTAGAGGTGGTCATGGCAGAGGCCGTTATTCTGGAGGGCGTGGTGGCCGAGGTAATGGTGGTCACCAAAACGGCCGGGGTGATGGGCAAACTGGAGCCACTACAACACAACATGGTAGGGGCAACGGACAGACAAGTAATGGGGCCCATTGTTATGCTTTCCCTGGGAGATCGGAGGCGGAGACATCTGATGCTTTCATCACAAGTAATCTTCTGGTTTGTGATTGCATGGCTTCTGTATTGTTTGATCCTTGATCCACATTTTCTTATGTATCTTCCTCATTTGCTAATGGTCTAAATTTACATTGTGAATTACTTGATATGCCTATTCGTGTTTCTACTCCGGTGGGTGAGTCTGTGGTAGTTGAAAAGGTATATAGGTCTTGTTTGGTGAACTTTGTGGGGAGCAACACTTATGTAGATTTGGTTATCTTAGAAATGGTTGATTTTGATGTAATTCTGGGTATGACTTGGCTTTCTCCGCAATTTGCGATCTTGGATTGTAATGCTAAAACGGTGACGTTAGCCAAGCCTGGGACAGATCCGTTAGTGTGGGAGGGTGACTACACTTCCGATCCGGTGCGTATAATCTCCTTTCTTCGTGCTAAGAAAATGGTTAGTAAAGGGTGTTTAGCTTTCTTGGCACATCTCAAGGGTGACACTACCCAAGTACCTTCGATTGAGTCGGTTTCGGTGGTCCGTGAGTTTCTTGACGTGTTCCCTGCAGATCTTCCTGGTATGCCACCAGATAGGGATATTGACTTCTGTATTGATCTTGAACCGGGTACTCGCCCCATTTCTATACCCCCTTATAGAATGGCTCCCGCGGAGTTAAGAGAATTAAAAGCCCAACTTCAAGAGTTGTTGAGCAAAGGCTTCATTAGACCAAGTGCATCTCCTTGGGGTGCTCCGGTTTTGTTTGTGAAGAAGAAGGATGGGATTTTTTGGATGTGCATAGACTACCGAAAGTTGAACAAGGTGACCATAAAGAACAAGTATCCTCTTCCTCGCATTGATGACTTGTTCGATCAGTTACAAGGTGCTTGTGTCTTCTCTAAGATTGACTTGAGATCCGGTTATCATCAATTGAAAATACGGGCAACGGATGTGCCAAAGACTACTTTTAGAACCAGGTATGGGCATTACGAATTTGTAGTGATGTCTTTTGGTCTTACGAATGCCCCTGCTGCGTTCATGAGTTTGATGAACGGGATTTTTAAGCCATATTTGGATCTCTTTGTGATCGTATTTATTGATGATATACTGATATACTCCAAGAGTGAGAAGGAACATGAGGAGCATTTGAGAATTGTGTTGGAAATGTTGAGGGAGAAAAAGCTTTATGCCAAGTTCTCTAAGTGTGAGTTTTGGCTAGATGCAGTGTCCTTCCTGGGGCACGTGGTTTCCAAGGATGGAGTGATGGTGGATCCTTCTAAGATCGAAGTAGTGAAGAATTGGGTAAGACCTACTAATGTGTCAGAAATAAGAAGCTTTGTTGGTTTAGCCAGTTACTACCGTCGATTTGCCAAGGGATTCTCTTCTATTGCTTCCCAACTGACGAACTTGACTAAGCAAAATGTTCCATTTGTATGGTCGGATGAGTGTGAGGAAAGCTTTCAGAAGCTCAAGACTCTGTTGACTACCGCTCCTATCCTTACCTTGCCAGTGGAGGGTAAGAACTTCATTGTTTATTGTGATGCATCCTATTCTGGTTTGGGTGAAGTACTAATGCAAGAGAAAAATGTGATTGTTTATGCTTCGAGGCAATTAAAGGTGCATGAACGTAATTATACGACCCATGATTTAGAGTTGGCTGCAGTGATGTTTGCATTAAAGCAATGGAGACACTATTTATATGGGGTTAAGTGTGAGGTCTTTACGGATCATCTTAGTCTACAGTATGTCTTCACTCAGAGAGATTTGAATTTGAGACAGAGGAGATGGATGGAACTACTGAAGGACTACGACATCACTATTTTGTATCATCCGGGGAAGGCGAATGTTGTAGCGGATGCTTTAAGTAGAAAGGCGGGAAGCATGGGAAGTCTAGCTCACTTGCAAGCTTCTAGACGCCCATTGGCTAGGGAGGTTCAGACTCTGGCTAATGACTTTATGAGGTTAGAAGTAAATGAGAAGGGAGGATTTTTAGCTTGTGTGGAGGCAAGATCTTCCTTCCTTGACAAGATTAAGGGAAAGCAGTTTAATGATGAAAAATTGATTCGGATTCGAGATAAAGTGTTGCAAGGAGAGGCTAAAGAAGCGAAAATCGATGAGGAAGGTGTTTTGAGGATTAAGGGAAGGGTATGTGTACCCCGCGTCGATGATTTGATCAACACTATTCTGACAGAGGCTCATAGTTCAAGGTATTCGATACATCCGGGTGCAACCAAGATGTACCGTGACCTAAAGCAACACTTTTGGTGGAGTAGAATGAAGCGTGATATTGTGGATTTTATTGCCAAATGTCCAAATTGTCAACAAGTAAAGTATGAACACCAGAGGCCCGGAGGAACACTTCAGAGAATGCCCATTCCTGAATGGAAGTGGGAGAGAATTGCAATGGACTTCGTGGTTGGTCTTCCAAAGACATTGGGTAAGTTTGATTCCATTTGGGTGATTGTGGACAGATTGACTAAGTCTGCTCATTTCATTCCGGTCAAGGTGACTTATAATGCAGAGAAGTTAGCCAAACTTTACATCTCAGAAGTTGTTCGATTGCATGGAGTTCCACTGTCCATCATATCAGATAGAGGTACGCAGTTTACTTAGGGGTGTGCATCGGTCGGTTCGGTTCGGTTTTACATATAATCGGTTCGGTTTATCGGTTTTCGGTTTTAAAATATACTAACCCAATAACAAACCAATAAGAAATTTTTTATCGATTTATTGGTTTTTTATGTTATCGGTTCGGTTTCGGTTAACCCAATAACAAAATGTCGATCAAATAATATATAATAGTACGTATGTTATAATTACATGTTATCAACTTACCGCCAAAACATAATAGAAAACTTTTAATGTTGATCAAATTACTAACATTCACAAACTTGCAAAAGCTATCGCCTACAATTACGAACTAGAATTAAAACTAAAATAAAATATTTTGATAAGACAACCTTGAACAGTTGCTTGATCCACGAGATAATCAACAAAGTTCTCACCAATTTTCTAACCAAAAAATCACATAGCCTAAAAAGCTAATATTGAATCTATTTATGTATTAAATTATGTATATTTAATATTGAGGAAGGGTAAAGTAGTAAATAACTATAGTCTTATTGGGTTATCGGTTTATCCAATAACCCAATAGGAAAAACCGAAACCGACCCAATAATCCAATAATTATTTTTTCTAAACCCATTAAAAACCCAATAACCCAATAACCCAATAACAATAACCCAATAACATTTTATCGGTTCGATTTATTGGTCGGTTCGGTTTTTGCACACCCCTAAGTTTACTTCTAAGTTTTGGAGAACATTGCATGCGAAATTAGGTACTAGGCTGGACCTTAGTACTTCATTTCACCCTCAGACCGATGGTCAGTCTGAGCGAACGATTCAAGTGTTGGAGGATATGCTCCGTGCATGCGTGATAGAATTTGGTGGCCATTGGGATAGCTTCTTACCCTTAGCGGAGTTTTCATACAATAATAGCTATCACTCAAGTATTGACATGGCCCCATTTGAAGCATTGTATGGTAGGAGATGTAGGTCTCCCATTGGTTGGTTTGATGCATTCGAGGTTAGACCTTGGGGTACTGACCTTTTGAGGGACTCGTTAGAAAAGGTGAAATCCATTCAAGAAAAGCTTTTAGCGGCTCAAAGTAGGCAAAAAGAATATGCAGATCGAAAGGTTAGAGACTTAGAGTTCATGGAGGGTGAACAAGTCTTGTTGAAAGTTTCGCCAATGAAAGGGGTGATGCGGTTTGGTAAAAGAGGCAAGCTAAGCCCAAGGTACATTGGTCCCTTTGAAGCACTTAAGCGAGTAGGGGAGGTGGCTTATGAGTTAGCCTTGCCTCCAGGGTTGTCCGTAGTGCATCCGGTATTCCATGTGTCGATGTTGAAAAGATACCATGGGGACGGAAACTACATTATCCGTTGGGATTCAGTTTTGCTTGATGAGAATTTGTCTTATGAGGAAGAGCCTGTTGCTATTTTAGATAGAGAAGTTCGCAAGTTGAGGTCAAGGGAGATTGCATCCATCAAGGTGCAATGGAAGAATCGACCGGTTGAAGAAGCTACTTGGGAGAAGGAGGCAGATATGCAAGAAAGATACCCACATCTGTTTACAGACTCAGGTACTTCCTTTCACTCTTGTTTTTCTTCTCGTGATCGTTCGAGGACGAACGATGGGTAAATTGGTATCTATTGTAACGACCTGTTTAGTCGTTTTGAGCAGCATATTTTATTTCTGGAAAACTGGCAGAGGCAACGGATGCCACGACGGACCGTCATGGTCACGACGGACCGTCGTGGAGATCTCATCCCATGACACTTAGAAATACTGAAATTGGGTACTGAAAATTGACTCTCTGAACGCCACGACGAAATGGCAGGACGGACCATCTCAGGCACGACGGCCCGTCACAGGAGTTTTTACTAAAATCAAGTCTCTGACCCTTGCGACGGACAGCAGGACGGACCGTCGCAGGCACGACGGCCCGTCACGGGCTGCGTAATCCCAGGCGGGGTCGGATTTCTGATTAAATAATTTAAGGGGCGTTTTGGACAATTTCCTGCTTTAATTATAAAGTAATGGGTTAATGTTAATAAGTCTAATTACTTGAGGGATAAAAGAGGTAACCTTAAGTTAATTAGTGGATTATTAGTGCCATCTTTTAAAAGTTAATTATATGATAATTAGGGTAAAAGAAAGAGGGTTTGAATAAGAAAAAGAAAAAGAACAGCAAGAGAGAGAGAGGATCGAACGAGAGAAAGAGGGAGAATCGAACGAGAAGAGGAAAACACAAGGCTTGGGAAATTCTTGCTTGATCACTAGTCTTCGGTGGAGGTAGGTTATGGTTTTACATTATTCGTAGTAAACTCTTAATAGCGAATGATATGTGTTGGGTAGTATTATAGAGTCTTCTTTATGCTTAATTGTGTGTATGCATGATGTGATTTTACATATATATATGATTGTGATGAAACAAGCATGATGAAGCTATTGAATCCCAAATCTTGATAAAAACCTAATCTCTTGTTAATGATGATGCCTTGATATAAAAGAAGGCTTGATGAATTTAATAGAATGAGATTAGTGGATCGGAGTGTCACGTACCGACACATAGAATTAGTGGGACGGGTGTCACAAACCGACACGTAGATGTAGGGGATCGGAGTGTCACATACCGACACATAGAATTAGTGGGACGGGTGTCACGAACCGACACGTTGATGTAGGGGATTGGAGTGTCACGTACCGACACATTGAATTAGGGGATCGGAGTGTCACATTCCGACACATAGTAGTAGGGGATCGGAGTGTCACGTTCCGACACATAGTAGTAGAGGATCGGAGTGTCACGTACCGACACAAGAGGAATAAAGATAATGAATCTTGAAAGATGATAATATACTCAATCTAAAGAACATGTATCCCAAATGAGTATGGTGTGGAGGCTTGAGTCCTCACAGATATGTTCGGTGATGCTATAAATGATATTTGTACTTGTTGCTATCACATGTTAAGAATATTAGTTGATTTTATGATGTTATCTGAGATATATTGCTTTCTATTTTGAGTTGGCCGATGATATCTACTCAGTACTTGTGGTTGTACTGACCCCCTACTTTTATGTTTTCTTCTTGTATATTGTGGTATGCAGCAAACGTGCCGTCATCTTCGACTCAACAGTAATTCTAGCTAGTCTTCGTCACACCGGATCTTCAGGGTGAGCTAATGCTTCTAGCTTGGACTGGATCTCCTTCCTCATGTCTTGATGCCTTGAAGTTTCGGCATAGACTAGCTGTTATTTGTTTTAGCTTCTTAGAATACTCTTAGTTTAGTAAATTGATCATAGATGTTCTTGTGGTGATGACTTCCAGATTTTGGGGAAATAATAGATGTTGAATTTTAGAAGTTATTGAATTGTCTTTTATTTATGAGTTTAAGTCTTCCGCATTGCTTTATGTTGATATTAAATTGAAATGATAAGGTTTAGATTGGTTGGTTCGCTCACATAGGAGGGTAAATGTGGGTGCCAGTCGCGGCTCGGTTTTGGGTCGTGACATCTTGTGTAAAAAGTTTTGAATCATTCTATATTGATCGCATTGATGTTAATTTGATGATTTTAACCTAAAAGCTCTATGAACTCATGCAATTCAAATGAAACCCTAGTTTTGACTATCTTGTGGGTGATTTGATTATGTCATTATACTATTGAATTCTTGTGTAGTTTGATTAGGGTTATTGAATTATGAATCAATCATGTTAGAATTATAATTATGCTGCCCTAAATTGATAAATTAATGTTTTATTATCTCTGATTCACTGTGTATTGTCATTGTTGGGTTTGATTGTAAACTATGGTTATTGGTAAGAGCCTTGGTATATTGTGTTGGATGAATTGACTATGGATTGAAGTTGAGAGATTGGATTAGTGGTATGTTTACCTAACTTTCTTTATATTCTGTAGTGCAGGCCTTAGTTGATACTGATATTTGGTATGGTCCACTTATGGGGGCGATGCTTATGTGCTATACTTGTGATTATGTGGCTTTGTCGGTATTACTTTATGAATTATGAATCAACGTGGCCTTGTCGGCATTACTTTATGTATTATGTATTTATCAGGTTAGAATTTGAATATGTGAATATTGTGAAGGTCTTGATGACTTATGTGTCTATGTGGAGTCAAAGCATGAGTTCTTCTAGTTTATGATGTATGTCTCTAGTAGGCTATAGTGAAGTCATTATGTGTATTACTCGATGTTGAAGTGTGATGTTTCTTAATATATTATATGAGACTTGTAATGACTTAGATTGACGATTATGTAGTAGTGAATAGGGTGACCTATAGATGATATTGGTTATATCTATGAGGTTCTTGAATGATATGTTATATGTGAAGTATATGTGTATGTCTTGTTTTGGTGGATTTGACTCCCTTACTTGATAAATGTACAATGTGAATATGAATTCTTGACTTAGTATGCTAGATCTTCTTAGTCTTGTATGTGTGATTGACAGGTGACCTTGAACATTGTTAAGAAGGTCCTTTATGTGGAACCTCCAACCTAGTTAGGAGGTTATGGTATCCTTGAAGTTGAAAGCTGTAATGGTATCCTTCTTGTGTGAACGGTGGACTTAGGGTTGGTTGACTGGAATGGCATGAAATCATCCTTAGGAACGTCATTGAGCTATCCTCTTAGCCATTATAGGTAGCCTTAGTGGATCCTCTTTGTTAAGGTGTAATGTGATTGGGTTGTGAACTAGATATGAAACCTCTTCATCTACTTCTTTATTGAACTACTCTATGAGAACAAAGGCTAGCACCGAGTGAGTATTCTTGGGAAGTTGCTCGAATTAAGATGAATTTAGAGAACAAAGACACCCTCAATATTTCTTAACCATGTCCCTACATGGGATGTTTCCTACTTCTACCATTGGCTAGTAGAACACCCTCCGACAGAGTAGGTTCATGACTCAGGATTCCAAGACTAGCTAGTATGGTCTATATAGGTTATTGCCTATTCTCATCATTTGGGATACCTACTAGTGTTGGAGAAGTTCTATGAAGTTTAGGTGGTGGCATGGGACGCTATCTAGACATTGCACAATTAGGCTTTGAAGATGTTAGTAAGTGAGTCCCTAGGTCTTCTCCAAGACCATTACTTGAATGTCCTTATATGTTGAATGTCTCTTAATTGAACTAATGAGGATAATGACTTAAGTTCGAAAGCATGTTAATCTACCTAGAGTAGTTTAAGGGTTGCCTAGTTAAGGTGTGAAGGGGGCATAAGAATGGTCTCTTCACGTCTTACCTAGGGAAGTCTTAAGAATAAATCTAGATAGGAAAGTAAATTGGTAAAGTAGACATGATCTAAACTTAGGTAGTCTTAAGGATTATTTAGGTAATCTTGGAGAGGGTGTATGTGCATTTTCTTCTTGAATTACTTAAGTAAGTCTTTTGATAGCCTTTGGGAGGAGAATGTAATATTATATATCTGTGATTGTATGAAGTGAGAATGATCTTATCCTAGGTAGTCTAAAGGATCTCTTTGTGTGTATGAAGGGATTATATGGGTGGTCGCTTCATATATCACTCAAGTGAGCCTTAGAATCACCTTTGGTAGGAGGATCTTATGTTTATGTGTTTTATAGATTTTATTGATGCTATCTTGTGATGTGCGAATTATAGAGGAAGTTACATTGAAGTCAGTTTGTATTCACTGGAAGGTTACAATGATTTTGCTATAGATTGAGTATAACTTGAAATGTGTTCTAAATGTGATTTTTGGTATTTAAATTTGATTATTGTACTTTTATATGATATTTTAATAAAAATGAGCATGTTTTTTAGATATGTCCATTTCTCATGTTTTTATGCATTACGCCATGCTTAGTACATACATTGTACTAATTCCATACATTTTCTTAGATCTAAAGATGTAGGTGGAAGGTGAGAGGCGTCTTGAAGCAAAGCTTGAAAACTAGGACTCTTTCAAGCAAGTTGAAGTATGTCCTCACTTTACTAGAGGACATAGCTATCTTCCGATTTTTTATGCAAGTATTGTTATAGACTAAGTAATTATATAGTTCGCATTGTATGGGCCGTGTCCCAAGTATTTTTGAGTTTAAGATTGTCATATGTTGAGACTTAGTATATTCCTATGGTTTTAATGTGAAAGGTGTTTTAAGATATTTCCTGTGAAATTTTTTAATTTCGCACTACTTTTCATACATGTATGCAATGAATGATGTCATATGGCTTGTAAAAGACCCCCGAGAGGTCAAGTATGCCATGTCGCACTCCAGAATGCCATAACTTCTATGGTGTACTCTCAGGATGTGACAGAACCTTAACAAACATCATACTAATAAACATCCCTAAAGCTCAATTTATCTACTCTCCAAAAATAGATAGGTAGGATCGGATTAAGACTCACTCTCTTGAGCTAGATGAACAACAACCCAATCACTATAACCTTAATTGTAAACGTCTTTCTCAAGAAAGCATAGAATACTAGACTAGAACTGCATTGACAACTACAATTCATGAGTTAATACTCAATTATCAATCAAACCCACTTCAGATCAACAATTAAGTTAGTAATCACTAACACCCATGAGCTAATTGAGACAATTAATCACATAATCACACTCCTTAGGATGGGGGATTTTAGCCACACATTATGAATAGTAGGACAATGTTACCAACTATGTTCTCCATAAGTTGGGTAGAAAAATCCAAGTCTTTAGAATGCTCAAAATTAGCTTCAAATCAAAACCCAACTTGAAAATCTACTTAAGAACTCCAAGAATAGTGTTTTGAATCAAAATCTCAAAGTTAAAAGACTCAAAAACTTAGAACAAATGATCAAAATTTCAGAATTAGTAAATCTTTTAAAATGTCGCATCTACAATCCTTCATGTTTTGAACTTTTGGAATGATGAGTGGAGTAAGTCGAGCCACGCCGACTAGGTCGGTGATGCATCAAGTAGCCTTATCTATCATCGTCTTAACCTACCTCTTCACCATTCAAACTCTTTAATTTTAGGCCATCAAAATCATTGTCATCGATCCATTCGACAACTCGCCAATCGTCAATATCAATCACCAAGTTAGGTTTAACTTAGGGCTGGCATGATGTAACATTTGGCGAGCTGAAGTTCCACTTGGCGACTCGTCGAGTGGCCTTGGCGATTGTCTCACTACAAAGGAATCCCAATTATCAACAAAAAAATTCATTGATAAATTGATCAAATCGGTTGGCAAATTGAGTTACCAACTAAGTGCCAACTTATATTAATTCGTTGCTAAAAAGATTGTCACTATATATTATGAAGCGATTTAATTCGTTGGTAAACTTACCAACCAAAATTCAGTTGGTAAACACCTAATAATGTTGTTACAAAATTTTGAAACATGACCCTGAAATTTTATTTGGTAACTTTTTTTCTTCATTGTTCGATTTCATTGTTTGACAATTTTAGTAACAGAAAATTTATGTTGGTAATTTACCAATAAATTTTAAATACTTTTTTAAAGTTTTTTTTCATTTCCCGTCCGGTGTCTGACACCCACATTGGAGCCGGATTGCCCAACCATATCCGGATTCACGTCGGGTTGTCCATTTTGAGTAAAGCAAAGCTTTGCCTAAAAAATGCAACTCCATACCC
Source organism: Solanum habrochaites (assembly GCA_027704765.1). Classification (NCBI taxonomy): domain Eukaryota; kingdom Viridiplantae; phylum Streptophyta; class Magnoliopsida; order Solanales; family Solanaceae; genus Solanum; species Solanum habrochaites. The sequence continues at coordinate 13,311,828 of JAKWJA010002494.1, read as the reverse complement.
AAGGAGAATCGAACTCGAGATCTCTTGATAACTAATAAAAAGAGTACTTATGACTGCACTACAACCCTTGTTGGTAATGAATTTTAAATGCGTTAGTATGATTATTTATTTTTTAAAATACATTTTCTAATGGATTGTTAGTTTGTTGGTAATATATCATCCAAGTTTAATGTTAGGTTACTAATTTATTGACAATATGTTGAATTAGTATTAACTAAATGATTATTCAATATTAATATATTTATTAATTTATTACATTTAAAAATCTAAGAGCACAAATGGAAATCCAAAAATATCATTATCAAATTTAGAAATCATATCTGAATGGAACAATGCAAAATCTATGATAACAAGTTAAGTTAATCTTAATATGAAATATATCATTATATCAAAAAATTAATTTGAGCACGTTTATAAAAAATATTGACCAAATTTAATTGTTGGCCAAATATTAAAATTTTAAAAAGCCTAACAACACAAACTGAAAATGGTAGCTCAAAACCTGAAGCAACCATCCTATTAGATATAAAAATGACCTTCCGGAAGCTTATCACATTGACAAAATTCTAATCAGAGCACGTTCAAAAAGAATGTTAAGCAAAGTTAAATTTTCATCAAAAGTTAAAAGTTAAAACGTTCAAGGTATAAACTGAATATGAAAACTTCAAAAGCCAAATCAACCTTCCTACAAGATGAAAAATGACCTTCCAGAGCTAATTGTGCTAAAGAAATTCAAATTTGAGTATGCTTCTAAAAACAAAATGACCAAATTAAAATTTTAGCCAAAAGTTAAAAGTTAAAACGCTTAACGATACAAACTAAAAATAAAAGTCTCAAAACCCAAACCTACCATCCTATGAGATCCAAATTGAAATTGTATGGCTAAACGCGGTGATAATTTCAATTCCAGTACGATTACCAAAAATATTGACGAAAGTAAAATTTTAGCCAATATTTATAAGTTAAAATGTCTAACGACACAAACTAAAAACACAATCCTCAAAACGTCAACCCCCTATCTTATTGCATAAAAAATGAACTTGTGAAAATCTAACTGCACTGACAAAATTTTAACCTGAAAACATTTATCAAATATATTGACCGAAATTAAATTTTGGCTAAAATTTATAATTTAAAATACCGAATAGCACACACTAAAAATGAAAGCCTCAATATCCAAACCAACCACCCTATTATATAAAAAAAAGCTTTTGGAGTTAATTATGCTGACAAAATTGTCATTTGACGCAAGTTCACAAAAATATTTACCAAAGTCAGATTTTGGCCAAAACATAAAATTTAAAACACCTAATGGCACAATCAAAAAAATAAAAGACTCAAAACTTGAACCAACCTAACTGTTAGATAAAAGATGACTTTTCGAAAGTAATGACAGTGAAATAGTTTTGATCTAAGCACGTTTACAAAAAATATTGACCAAATGTAAGTTTTGACTAAAATTTAAAAGTTAAAACGCTTAACTACACAAACTTAATATGAAAGCCTTAACACTGATTTACCAAAAATTTAACTTCAACTATTCAAATATAAGTTAGTAATTAATAATTTACCAATAAATTTTATCACATTTGGTAATAGTTACTATTCAACTAAACATTTATATGTAAATTATTAACTAATAATTAATATGTCGTAAATTTTACCAATGAATTAATGATCGATTGATATATTACCAACTATTTTAATGATGTTAGTAATTTACTAACTACAATCTTTATTCCTCGGTAAAATTTCCAACTAATTTGAAATTGGTTGAAAAGTTTACCAACAAATTACATTTCGTTACTAATTTACCAACATATTGATATTTGGTTGGTCAATTTAGCAACATAATCCAGTGGTTGATAAATGTTTGGTTAGTAATTCATTGGTAATATGTTATTAAATTATATAAATAATTTTTTTTGTCATACTTACCAACAGATATACACTTCGTTTGTAATATTACCAACAAGAGCTGTACGTTAGTAATATTTCAGTTGGTAATCCTTTGATAGAATGTTGCTAAATTTGACGTCATTTTTTTTCGGTCGTATTTACCAACTAAAATACTTAGTTAGCAAGATTTTTGTTGGAATCTGTTAGAATTTCGTTGTTAGATTTAAAAATATAACTCAGTTAGGAAAATGTTAATAATTTGTTAGTAAAATACTAACCAACCAAAATCTGCTGGCAAATTGTCTGCTTTCATTAACTTCAATTGTTTCATCTTTTCCACTTCTTTTTGTCTGCTAATGTCCTTTCCTTTCTATTTTCCCTTCATATTTACATTTAAACATTAGTTTAGAGAACAAAATAGGCATCGAGGACACTAATATTTTTAAAACAATCCCTACATGAGTTGAAACCACAGACTCAACAATGCTTCCCAAGGTCCTAGCATGCTACTATGCATGCACTGCTTGAGCATGATACCCCCACCCTTTTTAGGCATGATGGCTATACATGATGCATTTAAGCTTAATTCAAATCTGCCTTATCTTGAAAGGAAAAAGAGGATTAGATATTTGTTTTCTACTACTGAACCTGGATAACCACTCCCTCTTGGAGTAAATACTAGTGGATGGCAATCCTCCTCAATAACATCTGATTTGCAAACCATTGTATCAGCTCCAGGATAGAAACAATTGAATGAATTGTAGTACTGGAGGGGCTAGAAAGATGTTTTCCCCTTCGCCGAGGGAGATCTCAGCATTCAGACCTTTCCAAAGCCATAAGAATACCTATGGAAGGAAAATCTAGATTTTCCCAATTAATAACTATGGGAAATAACTACGGGCAAGATCTTTCAAAAGTAAGTAAAAGGAAATAGAGAAAGCAGGCTAGTTGAAACACCCCAACTCAGACTTCCATGCAAACAATGTTGGTGAATGGCTCCAATGATGCATGAGTTAAATTCATTCTTACAAATAACTAACAAATCACACAGATAATTCTTGAATAATAAGTCGTAGAGGATTCAAATCATGGTCATCAACAACTAATTATAGGGGAAAACACCAGAAATCCCAAGTGAAGAATAAAATATGTTGATTTGTAAATATCTAAGTGTGATCATATATGATTTTGTAGGATTGTGATTGATCTTGTAAAATCATATCCAATATGCTATTTAGGATGTTAAATCAATAAGATCATCCCTTGATTCTCAATTCTTCTAGATTCCAGGGATTTGATTGCCAGATAATTTGGTTTTCTATACTCTAAATTTATATCTCTATCGACGAATAAAAGTGTACACCTTACGTACCAAAACTTACATGGTATCAGAGAAAATTCATTATTTGTTTCTTATTACTAAAAAATCATTTACTGGTTACGTCTCCCAATGACATCGATAGAAGTAGAGAGTTCTATTAACAAAGCTACAATGAACTAAGGCAACAATTCTTCTCATTTTTCTTTTCTACATACTTCTCAGAAGTTGAATGGAAAGAATTATTTGGAATGGGCTCAATATGTATGTTTGGCAATTGATATCTAAGGAAAACTTGGAAACTTGACTGGAGAAACGAGAAAACTTGAACCAGGAGACTTGAAAATAAACGCTTGGAGATCAAAAAACTTGATGTAATCGCTTTGATACTAAACTCCATGGATCTTTCCATAGGTAATCCATATTTGTTTCTTCTCATACGGATGTTTGTGAGGCTATCAAAGAGGCTTATTCTAATTTAGAGAATGCCTATCAGATTTTTGAATTAAAAATTTAATTGAGGAAATTTAACAGCCTCAAAATTATATAGGATGAACTAGAGCCTCACATGAGTTTTATGAGTTAATAACTTGTTAAAATAATTGATGATAGCTTTAGGATTTTTCTTTAAAGAGTTTTGAATTCAAACGCCAATAGACGACCAAGATGATCAGAAACTAATCTTTTGTATGATAATGTGTCCTTGTTTATTGTATGTATTTTGGTGTATTGTTTGGAGTCTAAAATCAGCAGGGATGACCCTAAAATAGAGGGACATGTTTTGGGTCAAAACGACCGGGTACGAATCCCCAAGGATAACCCTAACGGTCCTTAAGAAAGATTCAAGCCTTGGCCAAGGTGCTACCAAGACAGCTTGTGACAGAACCTAGTGGGAGTGGCTCAACGTTGCAGACCTGCTCCACCAAGGACGATGCAGAACTCATCACGGACCCTTTTGTCCAAAAATTTATTTCCAGAAACTTGTTGGAATACCTCCGCGACGCGGACTTGTTCCCCGATGATAATTTTGAAAATAAAAGTTAAGTTTGACTTGTTTAAAAGGATCCAATTATATAGGGGTGTTTTGGTTATATTTGAGGTGTATTATATATTGATTGTAAGTCATTTTACACCCATTCCCCCAATAAAAAACTCCAACACTAAGTTAGAAATACAAAAAATAAAAAACTCCCCCTTCTCTTTAAGTTATCTCTACTCAAATCCTCCACTGAAGAACCTTCAAGCTCCTCGGAAGAAAGTCAATTCTCCAAGTTTTCAACCTAAATTTTGTGAATAGGTCTTCAATAATATATGATGATTTCATCCTCAAATATTTTATCATTCAAGGAGTCAATTTCAATGGATTTTCAAAAGATCTCAAAGAGCCTTAAATCCTATTTCGAATTCTAAGCGTGGGTTCTGTCACGACTCGAGTCTACACCCTGAAGTGGCCGGTACTTGAAGACCATTGCTGGTCCCCAAGAGAACCCTCATCCTGGGTGACTACATGAGAAAGACTAACTTAAGCATACAAAAATCTTAAAACTGAAATGAAGAACTTTTGAATAAAATAATGTATTCAACTAGACATTAAATAGGCAGCTATATTCTTTAAATATTTAATAAAATAAATGATTAATACGAACTCTTCAACTATAGTGACTATCTATGAAGCCTCTAACTGATAAAGATGAAAGTTGGGCAAAAACACACGACCTTCTAACAAAACTGAAAAGTAAATTAAATTCCCCGAAACAAGGAGGCGCACATAGATAACTCAAACTCTGGATGTATCAACGAATCTCCTGTTGATGATCCTGATACCTGTGTTTGCAACATCAAAACATGCAGGACAAATGACTCAGTACGTAGAATTACAAGCATGTAAGGGGAATTCTAAAGTATATTATAAGCTTGAAACTTGAATAAAAGGAAACATACTTACCTTTTTTCAAACTCACTCAACTCAATTCAACTTGAGAATAAGCTACTCAACTTAAGATACTCAACTCATGATACATAACTCAACTCATTTCAATATAAAACAACTTAAAATAAGTGCCATATAAAGAAAAGTTGTTTAAAAATATAATGTCAACTCTTTGTATATAACAAGGATAGAACATAACTCTGATATGTATATGAAAATGCAATTAACTAATGTATATAAAATTACAATAACTTCTGTGAGAGCTTCTCTAACCGATAACCATCACTTAAGAGCTATAGTGATGATACATCGTTACTCCCACATTGCCCGACCATCCTAACCTTGCAAAAGTATAGGACCTAAACTACCTAATGGATCCACTAGTAAACTGTGAAAAGAAATCATCTAAAAAGTATGACCCTTTCTACCCATGATGGCTACATGGTTTATGGGGGCTGTGAGTTATTTGAACTTTCCCCCATATCGGTGCTCAATACTACTCCCAAAAATATACTTCCTTTTATTTTTAAAAACATACTGATTCTGTGGTTTGAGATTAGTGCTCAAAAATTCTTAGATCAAAGATTATCTTGGAAATCTTAGTTTCCCTGCTTGCTTCCTTTAGAAAGCTATAGTTCTTTTCTGAAATCTTTCCCTAAGACTCTTTTAAGAATTAGAGTTTCCTTACAAGTTGAATGTTAAATCATTTTATGTTTTTTAGGAATACTTAGTCCATTATACCTTTGAAGATAAAAACATCAACTTACTCTTTACTTAGACTAAAATTTGAGTCTCAATAAGAAAGTTATAACTGTTTAAATAAGACCCTTGAAAACCTTTAAAAACTATACTTTAACTTACTTTTGAATTTTAGACTTGACTCTTAACTTCCTTGATTTGTAGTATGGATTCAAGGTTCATAATCTCATGTTTATGGATGATTTCATTATTTTCAACTTGGAGGGTTCATGCGGAATTATTAGCATGAACTACTCAACTCGAGAACTCAAAGACACTTCTTCTCTAAAGATTGTACGACTTATGGGGTTCATGTGATTTATTGGCATGAACAATTCAACTTAAGGACTTTATAGGTAACATTTAATGACCACATGATGAGTAATCAATCTCAAATATGGACTAGGAATTCAAGACCTAAAGGCTTAGATCTTGAAGATAACACTTCTCTGAAAGATTCTCAACTTACGAAGTTCATGCAGAATTATGCGTATGAAACAATTGGACTCAAAGGTCTACATAACTACATGGAACTCATGTATATGACTCTTCTCATCCTCTTGTTTCTTTCCTCAAAATATAGCTTAATCAATGTTGTATCTCAAAGAATACACAATTTAACTTAAAGGCTTTCTTGAAATCTACTGTTAACTCTCTCTTGAATGTGAATTATAAATTCAAGAGTTATGTTTGATGATATGAATGATGTAGGTGATATTGTATACTCATGAATATGTTCTCCTCACTCTTATGCTCACTAACTTGAGTCTTGAAACAAGTTGTTAGAAGTTGTAGAAGACTCCTCCAAAGGACTCGAAGGGAGTCTCTCAAAAGGTTCGGAAGAACTCTCAAACTTAATCTTAACTTTACCTTGAATTTTAATTATTATTTCAAGGTTATGATTCATGTTATGAATGATTTCTATGTGTTGAGAAGTAGTTTGAAGTATTTAGAATCATAAGGAGTGAGGATACACTTTAAATGAGCTCAAATAGAGCGACTGGGGGAAAATTTGATGGGGAAGGAGACCTTGAGGATATGGGTGGCGCGGGGTGCCAATCCCTGAAGTAAGGAGAAGGGTTTGGGGCACTCTGGCAGCCGTGCCTCTCCAGGCTCCTTTCTCATTTTCTCACTGTAACACGCCTTAAATAGAACGGTTTCTTCCCCAATCACTTGGATTCGACTATTTAACTTAATTAAACTCAAATCTACTTAAAATAACACTCAATTACTCAATTTCATCTCAAGAGTTCATCAAAAACCCAACACATCAAGATTTAGAATAAACCTCAAGAACACATATCAAGAACTCTAATCTTGAAACTTTAAGCACAAAATTTCGCTGAAAAATAACATGATTGGTGTGTGAGTGAACTAATCCAACACTATGGAATCTTACATACCTCTTACAGATAAAGCGCATTGCAAAAATTCGCAACTAAACTCAGTGAACGTCGAGGAACGCCTACATCCTTTCTTTTTTTCTCCTCCTTTCTTTTCTTTCCTCTTCTTGAACTCTCAACTAAAACCCTAGGTGTATATTATGATTATAAAACTGAAAATAAAACGATTAAACCATTAAAATATTACTAAAAATGAATTAAATCTGATTGGGTAAGGAAAGGACCAAAATACCCCTCACTATTCTCGGCTAACTTTTCCTAACTGGACAACCTAAATTCAAAAGAACATATCTCACTCATCCATACTCGAAATATAGAAAACTTGGAGGCTTTGGAAAAATAATTCAAAGATCTTTTCCATGGTAAATATGTATAATATTTGGTATAGAAGTAGTAGCTAAAGCATTAGGTGTGTTGGAAGTCAAATGTCAAGGGACGACTAAGATGTATGATGACTAAGTCACCTAAATGTCTAAAATGTAGTTCAATGTTTTTATGTATTTTTAATGGTTTTTTAAGTTTAATAATATAGTATTGATAGGCAGTGGTTAAAGTTTCGTGAAGTTTGGAGGTCAAACGACCAAGAACGTCCAAGGCGTTCGAAAGATATGCCTTGAGTCGACGTTGTACGTCTAGGCATATTTCGTTGAGTTTTACGTGTTCGTTTTTGATAAAAGTAACGTGAGAGGTGTTTTACTTATAGACGATGATATTTATGTTGGAAACGTCTGGGAAATTATCCCCAAGGACCATCAAAGGGTCCTTGAGGAAGGACCCAAAATCAGTGTGCAGGCTGTTCCAGGCAGACCCTAGCGACGGAGCAGTCAACGGCCAGTCGTGGATGTGAATCCCTGTCAAAGAGTCCCCTCGTGAGGGAATTAGACAAGGGAGGAAATTTATACAAGCACTCTAGCCACCAACAGAGGGCTGTGACGCCCCATCGTGGCCGTGACGCCCCGTCAAGGGAAGGCGTTGACAGGCTGTTTTCTGCGCACAAAGCTGCTGTCAACTTAGGGGTGAGTTGGTAAATTCACCCCACTTCAAAATTAAGTCATGGATGGTTATTTAAGGGTTATTTGTGTATTTTAATTAAGTATATAAAGGGTAATCACATGGAAGACCTCATTCTTCAAAATCATAAACCCAAAACACATAGAAAATATCCCAAAACCTCCATTGAAGTCCAACTTGAAAAGGCAGACTGGTGAGGGGTTTTTGTGTCGAAATTCTTCATCAAAGTGAAGAATTATCATCCTTGAGGTATGAATTTTGATATTTGAAACTCGTTTTAACAAGGAGCCCAACTCTCAACATATTTTTCAAAGTTTTCTAAAGTGAATTGTCCAATTTCATGATTCTACCATGGGTTCTTGCATAAATGATTTCAAAACTTTGAATTATGATCTAATTGATATTTTATTGATGATTTCAATCTAAATTACCTATAAACCCATGTAAATTGATAAACCGTAGTTTTGACTTTAATGTGGGTTACTTGATATAAAGCTAATATTGTTGAATAATTATGTAGTTTCTTATGGGCTTTATAATGATATAAGAATTGTATTAAATTGTTGTCTAATTGATCCTAGATTTTTAAACCTAGATTGAATTGATAGATATTTCATTTTATTTTATGATTATTTCTTGGATTGTTGGTTAAGGCCTTGGGTAAGGGCCTTGTGATGTTGAATTGGACAATTTAGCATTGAATTGAAGTGTGAATAAGGGAATGAAGTTATTCTGCCCCAATTTCTTTATTTTTATTATAATTATACTTAGATTCTATTATGATTGGTATGGTCCACTTATGATGGCGTTATTATGTGTTTTACTTTCAATTTACATGGCCTTGTCGGCGTTATTTTATGCAATATGATGAGCATGGACTTATTGGCAACTACTACTTGAACTTATATGGCTATCTGTGTAGTTTATTTGATAATGTGTGATCATATCTACCTTTATGTGATAGTATGTGTTAAACTATCGATACTATTTAGTTAATAATGTTATGTTATGGCTATGCCTTAGGTGTGTATTCTTAGAGTTGATACATGGTTGATCCTAAATTGCCTAGATGAGTCTAAAATTTTTAGGTGGATAATTTTAAGGTAATGAATAGGATTACTAAATAAGGTTAAGGGTCATTCCTAAGAGTCTAGAGGAAGATAGGCAATTTGTGTTAAATGGAAGTATGTTGTGTCTTGTTTAGGTAGACTTGGGTCCCTTACTTTATGCTTATATGAATATGTGATGTCTTGACTTAGGAACCTAAGTGTTTTAGTCTTGAATAAATGAATATAGGTGAGACCTTGCATGATGATTTGAAGGTCATTTATGTGGAACCTTGATTTAAGGGAAATGTTAAGACTGATTAAAGTGTAAGTCGTAATGGTATCCTTCAAAGTAAAGGAATGATGGAATTAAGGTTAGTTTGATGGAACAACATCATATTAATCCTTAGGAAAGTCATCATGAGATTCTTTTTTCCATTGTGAGGTAGCCCTATAGATCTTCCTTGGTAGGGTAAATGTGATTGGGTTTATGAACTTGTTATGGAACCTTTTATGTGAACCTAATGTATGAATTACTCTATGAGAACGAAGGTTAGAATCGAGTGAGTATGGTAAGGGAAATTACTTCTAGTTAAGTATGAGACTAGAATACAAAGTATGCCCTTCATATTCCTTAACCATGCGTCACATGGGATGTGTCCAAGTTCTACCATTGGAAAGTAGAACAACCTAATTGGAGTAGGATACAACTTCGGATTTTATGTCTTGGTATCATGGTCTATGTAGGTTATTGCCTATTCTAATCATATGGAATACCTATTAGCATTTGAGGAGTTTATGGAGTTTAGGTGGTGGTGTACGACGTTATCTAGACATAGCACAATTGAGTTTGAATGTGTTATGTGGAGTTCCTAGGTCTTTTCCAAGACCATTATTTGACTGTCCTTTATGTAATGTATGAGTCTTAACGAACTAATGAAATAATGACTTATGTTAAGGAGTATGTAAATAAATGAGTACCTAATCTAAAGTGAATTATGGATTACTTTGCTAAAGTGTGAAGAGGGAATGAGGGATGATATCTTCATGTCTTATCTTTGGAAGTCTTGAGGATGACTCTAGTTAGGTAAGTTGGTTAATTTTGTGGACATGATCTAAGCCTTAGGTAGTCTTAAGGACTCTTTAGCTAATCTCGAAGAGGTCACTATGGACGTTATCTTCTTGATTTACTTAAGTAGGTCTTTTGATAGCCTTTGGGAAGAGAATGTCATATCATCTATGTGTTGGTGACTTAGTGAGAATGATTCTATCTTAGGGAGTCTATAGGATATCTTAAGTGTGTGTGTAAGGGATTGTATGGTCGGTCGCTTCTCAACTCACTCAAGTGACACTAAGAGTTCACCTTTGGTAGAAGAATCATACCTGTATGTTTATGATTGATTTGTAAGTATGTATGTGACTCATTATAGGTAATATTGAGGGTCATTTAGGCACAACTAGAGAGGGTGTATGGTCTCTCTTTGTGTGACTTAAGTGAATCTTAGGATGACTTTTAGTGAGGAAATTACATGTTAGAATTGTCTTATGTGTTTCTAAATTGATTAATGATAATATGATTTTTAAATGAAAGGATGCATATTTTCAAAAAGTCCATTTGTCCTGATTTTTATGCATAAAGCCATGCTTAGTACATATGGTTGTACTAATTCCATGCTTTTATCGATCTATATAGTTCTTGGTAGGTTAGGAGCTTTAAGAATTGAGGACTTGGACTAAGATCGTTCAAGAGAAGTTGAAGTATGTCCTCACTTGAATCGAGGGCATATGTGTCTTTTATGTTTTCATTCAAAGTATTGTAGTAGACTAAAATTTTCTATATTCGTAATTTGAAGTATGGGCCGTGTCCCAAGCATTCTTCTGTGTTAAGATGATGAGATGAGACTTTGTATTTCTTATTACTTTTATATGAAATAAATTTTGAAGACTATACTATGTTTTGTGAAAAGTTTTGATTCCGCACTACTTTTCACTATGTATATGCAATTAATGATATAAAAGAGGCTTGTCTAAGAACTCTGAGAGTTCGACGACCCCGGTTACAATCCAAGATTGTACCTTAACTTCTAGGTTATGGTTTTGGATTGTGACAAAGCTTGGTATCTGAGCATAGGATGGTGAAAGTAGTATTAGGAATCAAAAAGTATAATCAAGTCATGTCTAGTAGAGTCTTGACCATCGGTTTGAGTCGCGACACATCTATGGGCGAGAGGCTATAGAACGATACAATTTCCCTTCTTTTATACTCCTATGTCGTGCGGTAGAGTAAATGTTATGATTATCCTTATTTTGAGTTTCTTTGTGTTTTCTAGGAGATGAATTCTAGAAGGATGGCCGCTAGAAGGTTGGAAGAGGAGAGGGTGAATAAAGAGGTTCCCCCTAAAGTTGATCAAGTTGAGCAAGATACTCAAGGTGGGAAAGGAGTTCAATGTGCTCAAGATTCCCAAGTGCCTCCCCAAGGTGATCCTATTCCTAATGTGGAATGAGGTATTGAGGTTCCAGAGATGTCTAATAGGGAGATTAGAGAGCCTTTGCTTGATTTAACCCAAGCCGTGACTATGCAAGCTAATTTGAATATGATGGCTAGGGTTATGGAGAGCACTATAACATCTAGGTTTAGAAACTTAGTGAGGGAAGAATGTTATATGGCTATGCTACATGACGATATGACCTTAGCTATACAAATAGTGTATGCACAATCAATTGAAGAGTCTAACCTTAGGAGGATGTCGAAGAAATTTAAAAGGAGTGTTGATAGTGATCAAGTGCAACCTACGTTCAAAAAGGGGGTTCAAACTCAAGATGGACCTAGTGTTCCTAATAAGAAGTTTCAGAAAGGAGGTTGTCCTAACAATGGCAAACCCACATGTGCCACTTGTGGTAAGAAACAGTTTGGTGAGTGTCTTTTGGGTAAGGGTATTTTCTTTGGATGTGGAAAAGATGAGCACAAGGTGAGAGATTGTCCAAGCATTTCTTCTAGGAAGGAGGGTAAGAAAGTAGAGCCTAGTGGTCTAAAGGAAGATGCTCCGACTAAGAGGCGTTCCTATCCACTCCGGACTAGAGGTAAGAAGTCAGGTGAGAATGATGATGATGTTGGTAAGTTCTCTTTATTTTGTTAAGATATGTATTCCTTTTAAGTGGGTGTCACGACCCGGATTCTTGAATTTGGATCGCAACCGGCGTTGTTGACCTCTAAGAGGTCGCAGATAAGCCTCATCTTGCATTCATCACAAGTTAAATTTGCGGAAAATTTAAAACTTTTTATGTATATGAAGTATACATATACTTCATATAATTATTAACTTGATATATCATATACTAATCTCAACATAAGAGAACAACCATCTAACATAAAGAATCAATTCGAAACTGAAGATGAATATATCATAAACAGTTCGCCGAACACGACCTTATTACAAAGCTTCGAAATGAAGGTGCAAAAAAATTCTAGGGACAACATACACTAGCTATGTTTAAAACTAAGGCTAGAACAAATATGTAGCATCCTCGAAAATCATGAGGACCTACCAAATGGTTTGTAGAAACACTGAAGTCCAAACTGCTGCAAGTGTCGTCAACCTGTCCTCTGACCTGCACCTATAGAAATAGTAAATAGTAGGGGGTTAGTACAAAACTTGTACTAAGTATGGGTGTATGCACACATACACAAAAAGCTATGCCTGATCAATGAAAGCTCTTCCTAAGCAACACACCATTTCTGGAAAGTCTAGTCATTAGACTTTCCTTATTCGTTAGTTGTGAACTGTGGTATGGATATGATGTACTTTAATGCATTAAAAGCACACAACTCATTTTCTATATGATTACAAAACATTAGTAATCATCAACATTATTTTAGAATAACTCGGGCGAAGATTTGAGATTTTGATCCTCTTAGGCCGAGAGCTCCTCTTTGTACACTTAGATTATTTTTCAGTCTTTTTATTCTTCTTGTTGTGTAGTTCAATAGACCCTTTGGTCCTATGTTTTACTTACAAGTGCAATGATTCATTGTAGTCCCATACCCATAATGAATCGATGTAAGTAATCCAAGGACTAAGGAATGATTTCCCTACCTTATAGTGAGTCATTCTTTACACTATATACCCATTAGCTTTCATAAGAAATTCTCTATTGATCACTTTCATGTTTTATATATTATACATTTCATATACATGAGACTTTGGAATCGTTGATGTAGCATAAGACATCTCAAGTGAGGGCCCAAGATATAAGACCTCAACCTGAAGGCCTTCTTTAGCAAACACAGAGTCTGCTTCATTCATTCATTCGTACTTCACATTATTCATTTAATTCATTCGTAGGATGATGTAAACACCAGCTATACCTAGGATGAAGTTTCAGAATCTCATCGGGATCATGAAGTGCAATGACCAAGAATGACTTAATGTCATTACTTTAATCTAATTTCACCTACTGATTGTCTTGAACAAACACCTTCGGTATCGTTCATTTCATTATATTCCATACATTGAGGAACTCCAACATTAACCGACATAGATCACGTGAGTATCATGAAATCCAGTGTCTACCCCATACTGAAAAGAGGTGGAATCACCAGCTAAAGTGACCCAAAACGTGCTAGCATACATGGGAATTCAACCCAGCCAGATCCCTATATTGGAACTACAGATTCAAAGACTAGGAGATATAAAGAGACCCATACCCGGCATGCCGGACGGTCTCATATCATGAGAGTTACGTGAACCTCGGCCCTTTTCGAAAGAGGACATCACCGCTCATAGCTAGCCTATCGGTGCTCAGTATAAAATTCTATTTCATTCAACTCATACATCATGGAAACTGACTTCGAGTATGAGGATATCATAGCTCAATAGATGATTTCTGATCTCATCATTAGTATTAAGTATACATCAATCTCAATACTTTTATTAGAGTGTACATAGAGACTGCTCTCTTCGTTATCATTACATTCTCATAGATGACTACGTTTTGGTAACATTTACTTAGGCTCATTTGAGATTGCTCTCATCTTTCACATTATCCTCTTATCATGTTGTCACCACATTCATTAACATTACCACATTTGCTTTTCATAATTGCTCACCCCTTTACATGAATGTTCATTTCTTCTTTAACTTCTAGTATTGACTCAAGTATTATGGAGGCTTGATTCTAGGTTGATATTTACTTACTCTATTGATGACTGGTCATCCTTACTTTACATTAATGAAATGTGAATTTTCCTTAGATATCATCCTATGTTGTTAATGAGACTGGCTCGCACCTTTTAACACCTTCATACGTGAGTATTCTTTTAACATAGTAGCTTAGGTATAAGTGAGACTTGTCTCACTTCCTTTAAGACCCCATTCTGATCACTTAATTACTTTAGACCCCTTTAATTATGTTATAACTCACGTTACTTACTTACTTTAGTGTAGTAGATTCATATCATCGTTTATAGACAATGAGCACTTCATTCAATGAGTTTCATGAGTTCATATGTCATTCTTTTAGTGTATATTTAGAGTTGTCCCAATGAGTGGCATGCCCTTGATTATGGGTTCATTGAATTAATTTATAAGTTCTTATATTATCATTTGATACTCTAACTACACAAGATTGACTTATGATTAGGATCTTTACTACTCACGTTCATGGCAGCAACATATCAATTCATTACATACTCTATGCCAAGTCTACTAGATCTAATATCTAGACAAACATCATCTCCCTCATGTTTCCATTCTTTTGGATTATGGAACTCATCTCAAATTCAAGCTTAATGTTTATTACTAAACCCAAATATCAATATGATTGCTCACTTACTATACTTTTCCTCAATACTACTGTGGTAATTTTGAAAAACGTTTTTATTAGAACCTCGTGATAGTTAGTCAATCCTTACCTGTTTGTCTACATATTCTAATTACCATCATATTCCACTTCACAACTTAAGTACTGCTTTCTCACTTACTTTGCATTATCTCTCAAATAACTCTATCATTCTCTAAAGAAGGGGTTCTCCTTTAAAAATTCATAAGCCTAGATTAGATCTATCACTTCATGAATACTCTTTCTCTTTTATTTACCTCTTACACTTGGTCATAACTAACACAATGACACATCATCATAACCCCTTTCTTGTTAAGGTATACTCTAACTCATATTGACTTGCAAAACTTACTCTACCTCCTATCTTGAACTCTTAACAACTCTTCACTTCTTCGTCTACCCATAACGGAAAACTTTTCATTACTAACTTACTAGGTACATTACTATAGTAATATAGCTCTTCAAAACACAATCTTTCTTTCTAGGATTACTAAACATTTGCATACTTTTCTCTAACTCTGGGCTCTTTCACTACTACAACTCATGCTACCTTTTTGGGTGAAAATACTTCCCAAGATCTAAAAATACTTTCTAATAAAGATCTTTGCTCAAACAAGATTTAAAGAAAATAGTAAAACTCACTTTTAGCTCAAACGCACTATTCAAATGAATACGGGTGCTTTCCCTTGAAACTAAATACTTAACACTTACTCTTGGGCTTATCTTAAGCCCCTCTAGAGTCTCATGACTTTCTCAAGACTCTTGCTAAGAACAACTCATCCATAAGGATCTTTAAAATTTACTTTTCAACCACCTCTACTATGATGGGTAGTCAAATGAATATGAGAATGCACGACTTAGAATAGATCTCTATGGCTTAGCTCTATTGCACGATTAAGAGTATGAAAGATGGTGAAATGTTTGTAGTCAATCATTTATAGAAGTGGGGCCCTCACAACCATAAACAAGATCCTACTTGACACGACTTCATATACTCCCTATGATACTTAAATCGTTTCTCTGATACCAAGTATGTCACGAACCGATTCTACACCCTGGACGTGGTCGGCACTCGAAGACCATTGCTAGTCCCCAAGAGAACCCTCATCTTGGCTGACTACAAGCGGAAGACTAACTTAATCATACAAAAATCTTAAAACTCAAATGAACAACTTTTGAATAAAATAATGTATTCAACTAGCCATTAAATAGGCAACTATAGTCTTTAAAATATTTAATAAAATACATGATTAATATAGACTCTTCAACTATAATGACTATCTATGAAGCCTCTAACTGATAAAGATGGAAGCCAGAAAAGACACTCTACTTCCTAACAAAACTGAAAAGTAAATGAAATCCTCCTGAAACAAGGATGCTCACCATAGCTACTAAACATTGGGATGTATCAACGAAGCTCCTATTGATGATGCTGATACCTGTGTCTGCATAATCAAGAGATACAGGCCAAATGGTTCACTACGTGGAATGTACAAGCATGTAAGGGGAATTCTAAAGTATAACATAAGTTTTAAAATTGAATAAAAGGAAACATTCTTACCTCTTTTTGAACTCATTCAACTCAAATCAACTTGAAAAATAAGCTACTCAATTAAAGATACTCAACTCGAAATACTCAAGTCATGATACTTAATTGAATTCATTTCAATATAAAGTAGTTTAACATAAGTGCAATATAAAGAAAAGTTGTTTAAAAACATAATGTAAACTCAGTGTATATAACAAGGATAGAACATAACTCTGATATGCATATGAAAATATAGTTAACTAATCTATATAAAAGTATAATAACTTCTATGAGAGATTCTCTAATCGACAACCATAACTTAATACTATAGTGATGATATAGCGTTACTCGGTGCACGCCGCCCGACCATCCTAACCTTGCAAGAGTATAGGACCTGAACTACCTAATGGATCCGCTAGTAAGCTGTGAAAAGGAGTCATCTAAAAAGTATGACCCTTTTTTACCCATGATGGGTACATGGTTTATGGGGACTGTGAGTTATATGAACTTTCCCCCATATCGGTGCTCAATACTACTCTAAAAAATATACTGGATCTTATGTTTAAAAATACTGATTTTGTGGTTTGAGATTACTGCTTAAAAATACTTAGTTCAAAGGCTATCTTGGAAATCTTAGTTTCCATGCCTGCGTCTTTTAGAAAGCTATAGTTCTTTTCTGATAACTTGCCCTAAGGCTCCTATGGAAATCTGAGTTTCCTTACTAGTTTAAAGTTAAAACATTTTAAGTTCTTTGGGAATACTTAGTCATCTTATAACTGTGAAGAAAATATCTTAAACTTACTCTTTACTTAGCCTGAATCTTGAGTCTCAAAAACAAAGTTAAAAATGTTTAAATATGACTTTTAAAAACCTTTAAAAACGTTAATATAACTTACTTCTGAACATTATACTTGACTCTTAACTTCTTTGAATTGAAGAATGGATTCAAGGTTCATGATCTCATGTTTATGGATGATTCATGATTTTCAACTTGAAGGGTTGATGCGGAATTTTGAGCATGAACTACTCAACTCGAGAACTCAAAGGCACTTCTTATCTCAAGATTGTTCGACTTATGGGGCTCATGTGGAATTATTGTCATGAACAATTACACTAAGGACTTCATGGGTAACATCTACTGATCACATGATTAGTAATCAATCTCAAATATAAACTAGGAACTCAACACTTTAAGGTTTAGAACTTGAAGATACCACTTCTCTGAAAGATGCTCAACTCACGAAGTTCATGTGAAATTATGGGTATGAAACAATTGTACTCAAAGGTGTACATAAATACATGGAACTCCATGTTATGAATCTTCTAATTCCATTGTTTACTTCCTCAAAATTTAGCTGAATCAATGATGGATCTCAAAGAATTCATAATTTAACTTAAATGTTTTCTTGAACTCTACTCTTAACTCTCTTTTGAATGTGAATTATAAATTCAAGAGTTATGTTACATGTTATGATTTATATAGGTGATATTGTAGACTCATGTATATGTTCTCCTCACTCTCATTATCACTTACTTGAGTCTTGATACAAGTTACTAGAAGTTGTAGAAGAATCCTCCATAGGAATCGAAGGGACTCTCTCAAAAGGTTCAGAAGAACTCTCAAAACTTAATCTTAAATTTTATCTTGAGTTTGAATTATTATTTCAAAGTTATGCTTCATTTCATGAATGATTTATAAGTGTTTATAAGTATTTTAAAGCGTTTATAATAAAAAGGAGTGTAGATACCCGGATTTGGGGCGCTCTGGCAGGTGCACCGCGCCAGGCGCCAGCCCAAAAATTCTGCCGAACATCCTTGCTCGTTTTGTCACTGTAACTCACCTAAAATAAAATGATTTCTTTCCCAACCACTTGGATTCAATTACTTAAATTAATTACACTCAAATATACTGAAAACAACACTCAAATTACTCAATTTCATCTCAATAATTCATCAAAAACCAACACAATAAGATTTAGAATGAACCTCAAGATCACATATCAAGAACTCTAATCTTTAACTTTAAGCATGAAATTTCGCTTAAAATAACATGATTGGCGTGTGAGTGAATTAACCCAATGCTATGGAAACTTACTTACCTCTTAGGGATTAAACCCATGGCGAAAATCTGCAACTAAACTCAAGAACGTGGCGAATGCCTTCATCCTTGCCTCTTTTCTCCTTCTTTCTTTTCTTGCCTCTTCTTGAACTCTCAACTAAAACTTTAGGTTTATATTAGGATTATAAAACTGAACCTAAAAGGATTAGACCCTTGAAATAGTAATAAAAAAAATTAAATTTGATTGGATAGGGAAAGGACTAAAATACCCCTCACTATTTTCGGCTAACTTTTCTTTACTGGAGCCTAACTTCAAAAGGTCATATCTCACTCATCCGAACTCAAAAGTTAGCAAACTCAGCAGTTTTGGTAAGATAATTCAAAGATATTACCTATGGTATCCTTTAGCACAACTAACTCTTCTGTTCTAGGAGTTATGGTCGTTTGTAGTTGATCCAAAACTCATACTGAGCTTAACTCTCCAATTTTAGGATTTTTTGTTATTTCCAATTTAATTCTCTTTGGAAATCAAGGTGCTAAATCTACTGAACTTACCTTAATGCTTTAAGAAAATTTTAAATTCCTCAGAAAAATTTACTCACCACGAAGGATGGTTTGAGTCTTAGCTGAAAAATTTTCCGGGATGTTACATATTCCTTCATTAAAGGGTTTAACTTGATGATTTATGAAGTATTCAATGTTAATTGATGGATTTATGATAAAAAAAAAACTCCATGAACCCATGTATTCCTTGAATTCCTAATTTTGACTCTAAAGTGGGTGTATTGATTATGACCTAATTGTGTTATATTCATGTTTTGATTATTACGGGCTATTGAATTATATATTGTATACTGATGGTATTGTTCGTAGTTTGCTTTATAGTATTGATATTTCTCTTGGGTTTTGTTTTATTGTGGAGATGGATGAGTTAGGGGTCTTAGCCTTATGGACATTGTAATTGGTAAGTTCTCTTGTTGTGTGACACTGTTGGAGATTCTAAGGAATGATGATTGTGGCTATTGGAAAGTGGTAAGTTGACCTAATTCCCTCACTTAATGTAGAATTGATATTGAATTTCTATTTATTTGTATGGTCCACTTATGGTGGCGGTGCTTAATTGTTATAAATGTTTTGATCAAGGCCTTGTTTGCATTATTAAGTGAATTGCAGTATTATCATATTATGGTATATGGGAATGTATAAGGTGAAGGTACTCATGTGATGTTTATATCATATTGTATGGGTGATATGATGATATGATTGAAGGTACTTCTTCTGTAAATGTTGATATATGGTAATGAAAGACTAAGTAGAGTCTATGTAGAATGATGTTGTATATTGTGTTGGTAGACTTAGTTGTCCCTACTTGGTACATGAATTGTATTGAATGAGTGTATGAATGAAAGTCTAGGATGGACAGACCTAAAGTAGGTACCATTTTATGAAAGACTAATGGGAAGCCTTGAATATGAAAATAAGGTTAAAATGTGAAATCTCGAATATGTAAAGAAGGTTAATAAAGAAGCCTTGAAGTGGTAGATCCAAATGGTTCCTCCTTCTTGAGTGAGATGATGGAATTAGAGGTAGGTTTGATGGAACGAAATGAACCATCTCTAAGAAAGTCATAAGAGCTATCCAAATGAACCTTGATCGCAAGCCCTTGTGAACCCCTACTTGGAAATGTTATTATGAGTTGGTATGCATAGTAATAGTACCTTTTTTAATACACTTATATGAATGAACCTAATCCATGAGAACCAAGGGAAATCACCGAGTGGATATGCTTAAGGAAGTGTCTCTACTTGAAGTACGAGAAAAGTGTACAAAGAAGCCTTTTAATATCCCCTAAACCATGTGCCAACATGGGATGTGTCTTAGTTCTACCCTTTGCAAGTGGAGCACCTTCCACGGTGTGCAGTTTTATGACACCAGATTTCATACCTAGATAGTGTGGTGTATGTCAGTTAATGCCTATTCTCATCATGTGGGATATACACTTTAGCTATCGGACATGTTCTACAACGTGTAGGTAGTTGAATGGGACGATATTGACAAATGGCACGAGTAGGCTTTGAAGATGCTAGAGTGAGTTCCCTAGGTATTCCAAGACCATTATGTGAAGTCCCGTATTTGTTATTTGTCTCCTAAATGGCTTAAATGAATAATGTTCACTTAGTAAAAGTGTATTGAATTAGAAAAGTTCTTACCTAGGGGGGCTTTAAGGAACACTTAGGTGTGTATTGAATAGGTTGTATGGGTGGTCTCTTCATGTAAAACTTAGGTGGGTATTAGAATAACCTTAGGTAGAGGTTCTAAATGGCTAAATGGGTTACTTAATGATTGTGGTCTTACCTTATATGTGAATATTGACTTGAAGATGTTTCTTATACTTGTCTTATGAGATTTTTACCAAAAAGAGCATGAGAAGCATATTTCAACTAAAGTGTCCATTTTTGTATAGTTTTCTTGAATGTTCACCATACTTAGTGCATTAAGTGTACTAGTTCCATATGTTTCTCTATTTCTAAAAGTGTAGGTGGTGGCAAGTGCGGATTCCTAGAATTGATGTTTAGGAATTTGATTGTTCTCTCAAGAATCGTGGTATGTCGTCATATGTTCGAGGATATGGATGCTATTTCCAGTTTTCTTTTATTAAAGAACTTGCATTAGACATAAGTTCCTTTAATGGAAGAGTTGTGACCCTATGATAATTATATGTGTCTAAGATGGTTTATGATGAGAATTAGTCTTCTTACATTTTATAAAGGAGTTCCCTTATTGGCTTTATTGTGGAAGGTTTTAAATTTCTGCACTATTTCTATGACAAATGCGATTAATGGATGCTAAGGGTTTGTATAAGACCCTCGAGAGGTCGAGTATACCGTTTCACTACTTGGGAGTGATATAGGGTCATGAATGGAAAGATAGGCAGGGGGAGAGAGGTGTTACTATTTATTATAATGAGATTGTTTACCTATGGAAACAATTAGATCAATCCGATAATGATTAGTTGGAGTGTCTTCAGGATAGCGTGAAAGAAAATGAAAGGGTTTATCTATTTCTAGCCGGGTTGAACCAAGAATTCGATGAGGTTTGTTCTTGAATTCTTGGAAAAAACCCACAACCCACCTTGAGGGAAACTTTTTCTGAGATTAGGCGAGAAGAAATAAGGAGGAATGTTATGCTAAAAATAGATCCCAGTATGGAAACAAAGAATATAGATTCTGCTGCTCTAGTTGCTGTGAAAAATGAAAATGATTGGAAAAAGAAGCCATGGAATGATTTTTGCAAAAAATACTGGCACACCCGTGAGACTTTTTGGAACATCCATGGAAAACCATCTAATTGAAATAATAAAAGGGCATAAAACCATGACCAGTAGGTCTTCCAATGTACCAGGGAAGAATCAAGGATGAAATCTTCTCCAGAATCGCCTCCATTCACCAAGGAATAGTTGGAGCTACTGCACAAAATTCTCCAATCTCAACTACAAATCATTAAACTTGATCCTCATATTGCTACTTGTTCTTTTTCCCAAGCAGGTAACGTACCTTCAGTTTTTTTAGTACAGATTCTACTTGTATTAGTTCTTGGATCATAGATTCAGGGGCAAGTGATCACATTACATGGAATGACCATTTGTTCTTGACTTACATTTTATTCACATGGTTCCTTCTTAATAGTCGCTAGAAAAGGGATAGTTAAACTGATCCCTTTTGACTCTTGTTGATGTCCTTCATGTTCCCAAAATTTCTCATAACCTTTTGTCGATCAACAAATTGACTCAAAATCTTAATTGCAGTGCTATCTTTGACTGTATTTCATGTGTATTTGAGGACAAGGTCTCGAGAAGGATGATTAGCGATGCTAGAGAGTCTTAAGGTCTCTATTTTTTTGAAGATAGTGACAATTCAATAAATCTAAGTTCAACTTGTTTGAACTCTGTTCTAGTTGATAATAAAGTCATGTTATGGCAATATAGACTTGGTCATCCTAGTTTTCATTATTTGAAGATCTTGTTCCTCATTTGTTTATGAACTCCTTTAAGTGTGAAATTTGTGAAATGTCTTAACATGGACGTTTATCTTTTTCTTTCCCAAAAATATCATGGAACAAAACCTTTTAAGTTGATACATAGTATGTTTGGGGATCTTTTTGGGTAGAAACTATACATGGAAAAAGATGTTTTGTAAGTTTCATAGATGATCACACTATTCTAACGTGGGTGTACCTATTGAAAGACAAAGGGGATGTAAAACATATGTTTGAGGATTTTTATGTTATGGTTGAGACACATTTTCATGTGAAGATTCAAATAATTCGGAGGATGATGGGAGAGAGGTTTTCAATGACCAGCTAGGCAGGTTTTTAACTTCCAAGGGAATAGTACACCAAAGTTCATGTCTGAATACACTCCAAAAAAGTGGAGTAGCTGAGAGAAAAAAATAGGCAATTTATGGAAGTAACTAGGGC
Organism: Solanum habrochaites; assembly: GCA_027704765.1. Lineage (NCBI taxonomy): Eukaryota > Viridiplantae > Streptophyta > Magnoliopsida > Solanales > Solanaceae > Solanum > Solanum habrochaites. The sequence continues at coordinate 13,288,582 of JAKWJA010002494.1, read as the reverse complement.
CTTAATGTTCACTAGCGAAGTCCCTAAATTTCATTGGGAAGAAGTCCTTCTAACATCCACCTATCTTACTAATAGTATGTCATCCTGTGTTGTAGATTTTAAAACCCCTTTCAATATGTTTAAGACATATTTTCCTAATTATAGATTTGCCACTGACCTATCCTTGAGAGTCCTTGGGCTTAGTGTATTTGTTCATATTCCTGATCATAATAGGATTAAACTTGACTCACATGATAAGAAATGTATTTTTGTTGGATATGCCCCAGTCAAAAGGGATACAAGTGATATGAACCAAATATTATATATATATATATATATATATATATATATATATATATATAACATATCATATATATACATATATATATATATACATATATATATAGATATATATATATATATATACATATATACATATATATACACATATATATATATATATATATACATATACCATCTATCATATATAATATATATCTCTATCTATATATCTATCATCTATATGTATATATATATATATACTATCTATATATGCAATGTCCTGCAGAATTAAAACTTTTCACAACAGTTCAAATCTTTTTTATAGAAACATAGAAAATGTGAAGTATCTTTGCAGCCATCTTATACAATTGAATATCTTGGGTGACAGCCCATACATCAACAAAATAGAAGTTCTAAAGTCTATTACAATGTCTTTTGAAAAGAAAAGCTAAAATGTAACTGTCTTTGAATCATGTGACGACATACCAAAACTTTCTTGAAAGGATGCTATTTCCAAAGTTTCAAGAGACTCCTCTCAATTTACACTTATACCTTTAGAGATAAAATAACATATGGAATGAGTACATTGAATGTACTAAGCAGGTGATACACAATAAAACCATGCTAATATGGACATTTAGTAATAACATACTTTTTTATGCTTATTCAAGAAAACTTTATAAAATAAGTGTAAGAACCTCTTTCAACACAAACTTCACATATAAGACATATTCAAAGAAATCTACAATATAGGATTAACATCACTTCAAACCATACAAGCATATAACCCTCCTACCAAAGGTTATCCTAAGACTTACTTAATTAATACAAGAAGAGATCACATATACACTCTCTTCAAGCACACCTAAATAAATGTTAAGACTACCTAAGATAAGTTTATTCCCTTTTAAATACATAGACTCTTTTCCTAAGGTTACTCTAAGATTCACTTTAGTAATACATGAAGAGACCTCTCATACACCCTCTTCAAGCCTACCTAAGCAACCGACAAAGCTACCCTAGATAGGAATCATTCTATTCCACATACATTAACTTTAAGCCAACAGTATTATTAAGACACTTAAGAAACATTTCATTAATTAAAGAATTCAAATAATGGTCTTGGAAAAGACCTAGGGAACCTACATCTTGGCATCTTCAAATGCATACTCATGTCATGTCTAGATAGCGTCCGATTCCACAACCTAAAAGTTGTAGAAGTTATCCAACACTAGAATGTATCCCACATGATGAGAATAAACATTAACCGACATATACCATACTAGCTAGGCATGGAATCCGGAGTCTACCCTACTCCGATAGAGGGTGTTCTACTTGCCAAGGGTATAACTAGGACACATCCCATGTAGGTACATGGTTAGGAATATCAAGGGCTCTTTTGTACTCTAGCCTCATTCTCAATTAGAGCTACTACCTCGAGCATATTCACTCGGTGCTTTGACTTTTTTCTCATAAAGTAAGTTAATTCACATAAAGGTATATGAGAAGGTACCTTTTCTTAGTCCTACTAACTCATAATACCTCCACTAGGGCTGTCACTCAAGGTCTATAAGAACAAATCATTCTTATGACTTTCTTAGAGATGGTTTTACGTCATTCTAGCCAACCTATCTCTAAGTCCATCATTTACACAAAAAGGATATCATTAATGCTTTGAACTTCAAGGATATCATAACCTTATTCATATATTGAATCTTAAACATAATAGACAATCTTTACAGGTTTAAGGTCATTTACTAGTCATACTTACAAGGGTACCATCTTTGGTCTATCGATCCTAGACTTTCATTCTTCATTCATTCATACACACACAAGACAAAGGTGTTTTAGCCTACTAAGTTTAGATGCTCGTATACACATACTTAGATTGTATCAACTAGAAGGACATAGGAACACCAATCAAGACACATACATGATTATTGTATCACATATTCAATAATATTCAAGTATCATGAAGAATCAACTAAGTCAAACGAACGACATATACAAACAACATATCTAAAGACATCACCCTAGTCTATTATGATAAGGTATATTCAATTAGGACAAATCATACTTCAATATTACATATTCATATACATATAATCGTTCATATTTATCATATACAATATATAACATGATAACATCACAATTTACATAATAATGCCGACAAAGCTATATTTATCACAATTATAACACATAAGCACCGCCCCCATACGTTGACTATACCAATAAACACAATTCAATGCCTATTCTACATAATATAACGAGAATTAGGTCATCTTACCACCATTCCGTCATCAACACTACCAATCCTTAGCCTTCTCAATCAATTCAATTCACAAAGGATCTTACCAATAGCCTTATACACCATTCTAAGAAAATAATCAAACCATACAATGATCCAACAAGCTACAATATGAAAATCATCTTTTTAAGGCAGCGTATATACAATTCTAACATGATATATACATAATTCAATAGTCTAGCTCAATCTAAAGAATAATCCAATACAATTAAGCCTTGATCAAATCACCCACATTAGACCCAAAATAGGATTTCATGAATTTTCATGGATTCATAGATGTTTTATATAAAATAATTTAATTAACATCAATTATATCAAAAACCATTGATTAAAATCATTTTATGCAAAAACATATGGCTACAAGTCAAAGTAGAAGGATCCATGGTTTTGATCATCTTTGAAAACCAATGGAATTTGGATCCTTGAATATAAGATGATTCAACGATGAAACACCATACCTTAATTGAAGATATCCACAAAAAAGATTACAATTCAATGGATAAATCAAGATCCTAACCTCAACCTTGCTCCTAGCTTCAATGGAGTTCTAGAGGATTCTATTTGGGTTTTGGTTTTGATTTTGAATAACGAACTCAACTTTATGTTCTAGAAATATAAAGTAAATTAAAATACTAAAAAACACCTTCAATAACCTCTAAAGTATTTATTTGGATTCTAGGTGAATCTCCCTAAATGCCCTTACGTTGGTTGAGACATGTAAAAAATTGCAGGCCCCAAATGACGGAACTCAACCACGAGCCGTCAACCAAACGAAGAGTGTTACTGGTAATTAACCGACATTTTGGTCAGAGGATTATTCTTGGGGTCTTAATCTTCCACACCTATGTTTTGAGCAACGGTCCCCATCGATGAAACCTGCACTTGTCAAAGGGGCGTCGATTGCATTCATTAGTTAGGATATCTTTTTGGCTGTTTCATGCAAAAATTTGGGTCCTTCTAAAAGGCCCTTAGGGTAGTCCTTGGGGAGTCATGCCCGGACGTTTCAACCCTTAACACGCTCGTCCAGAAATTAGAAATCTCTCCCACCAATTTAAACTCAAACGAACACATAAATCATATAAAGGCACACTAATACACAAAAGCATGTGTGAAGGCTAACTCTCAAACTTTTTGGACGTTCTTGGATGTTTCACTTTCAAACTCAACACACTGACTTCTAACACTAAAATATAGATTTTCAAGACCTTAAAACATCATGACACACATATTAGGCTCTAGTTCACCTTAGTTAGTTGTTAGGCATGTTACATGAATTGATTAGTATGTTATCAATGAAACATACAAAAAATATATCTAAATAAGGTTTAAGGACTCTATAAATAAGATCCATGAAATATTCAGGTGCATTGGTCAACCCAAATTAAATGACCAAAAACTCATAATGCCCATATCTCGTAATGACCCAGGAGCACCCCCATGTCGTTACACGGTGTATTCGACCTCTCAGAGGTCTTATACAAGCCCTCAAACATCTTTCATCGCATATATATGAAAAGTAGTGCAGAATTAAAAATTTTCACAACAATATTCCAAATCATTATAGAATATAAGAAAGAACTAAGTCTCGTTATATCCATCTTAGACACATATAATATCTTTGGGTGACAGTCCTTACATCAATTGAAAAGAAAGGTTTAGTCTATTACAAAGTCTTTTAGAAAAGGAAACTAAAACATAATCCATGTTCTTGAACATATAAGGACATACCAATCTTGATAGAATGCTATATCCCAAGCTTCAACATCTCAAAGAATCCTCACTTGCCAAATACACTTGTAGAAATAGAGAAACATATGGAATTAGCATATTGAATGCACTAGTAGGTGAACATGCAACAAAACTATGCTAAAACAACATTTACTTTAAGATATGCTTATCATGCTCTTTTGATAGAAATCTCATAAAAAAGGTATAAGAACCATGTTCAAATGAATATTTATGTATAAGACATATTAAAGTAGTTCATAACCAAAAAAACATAAATATGTGGAATACACATAAGCATTTAAATCTCCTAGCAAAGGTTATCCTAAACCCACCTAAGTAAGATATGAAAAGGCCGCCCATATAACTCCTTCACACATACCTATGTGATTCTCAAGACTTCCTAAAGTAATATTATTCCCTTTTCTTCTTTTAGACCTAAGGTTATTCTAAGACACAACTAAGTAAGACATGAAGGGACCACCCATACACCCTCTTCAAGCCTACCTAAGCAATCCTCAATGCTACCATAGATAAGAAACTTTTTATTTAACATGCTTTATCTAAGTCAACAATGTTAATTAATATAGTTAGGAGACAATAAAAAAATTAGAGGAATTAAATTATCGGTTTTTGAGGACCCAGGGAACTTATCCTAGCACCTTCAAGGCCTACTCGTGCCATGTGTCGATAGCGTTCTATTCCACTACCCAGGCATTGTAGAACATATCCAATACTAAAGTGTACATACCATATGAAGATATTAGACATTAACCGACATAGACCATACTAGCTTGGTAAGGACCCTAGATCGTGGAAGGTGTTCTACTTGCCAAAGGTAGAGCTAGTAATCATCCTATGTTGGTAGACAAATAAGGGATATAAAGGGATTCTTTTACTCCACTCCCATATAAAGTATAGATACTACCACAAGCATATCCAATGGGAGCTTTGCCTTTTTTCTCATTGTGTATTAGTGTAGGTACCATCACTATGCCCTACCAACTCGTAATACTTTTTCTTCCAAGGATGGGTCCTATAGGGATGCCAACCAAGGACTATTAGGATAACTTATATGACTTCCTTAGAGATGGTTTCATGCCTATTCATCGAACCCACCCCTAAGTACATCAGTCATATCAAGAATAAAAGATTCTTATTAACTTTCTTTTCATATAAAAAGTTCCACATTCTTCTGTCACATTAGGGTTTTACCCCCTAGACGTAACAGTCGTCGTCGTCCTGTTTATGGACTAAGGCTAGCCTTTTTGTCTCATGTCATTACATTCATAGATTGAAAGTGCGGAAAATTAAAACTTTTCATTACATATACTTGGAGTTTTACATAGACCTCTACATACACATAATATAGTCGTATATAGTATAGATAGACCGTTCGTACAGGAAGGTTACATAACCTTTTACTTTTATTGCACATTCATATATATATATATATATATATATATATATATATATATATATATATATATATAAAATAGTCTCAAAGATTATCTCATCTCATACCATCTAAATTGTAATACCCCAAAAATGACTTAGGTGAAGGTAGATCCTAACATGGTTGTCTATTTTCTATGGTTCTAAAATAGTTTATAATGTGGGTTTAAGGCAGTGCCAAAGAGTGTAGGTTCTTTGGAAGTCAAAGGTCAAGGGACGACAAATACGTTCGAAGACTAAGTCACCTATGTGCCTCATATGTCGATCTATGAGTTTATGTATGATTGATGAGGTTATAAGGTCCTTAAATGAGTTACCATAGTGTATATAGGCAGTGTGTCAAGTTTCGTGAAGTTTGGAGGTCAAACATCAAAGAAAGTCCATGACGTTCAGAAGGTTTGCCTTGAAACGACCTTGTGTATCTATGTATGTTTTGTCGAGTTTTATGTGTTCGTTTTGGATGAAAATTATGTGATAGGTCATAAACTCTTATACGAGCATGGAGGACCCCAACAATGGAGTTCAACATTGCAAGGCAGTGGCCAAACAATCGACGACCAGTCAAACAGGCAACGACCCATCGATGAAGCCAAGTTGCCTGAACGTTGAGGAGTCTTTGAAGAAACCCATGAGACCCCCATCAACGGGACGTGGGTGAAACCACGGACCGTCAATGCATCCATCGATAGGTCTACTTGTTTTCTGCCAACTTTCTATTAACTTGAGGGGTGAAGTTGTAAATTCACCCCAAGTCTTATTATGTGTGAGGATGGGTTTTTAGAGTGTTTATGGGTATTTTAAGATTATATAAATCATCAAGCTATTATAATAACCCTAACACCTAAACCAAAACATATTCCCTCCAAAGATTCTCCAAAAACCTCCATGTGAATTCATAGTGAAGATGGATCTTGAATTTGGGTCTTTAATGGAGTTTCTTCTTCAATTAGCTTTGTATTCTTTAAATAAGGTATGAGTGTTCTTCATATAAGGCTTTGTATCTCCTTATATCCAAATTCAAAGATTTCTAAAAGATGAAAAAGTCCAATTTCTACTTTAAGTCTTAGTTTCCTGCATAAATGGTTTCCAAAGGATTATATATGATGAAATTGATGTATAATTGATGTTTCGCATCATATCTCCAAATTTCAGTAAAACATGGGTGAATTTATTATGCTTTGATATTAATGAATTGATGTGTAGATTATTATGTGATTTTGATTCATGTATAGATTATGGTTAATTTCTTTATAGGCTGTTTAAATTTGATGAATTGAGTATTGAATATTCTTAGATCTGTTAAATGATAGACTAATTGAATTGATATTGACTTAAGGTTTATGATTCCTAATATAATTTTTCTGTGGGCTATCTAATGATGCAATTATTATATTCAAGTGATATCTAGGTTATATTAGATTGATAAGTATGTAATGAATTTACCTAGTTTCATTGATTATTGATATAATTGTATTGAATTGTTTGTTATGGCTTTGGGTAAGGGCCTTATGATATTGAATTGGATGTTTTAGCATTGAAATCGAAGTGGTAAGATGGAGTGGGGTATGCTTACCTAATTCCTTTTATTTTATGTTAATTAGACTTAAATTATATTGTGATTTTTATGGTCCACTTATAGTGGCGGTGCTATGTGAATTGATGTGGCTTTGTCGGCGTTACTTTATGTAATATGATGATCATGTCCTTGTCGGCACTACTTGAAGTATTATGACGATTTGTGTAGTTAATTTATGTGAAGTATGAGCATATCTATCTACATGTTAATTATTGGGAAGGTATATATTGATGTATATTAGGAGATCATGTAGACTATGAATATGTTCTTATATGTGTAGTCTTAGATGTTGAAACATGATTGTTCATAATTGACTATATGAGTTGTGATGGTTATAATGATGATGATATAATAAATAATAGGATGACATAAAGACGATAAGGGTCATTCGTAAGTGCTTTAAGAATGATATGCTATATGTGATAAGGTGAAAGAATGTTGTGTCTTGTTTGGTAGACTTGGGCCCTTACTCGATACATATATGAATGATATGTAAATATGCGATATCTTGATTAGGTAGGCTTAGTGCACCCTTTTCATGTATGAATGAAAGATATGTGAGACCTTAGAGGATGTTAATAAGGTCATGTATGTGGTAAAGGTTATGTTATGAACGTTGAAATCGAGAGCCATAGTGGTATCCTTCATGTAAAGAAATAGTGGACTTAAGGTGAATTGGATAGAACGTCATCATATTAATCCTTAAGAAAGTCCTAATGAGCCATCTTAGTCTCCATTGGAAGGTATCCCTAGTGGACCTCTTTGGTAAGGTGAATGTGATTGAGTTATGAACTAGATAAGGAACCCTCTTAATACGACCCTTTAATGTCAATTACTCTATGAGAACCAAGGCTAGAACCGAGCGGTTATTAAATGTGAAGTAGCTCTACTTGAGAATGAGACTAGAGTAAAATGTACCTCTACTTGAGAATGAGACTAGAGTACATAAAAGCCCTTCATGTTCCATAACCATGTGCCTACTTGGGATGTGTCCTAGTTCTACCCTTGGCAAGTAGAACACCCTCATCGGAGTAGGTTAGAACTCCAGATTCCTTGTGTAGATATCATGGTCTATGTCGTTTATTTTCTATTCTCATCTTGTGGGATACTTACTAGCATTAGAGAACTTCAATGAAGTTTAGGTAGTGGTATGGGACGCTATCTAGGCATTGCACAATAGGCTCTGAAGGTGTTAGTTAGAGTCCCTAGGTCTTCTCTATGACCATTACTTGAATGTCCTTTATGTGTGTATGAGTCTTAATGAATTAATGACTTATGTTATGAAGTATGTAAATGGAATAAGTACCTATCTTGAGTAGTTAAGGGTTTTCTTGGTAAGGTGTGAAGGGGTCATAAGAATGGTCACTTTATATCTTACCTAGATGAGTATTAAGAATGACTCTAATTAGGGAAGATGTTGATTATGTGGACATGATCCAATCTTAGGAAGTTTTATGGATTAATTAGGTTGTATTGAAGAGGTCAATCAAGGATGTTATCTTCTTGATCTACTTAAGTAAATCTTTTAATAGCCTTTGATGAGGAAATGTCATATCATCTTTATGTTGGTGTAATAAGTGAGCATGATTCTATCTTCGGTTTTCTATAGGATATCTTAAACGTTTGTGTAAGGAATCGTATGGGTGGTCGCTTCACAATTCACTCAAGAGAGACTTACAAGTACCTTTGGTAGGAGACTCGCATGTTCTTATGTTGATGTTTTGTAAGTGTGTATGTGACTCCTCCTAGGTAATCTTCGGGATCATTTAGGCATTCCTAGAGAGGTTGTATTGGCGGTCGCTCTTTGTGTGACATAAGTGAGTCTTAGGTTAGATTTAAGTGGGAAAATTACATGCTAGAATATGTCTAAAGTAAAGTGGAAGAACTTCACTGTAACAGTGAATTGATTTCATTGTACAATGAAGTGAGTTCACTGAAAGGTGTTCTTAAAATGTGACTTTTTGCTTTAATGATTTCTTATGTGTTTTCTAAGTTGTTAAATTTTTATTATTATGATTATATTATGATGTTTTAATCGAAATTCATGAAAAGCATGTTGTTTACTAAATGTCCCTTTTTCATGGTATATGCATGGCTTCCATACTACATCAATGTGCTAACCCCTTCTTTTCTCTTTTTGACTAAAGTGTAGGGAACTGGAAGTCTTGATGTGTCATGCAGGATGGATAGGTTTCTAAGGCTTGATGATTAAGTATTGGTGAGTCCTCATCGATTCGAGGACAATATTCTCATGTCTATTGTGTCGTAGTCTTTATTTTGTTGTCTTGTATGGGATTAGTCCCAAGTGTTTTAAACTCCAACATTTAGAATATTCAAGTAGATGTTGTGAAGATTTAATGTTTTAAATGAAAAGTATTCCGCTTGTGTAATGTTTATGAAAGATTTTTTCGTGTGTGAAGAAAGTTTTAAATTCTTACTTAATTTAGAATTTTTATTATGCAATGAATGATACGAGAGGCTTAGATGAGACTTCTTGAAGTCTCATTTGCCGTGTGACGACACAAGGATGCCCTAACTTCTAAGGTGTACTCGTGGGTCGTGACATAAATTATCATAACAATTTGGGTATAGACCTACATCCAATGTAAAGAAGTCACATATAGTCTTATACAAGTCGTACTCAAACGAAAGTGGGATAAACATAAAAGTCATAGAAAACAATGCAACTTCCTAATCAAGATATTGGCAACTCCCTCGGAAAGTGAGGACCTATCCACTTGGATGATAAAGAATATCCAAGCCTTCTTCAAGTTGTCTCAAATAAGCCTTCATGACCGGAACCTAAAATATTTGTGAAAAAGGAAGAAAATGGGTTTAGTACTCCACATGTACTAAATATGAAACCATACGCTTATATAAGATAAAAACATGCTAAAAAGGGACATTTAGTCAAAACATGTTATTTTACCCTTTTAAAAGTCTCATGCATAATTAAGAAAGTCATACCAATCAACCAAACATGCTTACCTACTCAAACAAGTAATATGTATCCCAACGTACTTGAACTCATGATCTACTACAACCCTATCATTAAGGAATATCATCACAAGCATGACTAATAGTTAACCATATCATAATAAACAAGACAAGTACTCATGAATCCTTATCAAGTCAACAAGTGCAATGGCCAAGCAAATCCCCATAACTTTGCTCAATCAAGTAGCCTCAACAAGAATCCATAACCAATGTCGAACTTCACATAGTATAACATTTGGATATACATTTCATCTTTTTATACGATATAACCCAACACATACTCATAAGTAAACTAATCAACATATAGTATCAACATTGTGAAAGTTCATCATGTATATATCATATATCATAATAACTAAAACATATATAAGAACATACTCCTAAGACTCCTTTCAAGGTTAACTAGTGCAATGCTTAGTTAGAGTCCCATACCCATACTTAGACTAAGATAGACCTCTTAGGTTATCCTAGTTAGAGTTCAAATCCTCTAATTCATTTTACCTTTTAGGAACATCTTTCCCTAACCGACATAGACCACATGATCTACTGTTGAATCTAGTGTCATAAAACCCTACACCGAAAGAAGGCGGACTACTTGCCGAGGTAGTACCAAAACATAAAACATAGCAACTACGTGGATCCATTAGCTAGTATTCCTATGGGGGAAACATAGTTCAAAAACTAGGAGAGATAATTGGGACCCTCTTTATGCTCCATGTATTATAGTCTCCAATATCACGAGTAATGTAGTGCTCCGACCTTTCCTATGTGGGAAGGGACACTCCTCAATCTAGTTCACTCAGTGCTAATTTAGAGTCCTTTTTTGAAATGTGTTTAAGCTTTAGTTATCAATCATAGCTTAGTTTAGGTCATAGGATCTACCCCTTGTATAATCATTATAATCAATAGCTCAATAAGAATTGTATGAGTATAAATCCTTTCATCAAAATTCATATAGGTGAGGTTAACACATTACATATCACTTCATAATAAGGCACATCGATATACATCACCATCCTTATAGCATTTACATATTAATCAACCTCACAACCATACTCAAGACATTTCAATTCAACATCATACTACCCTATCAATCCTAATTAATTAATACTCCAACACAATCATTATGACTTAATCACAATTTACCTCAAGTTGAAGTAAGGAATATAGATTATAAGACATACCAAGTCTCTTTCATAGTTCATCATAAGGGTCTTACCATCAACCCATAAATCAAACCAACTATATTATCACATCAACATAATTCAATAATCAACATGATAATATGGTTAGAACAATCACTACACCATAATTCAATACTAACTCAAAACTTAAGACAAGATACTTAAGTTCATTCTCATAACCTAGATCACTTCTCAAGAACTAGTATGAAAGGATACAATTCACACTAACTTGTTTATATATAATGTAACAAAATCATCTAATAATGATTTAACTAATAATCAAGTCAATTGAACCAATCACTACCTAATTCACATGAAGACCAAACCTAGAATTAATGGTTCAAGATCATATTCTTCAATTTGAATAAAACAATACATTTAATTATAAGCAAGTTCATTACATGTTAATCTATACATTATATCCTAAATAAACAATAAACAACTCAATTTACAACATCAATTTCGTAATTGGATGAAACCTACATGAAAACTCAACTTTTGAAATCCATTTTAAAGGAACCCTTTGAGTAAATAGTTTTAAAGGTGAACTAGATCCCATACCGTAACATTTGATGGTGAATTCGTCCCTTTCCATCCCCCAAACCCTTTTCCTTGCTAGTCTTCAATGGAGATTTCAAATAGAGAGAGTAGGAAGAGACTTTGTATTGAGAGTTGTAGTTAAATTTATTTGGGTTGAGGCCTTTATATGGGAGTTAAATTAGTTAGTATTCCATTAATCCATAACTAATCACTAAAACCCTTAATTAATTAAATTAATTAACATTATAAACATGCAGGAAACTTAACCCTCACAGACGAAACCCCGTTAACGGGCCATCTGTGAGTCGACGATTGGTGCCTCCCTCCGTCGTGCAGAACCGTCGTCTTGGTCAGAGACTGGTGCAGGAGGAGGCTTCCTCAATTTTTCTAAGTGTTGATCGACGGTTGGCAATGACTCCCCGCTCATCCATACACAGATCTTGCCTGCATCTCGTCGATGCACACTACCTAGATAGTGTTGACATCAACTTGCAAGGATCCTTTTCAAGGGCCTTTGGTTGGTTCTTGGGCCGGATGTTTCGACCACAAATCTCCTTAAACACATGTTTTATACCCTTCCACCTAATTTTATGGATTTTCGACTCCTAAAAGCTAGTAAAAAGGCTAAGGCAAGCTAGTACCCCTTAGAACTAGTTTCCGAACGTCATTGACTTTCTTGAGCGTTTTGGTTCTTAAACTTCTATAATGACTTGTATTCATTTCATCCCCCCTTTAGGAACATTCGTCCCCGAATGACACTAAAACAACTTTGAAGGAAGGAATAGACTCAAGAGTAGCACCCAACCATCAACAATATCAAATCAAAATAAATCATATCATTTCAACAAGGCAATTCAAAAACTACACATAAGGTTCAAACACTTTATAATGAGATATTTCCTTCTCACAAAACACATGAGCTCAACATACATTTCATGAGTCAATTAGCACAAACTTCAACTTATCAATAGGTCACATGACTTTTCACTAAGACTCACCATATCAAAATGCACAACATAACTCAAAAAAACCAAAAGGCAAAATATCAAGTTTAATGCACCAATTTCAATGTACTTCACTGTAATGAAATTTTGAAATGCACATTTTTGCAAAACTTCACCAAATATCATGAAGATTCAGTTTTTAGTCATATTTACACTTTTAAAATGAATGACTAACCTTAATTATCAAAAAGATGAGGGTTGCACCCTCCACTTGGTGATTCTTCCATAACACCTTTACGTAAACCATCTCTTTATTCCTTAACTTCTTGATTTTCCTATCAAGCATTTGAAACGGAACTCCTCAAAAGAGAGGTTATCATTATCACCAAGATCCTCAATTGGAAAAATGGACTCGGGATCACCGATACACTTTTTTTAACATAGAAACATGGAAAACCAGATGAACCAAAGCCAATTCACTAGGGATTTGCAATTCATAGGACACCTTGCCAACCCTTTGAAAAATTTCATAGGGACCCACATAACGAGGACTCATTTTCCCCTTCTCGCTGAATCTAACCACCACTTTCATTGGTGAAATTTTTAAATGCACCTTATAACCTTTTTCGAACTCCAAATCCCTTCTCCTATAATCGGCATAAGACTTTTGCGGACTATAGGTTGTTTGCAACTGGTTCCTTATGATATGAACCTTCTCTAAGGTCTTATAAATCAAGTTAGGACCAAGAACCGAAGGCTCACCCACTTCAAACCACCCTATAGGAGACCTACACCTCTTACCATACAAAGCTTCATAGGGAGCCATGAAGATGGATGAATGAAAGCTATTATTATAAGCAAACTCACCAAAGGCAAATTCATATCCCAATTACCTTTAAAATCAATAATGCAAGCCCTAAGCATATCCTCAAAGGTTTGAATGGTATATTCCTCTTGACCTGTCAAATCCCAAGACCATACCCTAGAAGTTAGGGTAAAATCTTGGATTGTAACCGGCTTCGTCAACCTCTCAGAGGTCTAAGACTAGCCCTTTCATATCATTCATCGCATAAACAAAGAGAAAAGTAGTGCGGAATTAAAACTTTTCACAAAATATAATGTAGTCTTGAAAATCTCTTTCATATAAAAGTAATAGGAAATACTAAGTAGCAATTTCATCATCTTAAGACACAAGAATACTTGGGACACGACCCATAATTCAAAATACGAATATAGAAATACTTAGTCTATTACAATACTTTGAATGAAAATATAAAAGACATATATGCCATCGAGTCAAGTGAGGGCATACTTTAACTTCTCTTGAATGATTTTTATAATCCAAGTCTTCACTTTTCAAAGTTCCTCATCTACCAAGAACCATATAGGTATATAAAAACATGGAGGTAGTACAGCCACATGTACTAAGTATGACTTTATGAATAAAAATCATGAAAACAGACTTTATTGGAAATATGCATATTTTCATTTTCCAAATAATATTTAAATCATAATAACATCATTAATCAATTTAGTAAGATAATAATAATCAACAATATCAAATTTAGGCATCACTTTACAGTAAGTACAATTTACTTTCCCGTGAATTGACTTCACTGTGTCAATGACTTACTAACCTCTTTAATAAAAAACTTCTAGCATGTAATTTCCTCACTTAAAGTCATCCTAAGATTCACTTAAGTCACACAAAGAGAGAATGCCAATATACCCTTTCTAGATGTGCCTAAACGACCCTTAAGATTACTTATAATGAGTCACATACATACTTAGAAAGTATCATAAACATCAACGTAAGATTCCTCTACCAAAGGTGATTTTTAAGTATCACTTAAGTGAGTTGTGAAGCGACCACCCATACAATTCCTTACACACACACTCAAGAGATCCTATAGACTCCCTCTGATAAAATCATTCTCACTAAATCACCAAAGCATAAATGATATGACATTCTCTTCCCACAGGATATCAAAAGACCTTCTTAAGTAAATCAAGAAGATAACGTCCATAGTGACCTCTTCAAGATTACCTAAATAATCCTTAATACTACCTAAGGCTTTGATCATGTCCACAAAATCAACAAAATTCCCTAACTAGAGTCATCCTCAAGACTTCCAAAGATAAGACATGAAGAGATCATCCCTTATTGCTCTCTTCACACTTAAGCTAAGGAATCCTTAAGTCACTTTAGATTAGGTACTCATTTATTTACATACTCCTTAGCATAAGTAGTAGTTCATTAGTCCATTAAGACTCATACATCACATAACGGACATTCAAATAATGGTCTTAGACAAGACCTAGGAACTCCACATAACACCTTCAAAGTCTATTGTGCAATGTCTAGATTGTGTCCCATACAACCATCTAAACTCCATAAACTCCTCTAATACTATTAGGTATTCCATATGATGAGAATCCCGAGTTCTATCCTACTCTGATGAGGTTATTCTATTTGCCAATGGTATAATTTAGACTCATCCCATGTAGGCACATGATAAAGGAATATGAAGGGAATACTTTGTAATATAGTATCATACTTAACTAGAACTACTTTCCCTTACCATACTTACTCGGTGTTAGCCTTCGTTCTCAAAGAGTAATTCATACATTAGATTCACATAAAAGGTTTCCATAAAAATTTCATAACCCAATCACATTTACCCTACAAAGGAAGGTCAACTAGGGCTACCTCACAATGGCGACAAGAAGCTCATGATGACTCTCCTAAGGATTAATATGATTCCGTTCTAGTCAACTATCCTTAAGTCCATCATTCCTTTAATTTGAAGGATACCATTACGGTTTACGCTTCAACAATCCTAACCGTACCCTTAAGTCAAGGTTTTCACATAATAGACTCTCATATCATCATTTTAAGTCACATATCATTAACACATTCAAGACTAAGAATTCTAACACCGTAAATCAAGACATCACATATTCATATTCATATATACATCAAGCAAGTGACACAAGTAAACTAAGACAAGATAGCACATACTTCACTTTTAAAACATAATGCAAATCATTCTAGAAACACCTAGAAACAATATAATATCTTCAAGTCATCCTATATATCATAATAACATCATTAATATACTCCACATTGACTCGGAACTCCAAGTAGGAATAACCAAGACTCAACCCTAACACTATACTCATAATGTCAAAGTCATAGTCTAACCTGATGACTTAAGGCAACATAAGTATAAGAACACACATATGACTTCACATGTAGATAGATACTGTCATGCCTCACATAATAAACTACACAAATAGCCACATTACTTCAAGTAGTTGCCAATAAATCCATGCTCATCATATTGTATAAAGTAACGCCGACAAGGCCACATCAAATTGAAGTAAAACACATTACACCGCCACCATAAGTGGACCATACAAATCACAATAGAATTGAAGTATTATTAATATCAAATTAAAGAAAATGGGTCAGCATACCTTCATCCCCTCATCAAAACTTCAATTCAATGCCAAATCAACTAATTCAACATCACAAGGCCCTTACTAATGGCCATGAACAATAATTCAAAGCAATAACCATAAAACTTAATATATATACATCTATTCAATCTAGTATTAACAATCTAATATAAACTATATATCAATTGAATATAATTCTTATATAATTAGAAAGCCCATAAGAAACTATGTAACAATTCAACATTATTAGCGTAATATCAAGTAACTCAATAAGTAGCCAAAACTAGGGTTCATCAATTTACATGGGTTCATGGGTAATTTAGATTGAAATCATCAATACATTATCAATTAGATCATAATTCAATGTTTAGAAATAATTTTATGCAAGAACCCTTTGTAGAAACCCGAAATTTGATAATTTACTTTAGAAAACTTTGAAAAACATCTTGAGAGTTGGGCTCCTTGATGAAAAATGTTTCAAGAATCAAAAGCCATACCTAAAGTATATTAATTCACTTTGGTGAATAATTTCCACTTACAACCCCCACACCAAGCTGCTTCTTCAATTTGGACTTCACTGGAGTCTTTGGGATTTTTCTAAGAGTTTTGGGTTTTCAATTTGGAAGAATAAAGTCTTTAACGTATTTACCGGTTATATACTTAATTAAAATACCCAAAAGAACCTTAATAAAATGCCAATAACTTAATTTGTAAGTGGGGTAAATTTAACAAGTGGACAGCAGCCTGCACAGGAACAAAGGTGCGTGCGACACCTGGCCTTGACGGGGCGTCACAACCCTCCCTTGGTGGCTACAGTGGCTGGCCAAATTTCCATTATTCACCCTTTGTTAATTACCCCACGAAGGGACCCTCGACGAGGCTTCATCAGGCCAACAGGTTGTTGATTGCTCCGTCGCCAAGGTCTGCCTGGGTCTTGTTTGGCATCAAGTTTGGGTCCTTCATCAAGGACCCTTTGATGGTCCTTGGAGATAATTTTCAGGACGTTTCAAACCCAAATATGATATTATATAAGTTTAACACCTCTCACATGAATTTTATCCAAAAATAACACGTAAAAATCAACGAAACTCACCTAGACGTACAAGGTCGACTCAAGGCATATCTTTCGAACATCATTGACGTTCTTGGTCATTTGACATCCAAACTTCACGAAACTTTAAACAATGTATATACATGATATATTAAATCAATTTAGAATAATAAAAATCATTATACACACATAAACACATAGAACCACATAAGAGACATTTAGGTGACTTAGTCGTCAAACGTCTTAGTCGTCCTTTGACGTTTGACTTCCAACACCCCTAATAATTTAGGTACTGCCTCTATTCCATATATTATACATATTTAGGAACTTATAAAATCAATACCAAAATGTTAGGATATATTTAACCTAGTAAATCTTTGGGGTCTTACATGATCATCCGTTTGGGGATGAAAAGCGATACTCAACTTCACCTTAGTACCTAACCCTTTTTGGAATGACCTCCAAAACCTAGATGTGAATTGTGAAACACTATATTGTATGATGTATAATGGAATAACATGGCTGTCACATGAGGGTTTAACCCCTATACGAAACCGGCATCCGCGTCTTTTTGAAGGACTAAGACTAGCCTCTTAGTTTCATGTCACTAAATTCATAGGTTGAAAACGTGGAAAAAATTTAAAAATTGCATTATCACTACTTAGAGGTTTACATAGACTTGTACATACACATAATATACATATTCATATAAAGTATACATGGATCCTTCATATAGGAATGTTACATAGCCTTCTACTTTTATTGCACATACATATAATAAAATATAGAAATAGTCTCAATGATTATCTCATCTCATACCATCTAAACGAATATCACAATCTGGGCATAGACCTTGCATCAATTCAACAAGTCCATGTATAGGTCATACAAAAGTACAATATTAAAATAACAAAGAAAGTAATGATAGATTCAATAAGCTCATAACAAAATCAAAAGATAGAGGATGGTATTGCCCTTAAAAGTTGAGGACCTACCCTACTTGGATTAAAGGAAGAATCCAAGCCTTCAACGATGACACCTCCCATAACTCTTTAACGACCGGAAGCTAAAATGTTTGGGAAAATGAAAGAAAATGGGGTTAGTACTGCACATGTACTCAGTATGAGATCTTATTCACATACAGAAACAAAACATACTAAAAGGGACTTTTTATCAATTCATGCTATTTTACCCCGTTAGGGACATAATGAAAAATAAGGTAAGTCATATCAATCACCTAACATGTTTTTTATCGTACAAGTAGTGCTTATCCTAACATACTTGAAACCATGATTTACTACAGCCCTAACTTCAAGGAATAATATCACCAGAATAAATAAGAGTTGAACATATCATGATATGCAAGACAACTACTCACAAGTCCTTATCAACTAAGCAAGTGCATCAACCAAGCAAAGCCCCATAACCTTACTCAATCAAATATCCTCAACAAGGAAATATAACCAATGTCCAACTCTACATATCATGGAATTTAGACTTGCATTTCATCATATATTATCATTACAATCTAAGGCATATTCATAAATGAACTAATCAACAAATAGTGTCAATAATGTTCCATGGTCATTATATATATACATCATACATTATCATAACATAAACACATATAAGAATCTCCGACTAAGAATCCCCTCAAAGCTACCTAGTGCAATGTCTAGGTAAAGTCCCATACCCCTACCTAGACTAAGCTACACCCCTTATGTTATCCAAGTTAGAGTTCAAGTCCTTTAATTTGTTTTACCTTTTTGGGAACATCTTGTCCTAACCGACATAGACCACATGAGCTAGTGTAGAATACGGTGTCATAAAACCCTACACCAAAAGAATGCAAACTACTTGCCACGGTAGTACCAAAACATGAAACATAGCAACTACGTGGATCCACTAGCTAGTATTCCTATGGGGGCGATATAATTCAAGAACTAGGAGATTTGGATGGGACCCTCTTTATGAGCGATGCATTATACTCCCCAATCTCAAGAGTAATGTAGGGTTCCTACCTTCCCTATGTGGAAAGGGACACTTCTGTATCTAGTTCACTCGGTGCTAAGCTAGAGTCCCTTTTTGAAATGTCTTTAAGCCCATTATTATCAATCATAGCTTAATTTAGTCCATAGGGTCTACCCCTTGTATAATCATCATCATCAATAAATCAACAAGAAATGTATGAGTATAAGTCTTTTAATCACACTTCATATAAGTGAGGTTAATACATTTGCATTTTGTAGAATATTGAGGAACATTGATAGTTTTCACCATCTTTATATCACATACACCTTAATCAACCTCACAACATAGTCAAGATATTTCAATTCAAAATCATACCACCCTATAATCCTAGTATAAGGCATACTCCAATGTAATATCATGACTTAACAACAATAATTCCAATTGGAATTAAAGATAGATATTCTAAGACTTACCAAGTCTTCCTCATAGTCTATCATCAAGGTCTTACCATCAACCCATAAATCAACCCAACTTTGGGAGTAACATCATCACACAATGATAACCAATAGAATAACAAGTCCAATTGCATCTCTATAACACAATTCATCTTTAGATCACAATTTAAGCAAAGGTACATAGGGTAATTTCACATTATAATTCATACCCTAAATCACATTTGATCGTAATAACACTATAAGATAGTAAGTAAATCAACAACAAACTCAATTGAATTATCACAATACAATATAGGACAAGATCACTACTTAGGGTCAAGGATAAAGGATCATATTCTTCAATTTAGACCAAACCATCAACAATATTCATAAACAAGTTGAATTTAATGTTAATATAACAAATACAACCCTAAGAATTCATAAACACTCAATCCATAACTTCAATTTCGTAATTGAATGAAACCCATAAGAAAACTCAACTTTATGAAATCTATTTTGAAGGAACCCTTTGAGAAAAGATTCTCAAAGGTGAATAGAACCTTTACCTTAACGTTTGTCAACAATTTGATGGTAAATCCATCCCTTTCCATCCACCAGACCCTAAATAATGAGGATTGAGGGTATTTATAGTAGGACTTAATCAACTTAATTAGTCTCCCTTTTATACCCAACTAACCCCTAAACCACTTAATTAATTAAATGAGATCATTAAAATTTAATAGTGAAACTCGATCCTCACAGACAAGACCCTGATCGACGGTCCATCTGTGAATCAACAGAGGGCCCCCCCTCCATCCTGTACTCCATCGTCTCGGTCAGTGACTTTTCAGGAGAGGGCTCCCTGCAATTTATCTAAGTGTGGGATGACGGTGGAATTGACGGTCTGTCTGTGAGTCGACAAGGAACATCCCCTCCGTCCTGTACTCCGTCAACTCGGGCAGATACTTTGCAGGTGAGGGCTCCCTCCAATTTGTCTAAGTGTGGGATGACGGTGGCATCGACACCCCGTCGATCCACACACAGACCGTAACATGCACCTCTGTACTCCGTTGATGATTCCAGAGAGTGTGCAGGTGAAGGGACCTTCTCCATTATCCTAAGTGTGGGACGACAGTGTCATCGATGCCCCATTGATCCACATACAGGCCTTCTTCTGTCCCGTCGATGCACACTGCCAACCAGTGCTGCATTAAACAACAGGGGTCCTTCTCAAGGGCCCTTAGTTGGTCCTTGGGGAATTGTAACCGGACGTTTCAAACATGGAAAAACTCAATCAACTATTAGCTACCTTTCCATCAATTTTCGTACATTTCTGACTCCTAAAAGTTAGTCAAAAGGCTAAGGCGCACTAACACCCCTTTGAACCAACTTCCCAGACATTTTTGGATGTTTTGGTTCTTAAGACTCCTAAATGACCTATATTCATTAAAAATGGACTTAGAAACAATGTTCAGTTTTATGACACCTATGTTAGGCTTTATAACGAGTCTTGGATATTCAAGGTGTTAAATTATTCCCCCCTTAGAAACATTCATCCACGAATGACACTAAAACACTTTTGAAGGACGGAATAGACTCAAGACTAGCAGCCCAACCAATCAACATAAATCATGACATTTCAACAAGGAAAATATCAAAACGAATACTACCACACATAATGCACAAAACACTTTATCATGATGCATATCCTTCTCACAACACTTATGAGCTTAACATACATTACATGAGTAAATTAGCACAAAGTTTAACTTAAGAAAATGCTACCTATTATTTCATAAAGACTCACCATGTCAAAATACACAACATAACTCAAAACAAGAAAAAAGCAAAATTTCAAGTTTTTTTTAGCAATATTACAGTAACTTTACTGTAAGTTCTTTCAAAAAGGCATAATGTGCAAAACTTGACCCAAAAATCAATAAACTTCAATCCATAGTAATATTTATGTTATTAAAAGAATGACTAACCTTAGTTCTCAAAAAGAAGAGGTCAATAGGACTTCATGTCGGCCTCGGCCTCCCATGTTTCACCCTCAACTAGATGATTTTCCCATAACACCTTTACGCAAACCACTTCTTTATTCCTCAACTTCATGACTTGCCTATCAATTATTTGAACCGAAACTTCCTCATAAAAGAGGTTATCCTTGAACAAAGACCCTTAATAGGATGAATGAAGTCGGGATCACCGATACACTTTTTCAACATAGAAACATGGAAAATCGGATGAACCAAGGCCAATTCACTAGGAAGTTTCAATTCAAAGGCAACCTTCCCAACCCATTGCAAGATTTATTAAGGACCTACATAACAAGGAATCAATTTCCCTTTCTTGCCAAACCTAACCACCCCTTTCATTGGTGAAATCTTCAAATAAAATTTATCACCTTCTTCAAACTCCAAATCCATTCTTTTATGATCAACATAATACTTTTGTTGAGTATTGTCCATTTGCAACCGATTCCTTATGATATGAACCTTTTACAAAGTCTTATAAATAAGCTCAGGACCAAGAAGTGATGGCTCACCCACTTCAATCCATCAAATATGAGACCAACATCTCCTACCATACAAGGCTTCATAGGGAGCCATGGAAATGGATGAATGAAAACTATTGTTGTAGGCAAACTCCACCAAAGGTAAATGCCTATGCCAACTCTTTTTTAAATCAATAATGCATGCTCTAAGAATATCTTCAAGGGTTCGTATCGAATGTTCCTCTTAAACATCCGTTTGGGAATTAAAAGTGGTGCTCAACTTCACCGTAGTTCCTAACCCTTTTTGGAACGACCTCAAAAATCTAGAGGTGAATTGTGCTCCCCGATCCGATATGATGGATAACGGAATGCCATGGCAGCACACAATCTCATCCAGGAAGATTTTTTCATAATCCTTTCTCAAATATGAAGATTTTACAGGAATAAAATGAGCAGACTTAGTCACTAGATCCACAACCACCCATATAGAATCATAGGACTTTTTGGTCCGAGGTAAACCTACTACAAAGTCCATTTTGATGTCTTTGCACTTCCAAGTAGTAATTTGGATCTCTTGTAGTAAGCCACATGGGTTTAGGTGTTCGGCCTTTACTTGTTGTCAATTTGGACACTTAGTGACAAATTCCTCTATGTCCCTTTTTAGCCATTCCCACCAAAATATCTCCCTTAGGTCATTGTACATTTTTGTCGACCCTGGATGAATTGAGTAGCGGGACCCATGTGCTTCTTTTAGGATCTGATCCCTCAACCAATCTAATAGGGAACACATAATCTCCATTGGTACCTTGACACACCATCCCCCCCTAAGTAGAATGATTTATTCAACTTGTTGAGAACCGATTTTTCAACTCCAGTAAGTCTAAATAAACATGTTGTTTGTACTTCACCTCAACCACACGGAGATATGATGAATTGTGGCACCCCCATCTGGAGAACTCTCAACATCACCCCCAACCTATCCAACCTATTTACTTCCCTTGCAAGGTCCTTTTTGGCTTAATAAGAATGGGATATACTACCCATAGTCATCCAACTTAGGGCATCCACAACTACATTAAACTTAGCAGGATGATACAGGACACTTATATCATAATATTTCAACAACTCTATCCACCTTCTTTGTCAGATATTCAAATCCTTATGGGTAAACACATATTGAAAACTCTAATGATTGATAAAAACATCAACATGAACCCCATATAAGTAATGCCTCTAAATTTTCAAAGTAAACACCATGGCCGCTAATTAAAGGTCATGACTGGGGTAATTTCTCTCATGTACCTTTAGTTGTCTGGAGGCATAAATTATCACCTTCCCGTGTTGCATAAGAACACACCCAAACCCACTCGGGATACGTCAGAATACACCACAAAACCCTTTGTACCATTCGGTAAGGTCAACACCGAAGCTGAAGTAAGCCTATCTTTCAACAATTGGAATCTCTTCTCACATGCCTCCGACATCAAACTTTTTACTCTTTTGGGTCAAAGTAGTCAAAGGAGACGCTGGACACGAAGTAATCAACGAATCTCCAATAATAATCCGCTAAACCAAAGAAACTCCTAATGTCAGTCGGAGTCAGTGGTCTAGGCAAATTTTTCACCGCTTCTGTTTTCCTTGGGTCTACCTGAACTCCCTCAGTAGAGATGTTGTGCCCAAGAGAAGTAATCGACCTCGACCAAAACTCACACTTACTATATTTGGCATACAATTGATGTTCTTTAAGGGTTTGCAATACTACCCTCAAATGACCCATATGATCACCCTCATTCTTTGAAAATACCAAGATATCATCAATGAAGACAATGAAAAATGAATCTAGGTTATTTCGAAATACTCTATTCATTAGGTCCATAAATGTCGTCGGAGCATTAGTGAGACCGAAATACATGACCAAGAACTCATAATTTCCATACCTAGTCCGGAAGGTTGTCTTTGGTATATCCTTACCTCTCACCCTAAGTTTGTGATACCCCAATCTGAAGTCAATTTTTTAAAAGTAACTCGCCCGTTGGAGTTGGTTAAATAAGTCATCAACCCGAGGAAGAGGGTACTTATTCTTAATGGTAACCTTGTTGAGTTGGCGGTAATAAATACACATTCTCAAGGACCCATCTTTCTTTTTCCCAAACAAAACCGGAGCACCCCACTGAGAAATACTAGGACTTATAAAACCCTTTTCTAGTAAATCCTTGAGTTGACCCTTCAACTCTTCCAACTCGGCCGGAGCCATCTGATAAGGAGGAATTGATATGGGATTTATATCCGGCAGAATATCAATGCCAAAGTCAATTTCCCATTCGGGAGGAATACCGGGAAGGTCATTGGGGAAGACCTCCAGAAACTCACTCACTACGGGTACAGACTCAATGAGAGGAACTTCGGAGCCTAGATATTGGACTTTTACAATATGATAAAGACAACCTTTTGAGATTATTTTGCATTGTTTTATACAAGAAATAATACGACCTCTAGGAATAGAATTTCCCCCTTTCCACTTAACAACGGGTTCATTTTTTGAAGTTAAACCTCACCACTTTTGTCCTAAAATCAATGGATACAAAACATGCATGCAACCAATCCATACCCAACATAATATCAAAATCAAGCATATCGAGTTCCACTAGATACACAAAAGAAACTCTATTGGGAAACATTATAGGAAAACTTCTATACACCCTTTTTGCAACAACTGATTAACCCATCGGAGTAGACACTATAAAAGGTTAATGAAAAATATCAAGTAAAATTTCATACTTTTTAGCTACTAGATGTGTAACAAATGATAAAGTAGCTCCCGGATCAAGTAAAGCATATGCATCAAGAGAGAAAAATTTCAACATACCGGTCACCACATCGGGAGTGGTCTCTTGATCACCCCTAGAACGGAGAGCATAGAAGCAGTTCTTCTTTGGAGAATCACTAGAACAACTTGGTTGAGCTTTGACACTACCCTTTTCTTGACTATTCAAGTTTGGACAATCTCTCATATTGTGAACACTCTTGCCACAACTATAGAAATTATATGTCCTATTAAGGCAATCACCAAAGTGTTTTTTACCACACTTTCCACAAGTTGGCTTCTCATTTGGTGAATTAGTACCTTTTCCCTTCCTGAATTTAGGGTTAGACACCCTATCACCACTAGCTCTTGGGAATTTAGAAGGGACTTGATTAGAAACCTGCTTCTTAAATTTAGGCTTGTCTTGTATCTCAAACCTACTCTTTGAAGAACCTCTATAAAATGACCTTGCCCTCTTAATACCAGTATAAGGCATACTCCAATGTAATATCATGACTTAAAAATAATTAATTAGAATTGGAAATTAAAGATAGAGATCTAAGACTTATCAAGTCTTTCTCATAGTCTATCGTCAAAGTCTTCCCATCAACCCATAACTCAACCCAACTTGGGGAGTAACATCATCACACCATGATAACCAATAGAATAACCAGACCAATTGCATCTCTATAAAACAATTTATCTTTAGATCACAACTTGAGACAAGGTACATAAGCCAATTTCACATTATAATTCATAACCTAAATAACATCTCGAGAACTGTCATGATAGGCCTATAATTCATCTTAATTTTATTGTAATAACAACATAGGATAGTAATCAAATCAACAACCAACTCAACTGAATGATCACAATACAATATAGGTCAAGTACACTACCTAGGGTTAGGGATAGAGGATCATATTTTTCAATTTAGACCAAACCATCAATAATTTCCATTAAGAAGTTGAATTACATGTTAATCTAACCAATACAACCCTATGAATTCATTAACAACTCAATCCATAACTTCTATTTCGTAATTGAATGAAACCCATAAGAAAACTCAACTTTATGAAATCTATTTTGAAGGAACCCTTTGAGGAAAGAGTCTCAAAGGTGAATAGATACCATACCTTAACGTTTGTCAACGATTTGATGGTGAATTCATCCCTTTCCATCCCCTAAATCCTAATCCTTGCTACTCTTCAATGGTGAGTTTATGTAGAGAGAAAAATAAGAGGGAAGGAAGAGAGTTTATTTTGAGTGTTGCCCTTAAGTTAATAAGGATTGAGGGTATTTATAGTAGGACTTAATCAACATAATTAGTCTCCCTTTAATTCCCAACTAACCCGTAAACCACTTAATTAATTAAATAAGATTATTAAAATTTAACAATGAACTTGACCCTCACAGAAGAGACCCCGATCGATGGTCCATCTGTGAGTCCACGAACAACCACCCCTTCATCCTGCACTCTGTCGTGTTACTCAAAGACTTTGCAGGCGAATGCTCCCTCCTATTTGTCGAAGTGTGGGACAACAATGTCATGGATGCCCTTTCGATCAACACACACACCATAAATTGCACCTTCGCACTTCGTCGATGAGTCTAGAGAATATGTAGCTGAAGGGACCTTATCAAATTGCCTAAATGTGGGACGACAGTGGCATCGATGCCCCGTCGATCCACACACGGACCGTCTTCTGTCCCGTCGATGCACACTACCAGGAAGTGCTGCATCAATTGACTGGGGTCCTCCTCAAGGACCCGTAGTTGGTCCTTGGGAAGTCGTACCCATATGTTTCAAACATGGAATAACTCAAACAACTATTATAAACCTTTCCACCAATTTTTGTACATTTCTGAATACTAGAAGTTAGTCAAAAAGGCTAAGGCACACTAACATCCCTTTAACCAACTTCCCAGAGTTTTTTAGAGGTTTTGGTTCGTAAGCCTCCTAAATGACATATATTTATTTAAAATGGAATTAGAAACACTTTTTAGACTTTATAACACCTATGTTAGATTTTACAATGAGTCTTGTATTTTCAAGGTGTTATAATGGCAACACAAAATCTAATCTATGAACATCCTAGCATAATCTTCCATGGGATAAGTAGACTTCACGACAATAATGCAAGCGGACTTAGTCAACCTTATCCACATCGACTCATATAGAATCATATGACCTTTGCGTGCGAGTTAAACCCACTACAAAGTCCATATCGATGACTTCCCACTTCCTAGTAGGAATTTGGATCTCGTGTAATAAGCCACCTGACTTTTGATGTTCAGATTTTACTTGTTGGAAATTTGGACACTTGACGACAAACTCCCCTATGCCTTCTTCAAACCTTCCCACCAATATATCTCCCTTACGTCATGGTACATTTTTGTCGAACCCGGGTGAATGGATTAGCGGGACCCATGGGCTTCCTCAAGGATCCTATCCCTCAACCATTCCACTTTACAACACATAGTCTCCCTTTGCACCTTAGAGTACAATCCCCCCAGGGAGAACATCTCGTTAAGTTTGCCAAGGACCAACTCTTTGAACTCCATCAATGATTTGTCAAGGTGTTGTTTGGACTTCACCTCAACTACTAATGATGACTCAGAGTTGTTACAAACAATGAAACCATCATCCAAAGAATCTTCAAACCTCACCCCCAACCTATCCAACCTATGAACTTCCTTCACTAGGTCTTTCTTAGCTTCATCAATGTGGGATACACAACCCATAGTCCTACGACTTAGGGCATCTGCTACAACATTAGCCTAGCCGGGGTGATAGAGAACATTCATATCATAAAGTTTCAAAAACTCTAACCACCTTCGTTGCCGGAGGTTCAAATCTTTTTGCATAAACACATATTTGAGACTCTTGCGATCAGTAAATATATCCACATGTACATCGTACATGTAATGCTTCCAAATTTTTAAAGAAAACAGCACGACCGCTAACTCAAGGTCATGAGTCGGATAGTTTATCTCATGTGCCTTAAGCTTCCTAGAAGCATAGACTATCACCTTCCCATGTTGCATAATCAAACACCCTAAACCCACAAGGGATGCATCACAATACAAAACAAACCCCTTTGTACCCTCTGGTAAGGTCAATACCGGAGCAGAAGTAAGCCTATCTTTAAACAATTGGAAGCTTTTCTCACATGCCTTCGACCACTCAAATTTCTTATAGTTTTGGGTAAAAGTAGTCAAGGGCGATGCAATAGACGCAAAACCATCCACGAACCTCCAATAATAACCCACTAAACCCAAGAAAATCCTAATGTCAGTTGGAGTCAATAATCAAGGACAATCTTTCACCGCTTCCGTTTTCCTTGGGTCTACCTTAACTCGTTCCCTAGAGATGATGTGCCAAAGAAATACCACCTACCTCGACCAAAACTCACACTTGATATACTTGGTAAACAATTGATGCTCCTTAAGGGTTTGCAATGCAACCCTCAAATTACCTCTATGATCACCCTTATTCTTCGAATATACCAAGATGTCGACAATGAAGACGGTAACAAATGCATCTAGGTAATTTTAAAACACCCTATTCATTAGGTCCATAAACACCGCCGGAGCATTAATGAGACCGAAAGACATTACTAAGAACTCATAGTTCCCATATCTAGTCAGAAAGGTCATCTTTGGTACATTCGTACCTTTCACCCTAAGTTGGTGATACCCCGATCTCAAGTCAATTTTTGAAAAGTAGCTCACCGCTTGGAGTTGATCAAACAAGTCATCAATCTGAGGGAGCGGATACTTATTCTTAATGGTAACCTTGTTGAGTTGGCGTTAATCAATACACATTCTCAAGGACCCGTCCTTCTTCTTTATATACAACACCAGAGCACTCCACGATGAAATGTTAGGCCTTATAAAGCCCTTGTATAGCAAATCCTTGAGTTGAGCCTTCAACTCCTTCAATTCAGACGGAGCTGTCCCATTAGGAGGAATTGAAATGGGATTCGTATCCGGTAGCAAATCAATGCCAAAATCAATTTCCCATTCAGGTGGAATACCAGGAAGGTCAAAGACCTCCAGAAACTCACTCACTACGGGTATCGACTCAATGGGAGGAATTTCGTAGTCTAAATCTTGGACTCTTACTATGTGATACAGACAAACCTTTGAGATCATTTTGAATGCTTTTAGACAAGAGATGATACGGCCTCTAGGAATAGAATTTCCCCCTCCACTCAATAATGGTTTCATTTGAAAAGTTAAAACACTACTCTTGTCCTACAATCAATACAGACAAAACATGTATGCAACCAATCCATATTCAATATAATATCAAAGTCAAACATATAAAGGTCTTCTAGGTTAACATAAGAAATTTCATTGGGCAACAATAAAGAAAATTTTTGTACACTCTTTTTGCAACAACCGACTCACCCACTAGAGTAGTCACTATAAAAGGTTCATGCAAAATATTGGGCAGAATTTAAAAATTTTTAGCTACAAGAGATGTAACAAATGGTAAAGTATCACCGGGATCAAGTAAGGCATAAGAATCACTAAGAAGACTTTCAACATATTGGTCACCACGTCGGGAGAAGTCTTTTACTCACCCCTAGAGCGGAGAGCATACAAGCAGTTCTTCTTTGGAGCATCAATTGAACCATTTTCTTTAGCTTGACCACTAACCTTTTCTTGAACCCTCATATTTGGGCAATCCCTAACCTTATTCCATCTTTTTCCACAACCAAAACAATTGTCCGTCCCCTTAAGACAATTACCACAGTGCTTCTTGCCACACTTTCCACAAGTTGGCTTCTTTGTTGGTGAATTAGTACCTTTCCCCTTCTTGAACATAGGGTTAGTCACCCTATCACCACTAGGCTTTGGGAACTTAGTAGGAACTTGAGTTAAAACCTTCTTGTTAAACATAAGCTTGTCTTGTATATCTAGCCTATTCTTTGAAGAATTACCATTAGAAGAACTTGCCCTCTTAGCATCTCTATTTTCCCTCCTTGCCCTTGCCACTTCCAAATTTTGTGCATGCACCATAAGATGAGAAATGTTCAAATTGTCATGCAACATATCCGAATAACACTCCTCTAGAAAATCATCTGACACCTCTGTCACAAAGCGGCTCATTTTATCTCTTGGATCGGACACCAAGGTAGGAGCATATTTCGATAATTTAGTGAATTTCAAAGAGTACTCATTAACAGTCATACCTCCTCGGAAAATATTGATGAACTCCACCAATTTTGCATCCCTCATCTCCCTAGTAAAGAATTGGCAAAAGAAAAGCCTTATTGAATATTTCCCAAGTTAAAGGACAACCTCTCAGGGGCCTATTATTCCTACATTGCACAAACCATGCTTGAGCCGCGTCCTTGAGTTGATAAGTGGACAACTCGGCCTTCTCACTCATGGACAACCCCAAGATCCAAAAGTATCTTATAGACTTCATCGATGAATTCTTGGGGGTCTTCCTAAACCTTAGACCCGAAGAAGGTAGGAAGGTTCATTCTAGTGAAGTCCTTTAGACGGGAAGCCATAGTAGTGACTTGTTGATGAGGACGGGGCACAACATCCTGATTTTCTTGGGACGTCATAGCTTGGCTTGAGTGGTGATAACTTGGTCCATTTTGAGAAGAGCGGTCCTTATATTCTCATCCGTCAAAGGAGGATGATTGACCGGTGCATGCTCCATGTTAGCATCTTCTTCAAGTGGAGGAACTTGATCACCATGGGGAGGAGCTCCCGCTTTGGAAATTTCCTCTTCAAGTCTTTGAGGTGCGTTTCTTTGAGTGTTCATTCTTCCTATAAGCACAACAATAGGATTATATGCAAAACAACACCATCAGTATACTCTAATGGCACGATATAACATTTCCAAGAAAGAGAGCAATTCCTAGGCATCACATAGATTCATATTCATAAGTGTGGCGCGCTTCACAATTATGAATACAAACCTATATAGATGTGGTAGAGAGAGAGACATAACTCAACGATATTCAACCTCATGCTCTGATACAAAGTTTGTCACATCCGGGTTTTAAACCCCTAGACGTAACCAACGTCATTGTCCTCTTTAAAGACTAAGACTAGCTTGTTAGTCTAGTGTATTAAATTCATAGGTTGAAAGTGCAGAAAATTAAAACTTTTCACTACATCTACTTGGAGGTTTGCATAAACCTCTACATACACATAATATAGTCGTATCGAGTATACATAGACCATTTGTATAGGAAGTTTACATAGCCTTATACTTTTATTGCACATACATATATATAATATATCAAAATAGACTCAAAGATTGTCTCATCTCATACCATCTAAATGATCATAAAAATTTAAGCATATCCCTACATCAAATGTAAAGAAGCCACATATAGGATTATACAAGTCGTACTCAAACGGAAGTGGAATGAACATAAAAGTCTTAGAAAACAAAGAAACTCTCAAAGAAAGATATTGGCATCACCCTCAGAAAGTGAGAAACTACCTACTTGGATGATAGAAAATATCCAAGCCTTCTTCAAGTCGTCTCAAATGAGTCTTCAACAACTGGAACCTAAAATATTTTGGAAAAAGGAAGAAAATGGGGTTAGTACTCCACATGTACTAAGTATGAAACCATATGCACATATAAGAGCAAAACATGCTAAAAAGGGACAATTAGTCAAAACATGCCATTTTACCCTTTTAAAAGTCTCATGCATGATAAAACAAGTCATACCAATCAACCAAACATGCTTACCAACTCAAAGAAGTAATATGTATCCCAACGTACTTCAACCCATGATCTACTACAACCCCATTATCAAGGAATATCATCACAAGAATGATTAATAGTTAACCATATTATAATAAGCAAGACAACTACTCATGAATTCTTATCAAGTCAACAAGTGAAATGACCAAGCAAAGCCCCATAACCTTGCTCAATCAAGTAGCCTCAACAAGAATCCATAACCAATGTTCAACTTCACATAGTATAACATTTAGATATACATTACATATTATTTATACAATATAACCCAACACATACTCATAAGTGAACTAATCAACATATAATATCAACATTTTGCAAGTTCATCATGTACATGCTATATATCATCATAACATAATCATATATAAGAACATCCTCTTAAGACTTTCTTCAAGGCTAACTAGCGCAATGCTTAAGTACAGTCCCATACCCCTACCTAGACTAAGCTTGACCCCTTAGGTTATCCTAGTTAGAGTTCAAACCCTTTAATTCATTTTACCTTTTGGGAACATCTTTCCCTAACCTACATAGACCACATGAGCAAGTGTGGAATCCAGTGTCATAAAACCCTACACCGAAATAAGGCGGACTACTTGCCAAGGTAGTACCAAAACAGAAAACATAGCAACTACGTGGATCCACTAGCTAGTATTCGTATGGGGGAAACATAGTTAAAGAACTAGGAGTTATAATTGGGACCCTCTTTATGCTCCACTCATTATAATCTCCAATCATAAGAGTAATGTAGTGCTCCTACCTTCCCTATGTTGAAGGGACACTCCTCAATCTAGTTCACTTAGTGCTAAGCTAGAGTCTATTTTTGAAATGTCTTTAAGCCTTTAATTATCAATCATAGCTTAGTTTAAGTTATAGGGTGTACCCCTCGTATAATCATTATAATCAATATCTCAATAAGAATTGTATGAGTATAAATCCTTTCATCACAATTCATATAGGTGAGGTTAACACATTACATATCACATCATAATTACGCCCATTGGTATACATCACCATCCTTATAGCATTTCACCTTAATCAACGTCACAACCATAATCAAGATATTTCAATTCAACATTATACCACCCTATCAATCCTAATTAAGGCATACTTCGACACGAAATAGGGATTACAAGACTTGCCAAGTCTTATTCATGGTTCATCATAATGTCTTACCATTAACCCATATTTCAACAAAAATAGGTCATCACATCAACATAATTCAATAATCAACATGATAATAAGTGTAGAAGAATCACTACACCATAAATCAATTCTAACTCAAAGCTTAAGACAAGATACTTAGGTCAATTCTCATAACCTAGATCAATTCTCAAGAACTAGTATGAAAGACTACAATTCACCCTAATTTGTTTATAAATAATGTAAAAACAATATTAAAGTTAATTGAATCAAGCACAACCTAATTCACATCAAGACCAAACCTAGGGTTAAGGGTTAAAGATCATATTCTTCAATTTGAATCAAACCATTAAAATGAATAATAATCAAGTTAAATTACATGTTAATATCTCCATTATATGCTAAATAAACCATAAAAAACTCAATTCACAACATCAATTTCGTAATTGAATGACACCCACATGAAAACTCAACTTTTGAATTGCATTTTGAAGAAACCCTTTGAGGAAAGAGTCTCAAAGGTGAATTAAATCTCATACCTAAACTTTTGATGAAGATTTGATGGTGAATTTTTCCCTTTACAGACCCCAATCCTTTTCCTTGCTAGTCTTCAATGGTAATCTCAAGTAGAGAGAGAAGAAGAGAGAAGGAAGAGAGTTTGTATTGAGAGTTGTAATTAGATTAATTGGGATTGGGGCCTCTATATTAGAGTTAAATTAGTTAATTAGTCTTACCTTAATCCCTAAATAACCACTATACCTCTTAATTAATTAAATGAATTAACATTAAAAACATGCAGGAAACTTAACCCTTACAGATGAAACACCGTTGATGGGTCATCTGTGAGTCGACGGTTGGTGCCTCCCTCCGTCCTGCACAACCGTCCTCTTGGTCAGAGAATGGTGCAGGCGGAGGCTTCCCCCATTTCTCTAAGTGTTTTTCGATGGTTGTCAATGATGTCCCGTGGATCGATACACGGATCGGGGCCTGCATCTCGTCAATGCACACTGCCTAGACAGTGTTGATATCAACTTGCAAGGGTCCTCCTCAAGGGACCTTGGTTAGTCCTTGGAGATTCCAACCCGGACATTTTGCCAAAGAATAACCTTAAACACATGTTCCACACCCTTCCACCAAATTTCATAGATTTCCGACTCCTAAAAGCTAGTCAAATAGGCTAAGGCACGCTAGTACCCCTTAGAACTAGTTTCCGAACGTAATGGATGTTCTTGGGAGTTTTGGTACTTAAACTTCCTAAATTACCTATATTGATTAAAAGAGGTCATAAAACAGTGTTTAGACCCCATAGAACCTATGTTAGGTTGTAAGACTCGCCTTTGATTTTTAAAGTCTTACATCTTCACCCTCTTAACAACTTTCAAGGTCCTACATTCTTAACCTTTTTTTCTTATTCAAGGATTTACTTTCACTTAGGATTCCAGTATTATCTAGAAGAGGCACCATGCTTACATCTACCGATTCAAGACATACTCTAGAATACCTCTTTTAGTCATTCAAGGAAGGGCACCTATTATAGGTATACTGATCCTAGACTTTCATTCATATACTCATTTATTACAATAGAAGTACCAAGTAGAGACAACTAGTCTACCAATACAAGATACAACATCATTCTATAAAGTCTCTTCATATTCCTTCATCATCATATATCAACAAACAGAGAAGAAGAATGTTCAATCATATCATTATAGAACTCACAAAAGATCATATAGACATCACATGAGCACCTTCACTTTATACCTTAAAATATACCCTACCATGATCATACTATAATTCACATAATAATGCCGACAAGGCCATGTTCATAACATATATAACACATAAACACCGGCACCATAAGTGGAATATAACAATAAATGACAATTCAATATCAATTATATGATAAACAAAGGAATTAGGTCAACTCACCACCTCCAAATAGCCATCATCATTGTTCCTTAGCCTTTGCCTTTTCGACAATTTCGCATAACAAGAGTCTTTATATATATATATGTATATATATATATATATATATATACATATGTATATCATTAAAAGGTAATACATAACAATTCAAACATGGATTAGTACATCATTCAATAGTCCAATACAATATACAGATGAATTCAATAAGGTTAAGCCATGGAAAATTCACCCACTTTAGAGACAAGAAAATTTTGATCTTAAAACCACCAATTAACATCATTTACTTCATAAAACATTGATTCAAACCTTTTAATGCTATAACACATGCTTAGAATTCAACATAGAATTTTTATGTTTTTGAACATCTTTGAAAAGATTTTGGAATTGCCTCCTTGAATGACAGTAAACCAAGGATGAAATCACCATACCATGATTGAAGAAAAACAACAAAATCTGTGGGGAAACAAATGAATAAATTCAATCCTATCCCTTGAGTTCTAGCTTCAGTGGAGTTAAGAGAGAACTTTTTTTGATCTTGGGGTATTGACATTGAATAATGAGGTCTAAGTCTATGTTTTAGAGTGTTAACTAACTTAATATACCATAAAATACCCAACATAACCGTGTAAAACTTGATTAGGACCTTATGTGAATTATCTAAAATACCCCCACCGTGGCCGATACACCTGCAAAAAGTTGCACGTGTCAAATGACGGTAGCATTTACAAGTCGTCGTTTGACTGATAGGGCATCCTGCTGGGTGTCGTTTGGACAGAGACTGTCTATTTTGGGGCTAATACCCCACACCTATGTGTGAATAAATGCCCCCAATCGATGGGGCGTCGATGGAAGCACTGGATGTGGTTTGCTGGCCGTCATTTGGGACTGTTTTGGAAGCTTTCTTGCCAAGGTTAAGGTCCTCCTCAAGGACCTTTAGAGTGGTACTTGGGGATCGTACACGACCTTTGAACCACAAACATTTCCATATATATTTTAGAGTCCTAAACTATCAATTTAGACTCCAAACAACACATATAACATGCAAAGGCACTCTAGCACACACAACGACTAGTTTCCAAACGTCTTGGACGTTCTTTGACTTATGCAACATTTAGGCAATTCTTTATAGATGCGTAACAATATGAAAGACCAAAATCATTTGAACTTCATTCTACAATATAAACATAATCTCCTAAAATATGCACATTGCAAGGAGATAAATGAAACTCATTTTCACTTAGACTTCTAAACATATGGAACATGCTACTAGGAGTTCTACCTCTCAAACTTGGATAAGATAGATGCAAAGAGACATAATTCATCAACCCAACTATTCACCATACTCTCCCCCACTTATAAAGAAACCTATCACAACAAAAAGAGAAAACTATAAGTTGCTGGTAACTTCATCCGAATTTGTTTTAGCTTGGATGCAATAGAAATGATTCTTCTTTGGTACACTAACATCCGACCCTTTAGAAGGAGCTTACTTGGCTTCTCTTCCTCTAGCCACAATAGAAGGACAATCTCTCACCTTGTGATCATCTATTAAATAATTATAACACCCACTAGTACCGACTAGACACTTCAAAAGTGCTT
The DNA here is from genome assembly GCA_027704765.1 of Solanum habrochaites. NCBI lineage: Eukaryota > Viridiplantae > Streptophyta > Magnoliopsida > Solanales > Solanaceae > Solanum > Solanum habrochaites. Next base: position 13,251,961 of record JAKWJA010002494.1, on the reverse strand, counting down.
CATCCCACAAGTACAACAAGTAGGCTTAACACCTTCAGAACCACCACCCCTCTCATAGTTGGCATTAGGAGCACTAGGAACATATTTCTTTGCAGTTCTCTTCGTAAACCTAGTTTAGTTTTGCTCATTGGATATACCCCTCTTAAAATTTCTTATGATCCTAATAAGCTTGGATTTTTCAATGGATTGTGCATACATCATAAGTCTAGATAGGTTCGTGTCATTATGGAGCATGGCCATACGACATTCTTATTTTACAAGGTCGGAAACACCGGTCACAAACCAATCAATTTAGACACCAAACATGTCGATCTGGGTATTAGATCCTAACCTATCAATTTAGACACAAAAAACACATAAATCATGCAAAGGCACACTAGCACACAACGACTAGTTTCGAAACGTCTTGGATATCCATTGACGTTTGACTTCCAAACTCTATGAACTTACTTCTAATGCATAAATTCATCATTTACAGACCTTATTAAACCATAACACCTATGATAGGATCTAGTTTAAGCTACTTCATTTTGAGGGTTGTAACATATCTTGTTCTAAAAGTTGTGTTCGAAATGTATTATTCCCTAACTTTCAACTGATAGTAGCCATTTCTGAGGTATATTTTGGAAAAATAGGTGTCACCATGAATTTCATCGAATAGATCATCTGTTCTTGGAAGAGGATACATATTGTTGATGTTAAAAAATTTTAATTGAAAATAGTTATATATATTCTAAGGGAACAATCTTTCTTTCTCAAAAACAAGATAGGAGCGCTCTATGATGTGGAGCTTTGTCGTATGAAACCCTTATCTAAAAAATCTTTCAGCAGTTCTTTCAAAATTATATATTCTCCTGGTTCCATTCTATATGGACGAATAGAGATAGGACGAGTATCTGGAATGATGTCTTTGCCGAAATCTATTTCTTTCTCAGAAGGGACTCTACGTAGATCATTAGGAATGACTCATGGAGACTCTTTTACTATAGAAACTAACTGAAGGGAAGGTACCTCAAAACTTGAGTCATTAAATCAAATTAAGTGATAGATAAAACTATATAAAAGTAACTTTCTTGTCTTAAGGTACAAAGTGAAACAACCCTTAGGAACTGCTGAACTACCACTTCGCTCTATAAGTGTCTCATTAGAAATCTGAAACGTGACAACTCGAGTCCTACAACATATTGATGCTTAAGAAGAATAAAGTCAATCAATACCTACAATGATATCAAAATCTACCATGTCTTACTCCAGTAGGTCAAACATGGCATTTTTGTGGTTGATGGATACTGACAATCAGAATAAACTATCTCCGCTATAATAGACTCCCTAACATGTGTAAAAAACCCGAAGGGTTCACAATGTTTCCCAAGAAGAATTTAAAACTTATTTGCAACATAAGGAGTTACAAATGACAAACTTGCTCCTGGGTCTAGAAAAACATAAACATCACAAGTAATAACTTTGATCATACTAGTGACCACATATGGAGTGTTCTCTTGCTCTTGATGGTTAGTGACTGCATAGAGGTGGTTTTCTCCTTCGCCAGTACCTGAAGTAGCTCCTCTAGGTACAACCCTTCCTGATGGAGCAACTGATGATTATACATATCTATTGCCCAGATTTCCACTACCCTGTGTATTCTTAGGGAACTCCCTCATTAAAGTATTCCTTGACCATAATTAAAGAAAACATGTCTGGCTATCACGACATTTACATGGGTGGGTTCTACCATAGTTAGCACATGCAAGAGCCCAACTACCTCCCTGTGCCACACTTCTTTGAGACTGTGTTGGTCTAGCTCTGAAGTACAACCAATTATGGCCGTGATGCTTAGCTTTGCTTATGTGTGCATGCGCAATAGCAGATGATGGTGTAGGCCCCTTTTGTTTCGTAAATTGTTGTCAATTCATACCGCCTTTCTGCTGCCCAACTTATTCCTAGTATAATTTTTCTTTCTTCTATACTTTTCTCTGTCCCTCAGCTTCTCCTCATAGACCTTCTTCACATAAACCATCAACATTTATATATCCATGTCCCCTATCACCATTGCCACCTTTCCCTATTTGCTTGATGAATAACCAAAGCCACCGACAAACAAACTCATTCTTCTCTTCATATCCTTAACTATTTCAGGATCATAGAAGGACAATCGGGTGAACTTCAACCCATACTAGTACACACTCCAAGAGTCTTGTTTCAGTGTAAGAAACTAATGTACCTTAACCTCCTCCAGTTCTCGGGGAAACTAGCGCCCCAATAAAGCCTCTTCAAAATGAGCCAAACTCAGATGTGGTGAATCTTTATCTTTTTCCACGTTTCACTGGTCTAACCAAGTCCTAGACACATTCTTCAGTTAGTATGCATCTAGTTCAACTCTTCCAACATCAACAACATGCCTCACATCAAAAAGCTTCTTTAACGTTTCCATGAAATATTATGAATCCTTAGTTGTGATCGAACCTGTGAAACTGGAGGATTCATTCTCTAGATTTCTCAAATCCACGAGGTGTCAACCTCTTCTTATCGAGTTCCTCTTTGTTGTCCAACCACATTAGTCGTATCATGGCTCAAAATTTGTATACCTTCTCAAAATTAAGCATTTTAACTTTACTTTTAGGTTGCATGTTTGGTACATTTGGTACATTTGGATTCTCGATATTCCTCCTACCTAGACGATCCCTGGCTGCTCTTCATGGTGGCATGGTAATCTAAAACATGCCCAAGAAGGAATTAGAGAGAATCTTTTAGAGATAAACTCTAACAAATGAAAATTAATATGAAAGAAGTGAAGAATTCCTAAATGTATTCGCCTTGTAAATATAGAAGTGGAATGCTTCACACCGATAATTAGGACTCTATAAATATGGCATCATAGCCTCCCCAGGAATTTTAACTCTGGCTCTGATACCAAGTTTCTCACGCCTCGAGCCTATACCCTTGACGTGGCCAGCACTCGAAGACCATTATTGGCCTCGAGCGGACGCTTGGTCTAGCTTATGGAACTTAGTGGAAGACTTGACTCAATAAAAATAGTCTCGTGATATAACCTAAAGAAATAATAAGTTTGACAAAATAATACACGTCTCAAGAAAAATATGTTCAACACAAAGAACACACTCAAAACTAAACTTTCTAATTATCTTTGAATCCTCTATCATAAAAAGACAAATGTTGGGACAGATCCCACAAGATCCTCTAAAAGAAAGACTTAAAAACAAGTTAATCTTTCCTTCAGAATGCAAGGAGGCTCACTACTTACTCTGAATGCTCAAATGGATCAATACGGAGCTATATTATACTAATCTTGGTTACTTACGTCTGCATCATGGTACGATGCAAGCAAACTTCCATCAGGACATTGAATGTATGAGTATGCGAGTTGGAATGCTAACAACAACTTAAGCTTGAAAAGAATAAGAAGGAACACTTACCTTGGCTCTACTCAAATCATGAATAACTTGACTTAATATAAATAAATAAGACACATGCAATATATAAATGCTTTTAAAGCAATGTAAAACACTTAGTTCGTTAAAGAAAATGCAATCACAAACTTTACTTTACTTATATATGAAGTAATATAGTTTCTGTGAGAGATTCTCATACCGACAACCATCACTACGAGCCTACGTAGTAATACAGTGTCTTGCTCAAGCTTCCAAAATTGTCCTATACTTTGACATCACATAGAACTACTGAACTTAGTAGATCAACTAGCTTAACTTACGTGATCATCTAAGAAGTATGACCCATTAATACCCATGATGGTTACATGGTTTTCATGGAGACTTGATTGAATATGAACTATTATCCCTACATCGGTGCTCAATACTACTCCCAAAATTTATTTTAGCTCATGCTTTAATAAACAACTTTTTTCTTTGGGTTGAGATAATTTCTCAACACTTAGCTTTACAAAAGCTCAATTTGAATCAATGTTCCCTTTTCTTGCTCAAAACTTTTACGGAAATCTTTTTTCGCTCTTAACTTAAATATGAAAAAATTGATAAAATCTTAAGGAATACTTATTTCCCTTATAACTTTTGTGAAATGAAGCTCCTCTCTTTACTCTTTACTTAAATTTGAACTAGAGTCTTAAAACGAAGTTAAGAGGTTTAATAAAGACTCATAAATTCTTTGACTTTGACCTTAACTTTCCTTAAATTTGATTATCGATTCAAGGTTTAATCTCATGTTTATGGATCATTTGATGAAACTTAGATGTACCTTAGACTGTTAGAATCAATTGGAAATGTAGGTACATCACTTACAAATTCGTATGAATATTTGGGGGAAAATGGGGAGAACTGGCATCCCTGGCGCTTTGAGAAGCTTGGGCCGCCACCCCTCAAATTTCAGAGAGGTTTCTGGTGCATACTAGCAAGTGCAATGCGCCAGTGGCCAAAGTTCAGAGGAACTTTTGTGATGCTCTGGCAGGCGTGACGACCTAAGTTGCGCCCATAAAACATCTAACTTTCTCCTTCATTTTATATATCTAAACCCTACAAACATCCATGGTTCTTTATCCACACACTTAGGATCATTAATACCCTCAATACCCAATAGATTTAACTCGAAAAAAAATTCGGAAATACAAATCAAAAAACCACTAGGCATGCAACAACTCAACCAACAAAATTTAACAATGTTCTTCAAGAACTTTACTTTTTATCATTCAACCAACTAAAAATTTATGAAACAAGTTGTTGTGTGGGTGAGCTAACCCAACACTAAAAGATCTTATATACCTGGATAGGGCTCACCCCCGACGAACTCCACTCGCAAACCTTGTCGTTCTTGACGAATTCCTGAATTTTCTGCATCTCCTTCTTCTTTTCTGTCTTTTCCAAGCCCTCAACGTGATTTTGATTGTTTAATATGAACTAGAACTTTTGTTACCCCAAATAAATACTTAAAATGAAGTAGAAAATTAATTGGTGAAAATACTAATTCACCCTTTCTTAAATTCGAATTTGGATTTTCCTTACTTCAATAGCCAACTTCTGATAAGCATATCTCCCTTTTATAATATCACAAATTCACAAACACGACGTCATTAAAAAAATATATATCCAAGGGTTTTCAAAACCTATCAAGAACTATCTCTAACTCATCCTAACCTAGAATTTATGGCCATTTGAAAATGTCAAAAACTCACTTTGTTAACTCAGTCAATTTTCTAGATTTTTCTTTCTTTCCAAAAATGAATATTTTTATTTTCTTAGTTTATTCCTTGATATTTCAAATTGTCAGATGTTACAATGAAATTGATTAGTTTGAATGTTTTTTCAGTAGATTTGAGTGTAATTAAGTGAAGTAATCGAATCCAAGTGATTGAGGAAATATCTTTCTGCTCTAGGAGAAATAGGGTGAGAAAATGAGAAAAGAAAGTTGCAGGTGTTTTCTTGGTTGGGGCTTGGCACCCCACACCATCCATAGAACCCTAAACTATTCTTTTAAAATTAGGGGCTTGCACCCCGCGCCACCCATAGACCTAGAATTGCTTGCCCTTTGTAGTTTGCAATCAGTTGCTCTATATGAGTTTGTTTTAAGTGAACTTTCACTCAATTTACATTAAAACTACTCTAATATTCTTATAAAAGCCTAAAATAGTTCTTAACTTGATCATAACTTTGAATTCAAAATTCAAATTCAAGGTAGAGTTGAGAGTTATGTTTTGAGAATTCTATCGAACATTCTAAGAAAGTCCCTATGAGTCCTTTCGTGGAGTCTTCTAGTACCTTACTTCAGGACTTGAGCAAGTGAGTATGAGGATGAAAAAAATGTATTCATGGGTCTACTTTATCATCAGTAGATCCTTCATATCATGAACCATAAATCTTGAATTCAAAACTCACATTCAAGAGAGAGTTAAGAGTAGAGTTCAAGAAAATCTTTGAGTTCAATTGTGAATAATTTGAAATAAATTATAAATTTGAACTAAATTTTGAGAAAGTAAGTAATAGAATTAGAATAGTTTTATACATGAGTTCCTTATTGATATTTTGAAACTCTTGTCGTGTCGTTCATATCCATAACTTTTGGATGAACTCTAATTAGTTGAGTAACTTTGAGATGAGTAGCATATTCAAGTCGTAAGTATTGAATAATAAGTTTCTAACATGTTTGAGTTTATATTTATAATAATTGGAATATAACATGCTTCCCATGAAGTCTTTATTTTGAATTGTTCATGCCCATAATTGCGCATGAATGCTATAAGTCGAACAAATTTGAGAGGAGAAGTATCTCTGAGTCTTTGTGTTTAGTTGTTCTTGCTCATAATTCCGCATAAACCTTCTAAGTTAAACATTATTGAAGTTAGTAGTTTTTTTGATGTTCTTGAGTCGAAGTATTAAGTTATATCTATGCTTGTTGAAAAACTTGCACTGAGTGTTCACATCCATAATTCGGCATGAACCTTATTTTAAGAAATCTTTTGCAAATGTTTTAAATTTGTTTGGAGACTTGAGTTTTGAGTTGAGTAAAGTATAAAGAGTAAACTGTAAAGTTAAAGTTCATTTCTTCAATATGGGGACTAAGTATTTCCAAAGTGTTTTTTAGAAAATTCACATTTTAAAAGGAATAAAAACTGAGATTTAAAAGTTATTATGGTGGTGGTGCTAGTTGCCAGTTAGAAAAATCCGACAATTGTAATTGTACTGTTCCTCAGGGGGTTCGGCTTAGTATGAATTGGTCTATGAGACTTCATTCATGTATTGCACAAGTAGACATTGAGAGAGAGCATGGTAAGCTTTTTATCATATTATAATTATGAGTTGACATCATGTTTCAAATAGTTTTCCTTTTTCTTTATATTGCACTTGTTGTAAACTACTTTATAATGGAATGAGTTTAGTTAAGTATTCATGAGTTAAGTATCTAAAGATGAGTATTTCAAGTCCATTATCATATCTTTGAAGTTGAGTATCTAATCTTTGAGTCAAGTGTCATATCTTTGAAGACGAATATCATATCTCTTGTGGAGTATTTTATCCTTGAGTACTTCTGAGTTGAGTAAGTTTGAGTATCTTTGAGTACCCTCAAGTATTATTGAGTTGAGAAAGGTAAGTTTGTTTGTTTTTATCAAGACTCAAGCTTATGTAATGCTTTAGAATTCCCCTTAAATTCTTGTACATTCAATGTAATGAGCCATTTGTCCTACATATTCTCATGATGCAAACACATGTATTTAGGATCATCAACAGGAGCTTCTTTCATATATATCCGAGAGTTTAAGTTAGCTATGTTGAGTCTCCTTGCTTATAGAGGGTTCCATTCATTTTAAGGTGTTAAGAGGTCGTGGATTTTGTCATAACTTTTATCATTGTCATTTAGAGGCTTCCTAGATAGACAATAAAGTTTCGGAAGACTTCATTTATTTGATTACATGTCTTAAAGACTTAAGTTGTGTATTTTATGGCGAGTTGAATATATTATTTTTATACAAATATTTCATTTGAGTCAAAAGTTCTGCAAATTTGAGTTTTATGAAATTTTATTTGAGTTTTAACCTTTTGCATGCTTAATTAGTTTTCTTCTTGTAGTCAGCCAGGATGAGGATTCTCGTGGGGACCAATAATGGTGTTCGAGTGTCTTCCACGTACAGGATGTAGACTTTGGTCGTGACAGTTGACATTAGGTCAAAACCCTCCACCAACGATAATTACCAAAGACTTGTAATGTTCCCTTTAGCGCTAGAAGTTGTGGAAAACTACCAAGAACTTGCCCTGGGTCGTATCTTAGATCCCAAGAATGAAGGTTTTTTGAAAACGTTTTTGGTGGGTTAACTGATATTAGTTGTAGTGGGACGCAACCCACAACACAATCACCGGTTTGGCGGAACTAATCTCTCCCAGGAGGATTGCATGGAGACAAGATAAAAATTTTGTTACCAAACCCCTATTTTACAACACACCTTAAATGTTTGATGTTCAAACACAACCCATTTACGCTAAGATCAATTTTAGAATTTTTACTCACCCAAATTTGATTCTAAAGAGTGGTACGAGTTCCATAACATCTTCGTAATCTAGTCAAGTGATAAAATTCAAAATTATTACTCTCATTAATTACCAGATTTCCCTAGACCTCACATGACTCAAATTTTTCTCCAATCTAGACTAGGTTAGGAATCTCCAAGTTACTATCCAAAAGTTTTTCTGGCCCAATTCCTTTCCCTGTTAGTTTTTCGATCAAGAAAGGGAATATGTTTTTACAATAGAAACCAATTTACCAATCACTCTTCCCCGAGTGATCAAACTATGAAAAATTGGGTAAAGTAAGGGTAGAGTAGTACTTGTATAGATGAGCAACTGGGGATACTTGTCGCCTATGTCCTTCTCGATTTCCCGAGTAGCTTTCTCAACCGAAAAATTCTTCCATCGAAATTTCAATGACTTTATATTCTTGGTCCTCAGCTTTCGGATATGAAGATTAAGAATTGCGAACGGTTCTTCTTCATACTAAAGGTACTTGTCTAATAAAATTGAGTCTTTCCCATGATACTTATTCAATATGGACACATGAATACTGGATGAACTTCAGATAATATAGGAGGTAAGGCCACCCTATTAGCCATTGTCCCTACAGAGTCAAGAATTTCAAATGGTCTAATGTATCGAGGACTAAGATTTCCTTTCTTGACAATCCCATCACCTCTTTTATGAGCGACACTTTAAGATTTTGGTCATCGGCCTGAAATGCCTTGCATCTTACCATGCAATCGACCTATTTCTTCTGTCAACTCTAGGTTGTTAGAAGCTTAGATATGATGTTTCTTACCTTTTCTAGGAGTTCTCACCAAATAAACCCCTAGAGGTTGCACATCTTTAGACTAAAACCATCTTATTGTCGGTGTACATCCCCTTCTATAAATAAACTAGAATGGTGCCATATTAATAAGCACTGGTAACTATTGTTATAGAAGAAGTCACACAAAGGTAGGAACTTATTCCAATGTCCTTCAAAGTCAATCAGACATGCCCTCAATATGTGCTCTAATACTTGAATAGTTCTCTCTATTTTTTCGTCCATTTTTGGATAGAAGGTTGTGCTAAAAGTGAGTTTAGTACTCCTCCAAAAATTTTCATCAAAGTTCAGATTTTAAATGCACACCACAATCAAAAATTATAGAAAAAGGCACTTGTGCATCCTCACTATCTTGTTCACATACACCTTAACCAACTCCGACAAATTATAGTCTACTCTGACTAGAATGAAGTGGATTGTCTTAGTCATACTATCCATGACTACCAAAATGGAATCAACCTTTCCCAAGGTCTTAAAGATACCAACCACGAAATCTATTGATATCATTTCCCACATCCATTTAGGAATTGGCATTCGCTGGTGAATGGGATACCACGATGTATGGGATTCTATCAATATCTTCTTAATCAAGCCATACACTCAGGGAACAAAAATTGCTCCTTTAAAACATAAATAACCCCCCGCATCTAGAGTTGCATCTTGTGCCCTACCAGACACTGTATTCTTTCTTAGATCATTCAAACTCTAATCCTCAAACTATGTGGCCTTGATCTCCTCAATGAATGTGGTCCTAACCTCAAAGCTACCTAACACCCCACCTTTTTTTTCAGATGCCAATCAACATGAATTTAGACTCAAATGTTTGAATTTTTTTGTCCAAATGTCTTTTGGATACACTCAAGCCACCTAACAACCCAGACTCATCACCTTATGGATTAAAGTGTGTCCTACTACGTTATCCTTACCTTGAACATACAAGATGGTAGTATCATAGTCTTTTAGTAACTTCATCCACCTTCGTTGTCTCAAAGTCAGGTCCATCTGAGTGAATACATGTTATAGTCCATGATTATAAACAAATTCCTCACACTTGACACCATAAAGGTAATGTCGCAACATCTTAAGAGAAAACACTACCACTAACAACTCCAAATCATGGGTCGGGTAATTTTGTTCACGCACATTAAACTGCAGTGATGCATAAGTTATGACTTTCTTATCATGTATTACCAAAACACCCAAAACCGAGTTAAGAATTAAAATAAACAATGAAGTCTAAACCTTCCACCAGTAGTGCCAAAATAGGTCTTGTTGTCAGAAGAGTCTTGAGCTTTTAAAATCTCTCTTTACTTTTGTCATTCCACTCAAATGGTACATCCTTTTGGGTCATCCTTTTCAAATATGTGGTGATAGAAGAAACATTCTTCACAAACCGATGATAGTAGAGGGCGAGTCCCAAAAAACTACAAATTTTAATTAAGTTCTAGGATGAACCTAATTTCTGAGGGCTTTGATCCTTTGGAAATATACCATTACTCTTTCCCTTGAAACCACATGCCTCAAAAAGGCAACAAGAGTCACTAGAATTCACACTTGGATAATTTAGCACATAAGTTCTATCTCCCAACAACACCAAAATAATAAAAGGATGGTCGGTGTGTTCTTCTTTACTCTTTGAATAAACCAAAATGTCATCAATAGAAACAATAAAAAAAGAAACTATAAATGGTTTGACCACACAATTCATCAAACTCATAAAAGTTGAAGGTGCATTTGTCAACCCAAACGACATCACAAGAAACTGATGCTTCCCATAGTGGGTTTCGAAAGACATTCCTTAAAAATCCTCAGGCCTAATCTTTAACTCGTGTTAACCAAATCTTTGATCAGTTTAAGATAAAACTAATTTACACTGAAACTATTCAAAGAAAAAACCTAAGGCAATGGATACTTATTACATATAGTGACCATATTCAATAATTGATAGTTTATGCACATCCTTATACTACCATCCTTTTTCATAATAAACTAGAAAGGAGCACCCCATGAGGAAGCTTTAAAACGGATGACACCCTTATTAGAATGCTCTAGGTTTGGGCTTTAAGCTCTCTCAAATCTTGCAGAGCCATGTGATAAGAATGAATGTAGATGGGATGGGTACCATGTTCCAAGTCAATTTGGAAATCTATCTATCTCTATCCGTAGGCATAATAGGAAAATTGGTAGGAAATACTTCCTCAAATTTGGATACTATAAAAATAGACTCAATAGAGGAAGACTCAACACCAACATCCTTAATATGAGCCAAAAATGCCAAACACTCCTAGTCCACAAGTTTTTTTAGCCCGGATTGAACACCACTTTAAACTTAATTCGCAAATTCGGTCACCTCATTAAAACTTTTTCCTGCAAAGTTTATGTGAACATTCAATACTTGTAGTTCAAGGTTCAATACCTTGACAAACAGAAGAATCCTCTCCTCCTCAGTAGTCATCTCTTGTGCATAATATCTAGACTAAGCTTGATAAGAAATTATAGTCTTAACACTTTTCTCCAAAGCCATGAACTAATCCTTCTTACCATCTCTTAATGTCGGGGGCACACACTTTTTTAGAAAGAGATCATGAAAATATATCCAAGTGAGTTGAGCCAAGGTTGACGATCTGCATTCCATATAGGCCCTCTACTACTTCTTAGCCTCAACCAAAAACATGAAGGTCACGAACTCTACCCAATGTTGGGGTACAGTAACTAACTTCTGAGGCCTCATGAATAAATCTAAAATAAACTAATAGGCATCCTCACTCTAAAAACCATGGAACAGAGGTAACTTAAATTTCAGATGCCTGTAGCATCTTCTTGTGCATGCCCCTCTAGTTCAACATCGTCCTGATCTTTGATATAAACATCTTCAACCTAGTTGGTGCTACCATTCCTTGACTTGTACCCTTTCCTCATTCTCTAACATTACCTCGAGTATGACCGTTTGTTTTGGACCCCTTGTCTGGCGCATTGAAAGTAGATACAGGCTTGACGCATTGAAAATCATCTTAACCATCTGCGGGTAGATGAAGGGAAAATGTTAGGTACCAATTTTGATCGCTAGATACAAACTAAAATCAATTCATAGCACGAAAGTAGATGAAACGAAAAAAATTTCTTAACATCCTGTAGTCAAAGACAATTACAAACGTTTGTAAAACAATTCTAGAATCATTTTGGAAAAACAAGATCAACAAACCTAGCACTCTAATACCAAATTTTTCATGACCTAGTCCGTCTTTATATACACCCACACTTACCCTCCGGTTGGAGAACCATTACTTCAATCCGACTAAGCAAATTAACAAAAATCTAAGAAATTTAAACTATTGAAGTAGGTTCAAATGCCAAAAGAAATATGGAGTTCCCATAAACTACAAAAGTTAAGGAAACACATTTAACATAACTAATGCGGAAAAACAACCCTTAGTTACTAAAAAAACATTATACCAAGACTTATGATTGAAAATTTCTAATAAAAGGGGTACAACCTCAAAACTAACATAAGCAAAGCCTATTTAAACATTTTGAGTCTCAAAAGAAAGAACTAAACAAAAATGAATGATCTATGGCAACCATAAGGAACTTTCTCACCCTTGAATCTAATCCGGATCATTGATCTCCTTGGTGAGGTCTATTCTTAGTTGCGTGAAGATGCCATGTGTTCAACAAAGAATTAGAAAATGCAATATCATAACACAACAACAATATACAAGTAGGATTACGTGGACACTACAGTAAGATAAATATACACAAGCAATTACACCACAGTAAACACTGATATAAAAAATATATAGATCATTAATCATTAAAGAAGTAATGTACAATTCCACAATATCAACCTTTATGCCTTTAATTCCTATGGTAATTGTGGAATATTATGGATGTATGATTATGTAGAATGTTAATTGCTATGCATTACTTCTTGAATTTACCTTGTTTAGGCAATGACTGTGTATTCCTTGGTAATTGAAGTATGAAGGCAATGAAAGGGTAAGAACGTATGAAGATTGATTCTTCTTGATTTAAATTATGAAGTATGAGTTTATTAGACATCAATACTCTTATGTCTAATGTGATTGTGGTGTTGATGACAAGTATTTCTCACCCTTAACCTAGACAATTGAATTAACCCATGAAGTATTATATATGTTATGAGTTGTTTATTATATGATCGAAGATAGTTTCTATTGATTATAATAAAGTGCAAAGTTAAAGGTTTACTTAATTGATTAGTGGTTACCAATGTGAAAAGATTGTTCCCACTTGTGATGACTATGAACTATTATGTTAAAGTGTTTACATAGGATTCCAGAAGAGACTGATGTGAACTTGTATTACTAAAGGGAATAAAAACTTCGCATCGAAAAGGAATGTAAATGAGATGGCGGTCTCACGTCTAATAAGTCCATCCTCCCACATGGTTTTATTTGCGTCTAGCAAGTCCAGATTCCCAATATATATGTTGTCTCATGATATGGAAACCTCCACGTCTAGAAATTCAAGGTTTTAAGTAGCAATCTCCTTGTCCCTTAACTATGTGGATTCTATTGGCCAACAATCCACTAAGACTCATTATTTTTTCAAGTCCTACGATTGTTGCCAAAGCAAAGGTGGGATTTCAAAAAGGCAAGAGCTTCCTATGAACCCAATCATGGTAATAAAGTTATTTTATGTGTAAGGGATTAATTTATGGGGTCATTCGTGCGTTCATATAGGATAAAATATATTCTTGTTGCAGTTGATTATGTATCAAAGTGGGTTGACGCAATTGCACTCCCCAACAATGAAGGCAAGAGTGTCATTGCATTCTTGAATAAGAATATCTTCTCCAAATTTGGCATCCCAAGGACAATTATTAGTGATGGAGGTTCCCACTTTATCAATAAGTTGATTAAACATTGCTTGAGAAGTATGGTGTCCGCCACAATGTAGCTGCTACTCCTCACCATCCACAGACTAGTGCGCAAGTCGAAGTTTCCAACAGAGGGATAAATAAAATCATGGCAGATACTATGAATGCTAATAAAACGGATTGGTCAAAGAAGCTTTATGATTCTCTATGGACCTACCACACTTCATAATGACTCTCATAAGTATGTCTCCATAGCAACATGTATATTTTAAGTCTTTCAATTTACCGGTAGATCTAGCGCATAATGTTGTATGAACAATGAAGAAGCTTAACTCTAATTAGGGTGTCGTATCAACACAAAGGGTGAATTACTTGAATTTGATCAATGAGATTCTCCTAAAATCCTATGGAAGTGCAATCTTGTCTAAAGAGAATATGAAGAAGTACCATGATCAAAGGATTAAACAATGAGATTTTGTAGTTGGATATCTTGTACTTCTATTCAACTCTAGGTTGCGCTTATTTCCTGGCAAGCTCAAGTCCAAGTGGTCTGAACCATTTTTACTCAAGCAACTGTTCCCACATGGAGCAGTGGAGATTAAGAATAGTGAAGGAAAAAGGTTCAAGGTGAATGGACAGAGGATCAATCTTTATCTGGGAAATGTGGAGAGTGTACAACGAGTGATTGAGCCCTATTGTCTTGATGAATTCCAAGTAATCAAGAGGTTTGCATTGTGCCAACACGTTAAATCAAGCACTACTTGGGAGGCAAACTAAGGTGTAAAATCTTGCCAATAATAGGTTCACAATTCTTGTCAAGTAGTTTTCTAATTTTTATTGATTTCTTATACCAGAGTAGTTAGTTGTTAAAGTTTTGTTTTAGTGTTGGCTAGATATAGCATAGGGTCCGTACCTAAAAGGTTTCCAAAAAATACAAAAAGAATGGCCTATTTGTTGTTACATGTGCAAGAGCGCTAGTGAAGATCAAGTGTATAGAACCAATCGACGGAACGCCAATCAATCGAAAGACGGTGAATGGAGTCTGTAGATCCGAAGTAAGTCCCTAATTTTATGTAAGTCAAAAAGTGATTAACGGACCATTAATCGACCCACAAACCATCAACGGGGTCTTGTGGGTCCAAATTTCAAGCTTGACGACTCGACTTGGACTCCCTTATTTAAAAATCCCACCATTTAAATTCATTTTCCACTTCGATTATTTCCCCCCCCCCCCCTCACAATAGTATCTTCCTCATCCAATCTGACATAAATAACTCCTCATAAACCATCAAAATCTCTTTCCCCTAAATTCCTAATTCCTCTCTACAGAACCCTCCCCCATCACATCTCTAGAAGTTTGACGTTCGGGTTCGTTGAGCGTAGGAAGCTTTTTGTTGTAGTAAATCATAGTCCATCACACAATTCCATCGCTCTTAAGGTAATGATACTTTCCCTCACTTTGAACTTTTATTTATAGATTGAACATAGGAAGTCAGGAGTCAAATCTTGACCTTATGGGGTGTTTACTGAAAAAACATGCTAGAATTAAAATTATGAATACCATTGGTACAATAGATAGTTATTGTGTCTAATTCTATTACCCTTAAAATGTGTCCTTAAGTCAAAATATAAGTTCCGACCCAGGGTTCCATAGTTTGAATGAAATAACCGTAAACATTGATGAATTTGAACCCTAAGAATGACGAACTACCATATTAAATGTTGAAATGCATGAGTACACTATAAGATTATTGAAAATGATCACAAAATTCGGAATTTCATTTAGAAGAGGCCTGCAATCTAGAATAGACCGCATCTACGAGTTCCCATCTATGGAGAGTCGATCAATTAATAGATCGTAAATAAGACATGTGGATTAATGCACAAACAAATCTCACTAAGTGTTAAGCGAAGGATGTAGACTATGGTACGTCAATCAATTGATGGACCGCTCTGTACACCCATTGTTCTCATCAAAGAGAAATATTTTTGGCCCTCTAATCCACAGAGGGGTTCTACGGACCGTAGATCAGTCTACAAACCGTCAACCCCCATTATTAATGAAAATTGAAGCCACTATGAGTAATTTAATATTTTTTGTTCACTCCTCATTCTAAAATTATTTCGAGTGTGTTATTAGTTTGTTTTGGTACAAATAAACCTTCCACATATACTATGGAACCAAAAAAGAAATTGGTATACACAAAAAAGGGAAAATCCAAGTTGTCTACCCAGACTCTCCGGTTGATCGATGAAGGCGCAAACGTGGAGAAGGACCCACCCAATATTCCTCCTAACACAAGGAACTCACCCAGATGAACCCCGGACACTAGAGGCACCCCTGGAAGTGAACCCTGATGTAGTCACTTCCTCCTACTCTGATGAGGAGTGCACACTGATCAAGTCACCAACTTGGGTTGTTTCTAGTTCTGATGGTCGATCAACATTTGGTTCTAAGTCATCTAAAGTTTTAGGCTCTAGGTCTGACCATTCTTCAGGATTTGAGTTTTCCCATGCTTCAATCTCTAGTTCTAAAGGAGCCACAGGGTTAGATAACCATTAACAAGAAGCGTCGGCTAATCAGGATACTAGCTCGAAAGCACCACCAGCACAAAGAAAAGATGATCCTTCTCTAGTGGTTGGCGATCCAAATACATCATATGTCGAGGGTCAACAACAAATCTATTGATATTCCAATATACTAAATTATAAGGATATGATGTCCTGATTGATCATTGAGGAGTGTTGAGTCCTCATAGTAAACTTTCATACAGTGCCAGAGGTACACCGGCTATTCAATCTCAACAAGATGGAATGGGACCTTGATACATGTATTGAGGAGATCGTTAGGATTTCTATACTTCCTTTTTGCCACTTTCCAAGGGTCGATTCCGAACAAATCCCAGCCCGCAAAATATGACCCTATCACTTCTACCATTGTCGGAGATTAACGAGTGTACATCTCACAGTCCACCATCAAAAAATTTCTATACAGCCCTACCACTGGTCTATATTGGGGCCTAAACAGCACAAAGTTCGATTATAAGTGGGACACATTTTAGGGTGGTGACTTTTGAGACAAGTGTTGAGAAGTGAAAAAGTTGTTATGTTGTGGTTAGCCAAATACATTGCTACAGATGGAGAGCGTGCAGAGTAGGTCACAACACCCCGAGGGGGCATTAAGAGGCCACGCTAAATTTTGTGGCCAAATTCTTCTTGTTGTTGGTGCGCAATAGAGTCTCACTCAAGAAGGCCAACAACCAACTCACATGAGACAGGGTATTCATGGTTGCAGCATTAGTAGCCGAGTTTCAGATTGATATTGTTCAAATGATGATGGCACAGATTCACGAGAGGTCATTCAAGACCTCTATGACTTACTCCTTTCCTTTTTTGATTTTTTATATTCACAGTTATTTTGGATTGTCGATCTGGCACTGTGATAAATTGATACACCTGACCGGAACATTACATATAGGCCTTGTAAAAGATGCGGCTAATGTTGCAGCACCTCGCAAAAATCCCTGGGTTGAGGTCCTTCCCTTGGGCGAAAATATATCATATACGATGGAGAATGCACAGGGTAATGACCTCATCAGACCAGATCACACCAACAATGCTCCGGCCTTCTATTCTATTGCTACTAGTAGGGGCCCCATCTTGTCTAACTCCAGATCACTGGCATCAAATATTGTTCACACTGGCCAGACTTTAGAAATTAGAGGATCATATTGTCATTTTGTTGTACCATATCCAGCCATGGATGCTGAAATCCATAGATGAGTCTGAGACCAGAATATAGAAAAGGGTGTCTAAGCAAATAAAGTAGCAGATCTTGGCAGTCCACAAACGCCTAGACACGTTTGAGTTGAGAGTATTGGCACAACCATCCCCAACCAAGGACCTTGCCTCCATTCGTACAGAGTTGGCGAGTCCCTAAACAGATGTAAATGTCATCTTTTATATGCATGTGTCTTAGCCACAGCATGAACTGACAAAGTTTTATGAGGTACCACTATTGAGGCCTTATTCAAGTCACCTGCACTGACACGAGCGGATTCCACCCGTGCTTCTTGCAATAGGAACCATTTGAGCCGCCCAGATGAGGCAATTGATGAGGACCGAGCCAATAAAAGGAAGCACACACATAACAACCAAGATAAGAGGGACTCCACACTAGATGAATAAATGCACCATATGAGTGCGCGTGAGGCTGTTGCTGGGGCATCGAGTTCTGGGCTCGTAAGTGGATAGGTGAGCACTACTGATGGTGCAGATAGAGTGGCATATGACAAACCTCATGGTGTCATCCTTGGTGATGCGGGCACTACTTATGGTGACCAATTGTTGATCCAGCGGGCTCGAAGAAATCGGACCCACCCACTTGTTTATAGGTCTTAGTGCTTTGCGCCAAAGTTTTGCATCACCAAATCCATTACTCTTTTTATGTTTTTTGTGCATTGGGGAAAATTGTAATCTCTTTTATTGTGGGTGGGGTAAACGGTTTTTAGTATAGGGTAAAGTCTGAGTAACCCAACTTACAATCCCATCTTGGGTTTTTCTTGCCTGTGTTATTTTTCCCTAAGAGACAATTTAAATCTTTATTGAACCGGCATGTATTATTATAGTATGTGTAGAAGCAATAAATATTAAATAATGATGGCTTGTGAAAAATGAGACTCGTCCAAAAGTTGTGATATGTGCTCGAAATTGTATGCTAAGATAAGTTGAATGCATTGGCTCTAAATATGACATGATAATGCACCAAATTCGTGACCGAAGACTAAAACTTTAACTGGGTAATCTAATAATAAGATAATGGAACGATGTACCAAGTGAGTGTAAGAATAATTGATTGTTCAATAATTGGTGCCAAATTAGAACTTTCCTGGTTAGTCTTGCTAAGATAATCTACTCTAGAGGCTAGGAAGTGATCATAGGCCTTTTTCGGGATAATACACTACTATCCCAAAAGAATCATACTAAAACAAGTGAATATTCCCTTTGATCAAAACACTTTCTGCCTAAAATAGATCATTTCTTTCTAACTCGCTACTTCACTTTCAAAAAATCTTGAAGGGTCTTTCGGTGGTCCTTGAGGATTTATTTCCGGACGTTTCAAACCAACAAATGCTCATATACGAGTTTAGTAGATATGACATGAATTTCATTCAAAAGGAACACGTAAAACTTGACGAAACATATATAGACACACAAGGTCTTTTCAAGGCAAAACATTAGAACGTCATGGACGTTTTTAGACGTTTGACCTCCAAACATCACAAAACTTGACAAACTTACTATAAACACTATAATAAATCATTTAAGGACCTTATAAAATTATGAATCACACATAAGCACATAAAACCACATATCAGGTACATAGGTGACTTAGTTGTCGAACGTGTTGGTCGTTCCTTGACGTTTGAATTCCAGTGCACCTACACTCTTAGACACTGTCTCAATACAACTTTATATACAAATTTAGGGACTTATAAAATCATAACCAATATGTTAGTATCTAGTTCACCTAAGTCAGTTTTGAGGTATTACAATCTCCCCCACTTCGACAACATTCGTCCTCGAATAACACTTGTCACTCTCTGAAAACATCCAAGAACTGCAATTCAACTAGTAGATCATGAACATACAATATAACATCTCATACAATAAGAACATCTAGGATAACATCAATTTCACATAGTCAAGATATTCACAACACAACAAGAAACTAGAAAACATTCTATAAGTCATCATGATATAAAACTCACATGATTCATTCCAAATAGGAAAATCTCATTTTATGTTCAATATTTTGATTATATACATCATCCATAACCACATTACAACAATTTTTGACCAAAGAATGCATTATTCAATTTTTGAAAATTTTCACAGTAGGCAAACAGTGCATAACAGTGATTTAGGCATTTTTTCAAAAATGCATCTTCCAAGAAATTCATGATAGAAACATTCTAATATGTAAGGTAACATCATATAAACATATCATACAACAGAATCATAACTTCATAAAATACCCAAAGCAAGAAGTTAATAAAATTAAACTTCAATAGAACTCCTAAACACCATGCACATGCATCATGCTTCTATAACTTTCTATCCCATCTACTAACCATACTCCCCCACTTATAAGGAACTCATATCACTAAAAGAGAAATGCATGGACTTACCATCATCATCCTCGCCATCATCCGTCCTTTCTCCTCTAGTCCGGAGTGCATAGAAATTCCTCTTATTTGGAGCATCATCTTTTAGAACATCAGGAGCAACTTGCTTACCTTCTCTTCCTCCAGAAGCAATGGTAGGAAAATATCTCACCTTATGTCCTTTATTACCACAACCAAAGCAACTCCGGTACCCCTTGGGCATTTCCCATAGTGCCTCTTTTCACAAGTAACATATGTAGGTTTGCCAATTTGAGAACCACCTCCTTTCTCCAATTTAACCTTAGCACTCCTTGTTTTTTCTTGAGTTTGAGCCCTCTTTTTAAACCTAGGTTGAACTTGATCACTTGAACCACTCCTTTTCAAGTTTCTAGCAATACTTCCAAGTTTAGAATCTTCAACTTATTGGGCATACACCATGAGTTTAGCTAAGGTCATATCATCATGTAGCATTGTCGTAGGACATTCTTCCCTCACTAGATCGGCGACCCCGGTCACAAAATGACTCATCTCATCCCTTGGATTAGTTACAAGGGATGGGGAATATCTAGATAACATTGAGAACTTCAAAGATTATTCCTCAACACTCATATTGCCTTGATTAAGAATGATAAACTCCTCTACCTTAACTTTCCTCCTCTCACGGGGAAAGTACTTTCCAAGAAAAGCTTCCTTATATTCTTCCCACTCAATAGGACCCGACTCTACCAGCCTATTATCCTTACATTGAGTGTACCACACTTGAGAAATATCCCTCAATTGGTACGAAGCCAACTCTGCCTTCTCCCTAGATGTAACCCTCATGGCACTCAACACCTTGTACACTCCATCTAGACACTCTTGGGGATCCTGTCCCACCTTAAAGACAAGAAAGATAGGAGAATTTATCCTCAAAAAATCTCTCAATCTAGATGTCATATTGCTCTCCACTACATTCACCCTAGGCGCCATACTCAAATTCGCTTTAGTAGTCACGGCTCGGGCTAAAGAAAGCAAAGCCTCTCCAATATCTCTATTGCTCAACTCCGGCGGAACCACCAAAACATCATTACCTCTTTCTACAATAGGGACATGATCACCATAGGTATCTTGAAAACCTCGAAGAACTTGCTCAACTTGCTAAATTTGATGAGGAATCTCCTCATGCACATCATTCTACTCAACTCTCCTAGAGGATGTCCTCCTCGTATTCATCTTTGTAAAAACACAAGGAAAATCATAAGAAAGGACTACTTATAAAACTTTACTCTACGAAACGACATAAGAGTAGAAAACAAGGGAAACTCTATCATCCTATAGCCTCTCACCCGTAGACGTGTCGCGACTCACACCGATGGTAAAGAGTCTACTAGACGTGAATTGATGAGATTTTTTAATTCCTAAGACTACTTTCATATCCTATGCTCTATTACAAAGCTTGTCACATCCCGATACCACACCCTAGAAGATATGGCACTCTCAGAGTGCAACCGGCGTACTTAACCTCTCGAATGTATTCTACAAACCCTTTCGTATCGTTAATTGCATATAAAGACTTATGAAAGTAGTGTGGAATTAAAACTTTTCATATAAGTACTTAAAGTACATTTCATATAAAATCATAAGAAACATTAATTCAGATTTCATCAAATCTAAGACACGAGAATACTTTGGGACACGACCTATACACAATATGAATATATAAATACTTAGTCTATTACAATACTTCGATAAAGAAATAAAATAAAATCTATGCCCTCGAGTCAAATGAGTACATACTTAAACTTCACTTAAATGATGCTATTGTTAGGTTGTGGAGCCTGATTAATATTTGATGTACTATCATATATTAATGTTCACGCGGTTTAACTTACGTGGTGAGGTTGCCAGAAGTTATGGGGGGCGGGAGCTCCCCATCCGATGGGAGTGTTTGAGGCAGTGCCCTGACCTAAATTTTAGGTTGTACTATTTATTCTCCATTTATTATTTGTAACCAAAAATACTCCTATTTATTAATATATATACCCTACCACCGTGGAAGTTTACTTACAGGGTGTTAACACGAAATATTAGTTCTCTCTTTCTCTCTCTAGATTTCTCATCTCTTTCTCTTGAAAGTTCTTGTGTTCTAAATTCATCAAGTGTGTGTGTGTTGATTCGATACTAACAGATATGATCCAATTTTTGCTTTTCAAAAGCTCCTGACCTACCAACAACTGTAGACATAGATAAAAGCATAGATTAGTACAACCACATGTACTAATTATGGCATAATGCCTAAAAATGATGAAAATGGACTTTTATTGGAAATATGCATCTTTTTATTTAAATATCATAATATAATCATAATAACAACATTCATCAACTTAGAAACATATAAAAAATCACTTAGACCATTTATAGTATTTTTAGAAGACACATTACAGTGATCTCAACTCACTGTACATTGAGCTTCTTCACTGTTACAGTGAAGTTACTTACCTTCACCTAAGACACCTTTTGGCATGTAATTGTCCCACTAAAAGATGTCCTAAGATTTACTTAAGCAACATAAAGAGAGACCGCCCATACACCCTATCTAAGTATGCCTAAATGATCCTTAGACTACTTATAATGAGACACATACACACCTACAAGACACCATACACATGAGATTCTTCTACCAAAGGTGATTTTAAGTCTCACTTGGGTGAGTTGTGGAGCGACCGCCCATACAATCCCTTACACACACTTAAAAAATCCTATAGACTACCTATAATAGAATCTTTCCCACTTAACACAACAACATATAAATAACATGACATTCTCTTACAAAAGGCTATCAAAATACTTACTTAAGTAAATCAAGAAGATAAGATCCATGATTGACCTCTTCAAGATTACCTAAATAATCTGTAAGACTATCTAAGGCTTAGATCTTGTCTACAAATTCAACCATTTTCCCTAACTAGGGTCATTCTTAAAATTTTTCTACGTAAAATAAGAAGTGACCATTCCCATGCCCCCTTAACACCTTTACTAGAAAACCCTTAACTACCCTAGACAAGTACTTATTCATTTAGCATACTTACAGACTTAACTCATTATATTCATTAGTTCATTTAAGAATCATTCATCACATAAAGACATTCAAGTAATGGTCTTGGACAAGACCTAGGGACTCTCACTAACACCTTCAAAGCCTAATATGCAATGTGAAGGTAGCGTCCCGTACCACCACCTAAACTTCATAAAATTTCTCTAATGCTAGTAGGTATACCATATGACGAGAATAGGCAATAACTGATATAGACCATGATAGCAAAACATGGAATACAAAGTTCAAACCTACTCGTATGAGGGTTTCCTACTTGCAAATGGTAGATCTTAAACACCTCCTATGTAGGCACATGGTTAAGAAATATGAAGGTCATGCTTTGTACTCTAGTATCATCCTTTAACTAGAAATACTTCCCTTACCATACTCAGTTCTAGCCTTTATTCTCATAGAGTAATTTACACATAAGGTTCATATAAAGGGGTTCCATATCAAGTTCATAACCTAATAACATTTACACTACCAAACAGGTATACTAGGTCTACCTTACAATGGCAATAAGAAGCTCATCATGACATTCCTAAAGATTGATATGATGTTGTTCCAGTCAACCGGCCTTAAGTCTACCATTCCTTTACTTGAAGGATACCATTACGACTTTTGACTTAAACATTCATAACCTTACCACTGGTTCAAGGTTTCACATAATGGACCCTCTTAACATCATTCAAGGTCTCATGTCATTCATACATACAAGACTAAGAAGCTTTATCATCTTAAGTCAAGACATCTCATATTCACATTAATACATGCATCAAGTAAGGGACACAAGTCAACCAAGACAAGACATAACATACTTCACCTTAACACATATTATATTTCATTTTAGAAGCGACCATATCCTGTTTGAGTCATCCTATACACTATCATACCATCATCAATATGATAATCATTTACTCATATAGCTAAGTAGGAATAACCAAGAATCAACTCTAAGACTATACACACAAAGTCATAGTCATAGTCTAAGATGATCACCTAAATAACATCAAAGAAGAACACATATACATTCACATTGCTTATAATGTAGGTAGAAATTATCATACTTCACATAATCAACTACAGAAATCATTATAATACTTCAAGTAGTGCCGGTAAGGCCATGATCATCATAATACATAAATTAACGCCGAGAAGGCCACATCAATTGCAAGTAAAACACATTACACCGCCACCATAAGTGGACCATACCTATCATAACATAATTAAAGTCTAATTAACATAAAATTATGGAATTAGGGAAGCGTACCACCACTCCATCCTCAATACCTCATCATCCAATTTAATACTAGAAGACCCTTACTCATGACCATAAACATCAATTTAATACATAAACTATTTTATTCAATGAAACTAGGTCAATTCCATATAGATTCATCAATCTAAGACAACCTAGATATCAATTCAATAAAATTATTATATCATTCAATAGCCCATACAAAACTGCACTAGAATTCATAAGCATTAAGTCAATATTAAGTAACCCATAAAGTAGTCAAAACTAGGGTTCATCAATTAAATGGGCTCATCGGTTAATTGAGTTAAAATCCGAAATTTAAGAACAATTCAATCAATATTGAATGCTTAAAAACCATTAATGCAAGAACCTATGGATAGATCATGAAATTGGACAATTCATCTTTGAAAACTTTAGAAAACATATATGAAAGTTGGTCTCCTTGATGAATAGAGTTACAAGGATAAAAATCATACCTCAAAGAAAATAATTCTTCAATTTGATAAAGAATCTCCACTGAATTCTCCAATCCAAGCCCTTGTTTGAGTTTTTTCTCCAATAGAGTTCTAGGGAATTTCTAAGGCAATTTGGTTTTTTGATTTTGAAGAATGAAATTTCTCAAGTGTTAAAGATATATATATATATATATATATATATATATATATATATATATATATATATATATGTTTAAAATACCTAAAAGACCATTTAGGAATCGTCGAAAGTCTTATTGGATGTGGGGTGAATTTACCAATTCTCACCTTTAACTTACAGTAAGCTGCACTGATACAGACCCAATCGACAGATGGACCATCGATGGCCCGTCCCTTGACCGACGGACCGTTCTGTTTGTCTGTGTCTTGGGATTGAGGCTGGTCTTTGACACCTCCTTCTCCACACCAAAGTTTCCATTGACGAGACCTCCCCTACAGATTTTTCTATCCTAAACATGCTCGTATATGATTTTCATACCTCTCACATGAATTTCATCTAAAACAAACACGTAAAACTCAATAAAACATGCATAGACACACATAAGGTTGTTTCAAGGAAAAACTTTCGAACGTTAGGAACATTCTTGGACATTAGACCTCCTAACTTCAGAAAACATGACACACTGTATATAAACACTATAATAACTCATTTAAGGACCTTAGAACCTCATGAATCACATATAAACGGATAAATCACATATAAGGCACATAGGTGACTTATTCGTCGAACGTCTTGGTCGTCCCTTCACGTTTGACTTCCGGTGCACCTAAACTCTTAGACACCTACTCAATACCTATTTATAGACTAATTTAATACCTTAGGCCATCATTACCAACATGTCAGGATCTATTTCACCTAAGTCAGTTTCAAGGTATTACAGGTAGTTAGTGCAAACTAAAGTGACCTCGTTCTTGGCCCTGACCTACATCGGGTATTGTGCACCTCGACTCATGGAAATCCATAATTTGAGGGTGTGTATCAAAGATAAAATCTAATTAACAATAGGTATAAAAATACTTTGGTACTGAAAAGAAAAGAAAAGAAAAGTGAAAACAAGAGGATGTGTGTCACATCCCGAGACCACACCCTAGAAGTTAGAGCCAATCTTGGATTGGGACCGACATACTTCGCCTCGCGGAGTTCTTGTACAAGCCCTTCATATCGTTCATCGCATGTAAACATACGAAAAGTAGTGCGGAATTAAAACTTTTCATAAACATTATATAAGTCCTTAAAAACTCATTCATATAAAACTCATAGGAAATGCTAAGTTTCATTTCATAAAATCTTAGGCATACTAATATTTGGGAAACACCCATACACGATAGAAATATAGTGCTACTAATTCTATTACAATACTTCAAAGAGAAATAAAAGACATATATGCCCTACAGTCAATTGAGGATATACTTCAACTTTCTTGAACGATCTTCGAATTCAAGCTTAGATCTCCAAAAACACCTTCACCTATGAATCACTTTAGAGATAGATAAAAGCATGGAATTGGTACAAACACATGTACTATTATGGTATAATGCATAAAATTATCAAAATGAATATTTATTGGAAATATGCATCTTTCGATTTAAATATCATAATATAATCATAAGAACAACATTAACAACTTAGAAACAATTTTAAAATGACTTAATCAATTTATGTCATTCTTAGATGACACATTACAGTGACCTAATTCACTATACAGTGAACTTTTTCACTATTACAATGAAGTCTATTCACTTCACCTTATACACTTCCTAGCATATACTTCCCTCACTAAAAGATATCCTAAGTGTCACTTAAGCAAGACGAAGAGACACCGCCCATAAAACCTCTCTAGGAACACCTAACTAATCTTTAAGACCACCTATAATGATTTACACACACTCACATTGCACCAACCATATGATCATTAGATTTCTCCTACCAATGGTGATTTTAAGTCTCACTTAAGTGAGTTGTGAAGAGAACGCTATACAATCCCTTACACACACACTTAAGAGAACCTATACACTACCTAAGATAGAATAATTCTCACTTAATACAACAACAAATAGATGATATGACATTCTCCTTCTAATTTATCCTTAAGAATACTTAAGACTTAGATCATATCTACATAAGGAAACAACTTCCCTAACTAGAGTTAGTCTTAAGACATATCTAGTAAGATACGATGTGATCATTCCTAAGGCCCCCTTCAAACCTTAAATAGACAACCATTCACTACTTTATATAAGTAATTATTCATTTAACATGATTTATTAACTTAATTCATTACATCCATTAGTTCATTTAAGACTGATTCATCACATAAGGACATTCAATTAATGGTATTGGAGAAGATCTGGGGATTCTAACTAACACCTTCAAAGCTTATTGTGCAATGTCTAGATAGCATCCCATGCTACCACCTAAACTTCATAGAACTTCTCTAATGATAGTAGGTATACCCTATGATGAGAATAGGCAATAACCGACATATACCATGATAGCTAAACAGGGAATCCTGAGTTCTAACCTACTCCGATGAGGGTGTTCTACTTGCCAAGGGTAGATTTAAGACACATCCAATATAGGTACATGGATAAGGAATATGAAGGGCCTTTATGTAGTCTAGTCTTATTTTTTAAGTAGAGCTACATTTTACTCTAGTCTCATTCACAAGTAGAGCTATTTCCCATAGAATACACACTTGGTTCTATCCTTTTTTCTCATAGATTCATTTACATTAAGGTTCATACAAAAGGATTCCATATCTAGTTTATAACCTAGTCACATTCACCCTACAAAATAGGTCCACTAGGGTTACCTTACAATGGCGACAAAGATAGCTCATATGACTTTCCTAAGTATGATATTATGTCGTTCCATCCAACAAACCCTAAGTCCATAATTTATTACATGAAGGATACCATTACGATTTTTGACTTCAAGGTTCATAACTTTACCACTAAGTTTAAGGTCCACGTACATGACCTTCGTAACATCATTTAAGGTATCACATATCATTAATTCATAAATGACAAGGGTGCACTAATCTTACCTAGTAAATACATCTCATATTCACATATCATTCATACATGTATCAAGTAAGGGACATAAGTCTACCAAAACAAGACACAACATTCTTTACTTTAATACGTATATCATTATATGAAGCACTTAGGAATGACGCTTATCATCTTTAAGTCATAATATACATTAATAAAACATCATCAATATAACCGTCATACACTCATATAGTCAAGTAGGAAAAATTACACATCAACTCTAAGACTACACTCATAAATATATAGTCATAGTCTAACGTTATTTCCTAATACACATAGAAAGAACACATACTTTAACATTACTTAAAGTGCAGATATATATGCTCATAATTCACATAAATCAACTACACAAATCATCATAGTACTTCAAGTAGTGCTGACAAGGCCATCATCATCATAATATATAAAGTAACACCGACAAGGCCACTTGAATTGCAAGTAAAGCACATAGCAAAACCACCATAAGTGGGCCATACCAATAACGGCATAATTGACGTCTAATTAACATAAAATAAAGATAATTAGGTCAGCGTACCACTAATCCATTCTCACCACTTCAATCCATAGCTAAATCATCCAATTCAATAACATAAGTCCCTTACCCATGACCATGAACATCAATGCATTACAAAAACTATAATAATCAATGAATCTAGGTCATTCAATATATATTTTTAATACAATACAACCTATACATCAACTTAATACAATTCTTACATCATTCAATAGCCCATACAAAACTACATTAGAATTCATAAGCATTAATACAATATCACTTAACCCATAAAGTATCCAAAAATAGGGTTCATCAATTACATGGGTTCATAGGTTAATTGAGTTAAAATCATATAATTAAAAACAATTCAATCAATATTCAATGATTTTAAACCTTTAATGCACGAATTCATGGATAGATTATGAAAATGGACAATTTCATCTTTGAAAACTTTAGAAAAATCTTTGAATGTTGGGCTTCTTGATGAATAGAGTTTCAAATATCAAAAACAGTACCTATATAATGTTAATCCACAAATTTTATTAAGAATCACCACTCAAATCTCCAACCTAATCCCTTCCTTATGTTTTGGTTCCAATGGAGTTCTAGAGAATTTCTAAGAAAATTTTTGTTTTGATTTGAAGAATGAATTCTTCTGAGTGTTAAAGTCTTATAAACATGTTTAAAATACCCAAAAAACACTTTATGAACCTTTCGAAGTCTTATGTGGAAACATTACAGTGAAATAGCACAGGAGACATCCTCAGAGACGGATGGTCACCAATGGACCGTCTCCCAACCAATGGACCGTTTTGTTGGTCCATGGTTAGGGAATGAGGCCTATCCTTGGCTTGTCCTTCTCCCACGCCTAAATACTGACCCACAACACCCATCGACGGGGCGTCGACTGGCCCATGATCCATCTACTGGCTCCTTCGTTTGCGGCTATCTTGGCACTCTTGGATTCAAAGAAAGGCTCATTGCTCAAGGACCCTTGGTTGGTCCTTGGGGATTTTTGCCCTGACATTTCCAACCCGAATAGGTTATTATATGAGTTTCAAACCTCTCACATGAATTTCATCCAAAATGAACATGTTAAACTTGGTGAAACATTCCAAGACACGCAAGGTCGTTTCAAGGCAAACCTTTCAAACGTCATGGACGTTCTTGGACGTTTGACCTCCAAACTTCATGAAACATGACGTACTGCCTATAAACACTATTATAACTCATATAAGTACCTCATTAAATCATGAATCACACATATATACACATAACCACACATGAGGCACAAAACCACTTAGTCGTGGAACGTCATGGTCATCTTTTGACGTTTGACTTCCAATGCACCTAAATCTTTAGAAACAGCCTCAATGCCACATTGTATACCATTTTTGGAACTTAGAAAATCATGATAACTATTTTATTCTCTATCTTCACTTAAGTAATTTTTGAGGTATTACAATCTCTCCCATTTGGATAACATTTGTCTGCAAATGACACTTGCCACTTTTCGAATCCTTGCAACAATATGGATTCAGTTAACAACACATTACCACATTATATAACACATTATAAAACACAAATATCTAGGAAAATGTCAAGTTCACATAATCTAGAGGCTCATAACACAACAAGAAACTATAATAAATTCTATAACTCATTATGCCATAAAACTCACATCTTTCATTCCAAATAGCAAAAACTAATTTTATATTCATTATCATGCTCATATACATCAGTTTCTAACCACCTTACAACACTTTTCGACCAATGAATGAATTAGTCAATTTCTCAAAAATTTTCACAGTGAGCTAGCTGCCAATTCATTACAGTGATTATGCTTCAAAAATAAAAAAATGCTACATTTAGGCAATTCATAATGGAAACATGCTAATATGCAATATAAATTCCCATAAACATATCTTACAACATAACCATAACTTCATGGAATTCACAATGCTAGGAATCAATGAAATTCAATTTCAACAAGACCCCTAAACACAATGCACATGCAACATACTTCTATGACTTTCTACTCTCAAGCTTTAGTTGAATAGAAGAGATGAGACAATCAATAAAATCTCCTTTATTCACCATACTCCCCCACTTAGAAGGAACTCATAACACTAAAAGAAAAAAATACAAGAACTTACCATCATCATTATCCAAATTTTGTGGAGGAACTTCGTTATCCTCTCTTCCTCTAGCCGCAATGGTAGAACAATCTCTCACCTTGTGTTCATCCGTACCACAACAAAAGCAATATCCAGTACCAAATAGACATTCCCCATACTGCCTTTTCCCACAAGTAGCACATGTAGGCTTGATAATTTGAGAACCACTACCTATTCCAAGCTTCTTCTTTGAAGCACTAGCTCCACCTTGAGTTTGAGCTCTCTTCTTGAACATAGGTTTACTTTTCTTAGTGGATTTACCCTTCTTCAAAGTCCTCATGATTTGCTTCAAATCTCATGATTCTCCTAAGTTTGGGTTCTTCAACATTCCCTTACCTTGACTAAGGTCAATGAACCTCCTCATCTTCACCTTCCTCCTCACATGGTGAAAGTACTTTCGTAAGAAAGCCCTCTTGAACTCCGACCACTCAATGGGACCCGAATCAATTGGCCTATTATTTTTCAATTGAGTTTACCACACTTGAGAAACCTCCCTCAATTGGTATGAAGATAACTCCACCTTCTACCTAGAATTCACTCCCATGGCACTCAACACGTTGTACACTCCAACTAGGAACTCTTAGTGATCCTCTCCCACCTTAGAGACAAGAAATATAGGAGGATTCATCCTCACAAAATCTCTCAATATAGATTTCATAGTGCTCTCAATAACATTCACTCTGGGTGCAAGACCCATATTCACATGCGTAGTCAAAGCTCGGACTAAATAGATCAAAGCCTCTAGAATATCCCTATTGGTCATTCCAGGGGAACCACCGGAAAATCATTACATTGACCTCAACTGTAACAACCCACAAAAAAATGGCTACGCTAAGTAATGCTTAATGTGTCTAGAATGCCTACAATTAGACCGGGTTCACACAGATTGATGCGCGTAGAACCAGACCTCTAAACCCTTGCAACAGAAAACCCAACCAACTTGGTGAGTTAGTTGAGCTAGTAAAGGTTGGGTCCAGCCATGTAAGTCACCCGAATATGAAGATCTACCCAGATGAATCTTAACCGGACTTAAAAAGGGGTAATCTTAAGTTTGGAGAGGCTAGGGGTAAAATGGACTTTTTTCAGGCTAAGGGTAGTAATATAATCATAAATATTTAATTAATTAATTAATTAATATGCTGGAGGGTAAATTTGGGTAGAAAGGGCCAAAATTGGCCATTTGAGTGAAATCTTGCTCCACCCGGGTTCGAACCTACGTTGGAGCAATGATTTATTTTGATTATTTTATTTTGTGAATTAATTTAATTAATTAATATTTAAATGATTTATGAAAAAGGAAAAAAATAAGATTTTTATTTATTAATTAAAATAATTAATCCTAATTTTACTAAGTCTCTCCATAATCTCCTAATCCTAAGCTAACACACACACATGTTTCTCACCATCTCTCTATCACGTTCATGCTCAACTCTCTATAAAACATGAGAATGAACAGAACCAAAAAGGAAAACATAAAGTTCATCCAGAACTTGAACGCTCAAACTAAAAAAAAAAGGCAAAACAAGATTAAAAAGGAAAAGTAAAAATCAATTTCCCAACTGATTTTGCTTGTGTTTTCAGCTGTGAGGCATTGGCTTAGTGGGGAAATAGGCAGCACGTTGAATCACTTTTGAACAAATTCAGGTATGGTTTTTCTTCCCTCTTGGTCCTTTCCAAGATACCCTTAAGTCTCAGATGAATTTACTCGAAAACTAGGGTTGTTCCCCGTTGCATGTCCCTGTCACTAGCTCCTTATGATCTTAGGTTAGGTATGCTTGCTGGTAGAATTTAGGGATACAGTGTTTGTGGTGATGATCTCGTTTTGAGTATGTATTCATGATTATGTGCTTATGATTTGTGTCTTTCAAAAATATGAATGTAAACACATATTTATGTGTGCAAGATTTTGACAATGACTTTGAGTATCTATTTAAGCATGTTAATAGCATAGAGATCACTCGTGTTTTATGTGCAATTCGATGTTTTTAAATCATTATGTTCACATGGTTGAAATGTTATCAATTCTAGTTAAAACAAATGACCAAATCATACCTCTAACTTATCTTAAGAACCCTAACAAATGACTAAGAAAGAGAGGCTCAAATGACATGTGAAATGATGCATAAAAATGTGTAATAAAGTTCCAGAATCTGGAAATCTGCTGCATATGGTTTTTGGAAATTTTGGGTGTCCAAATATTTAAAAAAAATTAGGCGAAGTCTGTAGGGATCGAGCCCAAGACTTCACTAAAGCATACCTTAAAAAATTAATTAACTCGAACTAAGGCAGGGGTTCCAGCGAAATTTGGAAGAAAAACGAAAAAAAATATGTTGTTGTGGGGTTTCGATCCCATGACACGGAAGATCCCCCAAGCATGTAATTAAAAAGAAGTGAGGTGCATGGGATTTGAACACGTGTTCCCTCTAGGTAGGTAGAAAAGGAGAAGAGGAGAAGAGGAGAAGAGGAACATTAATTAAAAAAAAAAGGGTTGTAGGGAATTGATCCCACAACCCCTTGACCTGTAGAGAAAATGAGAAGATAAGAGGGGGAAAATTTATTAAGGGAAAAGTATGAGGTCGTGGGGAATCGATCCCACGCCCCTTAGTAACTGTCGAAATGAAATGTGAAAAAAATAATTAACGTGTGCAATGGGGATCGAATCAGGATCCCCAAGACAGTGACATGATAGTTAAAATTTAGGAATGGCTAAGAGTTGTTCAAGGAATTCGAAATCGGGTTCCCTTGTCCAAATTTCGTATTGAGACATAAGTCTTACATCATTAAATATTTAATGAATGTAGCCTATAGAATCAAATTGAGACTTTGGCATACTTACAAGATGTATAAGTCTTGTATCACATAATCTTGAGCAATATGAATCACTTAAATAAATTATGAATGAAGTTCATGTCTTGCGTGTGAGGACTCATAAGTACATCATACATTATAAAGTGAAGCTAAGATGTAATGTGAGGGATGGTTAGACCCCAAAAGGGTTAAGTAAGAGTGTGAAACACACTAAAAGGTCAATTATGTTACAATGTGATTAAATGAACATTCACGTAAAAAGGGGTGAGTAATTATGAAGGGCAAATGTGCTAAGACTAATGGATGTGGTGACAACATGATAAGAGGTCAATGTGAAACCTGAGAGCTATCTCAAATGATCCTAAGTAAATGTTACCAAAATGTACTCGCCTGTGAGAGCGTAATGTTAATGAAGAGACCGGTCTCTATGAACACTCTAATGAAAGTATTAAAAGTTAATGCATACTTAATACTAATGGTGATATGTGAAATCATCTAATGAGATATGATGCCCTCATGCTAGAAGCAAACTTCTATGATGTATAAGATGAATGTAATGGAACTTTATACTGAGCACGGCTAGGCTAGCTATGAGTTGTGATTCCTTCTTTCGGGAAGGTAGAGGTTCGTGTAATTCTCATGAGATGAGATTTTTCGTCCAAACGGGTATGGGTCTCCTTATATATCCTAGTCTTTGAACCTATGCTACCAATATAAGGATCTAGCAGGGTTCGAATCCCTATATATGCTAAAATGTTTTGGTTCAATTTGGCAAGTGATTCCACCTCTTTTCGATGTGGGGTTAAACGCAAGATTTTACCATGCTCACATGATCTATGTCGGTTATGGTTAAAGTTCCCAAAGAAAGAATGAGTTCAGCCTCAAGTAATGCACATAATGAAATGAACGATACCAAAGTTGCTAGGATAGGATAATAAAGAGCTGAGCTAGAGTTAAGTAATGACACTAGATCATTCTTGGTCATTTCACAGCGAACCCAATGAAAGTCTTAAACTACATCCTAGGTATGGATGGTGTTTACACTAGCTTACGAACAAATAAAAATGAAGTACGCATGAATAAATGAAGTTGACTTTGTGTTTGCTAAAGAAAGATCTCTAGTTAAGGTCCCATATGTTGAGCCCTCATTTTGGGAAGTCCTAATGTCAACATATGGTTAGGAGAGAGCTCTTCTTAATGAATCAGACTCATGCATTTTACTCTAATAGCATGACTTTCCTAATCGAATTTTGGCAAGTACACTGAATTGATTTTCCATTATTCATCTCATTAGGAGAGAGTCTTCTTAATCATGAATGTCCTTGGTGTGTGCTTGCATATACCCATAATTAGTACAAGTGTGCACTGATCCCATATAACTCTCTACTTTTAGGTGCAGGTGCAGCTGGACATTAGAACTTACAAATCAACGCCGATGTTATCCGGAGGTGGAGATTTCATCAAGATTCGTTAAGCCCTCATGCTTTTGAGGATGCTTACTATTTTATTCTAGCATTAGACGTAGACATTAGCTAATGGAGTATGTTCCACTAGTGTTCCTTTCCCAGTTATTTTAAGATATTTTATTGATGCAATTTTTGAAACTCTATATTTTATACAGATATTGACTATTTCTTTCATTTAATTTTCTTGATAATAGATGATTGTTGTGAATTCTTATGAATTTATGTATATAGTGTTATGTGTGTTCAATTTTTCTCACTATGAACTCTAAGTAAACAAAAAGTTCAATT
Organism: Solanum habrochaites; assembly: GCA_027704765.1. Classification (NCBI taxonomy): domain Eukaryota; kingdom Viridiplantae; phylum Streptophyta; class Magnoliopsida; order Solanales; family Solanaceae; genus Solanum; species Solanum habrochaites. The sequence goes on along the minus strand of JAKWJA010002494.1, from coordinate 13,217,008 downwards.
TTTACGCTAAAATTAACTTAGATGATGTAACGATGATGTATGTAGGCTTGTCTGCGACCTTTGAGAGGTCAACAACCTCAGTTTTTTCTATGGTATAGACTCTGGTCGTGACAAATTTGGTATCACAGCGAGGTTAAATTGCGAGGATAATAAGTTCACATCAACCACATTGAGTATTTTCTAAGTCACGGTAGTGAAGTGCACCACTGTCCTGAATTTGTGACTGCATGATGCGTAGGAAAGATTCCCTTCTTCTGATCTTATTGTGCCGTCTCTAATGACTGATTTCTTATTGTTATGGTCGTATCTGATATCAATTCTTATCTTTTTTAGAAAATGAATAGAAGAAGGAACGCTGGTCAGGGAAAAGAAGAAGCAGCTACTGGGGATAACCAAGTTCCACCCCAGGCTTTAGCTGAAGGAGTGTCCATGTCGGTTAACCCAGCTGGATTAACTGATGAAGAAATAAGGATTCACGTAGGATCAGATGGATCAAGCCATAACTATCCAAGACCAGGCTATGACAACCCAGGACAACACACAGGATGTTTAGTGGGAGACCACACTAGCACGTAGCATGGCAGACAGACTTGGAGACTTCATGAGGATGAATCCTCTGATTTTCACAAGTTCCAAGACTTCATAGGATCCTGAGGAGTTTATTTATGAGGTTCATAAGATTTTAGTGGCTATGGGGGACATAGATACTGAAAAGGATGAGCTGGCTTACTACCAGCTCAAGGCTGTTGCACAGTCTTGGTGCAAGATGTGGCAGGATAGTCGAGCTTTGGGCGGAGTTACGGTCACGTGGGAGATGTTTAAAATAGCCTTCTTTTATAGATTCTTCCGCAGGGATATGAAGGAGGACAAGATTGAGCAGTTTATCAACCTTAAAAAGGGATCGATGACAGTCAGGAGTATTCCCTGAAATTTGTTAAATTGTCTAGGTATGCCACTTCCATTGTATCTAACAGCAGGGATGAGATGAGTAGGTTCCTCACAATAATCTCAGGAGATCGGGAGGAGGAGTGTCGGGCTGTGATTCTCCACGATAGCATGGACCTCTCTAGGTTGATGGTACGTATCCAGCAGGTAGAAGACAACAGAAGAAATAGGGGGTCTATGAGGTTAGGAGGCCTAAACCTTCTTATCAGGAAGGTCCTAGTAATGGTGGCGGCAGGATCAACTTCGGCATTCGGGAGCAGCGCAGATTTAAAAAGGGGCATCAAAGTTCAGGGAACTCTAACTCTCAGAAAAGTGCAACACCTAGATGAGGCAGAATCGAGCCTAAGAAGGGCAATAAAGGTGATGTACAGCGTCCCAGAAGGGAGTGTGACAAGTGTGTCCGTACTCACAGTGGAGAGTGCAGACAAGGCACTAATGCATGCTTCGGTTGCGGGAAGAGCAAGCACATGGTCAAAGACTGCCCATAGATCAGGGGTCAGGATTGAGGTAATGCTCAGCCTAGGCTTAATCCACAGGGTGCAGCAGCAGCCGAGCCTCCTAAGAGAAACATATTATACTCCCTGAAGGGCAAGGAGGAGCAGGAGAAGTGCGCTGATGTGGTCACAGATATGCTGCAAGTATTCTCAACTTCTGTTTATGCCTTACTCGATCCAAGTTCTACGATTTCCTTTGTAACTCCTTTACTTGCTCTCACTTTTGAGATATTGCCTGAAGTTTTTGCATGATACTATAGTGGTTGGTACTCATTTAGGAGAATATGTAATAGCTGGTAGAGTGTACAAAGATTGCCCAGTAGTTGTATGTGGTAGGACTATGTGGGTAGACTTGGTTGAGTTACCTACGAACGCTTTTGACATCATTCTTGGCATGGAATGGCTTCATAGTTGCTATGATTGTGTGGATTGTCGTAGAAGGGTTGTGAGATTTTTTTTCCCTAATGAATTAGAGATGGTCTGGGAGAGGTACAACTTGAGTCGTCCTAACCTCTTGATTTCGAACCTTAAAGAAAATAAAATAATGTCCAAGGGATTACTATGCCATCTTGTGAGTGTCAATGATCAATATCATGATATCTCTTCCATACACTCAGTGCATATAGTGAATGAGTTCCCAGACGTGTTCCCTGATGATTAGAGTTCCTCCCCCTTGAGAGATTGACTTTGGAATTGACTTAGAACCCGATTCTAAACAAATTTTGATTCCTTCTTACAGAATGTCTCCAGCTGAACACAAAGAGTTGAAGTTGTAGTTAAAAGATCTCACTGATAAGGAATTCATTAAGTCGAGCATATCCCATTGGGGCGCTCAAGTTTCTTTTGTAAAAAAGAAAGATGGAACCCTTAGAATGTGTATCGATTATCGGCAGCTCAACAAAGTCACTATCAAGAATAATATCCCCTTCCCAGAATAGATGACTTGTTTGATCAGCTTCAAGGGTCTAGTTTCTTCTCGAAGATTGATCTTCATTCAGGGTACCATCAGCTTAGTGTTAGGGATGAAGATATCCCAAAGACAACCTTTTGTATCGGTTATGGTCTTTATGAGTTCCTAGTCATGTCATTGGTCTCACTAATGCACCAGTTGCATTTATGGTCTCATGAACAAAGTCTTCCATGAATACCTTGACTCTTTCGTTATAGTATTTATTGACGACGTTCTCACCTACTCTAAGACTAAGGAAGAGCATGAACAACATTTGAGACTAACCTTGTAGGTACTTAGAAAACATCAGTTGTATGCCAAATTCAGCAAGTGTGAATTCTGGCTTAGATCAGTGAACTTCCTGGGTCATGTTGTGTCAGTCAATAATGTGGAGGTAGACCCCAAGAAGACTGAGGCTGTTAAGAACTGGACAAAACCTCGTACTCCCACCGATATCCGTAGCTTCTTGGGATTGGCTGGTTATTATCGTAGGTTCGTAGAGGGTTTTTCTTCCATTGCTTCCCCACTCACAACTTTGACGAAAAAGAAAATGATGTTTTAATGGGAGGAGACTTGCGAGAAGAGCTTCAAGGAGCTCAAGGACAGACTCACTTCAGCCCCGGTGTTTATTTTGCCTATGTGTGGTGAGAACTACACTTTTATTGTGATGAATCTAGGGTTGGTTTGGGTTGTGTTCTTATGCAGGGTGGTAAGGTGACAAATTATGCATTTAGATAGCTCAAGGTTCGTGAGAAGAATTATCCCACTCATGACCTGGAGTTGGCAGTTGTGATGTTTGCACTAAAACTATGGAAACACTACTTGTATGGAGTGCATGTAGATATGTTTACAGCCCACAAGAGTCTCCAATACATTTTCACACAGAGGGAGTTGAACCTACGTCAGCGGAGATGGTTGGAGCTGTTGAAGGACTATGACATGAATTTTCACTACCATCAGGTAAGGAAGATGTTGTAGCTGATGCTTACATAATGTATTAAGTTGAGAATCAATGATTTTAGCTTAGAGTCATCATTACAGTTACAATTCTTAAACAATCTTGGATTATATTTTAAATACTTGTGTATACATAGAAATTGGCTAACACCCTTTAGACAATGTTCTATAATATGCCCAATATTTCTGAATATTGGGCAATGAGATGCCTATGTACACCAACACGCATTCTTAAAAATTTACTAGGCTCTTCACTAGTCATGTGCATTTTCTGGAATGTTACAGATATATATATATAGATATATGCTTATGACTTAATGAATGTGTCTTTATTATTGGTATGGTCTTCTTGAATGTGCACAAGTCATTTCAAAGTAAATTGCATACTTTAATGAAATGTCCTTTTCTTAGCATGATTTCATGATATGTGTGCATATGGTCTCATATTTAGTACAAGTTTTGTACTAACCCCATTTTCTTCCTTTTTCCCCAACATTTTAGGCTCCAGTCATTGAATGGCTTTTGAGAAAACTTTGAAGAAGACTTGAAATTCTCAATCATGCAAGTTGGGTAGGTCCTCACTTTCTGAGGGCAATGTCAATATCAAGTTGATAAAGTTGTTCTAGTTTTAAGACTCTTATGTTGGTTCCCTTTCATTTGAGTACTAAATATTGTGTAGCCTATATGTGGCTCTATTACATTGATGTTTGGGATAGGCCCAAATTGTTATACTATTGTTATATGTTTATGAAATGAGACATTCATTTAAGACTGTTATATTTTCTATATCTATGTGCAATAAAAGTATAAGACTATGTAATCTTCCTATACGAAGATCTTTATGTACTCGATATAAATATTATGTTTATGTTGAGGTCTATGTAAACCTCAACATAAAAGTAATAAAAGTTTAAATTTTCCACATTTTTACCTATGAATGTAATGATGTAAGCTAAGTGTCTAGTCTTAGTCCTCAAAGAGGATGACGACATCGGTTACATTTAGGGGGTGCTCCCCAGATGTGACAAACATGGTATCAGAGAATGAGGTTTAATATCATTAAGTCGATGTCTGTCTCAACAACATCTATGTAGATTTGTATCCATAATTGTGAAGCGCGGCACACTTATGGATAGGAATCTATATGACTCTTAGGAAACTCTCATTTTCTTGGAAGTCCAAATTGTGCCTCTAGAGTTTTGACTCTATGTGCTCTTAGCATCTAATCCTTTTATTGTAATTATAGGAAATGAATACTCAAAGGAATGCGGCGCGAAGAGTGAAAGAAGAGATTGCCAATATGGTAGTTTCTCCCCGTGGTAATCATGTTCCTCTTCTTGAAGAATATGTTAATGATAACCAAGCCCCAGTCAATCCTCCTTCTTTGACGAATGTTTCATAAGGGATACTCTTCTCCACATGGCCCAATCAATTACTACTCAAGCACATGCCGTCACTACTGAAGCTCAAGCCATGACGGCCAAAGCTAATCAGGAGGTTGTACCCCGAGCAAACCAACAAGTTAGTACCATGGCCTCTTGTTTGAGGGATTTCACTAGGATGAATCACCCTACTTTCTATGGGTTCAAGGTTGAAGAAGACCCCCAAGAGTTCATTGATGAAATCTAAAAGATCCTCTATGTTATGGGGTTGAATACTAGTGAGAAGTTTGAGTTAGTCACTTACTAACTCAAGGATGTGGCCCAAGCGTGGTACGTCCAATGGAGGGACAATAGGCCTTTGAGAGGTGGACCCGAGACTTGGGAGGTGTTCAAAAAGGCTTTTGTTGATAGATTATATCATAGGGAGAAGTGGGAAACTAAAGTGGTGAAGTTCATCAACCTTTGTCAAGGAGGTATGAGTGTGCTTGAATACTCCTTGAATTTCACTAAATTGTCAAAATATGATCCTTCTTTGGTTTCCGATACTATCGATGAAATGAACCGCTTTGTGACTTGTGACGGGATTGTCGGATGACTTGCAAGATAAATGTCATTCGGATATGCTACATGACAATATGAACATTTCTTGTCTCATGGTTTATGCTCAATAAGTGGAAGAGGCAAGGGCTAACAAAAAGAGTAGAGATAAGATCATAGGATAGTAGTTATTCAAAAGGTAGGATTGATATGCATGACAAGCCTAGGTTCAAAATGAGGGTTTCTAATCAATTTCCTTCCATGTTCCCTAAGGCTAGGTATTATAGGATGTCTAACCCTAATACTCAAAAGGGAAGGGGTACTAGTTCACCAACAAAGAAGCCAATTTGTGGAAAGTGTGGCAAGAAGCATTATGGTGATTGTCTTAGGGGAAAGGATAATTGTTTTGGTTGTGGTAAAAGTGGGAACAAGGTTTAGTATTGCCCGAATGTGAAAGGTCAAGACAAGGGTAGTGGTCAATCTCAAACAAGTGGTTCTAATGATGCGCCGAAGAAGAATCGGTTTTATGCTCTCCGCTATATGGGTGAGCAAGAGACTTCCCCCAACGTGGTAATCGGTATGTTAAAAGTCTTTTCTATTGATGTATATATTTTGCTTGATCCCGGTGATACCTTGTCATTTTGACTCCTCTAGTAGCTAAAAAGTTTGACATTTGCCCGATATCTTGAAAGAACCTTTTAGGTGTCTACCCCGACGGGTGAATCGATTATTGCATAGAGGGTGTATAGAACTTGTCCTTTAATGTTGCCCAATAGAGTTACTTATGTTGAACTAATAGAACTTGATATGCTTGATTTCAATGTCATTTCATGTATGGATTGATTGCATGCTTGCTTTGCCTCTATAGATTGTAGAACGAGGGTGGGGAAGTTTAACTTTCCAAATGAGCCCGTTTTAGAGTGGAAATGGGGAAATGTCACATCCGGGGATTTATATACTGTAGTTTCACGGTATAATTAATACTTTTTCCTTAAGTTTAGTGTGTCCGAAAGTCTTTTTCTGCTAGTTTTTATATGAGTTTCTCTTTGTTTTGCAGGAAATCTGTCCAAAGTTGAATGCGGAGATTTTGAGCGAAGAAATGTAGAAGAGACCACCTACGGAGCTTATGACGGTCCATCGTGCTTGTGACGGTCCGTAGGTGGCAGCGTAGTGAAGCTGCTAAAGGGAGATGGGGAAGTCTGACCAAGTGTGGGATTACGAAGCTTGTGACGGTCCGTCGTGGCTCTGACGGTCCGTCTTGCAGGTTCATCGTGAAGATCAGAGAAGTGATCCCAGTATCCAGATTCCAAGAGTTGAAGTATTTTGGAACGATACCCTCGACGGACCGTTGTGCCTGTGACGGTCCGTCATACTTGCCGTCGAGGGGAATGAAGATAGCAGCAGAAGAAATTGCACAAGTATGGGACGACGGAGTCCATGACGGTCCATCGTGACCATGACGGTCCGTCGCGTGGTCCGTCGATCCAGCCGCGTTTTAGCAGATTTCCAGCAATTAGAATCCTTGTTTAATTAGGTTTTTGTTTTTTATAAATAGTTCAAAAAACCTCGTTTTTGAGGTTAGACTCTATGAGATTAGACATCAGATTTTTAGACTTTGTGTATTAGTGTTGGATTTTGAGATTCTTGCAAGTGATTTTTTGGATATTAATCAAGCAAACTTTGGATTTTATTCTTTCTCATTGAAGTAAGTACATGAATTCGTATTTAATATATTTGAATATTGTGTTTATGGCTATGAGTAACTAAACTCCATAACTAGGGTTGTGGGAACCATAGGCAAATAATGAGATAAACCCTAACTAAAATAACAATTCTAGATTAGTGTATTGCATGTATTAATAATTCTTTCATTTAGAAGTCTTTTTAATGGATGGCCAACGTTAGAACTCGCCTTAATGCTACTTGCCGGACCAAGGAGGTAGATAATAGGAAAAGAATTATTAACATAGATTTAGTGTATACTATCTAACAGGCTAGTATTGAATGGTACGAGGTAATAACTTAGTCAAATATCGAATACGATGCTTAATGTGAGGTAAGGATAAGGGTTAGGATAGCAACACACGTAGCCAGACCAAGCTGCGGAGTGAGATTTTCTAGATGCCGGACCAAGGATTTAGAAATACGTAACTTATCACTTTGCATGCAAGATACTAGGAAAGAATTGTTATAGTTAGAGTTATCAAGTTATGAACCTTTGGGGAACACGTAAACCCTAGTTACTTTGATTAATTGATGAAAACCCAACATTAAAAGCTGTCAAGTGTCTCTTTCAAGTTCGTTATTTATTTTCACTTATTTAGAGATAGAAACCCCCCTTTTTATGTTTTTACTTTCCAAGGAAGTCATTGACCAAACAATAGTAATAATAGGTTGAAGTTAAATCTAGACTATTTTCCTCGTGGGAACGATCCCAACCTCACTAGTTGGGTTATTTACTTGACACGACCGCTTTACTTCTTATTCGAGAAGTAAGTTTGAGCATATCAAATTTTGGCGCCGCTACCGGGGAATTTAGCTTTTAGATTAACTTGAACTTATTACTATAGTTTAGTTGATATTTTCTTGATTTTACTTTGTTTTATTGTTTTTGATTTCTTTTCAGAACTATCCTCCTTGTATGCCAAATACACGGAGAGGAAGAGAACCATTGTTTCCCTACGATCTTGAGTTAGAGCGTACACTGCGCAATATGAATCGAAACTTGGGAATAAATGAAGATGATCCAAACCAAAACATCCCAGCTCCGGTTGATGTTCATGGTCAGATGTTACCCGATGCTCCGGGTGAACATCAACAGAGGGGACAAAATCCTGTTCCACGGCCCCAAGCATACTACAGAGGGTATGATAAAATAGCAGACTCAGATGGGCCACTTGTCTTGCCCCTTCTACCCTGAGGCCACACTTTTGTGGTAACTAGTAGCCTGATGCAAATGCTCACTGCCAGAGGTTTGTTTTCAGGGCTACCTTCTGAGGATCCACATGCCCATATAGCTAAGGTAAGGGCAGTGTGCAAAAGTTGTGTGGGTAAGCCTGATTTGGATTTACATGTAATGGGTCTCAGAGTGTTTCCTCTCTCACTGATGGGAGAGGCTGCTATTTGGTTCACTGAGCTCCCATACAACTCCATCTTTACTTGGAATCAAATAAGGGATGTCTTCTTAGCACGCTACTATCCGGTCTCCAAGAAACTAAACCACAAAGACAGAGTGAATAACTTTGTGGCACTACCAGGAGAGTCAGTTAGTAGTTTTTGGGATAGATTCACCTCATTCTTGAGAAGTGTTCCAAATCACCGTATCGATGATGAGTCATTGAAAGAATACTTCTATCGGGGACAGGATGATAACAACAAAGCGGTGTTGGACACTATAGCAGGTGGATCTTATGGAGAATGTCCTTATGCTGAGATCGCTGAAAAATTAGAAAAAATGTCCCGGAATAACAAAGCCTTGAGTACTAGGAAGTCTGATACAGGGAGAAACACCTTCGCAGTACAGTCCACTCACAACCCAGCCACAGATGAGATTCGTGAAGAAATGGCTCAAATGAGAACTGAGCTTGGGTTGGTACTAAAACATGTCACTGGGGGTGCAGAAAAGATTAATGCAGTCAACTACTTGGCTAAACCACCACCTCCAAACGATGAGTGTTATTATGAGGAGAATTCCTATGCAGTAAATGAACAGATGGGGGGTTTCCGACCAAGTGCCCAAGGCTCTAATCAGGATAATTGGCGCCAAGGTCAAGGGAACCAAGGTCGGAACTATGGTAACTACAATCGTGAGGGTCATTATGTCCGATATGGAAACTACAACCGCGACAACAACTTTAGCAGGGGTAACTATGCTAATAGAAACGACAGGAATGGGCCCTATGTCCCTCCTCAAAATCGGGAAGTTACTCCTAGGTATGGTGGAGGTTGTATGTCGCGAGTTGAGGATATGTTGCATAAAATGATGAGGAGGTTCGATGCTAGTGATGAGCACAATAAAGAGTTGAGGAATGATTTAGTGGATATTGGGAAAAAAATTGATACACATGCAATATCAATTAAGCAACTCGAGTTACAATTGGCCCAATTATCTGCAACTGTGAACACAGGGCAACCGGGCACTCTTCCTAGCAACACTGTCCAAAATCCAAAAAATGATGGACATTGTATGGCAATTACTACTCGCGGTGGCAAGCAAACCATTGACCCACCTATGCCATCTAATGAGAATAAGGTGACAAAAGAATCTGACATTGATGATACTTTCCCCGATGAACATGTATTAGCCGCTTCACAAGACTTGATCCCATGGTTTGCAGATTTTGCGAACTATCTGGCAAGTGATATTGTTCCACCAGATTTGTGCTTTCATCAAAAAAACAAGTTCATGTACGATGTGAAGAAGTACTTTTGGGATGAACCATATTTGTATAGGAGTTGTGCCGACGGGATTATTCGGCGTTGTGTGCCAGAATGTGAAATGTTGAGTGTGTTGGAGGCATGCCATTCCTCACCCGTTGGTGGACATCACAGTGGTATCCGAACCGCTCACAAGATATTACAATGTGGTTACTATTGGCCAACTCTTCATCAAGATGCTCATGGGTTTGCTAAAGCATGTGACAGATGCCAACGAGATGGCGGTATTTCAAGAAAGCAAGAGCTCCCTCTAAACCCCATTCTTGTGATTGAGTCGTTTGATGTCTGGGGTATTGACTTTATGGGACCTTTCGTGAGTTCTAATGGGATGAAGTACATTCTAGTAGCAGTTGATTATGTATCTAAATGGGTTGAAGCCATAGCCCTCGCAAACAATGAAGGAAAGAGTGTCACTGCATTTTTGAAAAAGAATATATTCTCTCGTTTTGGCACCCCAAGGGCCATTATTAGTGATGGGGGCTCCCACTTATGCAACAGATTATTCAAAGGGTTATTGGAGAAATATGGGGTTCGCCATAATGTGGCCACTCCTTACCACCCTCAAACTAGTGGGCAAGTTGAAGTGTCGAATGGAGAGATCAAACAGATATTGTCCAAAACAGTGAACGCTAGTAGAACGGATTGGTCAAGGAGGCTTTATGATGCTCTTTGGGCCTACCGGACAGCATATAAGACTCCCATTGGTATGTCTCCATACCAACTTGTATATGGGAAAGCTTGTCATCTTCCGGTTGAGTTAGAGCATAAAGCCATGTGGGCTATGAAGAAGTTACAAATGGATTGGAGCGAAGCTGCAGAGCAACGGTTAAATGGGTTGAATGAACTTGATGAATTTTTCCTGAAATCCTATGAAAGCTCATCCCTATACAAAGAAAAGATGAACAAGTACCATGACAACAAAATTGAAAAACGAGAGTTTATGGTCGGGGATTTGGTGCTTTTATTCAATTCCAGATTGCGCTTGTTTCCAGGCAAACTCAAGTCCAAATGGACTGGTCCTTACACGGTTACCCAACTATTCCCTCATGGAGCAGTTGAGTTGGAAACTAAGGAGGGTGTGCGGTTCAAGGTGAATGGACAGCGCATAAAAATCTATCTCGGGCATGCTGAATCGGCAAATGAAGTGATCGAGGCGTACCATCTTGATGAAGTCTGAGTAATCAAGTGGCCCCAATCGTACCGCGACATTAAATAAGGCGCTTGTTGGGAGGCAACCCAATACTTGTCATTTTTTTTAAGTAAGGATAGCATTTTTATACTAATGGGTTTTTAAATTCGCAGGCACATCACCAGGAAATTCTGCAGAAAATTACTCCGCAGCAGCCACTGAGGGATACATCGACGGACCATTGCGCATGCGACGGACCGTTGTATGCATCCATCGTCCAGGTACGTTTTTCTGCTATTTTGAAATTAGGGCACACACGACGGAACCTATGACGGGTCATCACAATTGCGACGGACCGTCGTCAGGAAACCGTCGCGTGATTAATGAATTCTACCCGACCCGACCCGGCTGGACCCTTTTCAAAATCTAACCGTTTATACTCCCCACCCCTCCATATTTCACCCCATTACTTCCAAATTCCTCTCATCTCCCCTCTCTTTTCAACTTAGACATTTCCCCCACGGATCATTGCCCCCAAAATCCTCCCAAACCTTATAATTATTATCTACTAGTGGGTGCTGCTGCTATTGGTATCTACCTTGCCACCTGAATCATTCTCCACTTGTGTTTTCTCCATTTCAAAGGTATGTGTCTCTAAATTTATACTCATTTATCTTGCATTTTGGTTTAGTAGTTAGTATTAGCTTAGTTCTTAGTCGTATATTGTTTCCTTGATGTGATTATGTCTAAACCTAGGCTCAAAATGTTTGAATTTGCCATGTCGATAACCCTAGGCATAGGTGATTTTGCATTGGTAGTTTCCTAGGTAGTTGGGATAGACAAATATAGGTCCACAACACTACAAGACCATGTGGGTTCATCGGGGTTGCTTAGGGTACCTGTAGTTCTGCCACTGTCACTCAGAACGAGACCCCGATGACGGACCGTCGCACACACGACGAACCGTCGTAGGGTCCGTTCCAGAAGCCCTAGCACCCTGCCCCAACGACACGTGTGACGGACCGTCGTATTCACGACGGTCCGTCTTGCACAACCGTGCTTGTTGTCAGAGACCCTGTTTCTAAGGGTCTCTCAATATTTTCTTAAGTGTCATACGACGGACCGTCATACCCACGATGGTCCATCCTCCACGACCGTCATGATGGTCAGAGACCCCTCTGATAAGGGTCTCCCAACATTTTCTAAGTGTCCTACGACGGACTCTTACGACAGACCGTCGTACTAACGACGGTCCGTCCTGCTTGACCGTCATGATGGTCAGAGACCCCACTGATAAGGGTCTCCTAACATTTTCTAAGTGTCCTACGACGGACTCTTACGACGGACCGTCTTACTAACGACGGTCCGTCCTGCTTGACCGTCATGATGGTCAGAGACCCCACTGATAAGGGTCTCCCAACATTTTCTAAGTGTCCTACGACGGACTCTTACGACGGACCGTCGTACTCACGACGGTCCATCCTGCTCGACCGTCATGATGGTCAGAGACCCCTCTTTCAGGGTTCTTTATATATACATAGACCAAGTACAACACGACGGACCGCATGACGGTCCGTCATAGCCACGACGAGCCGTAATCGGTCCCGTCGTGTGATACAGTTTCAATATTACTAACACACTATTTTCAAAGTTTAATGTCATATGAGCTTGCCTGTCTTGCTTGCTACTACTCATACTAATATTGCTCCTTTACAGGTACTATCGACTATGGCACCCAAGCAAGACCGCACCTATGCACGCGGGCGATCTAAGTCTGTCGCCCCGTCTGCCCGCATGGTCATCGGCTTTGATGATGAGCGGGACCCTGAGTACATGCCCCCAGGCACCTCTGCCCCTTCCCGTGCTGCACGGGCCCCTAGAGCTACACCCAAGACGGTGGCATCCGGCGTAGTCACTGCCTCCCAGTCTGATGAGGAGCGCACACTGACCGGCACACCCTCTGGGTCGGCCACAAATGAGGAAGGAGCGTCTGGCTCTTTAGGAGTATCATGGTTCGAGGATGCTTCTGGCTCTGCAGAGGTTCCCGCACCCGCCACTGTTGCAGCGTCGGCCTCGTCTGATGAGGCTGACAGTTCAGACTCTACATCTGGTGCACTAGTTCAGGTCCCCACCCCAGCCGCTGACCAGCCAAATCGGTGGTGTGTCGATGGCCAGTTTCAAGTTTACTCCGACACGAAGTTCTTGACCGATAAAGGAGTAATTACTCGAACACTCACCCTGGAGCGGCGGGTACTTACATGGAGCCTTCCCACGAGGCCGGAGATTCATAACCTCTTCACCAGGCATTGCTTAGAGTGGGCAGCACGTCCGTTAGGACGATACAGCGAGGAGATGGTCCGAGAGTTATACGCGTCTTACGTAGCGACTCTCCGATCACAGATCGACAGGTGGGCTGCTCCAGCTAAACAGGCCCCATTGGAGCAGGTTCGAGTTCGGGGCGTGCAGGTTGACATTTCCCTGCCAACCATCCGCCGGTTCCTATACGGCGAGAGTGCAGATGCTACTCGGACCCCCACCACTGCCGAGTTTGACTACCGCTGGCAGATAGTGAAGGATGGACAGTTCCTGCGAGAGCCAGCACTGAGGGAGACCACCAAGAGTTGGATGGCCCTACACCTATCAGTAGATAGAGAGGGTGCCGATTGGGTCACCGAGCCGAAGGGGGCCATCAAGAAGGCCAACCTCACGTTTGTCGCAAAGTTCTTGTGGCTTCTCGTTCATCACTGCCTTTCCCCTACAGCTGCTGATAACATAGTCACCTGGGATCGAGCAGTGCTGATGGCGGCGATGATAGCCGGCTTCGAGGTGGACTACGCATGGCTTCTCCAGGCAGTCATGCACGAGAGGGCTTTCAAGGTCACTATCACCTACCCCTTTCCGTGCATGATCTTTTCCCTTTGCAGGTCTACAGGTGTTCCCGTATGGCACATAGATCAGTTGAGGACCCCGCAAGGTACCATTGATGTCGGCCTCATCAGAGACGAGGCCAATGTGTTGGCCCCTTGTAGAGGGCCCCGTCCAGAGCTGCCACCACTTGCGGATGATCTGGAAGACACGGTAGCCCAGGCCCGCACAGCTACACATGCGTCCATTGACACTACCCCGGTCGAGTCTATCCCGGGTAGTAGCACAGCCCTGAGCTCCTCTCGTACAGCCCCTCTACCGTTACTGGTCCCGCTTGCTAGGGTCCAGAAACTAGAGGCACAAATGGCCACCCTTCTGCACCATATTCAGCCGAGGATGCAGAAGTCGATTACAGAGTCTGAAGCACGTCTAGAGAGGAAGATGCAGCAGTTTACAGAGAGGAAGATTGCTGAGGTCAACCAGCGTTTGGACTCATTTGAGTTGAGAGTATTAGCCCGACCAGCCCCTCCAGTGGATGTGTCGACTCTTCAGGCTGCAGTCGGCAATCTTCGTGCAGACATCGACACGATCCTAGCGGCAAGGGTGCCGGAGTCTGAGGCCCCTTCTATCGAGCCTGCTGAGGATACCGTGCTAGCGGCCCTGTTTACCACTCCAGACATTCCACCACCTCCCCCTCGAGAGAGTGCCAAGAGGCGTAGGGGTCGAGCAGAGGATGAGGCGCAAGCAAAGAAGAAGGAGCACCGAGAAATGGAGGCTGTGCGGAGAGCCTCACTTGCTGACGAGGCGGCGCACCGGATGAGAGCATCAGAATTAGCGGTTGGGGCGTCTAGCTCCCACACTGTAGATATCGCTGGCGACACTACTGATGGTGCGGTTATTGTTGAGGACACCACTGAGGGTGTTCAGATTGCAGAGGACGTGGGTTCCGGGGATCCGGACCCACCATCTTGTTGATCGACGGCGCTTTGCGCCACAGATTTGCTTCACCTACCACTCTAGTATTTACATTTTTATGCATTGGGGACAATTGCATGTTTTTTTGTTGGGGGTGGGGTAAATGGATATTAAGTGTTAGGGTGAAGTCTGAGTAGCCCAATTCACTATCCTCTTTTGGGGTTTCTTGCCTGAGTTGTTTTTCCCCAAAAGACTGATTACTTTTTCTATTGAACCGGCATGTTTATATCTTTTGTACATAGTTTAATTCTAGAGCATGATGGCTAAAATGATATCCTGATAAACTGAAAATAATGCATGACTAGGCATAGTAACTGACAATTGTGTGGCTTTAAGCATGAAATAGAGTTACACCATTGCATTACCCTAAGTTTTTAATTCGAACTAGGTGTCTAATAATTTGGTATAGTGATGACATGTCAAGTCTGTGTGAGGAAATTTGAATAGTCCACTATTGGTACTGAGCTAGAACTTGCCTGGTTAGTCCTGCTAAAAGAAAGTTGTAACAAACAATTAGGAAAGGATCATAGGCCCTTATTCAAGAAAGCCCATTTCTAACCCAAATAAAAGAAACTGAATGAAATTTATCCTTCTTTGATCCAAATAATCTAAGCTTAAATTAGACCTTTCTTTTTCACCCTAACTGATCTTTTCGGGGAACAATGTGTTGGCCCTGGTCCCTCCTTGGACATGTGCACCTCAGCTTATGCCAAAAGCATAAGTTGAGGGTGGCTAATACAGTAAACAACCTTCGTTTTGGCCCTGACCCAACTTTGGGTATTGTGTACCTTGACTCATGGCAAAGCTATGAGTTGAGGGTGGCTATTATGAGGAATGCTCTGGAAAGTGAGGTTGAAAGAACAAAAGAGAGAGAAAGAACAAAAGTAAAGTGACTCAGAATTAGTTGAAAGAAAAGTAAAGAAAAAAAGAAAAATATACAAGAATTACAAACAAGAAAAGAAGAGAGTCACTTACACAAATGAAGAAAGAAGAGAAAATTGAGCAAAGGGAAAGAGTATGAGAAACTGGGCGAGATAAAATGATAAAAAGGGAAGGTTTAGCCGATATGTTACAAGCTAAAAAAGTCCTATCGTGATCCTAAGGGTTGTATAGCGAACTTAAGGCAGTGAAAATAAGGGCAAGCTTATGGCAATAGGTATGAATGAGTGTGACTTTGTTCTGAGAGCGAGTGTTGAAATGTAATCCTTATACTCAAACTGAAATCATTGTGTGAAAAATGAGGATTTTGTTCTAAAGTGAGGACATTAGTTGCAATACCAGAATTGTTAGCACCTCGGTGAGAGATTGAAGAGGATAGGTGTTAATGCATGGTGAGTCTGTGGCATGATCTGATCCCACAAAAAAAAATTCAAGCCTAATAGTGATAGCATGCATAGATTTAATGAGATTAATCGGGATTGATAGACAAATGATTGCAAAGGATATAACGTGGATACTATTGTACAAGGATTGTGAAGTGATTCATAGTGCGTCGCTTGAGGACAAACAACGAATTTAAGTTGAGGGTGTTGATATACCGTGGTTTCACGGTATAATTAATACTTTTTCCTTAAGTTTAGTGCGTCCAAAAGCCTTTTTGAGCTAATTTTTATACAAGTTTCTCTTTGTTTTGCAGGAAATCTGTCCAAAGCCAAATGCGGAGATCTTGAGAGAAGAAATGCAGAAAAGACCACCTACGGAGATGATGACGGTCCGTCGTTCTTGTGACGGTCCGTGGGTGACAGTGTAGAGAAGCTGTTGAAGGAAGATGGGGAAGTCTGACCAAGTATGGGATTACGGAGTTTGCGACGGTCCGTCATGTATATGACGGTCCGTTCTGCAGGTTCGTCGTGGAGTTCAGAGAAGTGATCCCAGTACCCAGATTCCGAGAGTTGAAGTATTTTGTAACGAAGACCCTCGACGGACCGTTGTGACTATGACGGTCCGTCATACTTACCGTCGAGGGGAACGAAGAAAGCAGCAGAAGAAAGTGCACAAGTATGGGGCGACGGAGTCCATGACGGTCCGTCATGACCACGACGGTCTGTCACATGGTCCGTCGACCCAGCCGCGTTTTGACAGATTTCCAGCAATTAGAATTCTTGTGTAATTAGGTTTTTATTTTTATATAAATAGTTCAAAAAACCTCGTTTTTGAGGTTATACACCATATAGTTAGACATCATATTATTAGACTCTTTGTATTAGTGTTAGATTTTCGGATTATCATTGATTGCAAGTGATTTTTGGTGATTAATCAAGCAACCTTTTGGATTTTATTCTTTCTCATTAAAGTAAGTACATGAATTCTTATTTGATATATTTGAATATTGTGTTTATGGCTATGAGTAACTAAACTCCATAACTAGGGTTGTGGGAACCATAGGCAAATAATGAGATAAACCCTAGCTAAAATAACAATTCTAGAATAGTGTCTTGCATGTATTAATAATTCTTTCGCTTAGAAGTCTTTTTAACGGATGATCAACGTTAGAACTCGCCTTAATTCTACTTGCCGGACCAAGGAGGTAGATAATAGGAAAAGAATTATTAACATAGATTTAGTGTATACTATCTAATAGGCTAGTATTGATTGGTACGAGGTAATAACTTAGTCAAATATCGAATACGATGCTTAATATGAGGTAACGATAAGGGTTAGGAAAGCAACACACGTAGCCGGACCAAGGTGCGGAGTGAGATTTTCTAGATGCCGGACCAAGGATTTAGAAATACATAACTTATCACTTTGCATGCAAGATACTAGGAAAGAATTGTTATAGTTAGAATTATCAAGTTATGAACCTGTGGGGAACACGTAAACCCTAGTTACCTTGATTAATTGATTAAAACCCAACGTTCAAAACTGTTAAGTGTCTCTTTAAATTTCATTAGTTATTTTTTAATCATTAGGAAATACAACCCCCCCATTTTTATGTTTTTACTTTCTAAGGAAGTTATCAACCGAACAATAGTAATAACATGTTGAAGTTAAGTCTAGACTATTTTCCTCGTGGGAACGATCCCAACCTCATTAGTTGGGTTATTTACTTGACGCGACCACTTTACTTTTTATTTGAGAAGTAAGTTTGAGCGTATCAAACATAAATCTTACCTTATCATTATGGTGTGAATGAGACTTGTCTCACGATTTTAAACACCCTCTTATGTGAGTATCTTTAACATAATTTTTTAGGTGCAAGTGAGACTTGTCTCACTTCCTTTAACACCCATTCTGGGTCAATTTCATAACTCATAAGCTTTTAGTTATTTCATTACTCACCTTATCTTGCTCAATATTATTTGGTAGTCTTGTAACATTATTTATGAAAGTTATAAGGACGTATTTAATGCTACTATGTTTACAAGTTCATTTAGATGGGGTATGTTGGGACTTGTCCCAATCATTGGCATACCCTAGGTTATGAGTTCATTGAGTTACATCTTGGCAAGTCAATCTTTATCATGTATTTGGATTTACAAGAAACATCATAATTTACATTGGCCATATAAGATTGATATGACTTAGTCATTGACCAATTCTATTACATTTTTTGAAAATAATATTGCTGGCCAATTTATTGGCATAAAGCAAACTTTCACTAACACTTGTCATGATATTATCACTAGCCAAGTGAATTAACTTCATTTATATACTATAGTAATCTCATGTAGATGATACTCTAATCATACGGATCTAAGCTATAGGTCTCATTAAACATTATCAAATCACATAAACCTACACATAATGATCATTTAGCACCACATACCAACAACATGCTGGAGAATTGCATTATACATACTACTCGGAATTAGGGAGGACTAGGGAGATGAACATTCGATAATTTCATTGGGAACAACCCTAATTTCAGTTTTCTTGAATTCAAAATGTTTGTAAAGACTTCTGGGGAAAGTAATCCAAGAGATAAAACACATACCTTGTTCAGGTACCTGAAAATGATGAAACATGAAGAGATATCGATAAGTTATGTCATATTAATATCGAATCAAAATGACCGTCGACAATATATTTGATATGAAGTAGCACTCAATGTTATAAATGGTTACTAGGATGTTAAATTTGAATATGTCATATAGTGTGGACAGATAAATGATTAGTCAAATAATATGCACTACTCCAGTATATTTTGTTTCACTTAGAAAAGTGATGTTTTTAAACTTATAATTCATTGATCAAAATATATGCAGTGGGTACAAATGAATCATTGTGCAAAAGTATAACTGTAAGATATAAAGTGTGGTTTGTGCCTAAGGCATAAAGAGTTTTCGCAAAAATCTTGACATTATTAAATGGAGATATATTCTCCAGTGGTGGATGCTTGTTACAATCTGGCAATAGATGAAATACTTGAATATGCATAATAAATGATTATTATGTCTCACTCGATGATGAATGCTATATGAAAATCCTCGAAGGATTTAAAAGGTCTGAAAGTAATTTCATTGAGTACCCAATGATTTTGAGATTGACTAATACAAAGAAAGAGTCTTTTCAACCTCATAAAAATGATTTAGAATGTCATGTATTAGTGCAATTGGTGTACTTACAGATTGCTAGTTATGCAAATTCTAGAAGATGTGTGAATTTCTTTGAGAAGAAAAGATGAGTTTTAATAAAATTGATCAATCTCTCATGAGTCAGAAATTATTTGATTATGTAGATTCAGAATATCTATTTCATCTACATAAAGCTCGATTACAAATGAGTTATTTGCTTACATATGGAGGCACAACAATATGGCATGCAACAAACATCGGTAACCATTTCTCAGATGATGCAGAAATAATATTGATCTATGAAGTAAGTCGGGGGTGTGATTGGTTTGAATCATGATCTATCATATTCAAAAAATATATGATTTTCATTGATGAAGGATATTCCAGCAACCATATACGAAAATAATATATAACTCAATTGAATAGAGTATACAATCAAAAGAAATCGGACGACGTACATTTCATCAAAAGTCTTTTTCACACATGATATTCAACAAAATGGTGAGATAGACGTTCAAAGGCTCATTCAAGTGATAATCTTGTAAATTTATTCACTAAAGATTGTCAACATCAATATTTTGAGAAGTTGTAATATAAGATTGGAATACATAGTATCTGAGATATCAAGTAAAATTCTTATCAAGGGAAGAAAAATACGTGTTGTACTCCTTTCCTTAACCATGGTTTTATCCCAATGGGTTTTCTTGGAAAGGTTTTTAACGAGGCAACATTCAAGCGTAGTAAAAGATATGTGTACTCTTTTTTCTTCACTAGGATTTTTTCTCACGGGATTTTTTCTAGTATGGTTTTGACGAAGCATATTATCTATGGACATCCAAGGGGGAGTGTTATAAAATATTATAGAGTGGGTGTCCACTACACTAAGAATTTATTCACCCATTATCTCCACTACTATCCTCATTATGAAGATGACCATCACCTCCACCTTTATAACCATTACTTTTGTAACCTTTCACTTTCATAATCTTTCCATTATATTCATGTTAATGTCATGTTTATGACTAACTTTTTGTATGTCTCTATGTTACACTATAAATAGAGGCATAAGGGTCTATATTGTATGCACTTGAAGACATGGAATAATAAGAAAAGCTATCATCTCTTGTCTTCCTACTCCTATTGCTTTCATCTTCTATTATTCTTGTCTTATTTTGTTTTAGTTTTACAACAAAATGCTAAATTTGGAGTTTAAATATAAAAATAACTAATTAATCCTAATTTTAAGTGGGTATTTGATTTGTATCTTTAATAATATATGACATAAAATATTAAAAAGGTAATGTATATAATTATTTGAAAATAAATGTAAAATTAGTTTTTTAAAAAATGATAGTAATGTATGTTTAATAAAATATACTATGATTTTATTTTAGGGAAAATATACAAGTATCCCATAGATTATGAGCGAAATATCAGAGACACACCTTAACTAAACTAAGATCATATTACGTAAACTTATTTTATTTTTGTAATTTTGTGCATCTCTTTGACTTATGTGACATCCAAATATCTTCACGCGCCACAATTACATGGAGTCACGGGTGTGTCATGTAAGACAAAAGGTATACAAAATTACAAAAAAAATAAGTCTAAAATGTCTTTTGAACTTCGATCTTAGTCTAAGAAATACTTGTCCCTTTTTTTTAATGCAACTCATCGGTGACCCCTTAAATTTGACACCAATTTTCACTTAGACACATTAATTAGGCGATTGTTCATTTTAGACACCTCATATAGGGTTCTGTTGTGTCATTTTGACACTTTTTGCTGACATGTCAAAGTGAGTGTAATACACTTAACAATAGCGCGTGAAAGGCTTAATTTAGCCATTTTTTTATTTTATATTTTTCATGTCACCACCCCATATCTCTTTTTCAAGTTTAAATTCCTTCAATGGAGGTCAAATTTTTTATTCAAATTCGTTTTAAGTCATTTTCTTCTTCTTCATTGTATTACTTATCTAAATCTACCATCACCATTTTTTACCGATAAAATAGATACCAACACCCATATTTTATTTTTATTCTCTCCTTCTTTCTTCCTCTCCCTCTTTTCTTTCCAAACAATAATACTAAAAAAGAAAGAAGATGAATAAATATAAAAAATAATAAAATAAAAGAATTTTTTTTAAAAAAAAAAGCACAAAAGAGATTTTGATTGTAATGAAATAAGAGATTTTCTTAGAATAATATTTAAAAACAATTTACTAAATAGATTTTATAATTATTTTTAACTGAAAATAACACATGTAATTATTTAATTGATTGTGTATCACATCATCAACAAGTGTATTACATTCTCCTTAAATTTTTTTTATTTATTATCAGAGAAGTGTTAAAATGATATAACAAACCCTGCATGAACTGTCTAAAATGAATATCCCTAATTAAGGAGTGTAATTAAAATTGGTACCAAATTTTGGGGGTCATTTGGCCTTTATTTTAAGTTGAAACTATGGGTGGGCATAAACACCGAAATACCGAATCGAACCGAAATTTTTTAGAATTTCGGTTTCGGTATTTCGATATTCGATTTACTTTTTTGTATTTTTGGTTCGATTTTCGATATGTATTATTTTGGTTTTCAGTATTTCGGTTTAAACCGAAATATTATACTATAATTTATATTATATTAATTAATAATTATTAATATTAAATAATTTTTTTTAAAAAAGAAAGTAAGAAATAGAAACCCTATAATTATACTACTGATTTTCTTTTTCTCATTTCCTCTTCCTTTTCTCCTCTTCCTCTAATCCTCTTCTCCTCTAGCAGCGCCGGCCGCCGCCAGAAGAAGCACCAGCGCCGGCCGCCGCCAGAAGAAGCACCAGCGCCGGCCGTCCAGGCGTCCACCAGAAGAAGGCAAGAAGCAGCAGCAGCACTGCAGCAGCGCCGACGCCCGGCCGGCCGCTAGAAGAAGAAGCAGCAGCAGTAGCCGCGCCGCGCCGTCAAGCAGCCAGTAGCAGCGGCGCCGCGCCGTCCGCCAATAGCCGCGCAGGAGTCAGGACAGGAGCCAACAGGTTTGTCCGTTTTTTTTTTAAATTTTTTTTCCGACTTTTTTTTATGATTTTATTTTTATTACTAGTTATTGTGAATTTATTGTGATTTTTTTATATATATAGAAGGCTGAACAAAAAAATGAAAAAATTGTAAAGTTTAAAATTTTAAAAAGCCTATTAAGCAGGTTCATTAAAAAATAGAACCGAATTAAAATATTTCGATTCAGTATTCGATACACAATTTATAAAAATCAAAAGAACAAAAAAAAAACCAAAACCGAACCGAAATACCGAATGCCAGAAACTTTTTTTGGTTACCTCCAACTCAAATTTGTCCACTGAGTTGGGTGTATTCAGTTGTCAAAATTCAATCACGGCTATCTGTAGGTATCTACAACTTCTCAGATCAGGACATGGAGGCGGCTCCCTCCAATCCTACTCATAATATCATCTCCACCGCCCCTTCCTCCGTTGCGACCCACCGGAATCCGCTAAGAGTTGACTGGCCGACAGTAGACGGACCACTGGGTCTCTCGGAGCAGGAGTCCGTCGATCACGCACGTAGATTCTTCAAGTTCGGATTTTTACTTCTTCCTTGGCTTTGGGCTGTCAGTTGCTTATACTTTTGGCCTGTTCTTCGTCGTCCTAGCTCTTATTATCATCCAGATCTCCGCCGATGTAAGTCCTTATTACCTTTGGTTAAAACCTCGACGCATTTCGTAATTTGTCTTTTTATTTGGAGAAATCCATCTGAATAACCCCAATGTTAAAGACTGATCCAAAAAAAGAATTGAAGGGTTCGAATTTACGGGCGAATTATATGAAATAGGACATGGTTTTTCTAACAAAATGAATGCCTTTAACTACATTAACTTTCGGATTCCTGTGTAGTGATTTCCTTAGTCTTCTTCATTTTTATATTTTCTTTTTTCAAACTGCTTTGAAAGAATTTCTTCTTCTTTATTTGAGTTGAGGGGTCTCACTATCCTCCCCACAGCCACTTGTGGAATTACACGGTTTGTTCATTGTTTTACTTAGAGTGCATTAAGTTCACATTCATAGAATTTACAACAATGTAGTTGGAAAAGAATACTGTTCGACTCTCTCAAGTAAATGCGGCCAAATTAATTGGGATGGAATGTGAACATATATGCTTCTACTGTTTTGATGAGTGTACTATTTGCTTTTGGGGTTAATTTGATCAGCTTCGGCATTATGTTGCTGAAGGTGAACAGGTCCTATTTGTTTTGTTTTGTATTAGGCAAGCTAGAACCAACAATTGTGTGGGTCAGCCATGAGATAGTAAAGATAAACCTTACCATCTGTATCCCATTCAGATCACAATCTGAATCTTTTCATGCTTTGTTAATTCCTGCTTCTACTTTTGTGCCGCTGCAAGTTTTGTTAAACCTTTCACTTATTTCTCATCTAGATTAATATAGTCTGATGTGATGTGTATTTGATAGTGTTATGTTGATGTGGTACTTGTTGATTGCATTATTAAGGCAATAGATACTTAAATAGTCAAAACTATAATAAACGACTCTAGCTCCATAGATTTAGGAAGCTTATTGAACAATTACACTAGGTAGGTGAGAAGTTCACAACCTTTGAGGCTTGGAGCAGGATTGCTGAAAAGGCGTCTTAATTTTTGAGATGCTAAAGTAATATTCACTAAACCTGGTAGCTCGAATTATTCACTAGATACCAAAATTCAATTTGTTGGTAACAAAGTTAAAGTCATCCATGTTTTGGAGTTTACTTCTTTGTTTAAATGTAGAGACTTTTTACAGTTGTGTCTGCATTATGTTTAGCTGGATAACAAAACATTTTGCAGATGATTATCCCAAAAGAAAATAATGAAACATTTTCCAGGTGTTATATACCCTCTTTCTCCTAGGATGATTATCTTTACATGGAAAACAAATTAAATATAGTTGGATGATGAGTCCTTTCTCGTGATTTTATAAGTTGTACCATTTTGATCTTCTAGGGTGGTTAGCCAGAGTTTAATAGCACTAGTTTGAGAAGTGAAACAACAGTAACTGGGGCATAACTTAAGAGTGTATAGCAAGTATTACTAAAAAATATTGTTACTGTTATGAAAAAATGAAATAGGTGAATTAGAAACTAGTTTGCTACAGAAAGCTTGAATAAAAACGCGTGTAGAAAATAATTATCGTTTTGGGGTTTGTAGTGATTTTATTAGCTTTAACTACACAACTTGTTGAATGCTTCATTTTGGTGAGAAAGGACTTATTGGTTGTTTGGTAGGATGCATTACAAAAATATAATTTACGCATTAACTTTGTGTATCACTTATACCTTATTTGATATACTTTTTCAACCTATGTATTATGGAGGGTATTATGCTATGTATAACTAATACATGACAAATCATTTTGTTAGTAATACAACGAGTTCAAATGCATGCATTAGTATAGTTAAGAGAAAAAATATAAAGTAACCATTGAAGTTGTCCCAAATTTCTAAAAAGGCATTTTAACTTTATAAGTTTATAACTGTCCTATTATCACCCACTAAACAATTATGAACCGGTATTATTATACCATTTTTTGATCAGCCCCAAATTTTAAGAAGCAAGTGGGTTTACACACTAATTAATACATGACACGTGTTAATTTAATTAAAAATGTGTTTTTTTTTCATTTTAAGCTTTTGCTTTATCTTTTTTTTTGTTTCTCTCTCTCTCTTACTTTTTGAATTTTAATTTTGATTTATTTTAAATTTCATTTTATCTTCCACCTTTCTCCATTTTCTTTTTTTTTTCTTCACCTCCCACCCCTCATGTCAAATTAAATCTCACTCCCATTTTTTTTCTTTTCTTTTCTTTTTCTTCTTCTTCTCCGATCAAATTCTGTTCATAATATTATTTATACTTTATTAAATTATTGATAACAAAATTAATTATTTTTCTAAATAATTTAAAATTTTGAAGTATCATCAACTACTCATTTTCATATAAATCCAAAATTAGAATCATAATTTTAAAAAAATAAATTTATTTTCGAAAATTGAAAGAACTTAATTAAAATCGGATAAAACAAAAACTATATGATACTCCTTAATCATCTCATTAATTTAGCTCATTTTCATATAATTTCAAAACTAGAAATGATAATTTTGAAAGAATCATAATTCTCCGAAATTTGAAAAAGTTTAATTAAAATTTGGATTAAAAAAACTAAATAATATCTACTAATCATCTTGAAATCTAATGTGCTTATCAAATTGTTCGAATGCAATATAATTTTTAGATATAGTTTAAATTAAAAAGATAGTTAAATTAATAGTAGTAAAAAGGGGAGATGAAATTGTGATAAAAAGTGACATTTAAAGTGATGCTGCTTCAATTAAGATGAAAATGATTTTTTGAAGAAGGAAGAAAGAAAAAGAAAAAATAATAAGGAGAAAAAGTTAAGATAATAAGAAAAACAAGAAAATGTATTTTATAGCAAAATACTTGTAAAAAAAATTATATTCATTTTTTTTTTGTTCACGCTCTTTAAGAGAGTGCATACACTCTCCATGCCAGGTAGACAATACATGATGTAATAATATCAGTTCAGAATTGTTTAGGGGGGTTATAGGACGCTTGCATAGTTTAGATGTCTTTTTTAAAATTCAGAACAACTTTAGGTGTCACTTTATGTCTTTTCTCTATAGTTAAAGACACAATCACCTCTCAGAACATTTTCTACATTACTTACACCATATTTGTGGAGAGTATATTTATGAACAAATAATTTTTTATAAAATAAAAAAGAAATGCATGTTATTTAATAACCAATCAAAGAGTGCATAAGAAATAATTTTAGCATAACATATACCAGCATTACTACTGGCAACATTACTAATGCATTCTCTTCGACATTATTTTTATACACCCTACCAATGACCCTTTATGCTCTGGCCAAGAAGAAATTGTTGTCAGATTTCAAAACTGCTAAATTAGGAAAGTGTGGGCTCTGCTTGTCTGAAAACAATCTTTCAAGTCTTATCCTCCTTCAAGAAAAATAAAACTGCTTGAGTTGGTGCATTCAGATTTATGTGGTCCAATGAAGACAAGAACTTTGGGTGGTGCACTTAACTTTATTACTTCTATTGGTGATTGTTCAAGGAAACTTGGGCTCTATGTCTTGAAGAATAAAGACCAAGTGTAGGACGTCTTTAAACAGTTTCAGGCTTAGTCAAGAGTGTCGAGAGAGAAAATAGGAAAGAAGTTGAAGTGTATTCATGCGGATAACAATGGTGAATATTGTGGACTGTTTGACGAATTTGCAAGCAACAAGGTATCAATCACCAGAAGACTCCTCCATAAACTCCTCAGTTTATGGTTTGGCAAAGAGGATGAACAATATCTTGATGAAAAAAGTTAGATGTTTGTTTTTTCAAGCAAAGTTGCCTGGTTCTTTTTCGGGTGATGCTTTATTAATCGCTTCACATGTTATTAACCTATATCTTGCTATTGCTTTCAAGAGTGATGTTCGAAGCGATGTTTGGTATGAGAAAGATTTTTCGTATAACAATTTGAGAGTAGCTATTGTATACTTTCTAAAAATATAGAGCTACATGACTCCAAACCTTGCTCTATTAGTTTCTAATGGAGGACCAAGTTGTTGGCAACACTCCGTTCAACTTTCAGCTTAATCCAATAAGAAAGAAATCAGGAATTGCCAGAAGAAGCTGGCTGGTCAGATTTATTTTCATCTGAACTTTCTCTATATATTGTACTTTACCTTTCTTCCAAAAACCATGAAGCTGAGAAGTCTTTTCTGGTTGAGACCTTGTTGCTTGTGGTGTTCATCAACAATATTCACCACCTTATCAGTATGAATATACTTCAGCTTCTTTCCAGTTTCTTGCTCACCGAATGCTTGAAGCTGCTTAAAGGCACCCAACACTTTGATCTTTAGTCTTCAAGATACTGACCCCAAAGTTTGCTAGATCAATTATAGGTGTTGTGAAATGTGATTGCCTCGTCACCAATGCTGAGAGAGGGAGAGGTGAGGCGACCCTTTATCACCTATTAGCTTTGTGGCGAGGCGATCTGCAAAAGGTGTCGCCTTTTGTATCTTCTTAAAAAATGATAGTCAATTTAGGGGTTTAAAAAGTTTAATGGTAATTTTAGGATTTTCTTTCCAAATTTGCACTTCTAGACCTCGACTGTGACTCCAACCAGTCAACTCGACTAGACTTCTTTGTCGACCAACCAGACTTTGCCGACAACTTCAAAGTCCAACCGGTACGTATTTCTTTTTTTCTATTTTGTTATCTTGCTAAGTAACTCTGAAGTCGGAAGAAGAAAAGAAGAAATATGTATTGGTTATACTCTTTTTCTTCTTCCAACTTCAGAGTACGTATTTCTTGGGGGAGGATGAGATCTGAAAGACATGTCTATTTTGTTCTCTAGCTAAGTAGTGCTGACACTTCTCTATTTTAGCACTCTTGAAATCTGACAACAATGTCTTCTTGGCCAGAATATCAAGTCCTTTCTCTATAATCTGGCTAAGCCTCTTATGTCATAACGTTAAAGAGTTATTACTCTCTACTGCATTCATCATATCAGTAGAAATCATAGTCCAGTACAGACCATGAGCCACAACTAAGGAACCCTTAGTGAGTTTCCACCACAATATAGTCATGTTACCAGTTTCAAAAAAGAGATTCCACCACAATATAGATATCTCGAACCAAAGCTTTGGTATAAATTGTTGGTGTTTGAAAAAGTGTGGTTCACACAGCGGAGTAAAAACAAACAGGAACTAAATCCTTTTTTTGTCTTGTGAGAACAAAATATCGAATATTGAAATTTTAATGTGGAAAAACCTCTACCTCTCTTTTATATTAGTGTATTTTTTGATGTGCTTCGTCTGAAGAATATGATCTGCCTATTTAAGAGGTGAATACCTCTCCGGATGTCACTGATGGCATCCACAATTCCTAAATTATACTTTGCTTCATTCACTTTGCCAAACAAATTTTTGTTTGTCAAAAGTCATGGATTTGGATGGTGATGAGCAGCCATTTGCAATTAGCTGCAAGACTTCCTCTATGAGCGTGAATGGGTTAACAATTTCTTGCCAACTCTTCACCTACCACATTTATGTCCACGAGGAGGGACTTGACATTTCATCCTGAGATGCCCTTGAGCCAATATAATCAATGATTTGAGCCCCATCATTGAACACAGAGAAATAGTCAGTCAATCAAGCTATATGCTGATGCATATAAATGAACAAAGTTAAATGGAGGTTTCAACATCCGGTGTGCAAAAGCCCTGTCCTATATAATTCAGATGCAGTGCTTTACCAACTGGTGGAGAGACCATATGGCTGCTTGCTTGTCATAACGTAACATCCTATCAAGGAAAGAACCTTAAAGGTCACAAAGGGGACCCATTCAAGTGGAATTGGATGTTGAGGTTTGCATGCTTCCTATAGGGAGATCTGCAGCACATGCTGGAGGAAATCCTATGCTTTAGTTGGTTTTAATTAGTAATCATGGTTAAATAATACGAGCTTTTTCCTTAAAAAACACTTTGTCCTCAGCTCAATTCCATCCATTTCTCTCTCTCTCTCTCCCACACATATATATGTGTGTGTGTGTGTGTGTGTCTGAATTAGGTTTTATCACATCCTTGGCAACTCCAATAACTCTTATATAGCTATCTCTACTTTAATCTACGGGGCATATTACAGTCTCTATTGTTTAGGTTTTAGAATGTTTTGAGTTATAGATGTTAGGTGAATTTCATGGTGTTTGCTTTTATGAGAGCTTAGAGCAATTGGTTTCATGGTGTTTACTGTTATGAATTAACATTTCAACTTGGGCGTGCGAGCAATTGCCTAATATTGAGTTTTGAAAACTATGATTTGTAGATGTTGTCAGGTCAGCAATTGGTTTCACGGTATTTGCTGTTATCCTCTCAAGTTGGGCTCTTACCTTTTCCGTTGGAGGAGAGCATCTATTTGGTCATGTGTGGGACAAGCTAGTAATGTACAACGTTGCTGAGAAATATGGGTTGACGGGGTGGATTTAGGTACTTATGGCATTCATTTGTGGTCAAACCCCGTAGACACAAGATTTGTATATATACTTCCTTGAAAAAGACTGGAATATCTCAGTTGGACAGTTACGATGATTCTATTAAGTAGTGAAGAAACCAGGGAAGATATGCACCTTTTGAACTCAATTGTATGCAAAACCCAAAGGTAACATTGCAGGCTGTAGCTTGGAACTTGTCATTTTGCTCTCTCTCTCTCTCTCACAGGCACAAAGATGATTGTGAAATTATTTCTAATTTGATTTTTCACAAAAGGTAACATCACCCTTTTTTACTGAACAATTCAAAACAAGCAATATTACTTTCACAATTACAATTTATAGTAATACAAGATAAGTACACCACCCGTGCAGAGCCTGAGCCTGTGCTCTGCACGTTTGAAAATGTAATATTACTTGATATGGCTATATTCTATTATACATAGTTTTATTCTCAAGTTCTATTCACTTGAGAGGACTTAAATCTAAAATTAGGATTAACTACTTATAAATAATGATAAAAAAATTAAATTTCTAAATATAGTAATTGTTTTAGAGTACATGTAGATTTGTTAAGACATAACTGATGCACAACTCCATATCTACATAGTGATTTTAAAAGAAAAAACCAAGTCACAAGACATTCGTAACATGTGCACTCGACTTAACATAAGACATAATTTTGTAACAGGCACACTCAATTGTAATAAACTTTGCACCAAACTATTTTGAAGAATCAAACATTTGCAAATCAATAAATGACAATTTATCGATGAAGTTTCTCGGATGCAAGGAGAATATGAGGAAGCATGTTGTACTTGATTCAAGCCCAAGAAAAATAGTTGAATTTTCTACCTGAAATTTGAAACGACAGACACATTATTCAAATCAAACAAATACATGAAAGATATAAGTTAATAATCAATAAACATCAAACTATATATGTAATCTCATACCTTAACTTGTTGGCTCCCACGATTATATCGTACTTTATGCATCTTATTATTTGAAGAAAACATGGTTTAGCTTGCTAAGTTGGTTCATTTCCCCACTGTAAGCAAAAAAATATTTTGTTGAGTTCTGGTTGGTCATTCAAACAATGAGTGTTCTTTCCATGGATCCTTTCTTAGCTTCGTTGTTTCTTTGAAGCTTAACTTGCAAAATTATGACGGTGTTTGTAGACGTTTTGAGTCATATACATTTACGATGACTATTTTTATAAATGGTCCTTGGTGCCCATTCAAATATCACAAGACATAAAAATTTTAATACAGTATCATATATAGTAGCAAACCCAGAATTCTAACATCATAGATTCTGAAATTATAATTCATCATTATATAAAGATAACTTTATATGTTAAAATTGCAACAATAGTAGGTCTTAACCCCATAATTTTAAAATATAATGGTTCAAAGCTACTAAATTTCAAAGGTTAGAACTCATAAAACTTAAATTTTAGATATGTCTCTGATTGGGTTTTGAATTTACCCGTGTATGTGAATTGGAATGGAAGCAAATATGAAATAGGCTAAAATAATTTAATTATTTTTATTTTATGTTTGAATTGTGAAGTAAAAAGGGTGATGTAACCTATTGTGAAAAATCAAATTAGAAATAATTTCACAAATCCATCTTTGTGTCTGTGTGTGAGAGCAAAATGAAAACTTCCAAGCTACATCCTGCAATGTATACCTTTGGGTTTTGCATACAATTGAGTTCAAAAGGTGCATGTCTTCCCATATTTCCTCACTACTTAATAGAAAAATGCTAACGGTCTAACTGAGATATTCCAAGTCTCTCAGTCTTTTTCAAGGGAAGTATGTATACAAGTCCAATACATGTTATTTGTTAGGGCTAATTTCAAATAGTTCAATTTTCGATAGTCAATACACATACTAAGAGATCCATCCTTATTTTTCACAAATAATACTAGAGATCCCCATGGAGAAATGCTTGGTTGTATAAAATCCTTATCAAGCGAATCCTTGAGTTGAATCTTCAATTCTTTCAACTCGGCCAGAGCCATCCGGTAAGGAGGAATTGAAATGGGTTTAGTACCCGGCATCAAATATATGCCGAAATCGATTTTCCTTTGTGGGGGAATTTTGGGCAAATCATTAGGGAAGACTTCTGGAAATCCTTCACTACGGGGACCAAATCTAAAAGACGAGTCTCAGATTCAAGGTCCTTGGCCCTCACAATGTCATAGAGACATCCCTTATAAATCATCTCACAAGATTTTAGACATGAAATGATTTAACCTCTAGGGATTGAGTTTCCCCCCTTCCATTCTAAAAGGGGTTCATTAGAAAAATGGAATGTAATTACCCTTGTTCTACAATCAATTGAAGCAAAACAAGCATGTAAATAATCCACCCCCAATATGACATCAAAGTCAAACATATCAACTTCTACCAAATCAACCAATGTAACTATAATGGATAATAATATTGGACAACTCCTATAGACTCTTTTAGCAACAACGGAGTCACCCACCGGGGTAGAAGCCGAAAAAATGTTCAACTAAGACATCGGGGAGCACATCAAACTTCATAGTCACTAAAGGGTTACAAAAGAAAAAGTGGCACCGAGATCTAGCAATTCATAAACATTAATTGAAAATACTTGCAACATACCGATAACAACATCGCGAGAACCTTTTTGATCACTTTTAGACTTGAGAGCATAAGAACAATTCTTCTTAGGAGCATCAGAAGTAATACCACTTGCTTGTGCTTGATTACTCTCCCTTTCTTGCTTCATGTCCATGGGACAATCCCTGACCATATGCCCATTCTTTCCACAACCAAAACAATTATCCATTTCAATTAGACATTTACCCATATGCATCTTGCCATATGTAGAACATTATGGGACCTCTGTTGGTGAACCACCACCTTTCTCTCCTTGTGACCTAGGAGTAGACACCATGTCCTTACGAGCCTTTGGGACATTAGAAGGGACTTGGTGGAGAATCTCTTATTGAACTTTGGGTTGTCTTGGATCTCAAACTTACACTTAGCAATTCCTCTATCATAGGGCCTGACCCTCTTGAACTCTCTTATTCTTCCTCTGGAGCCTACTCTCCTCAAATTGTTGAGTATGAACCATCAAACAATAAATGTACATGTTGTCATGAAGCATTGACGCGCGGAATTATTCCACAAGTTCATCGGACAACTTAGTGAATTTCAAAGAGTATTCTTGAACACTTACACCTCCTTGACGAAGATTGATGAAATCTTCTAATTTTGCCTATATTTTCTTCCTTGGGAAGAACCTACAAGAAATGCCCTCCTAAAGACTTTCCAACTTATGGTACCCGCTCTAAAAGACCTATTATCTTTCCATTGAGTGTACCAAGTTTGGGCCACATCCTTGAGTTGATATGCAACTATCTTGTCCTTCACATTTGAACTCATCCCCATAGAATACAAAATCTTATAAACCTCATTTAGAAATTCATGAGGATCTTCATTCACCTTGGACCCAAAGAACATGGGAGGTTTCATTCTTGAGAAGTCCCTCAAGCGAGAAGCCATGGTACTAGCCTTTTTATTCACACGTGGTGCAACTTTCTAGTTTTCTTGAGCCACCATATCTTAAACTTGAGTATCTAACGCTTGATCTTGAGTACTCATGTATTGATCCAAGTTTATGAAAGTCATCCTTGTCTCTCTATCCATCTTAGACGGAGGATTGACCAGAGCTTGGTCACATAGAGGAGCTTGTTCTTGAGGAGGAGCTTGTTTGTTTGGGGGAGGAACTCCCGCATTAGCAATCTATTCTTTAACTCTTCTTGAGGCTGCCATTATAGTAATCATAAACTATAACCACAAGAAAAGGTTAGAAGAAAATGACATATAGATTAAGACTCTTGAGGAACGACTTAAGAAAATCAAAGAAGTACCAATTTCCTAAGCATCACATAGCCTCTCATTAAATAAGTGTGACACACTTCACAATTATGAACAAGACTCTACTTAGATGTGGTTTTGTGAGACATTATTCCTATGATTATTCAACCTCATGCTCTGAAACCGATTCTGTCACGATCAGGGATTAGCCCTTAGACGTAACCGGAGTTTTCGTCCTCGAATAGGCCTTAGACAAGCCCTTATCATACATCATCACATTTCATAGGAAAATAAAATTACAGAAGAATTAAAATTTTACATCTGAAGTTCACATAGACTTCTCATATATCAAAAATAGTCTACTATCGTCTCACACAACCATCTAACATATGAGTACAAGATTTTGGACATAACCCTTACAACATTACAATATGTCTGATATAGAAAATACAATAAAGTCTTTGGGTATATAAAACATGAAAACTAGAATTAATATTCTTCATCCTCGGACTTGAGGATTCACCAAATTGGGGTTATCAATCTATGTTCTTCAGTAAGGAGTGGAATATCTTCAATGGACCAAACCTACACTTAGTGTAGAAAATAAAAGAGAAAATGGGTTAGTACAAACCACATGTACTAAGTGTAGAAACATATGCAACTAAATCATTTGAAAATGTGCACAAAGAAATATTTTGTTTATAAGACCATTACATAGTAACAATAAGACATTTTATATTACATTTTAAAGAGAATAATCATAATAAAACCATAAGCAACATTTCCTCAACAAATCACAAGAACTTATCCATAATTCCAATTCAAGTCAACTAGTGCAATGTCTATGTGAAGCCCCATAACTTCACCTAAACTAAATATACTAGAAAAGAGACCGTAAGCACAACCTTTACATCATAGAACATCATAATAAGTGTATTCAACCTCATACACAGCATTCTAGACCAACAATATGTATATCAAGTGAAACCAACTTCATGTATATCAACATTATAGAGACTCAACATTATGCATTTCATTTATAACATATGTATATAAAGAGATCACCCTGGTAATTATTCCCTGAAGGTCCACATGTGTAATGTATAGGTAAAGTCCCATTCCCTTATCTACACTAGTACACCTCTCAAGTCATCCTAGTTATTATGAATCTTCTTACTTGCATTTATTCATTTTACTTTTGGGAAACTTTGCTATAATCGACATGAGACCATGTGATCTAAACATGAAATCTGGTACCAACCTCTCACACCAAAAGGAAGGCATTCTACTTGCATAGGTAGGACATATACATCATAATAGCATCTGCGTGGATCCACTAGCTAGTTTATCTATGGTGGAACATAATTAATGGACTAGGAGATTGTTACTAGAAAACTCTATGTATGCTAATCTATATTATAGTTTCCACCTCATGAGACCTTTGGTGAACCTACCTTCCTCATTGGAAGGGACACCTCTAAATTCCCTTTTCGAAGTGCATTTAAGGCATCCTTAACATTAGTTTATAACGTAGGTCTTAGGAGACTATCCCTTGTATGGTCATGATCATAACTCCTAGGTTCTAGGATGAGCAAATCCTTTCATCACAGCCCAACATTAAGTGAGAAAATTCAATCATAATCATAGTAATAAGATGCACAAGTGAATCATTTCCAAACCCTCATAATCATATTCCTATCATCATCTCAAATCCATCATGTTTATAGTCTAATCATACATTCATAACTTCTATCATTTTTACATCAATTGAACAACATTATCAAGAATAGACTAACATTAATACAATAAAGTATTCATGATCATGAAAGTCAAAACAATGGATTCCAAGATTCTCATCAATGATCTCACCCCCAGTTGCACGATATTCACAAAACAGTTCATCATTATCATCATATAATAGTAAATTATGAAAGAACACATTTAATTTCATCTTCGTTGATCAATAATCAATCCAATATACAAGTTAGGGTTAGGAGAATAAGATATGCATGATTATTTATAGAGATTTAGGTCAAACATTTAAGGGACACATCAATCCACACATAAACATAGATAAATCATCACTAATAATCGAATTAAGACAACACAATTCGATTTAGAAAGTAGACCCATGAAATTGGATGAAACCATACTTTCAAGAATATTGAAAAGCGAACTTTAAAGAACCTCTTGGGGAAAGGAGTCCCAAAAGTTAATAGCTTCCATATCTTGTTAGTCCTTAGATTTTTTTAGTTTAAATACTTGATCTTGTTCTTCCAGGGTGTCTTTAGAGTAGAGAGAGAAGTTGGAGCTATTTGGTTTTTGGGATTTTTGAGGTGTTAGGCTAGTTTAATAACTTAGGGTGCATAAATAGTACTAACTAATTATAACTGACCCTAATAACAAATAAATTAATTATTTAATTACCTTACCACCCCACATAAGTCGTGTGGAGGCAGTGAGAGAGGGGTCCATCAACGAGACTACGCCGATGCCCCATCGTCCCAACCACGGACTGTACTCGTCAAGCGTGTTTTGGGATAGAGGCTGCATTTTGGAAGCCATAAGGGAGGAGTCTATGTATAGACTCATGAGCACCATAGATGGGGCGTGAAACCATCAATGTCTCATCGATCCCCTCGTGGTTGCACACTATTTTCTTGTACAACTTTTAGGGTCAATTATTTGTGTTCTCCATGAGAGACCTTAGGGTGGTCCGTGGGAAGTCGTACATAGAAATGTTATCCTAAACATGCACTAAGGTGTTCCCTAGGTCGTTTTACAAAGTTTGACCTTCATACAACTCTTCAAATCCCGTACAAACCTAAAGACACACTAAGTCACATTCACTTGTCTCCAGATGTCATGGACGTTCCTTGACATTTAGGCTTTAATACTTCCTAATCAAGTTAACTACTTTTATTTAGGCTTGTAAACTATTTTAAAGCATTATACACTAGGTGAGACTCTATCCTAGGTCATTGGATTTCCGAGCTATAACATTTCTTCAACTATATTTAAAGTTTATGTCATGTTTTAGATTTCCCATTGTATGCTAGTACGTTCGATGTACTGACATCATTTGGCCTGCATCTTTCATGATGCAGATACAGGTATTCAGGATCATCAAACCAATGCTTTGTTTATCTAGATGATCTCCATAGTTATATGGTGAGTCTCGTTTTTCCAAAAGATCTCTTATTTATCTTCAATTATTTCAGTTTGTTAGGATGATTGGGGGTCTAGTCCTATATCGACATCAGTAGTTCATGAGTCTTGTTCATTTCTGTTGTTATGTTTTATACATGAGTTTCCCTTGAGGCCAGTTTGAATGTTTTATTTTTGAAATATTATGAGAATATCTTTTGAGATATTGAGGTAAAGTTTACTTTTGAGTTCTTTTATTGTTAAGTAAGTCTTCCGCTGGGTATTTAGCTAGGTGAATGGTTCATTTGGGGCCAATAAGGGTCCTCTAGTGCATGATACATCCAGGTTATAGGCTCGTGACCTGACAAACTTTGTATTAGAGTACAGAGTTGAAGAGTCCTAGGGTGTCTATAAAGTCGTGTCTGTAGATTTATAGTTATCTGTTTCTACAATGCCATATCTATAATTAGGAGGCTATGACATTCAGGTATAACTATCCCACTTATTTTATACTCTTTTTTGTGCAATGGAATTTATCTCTAAATATTTTATTTCTAAGTCTTGCATGTGCCTATATTTCTGATCATGCCTCAATAAAGAGTTGTTCGAGGTCTTCCTGCTAGGAAAAATGATGATCCTCTGGATTAAGGGGTACCCAATGCACCCGAAATACAACCCCAAAGAGATCACTAATGTTGAGTTCTAAGATGTTATCCTGTTGTTGAATCAAGTGGTGGCCAACAAAGGTCAGCACAGAGGGGATCAACAGAATGTGGTTGATATATTAAGAGTCCATGAGTTCTTAAGGATGAATCCTCCTAACTTTATGGTTCAAGTGTCACTGAGTATATGGGAAAACATTGTGGGAAAGTTGCAAAATGTTTTTGAGGTTATGCATGTTGCTGGTGCTGAGCAAGTACAACTAGATGCATACCAACTAAAGGGTGTTTCTAGAGTTTAGTACGACCAATGGAAGAAGAGTAGAGCAAAGGGTTCACCAATTTTGAGTTGGGTCTTATTTGAAGGTTCCTTCATGGGGCATTTCTTTCCTTATGAGTGACAGAGGAAACGATAAAAGAATTTCTCACTCTAAACAAGAATCCATGAGTGTACATAGTATAACCTTAAGTTTACTAAAAAATTTCCCATTATGCTTCGGAGAGTGTTTGTGATATGACGAGCAGGATGATATTTTTTTTTTGGGGTTGTCTCTTCTTCCTAGTAAGGAGGGAAAGTAAGATATGATCCATTTGCAACCGGTTGAGGAAAATAATTTAAGGGATAAATAACATTTTTGGAAGAAGAAATGTAAGAAAACAGGAAATTTGTCTGAGTATTAGAAGAGTAATGTAAACCGTTCATGTTTTAAGCAAAACCCAAATAGACCTGCTTAATCTTCGTCTAGTGCACTCGCACCAAGGAGCAGAGGTGAGTTAAAGGGTCAAAATTCTCAGCATTACAATGCTAGACCTGCACAGTCTCAAGGTTGCATGTCACAAGGAAGTAATGGGAGTCATGCATGTGCTAAGTCAAGTAAGAACCACCTAGGAGCGTGTCGTGATGGCTCCACTAGTTTCTTCAAGTGTGGTAAAAATTGTCGCTTCACGAGAGAGTGCCCTTAGAAATGTCAGGGTAGTGGTTATGGGGGAAATAGATACCAATCTTCTTCTGTGGCTACGCTAGACATATCTTCACCTAGAAGATCTACTT
Organism: Solanum habrochaites; assembly: GCA_027704765.1. Classification (NCBI taxonomy): domain Eukaryota; kingdom Viridiplantae; phylum Streptophyta; class Magnoliopsida; order Solanales; family Solanaceae; genus Solanum; species Solanum habrochaites. Next base: position 13,179,020 of record JAKWJA010002494.1, on the reverse strand, counting down.
TAGGGAGAGACGGAGGATTAAACCGTCTGTAAGCTATCACTAGTCGTCAAGAGAAATAGAAATCACCAGAAGTGTTCACTGGTATGATCAAAGTCTTTACTTTTGATGTTTATGCATTGCTAGATCCACGTGTGAGTCTATCTTTTATGACTCTATATGTCGCTGTGATGTTTGATATTATTCACGAACCATTTCTTGAGCCCTTAAAATTTTCTACACTTGATTGATTCTAGTTGAGAGAGGTTATTGTGAAAGTATAATTTCTATCAATCACAAGAACATCAAGTAGGCTTAGTGGAGTTAGACACAATAGATTTTGATGTTATTCTAGGTATACACAGGCTTCATTCCTGTTATGCCATAGTTGATTGTAGAACATGAGTAATTAAGTTCAAGTTTCTCAGTGAACCAGTTATAGAATGGAGGAGTAGTTCAAAATGTCTAAGGGTCATTTTATTTCGTACCTTAAGGAGAGGAAGTTAGTTTCCATTGGTTGCATCTATCACTTAGTTCGGGTTAATATCTTTAGTGTTTAGAACGCCAACTATTTAGTCAGTTCCAATTGCAATTGAATTTCCATAGGTCTTTTGAGATTATCTTCGTAAAGTACCTCTTAAGAAAGTAATAGAATTCAGTATAGATATTCTTCCTAATACTCATCCTATCTTTATTCCGCCATATAGAATGGATCTAACAGAGTTGAAAGCGTTAAAAGAGAAACTGAATGATATTTCTTGAGAAAGGTTTTATTCGACCAAATGTTTCACCTTGGGTCACTCTGATCTTATATCTGAGGAAGAAAGATTGTTCTCTTAGGTTGTGTATAGACTACCTCCAATAGAAAAAAGGTTACTATAACAATTAAGTCTCCCCTTCCAAGGATCGATGATCTGTTTGATCAACTTCGGGGTGCCATAAATTTTTCTAAGATAGACCTCAGATTAGGTTGTCATCAGTTGAGAGGAAGAGAGAGTCATATTGTGAAGACTATATTGAGGACCCTCTATGGTCATTATAAGTTTCTAGTCATGTCTTTTGGGTTGACTAATGACAATGTTCATGGATTTTATGAATAGATCATTTAAGTCTTCTCTTGATATTTTTGTTATTTTATTTATTGATGACATTCTAATTTATCTGAGGAATGAGGAAGATTATGTTAGTCATCTCAAAGTGGATATTCAAACTCTCAAGGATCGATATTTGCATGCTAAATTCTCAAAGTATAAGTTTTCTCTCGAATCAGTGGCATTCTTAAGCCATATTATTTCTAGTAATGGAAGTCAAGCTGACACACAATGTATTAATGTAGTGTAGATTGGCCTAGACCCATATCTCCAACTCATATTAAGAGTTTCTGAGTGTTGGCTTGTTATAATAGGAGGTTTTTCGAGGGTATATAATCTATTTCATCGTTGTTAACTAAGTTGACTCAGAAGATAGCAAATTTTCAATGGTCTGAATCTTGTGAGAAAAACTTCTAGGAATTGAACTCAAGGTTGACTATTGCATTTATGTTAACCTTACCGGAATTACACTAGGCTTTGTTGTGTATTATGATGCTTCAAGAGTTTGAATGGGTTATGTATTGATACAGAATGACAAGGTTATAACTTATGCCTCAACATAACTTAAGATTCAAGAGAGTAATTACCCAACCCATGTTCTATAGTTGTTTGATGTAGTACACACTTTGAAAATATGGTGTTACTATCTTTATGGTTTTTATGTGGATGTTTTCACCTATCACAAGAGTCTTCAGTATGTGTTCAGACAGAAAGAGCTTAATTAGAGATAAGGGAGGTTGTTAGAGTTACTCAATGATTATGAAATAAAATTATTCTTTATAACCAAGGGAAGGCTAGTGTTGTTGTTGATGCATTAAGGTAGATTGTGGGTACCCAAGGTGGATGAACTTTAAGAGAGGATCATGGATGATTTTGATAGCTCCAGATGTTCAATCCATCTGGGTTTCACAAAAATGTATCATGACTTGAGAGGATTCTATTGGTTTACTAGTATGAAGATGGGTATTGTAGAGTTCGTTGATAAGTGCCCGAATTTCCAATAAGTCAAGGTAGAGCACCAGAGGCCGGCTGTATTACTTAGAACATAGAAAATTTTGAATGGAAGTGGGACATGATTAATGGATTTCACTACTGGGTTTCAACAGTCTTGATGGAAGCATGTTGCATTTGGATTATTGTAGACCGAATGACAATCAACCCATTTCTTACCGATAAAGACTACCTTTTAATCAAAAGATTATACTTAGTTATATATTAAAGAGTTAGTAAGATTTCATAGAGTTTCATTGTCCATCATTTCAGATAGAGGTGCGCAATTCACTGCACAATTTAGGAAGTCTTTCCAGAAGGTTTTGAGTTTGAAGGTAAATTTGACTACTTATTTCCATGCTCACACTAATTGTCAAATAAAATGTATAAATCAGTTTTTAGAGGATATGTTGAGAGATTTTTTGACAAATTTTAAGAGTAATTGGGATTACCACTTATCTCTCATCGAGTTTGTTTACAATAACAATTATTGATCTAGCATCCAAATGGCTCCATATGAGGATCATTTTGGGAGAAGATGTCGATCTCTTATTTGATGGTTTGAGGTGGGTGAGGTTGGATTGATACAAACCAGACCTGGTTCATCAAGCTAGGGAGGAAGTGAAGATCATCCAAGAGAGGTTGAACACATTAGAGAGTTGTCAAAAATCCTAAAAAACTGTTAGGAGAAGAAACTTAGAGTTTGAGTTAGGTAATAAGGTTTAGTTTAAGGTTTCACCTACCAACGGTGTTATGATATTTGGTAAGAAGTGGAAACTCAGTCCCCTGGTATATTGGTCCTTAAAGGATATCCAAGAGGATTGGTCATGTAGCGTATAAGTTGGAGCTATCGTAGAGATAAAGCAGTCCATCTAGTATTCCACATTTCAATATTGAAGAACTATATGGGGGATCCTTCCTTTATTATACCGACTGAAGATATATGTATTAAGGACAACCTATCTTATGAGGAGATTCTCGTTCAGATTTTGGATCGTCACGTTCACAATTTGGGAACCAAGGAGGTAGCATTAGTCAAGGTCTTATAGAGGAATCAGTTTGTTGAGGAAGCTACATGGGAGCCGAGGAGAATATGAAGAACAGATATCCATATCTCATTGACCCCTGAGAAATTCCCTAAGAAAGGTACTAACTCTTTTCTTTTTACCTTTTTAATTTAAAATGTTACGTTAAATTGCATATTGGGTGTTAGATGTTAGCACCCTTAGTTCTACTTTAGAGTGATCTTATTCGAGGAAGAATGTTCACTAGGGGTGATATTGTAACAACCCGCCTAAGAAAGAGCTAGATTTCGAAAGAAGTAATTTTTGAAAGAGCAAAATCTGAAATTTTATAAGTTATGCTTGAGTTGTGAGTTATTTATCAACTTAAAACAGTCATAACTTTCAGTACAAGATTATTTGGGTGGATCATAAGATATCAAACGAAAGGTGTTGGAATACTCATTCCAACGCCACCAACTTCAGTAAATTTCATGCTTGTATGAGGGAAATATGCCTGTTTGAAGTCAAGAAATCAAATTAAGGAAAGTTATCCAAATTAGTGGAGGGTATTTTTGTCGTTTCCTTACCCCATCAGATTCAAAAGAATTTAGCAATATTTTTGGGGTCAAATTTAAGTTGGTTCAGTATTAATAATTCCAAAATATGCTTACGGTGTTTGTAGAGAGTTTCATACGAGAAAAGAGGAGAAAAAAGATAGGTTCAAGGCGGTCATCGAGATTTATTAGGGATCGAAGATTGTTTCACAAAGAGTTTTCTCCCTAAGAGGCATGTGAGTTCTTATAGTAGTGGATTCTTCTACACACACACACACCAATCATTATGCTTTAATGCAAATTTCATTATTGAGGCTGAAGGATTTGAGTTCTCGATATGCCTTCTTGAAATTTCATTCTTAATCTTGATATTTGCAGTTTTGATGAATTCTAGGGTTGTTTTGAGTAGATTATCATGTACATATGTTGGGTATTCTAATCTAACTTACTTGCGAAGCAACAATTCGATTCCAGCTGAAATAGGGTAAGACAACGAGAAAGAAATTTTTCAGTGAGTTCTGGGAAGTGGCTAGCACGTCGCCCCACCAATACGCAAGCAGAGGTCTTTTTTAGTTTAAGGTCTGGCGACTTGCATCATTTAGTGCACCGAGGTCTCTTTCCCCCACCCCTTCTATGTTGTTGGACCATCTGAGTTCTTTCAAAGGGGACCTTTACTCCTTATTGATTCTAACTACTCTGAACAATATCTAAACATCGAGAAATTATTCATAGCGTGAATCATAACAGTTGAATTCATAATTCAAATTCAAGGTAGAGTTAAGAGTTAAGTCTTGAGAGTTCTTTAAAGTTGTGTGGAGAAGTCTTTTACAATCATTTAATACTTATTTCAAGACTTAAATACTTGATTTTGATGATGAGAAGAGTAAAGTTCTTTTTAATAAAATGATGTATGGGAACTAAGTATTCCCAAGAGTAAATGTTTTAATATTTAAGAAGAGAGGAATCACCAATTTCCAAAAGAGTTCACGAGGAGTTTTAAGAACTATCTCTTTTAAGAAATACATTTCGAGTAATAATTTCAAAGTTCAGGAAGAGGAAATGTTCTTTTAAAAATCATATGAACTAAGTTACATTTGGGAGTAGTATTGAGCACGAATATGAGAGAGAATTCTAATGACTCATACCCCTCATAAACCATGTATCCAACGTGGGTAGAAATGGTCACACTTTTTAGATGATTCCTTGTTGCTTTATAATCATAGCTTAGTGGATCCACTTATTCAAGAAGTTCTATACCCCGGAAAGGTATAGGACAGTTCAGGCTGCGTGGACTAGATGTTGTATCATCATAAAGCTAATAGTGAAGGTTGTCAGTTAAAGAATCTCCTAAACAGAGATTTATTTGTATTTTTACATACATTGAGTAGTTACATACTATTTTAAAATCTTTCCTTTATAACATATTATTGTTATTGCTTTTATATTAAAATGAGTTTAGATTGAACTGATGTTGAGTTAAAGTGAGACGAGGTAAGTTGTTTCTTCAGTTCTAGTTCAAGCTTATGTCATGTTTTCGATTTCCCCTTGCATGCTCATACATTCCAGTTATTGAATCCATTTGGCCTGCATCTTTCATGATAAAGCTACATGTAACCAGGATCATCAACTAGCGCTTCTTTGATCTAGTTGAGTTCGAGAGTGTTTTGGTGAGCTTCCTTGTTTTAGAAGGATCCCTAATTTATATTCAGTTATTTCAATGTGTTAGTATAATCGGGGATTTAGTCTTGACATACCAATAGTATTATAGGTTTCAATGGATAGATAGACAGTAGTAATCATGCGTCTTGTTCATTTAAGTTTTTATGTTCTAGACTTGAGTTGCCCTTGATGCCAGTTTGGATATTTTATTTCAAATATTTTGAGAGTATATTTTGAAATATTAGGTGAAAGTTTACTTTTGTCTTTTTTTATTATTGAATAAGTTTTTTGCTAAGTATAGAGTTAGGACAAGGGTTTGTTTTTTGCAATCAATGGTTCTTTAGTGTCGTCCATGTCAAGGGTGTAAGCTTGAGGTGTGACACGTAAATTATGCCTCAACATTGTGTCCCAAAGTTGAACAAAATTCGAGGCCTAAAAAAATTGAAACAACAAATAAGAAATAAATAAACAAGAAATCCAAGGACATCATTTCTCTGAATTTGGAGGTTAACTTACCCAGTTCAATTCCCAACACGTATCCTCGACAATTATGAATGCATGTGACATCATTTCTCTGAAGTTGGAGCTTAAACGAGGAAGAAATTGCAAATTCAATTTAAGAAGAAAAATGTTTTCGTGTCCATAAGTTATATAATGATTGGACACGACTTTTCATCACGATCTCATAGGCCAAGGCCCGCAATCGCTGTCTTGTTGGTAAGTTTACAACCATGAATGCGGAGGGATCTCTACGGAACATGAAGGCGAAGGGAGTCCAGATCCTGTGAATGGGACCTGGTCCTCGTGCACATGACGGCTCACAAATGTCGATAATACTCACACGAAAATGGTGGCTATGCCCAGTGGTCTCCATGAACGCATTCCTTAACCCGCGACTGTGAAAACTTAAAATGTCTTGCACCAGCTAATGCATATCAACCGGTTTGGAAAGTTCCAAAATGTCCAACGGGGCACTCTTAACATGTTCAAACATATGCATGCAAAACAACATATTCAACCCTAATAAGTTTAATATTTTAATTTCAGTGGAGTAGTCAAAATTGCCATACGAGGTCATCTATTTGAAAAGTGGGTCACCCCCAAACTCTACTTTAAGCAAAAAATATTAAGAAGTTCCCGAATTGGCCCAGAACCCTCGAGACATAATGAACGTTCATTCTAGACCATACTCAACATTTTAGAGCTAAACACACTAACAAAATTCTCATCCGAGCTCATTTAATAAGAATGTCGCCTAAAGTAATACTTAGGTCTTCACTTTAGAGTTAAGACATATAATTTCAGAAACTCACATTTGCTGCTTCAGAGTAGTGTCGTCTATGGTCCTAGCCTAAAATGACCCTTTCAAAGTTGATGTAATCGTCAAAAATGGCTTTCGAGGTCATTATTTTAAACTTTTGATAAAAATGACTGTGTGAGGTATAAAATCTCTAAAATATTAAAACTCTCATAAAAAACTTAACGAGCAATTGAATGATCAAATTCTTAGTCTCACCACATCATAAATGACTTTGGGTTGTTTTAGAAAAGCTTTAAACGATGAACAAGAGGTATAACAGATAAACAACCTTAAGGTCATTACACTTTAGAGTTTTTGTACTATGGCTTTCATATTTCAGGGAATTAATTCCATAGTATTTTTTAACTATTGATTGAGATTATAAGAATTTGATCTGTTATTGTTTTAAAAAATATTTTCCTAGTGGTTATGTAATGATTTTTCACCTTAAAATGATTGATGGCTTAGATTTGGGTAATTGGTTTTCCCATCGAAGCTTAGTATGGTTCTCACTCACATCAGTCTGAGTTGTGATAATCAACATTACATATGAGTTATATGCCCAAACGATATATGGTCTCTTATTTGAATATTTAGAAGTAAACACATATGAGATACTTAAAGTTCAACTTTAAAAATTTGATTATTAGTAATCACAAAAATGGATAACAATTAAATTTTTGCTTTACCTATTAATTAAGTAAGATGAAAAGAGAAATTATGAGAAATGGTCATATTATATACATACTAAAGCAATACATAATAACTGACCAGATTTTAATTTATAAAAATGTCCAAATATGAAAAATACAATAATCATACTTTGAAAAGAGAAAATTCAACATAATTATCATATCGAATGTTGTTAGTCTTTATACTATTAATCATGTGTTTTTGATATCTAACAATTTTCAAGATTAAACATCTTAGTGGGAGATTGTTAGGGTATATACTATTAATTATATATGCAATTAGCTATAGTTCATTATAACTATCGTCATGGTTGAAAGTATAAGTGGGAAATTGTTTGGATATATACTATTTAACAATATATTTTGATATGATATGTGTTATAGAATAAGTATTCATTGAATTTTAATAAAAGTTTTAATAGGTCATATATTTGTTTATGGTGTTTGTTTACTTATATAATAGATGATTTAGTGTATAGGTTTTAGCTTATACACAGAGTATTGAATAATCAGTTCTTATAAGTATAAATTTTGCATACACAATCTAAGATAGAAGGACATGTCATCTGTACGATTGTAGCACAAGATCATATATAATTTATCTTGTACTTGTGTATTTTGTATGTTTTGCACGGTATAGTTCTAAATTGTTGAACTAGTATAATACGTATGTTTTGAACGACACTGAGTAGATATAGTTGTTTAAGACTGACTGACAAAAAAATTCTCTAAACTGTTGAATGTGCTTCTCAATCCTGATATAACTATTATGATGTGTATATATTAATTATCAATTTGATTTACTAAAAGGTGATATTCTGCGGTGGGTCATTATGCCTTGTAGATTGTATTATTATAATATATATTAGTGAAATAATAAGTTAGTTGGTAGAATCCATGTCTCGTTATAGAGAATGATGATATGTGTTGCTTATAAATTCTCATCATGTCAATATTTCGAGTGGATTTCATGAATTCGACAAATGAAATAAATTAAGAAGTACTCTCAAAATCAATAATCTAATTAAATATCTTGGTTTTTTAACTTATTGAGTAGTATCTGTAATCTTAATGGGAAATTACATAATTGTTCAATAGAAAATTTCAAAATATAACTAGAGGAGTGTAGTTAGAATTTCTAGTGAAATAATTTATAATTTACTATGGTAAGAATAATTTAAATTAATTATTTTAATTATTTCCATAATATGAAGCCTCAATAATTAATTTTGTGATCCCTACAGTGTCGATATTTAACTGAACTCAGAATGCTACTTCTAAGGAAAAAGATGAGGCGCAGTGTTAGGTTTTGCTTAAGAAAACTAATGAGTGTGTTTTTCTTTTCTCAAGAAAAATTGTTTTTTCTTCTCCTGTTTGGGTTTGGAAGTGATCTCTATTAATGGGTATTCTCCTTACTTAGAAATGAGATAGTAAGTTTTCTATACAATATTTTTCCACCCAAGTACTGAGAGCATTGATATCTTAGGATTCGCTTGAAGGTCTATCTAACTTAGATATTCACTTGAATGTATGTGGTCACGCTTCAAGAGGTAATTCTTGAATGAAATTTCAACTGATTTATGTGTTCTAGCAGGAATATTATTGGTTATCAATTATTCATGTAAGTAGTATGATTCTGATATGCTTTCGTTGTGCATATAGTTTTCTAAGAAATGTATCACCGTCAATATTTAATTATATTTTCCCTCTTCTTAATTTAATTTTCTATATATAAACCACAATATTTCATCCCTCAAGACAAATTTCTTCTAAACTCTCATTCTTAAGATTTTTTTTGCATAAATTTTATTTCTTTACATCTCCATAGATACATGAATTCATTGGATCTTTAAATGAACACTTGTCGAAATATAGTTTTGTATGTTCCAATAGTTAATACGACTTAAATTGTGGTATGATGCCTTCTCAAATAATTTAATCTCTCATTATTTTTTATTTGTTACATGAGATGCAAGAATCATTTGACCAATTTTTGGTAAGTTTTTTTTTTTTTGGAAAATGCAAAAGTTCTTATTATCTATCTATATATAAAAGTAGAGGAAAAATGTCACATTTTTTCATGCCCTAAAATGAGTCATGAGTGGCACTCACACTTAACCTACATTTTTTCATGCCCTAAAATGAGTCATGAGTGGCACTCACACTTAACCTTTTAGGAGGGAGAACGAAAAAATCAACCCAAAGAATATCTATTATTCAACTTACCAAATATTAACCATAATATGGAAGCTTTAATATTATTAATGTACAACACACAAAACCACTAACGTCTATTAAAAATTATTTACCAAAATCTTAAAGTCATCACATCAAGCACATCTATTCTCAAATACCAAGTCTAAGAATATAAAAGACACCAAAATAAATAGGTAGTATAGTCTATATCTTAAATTAAAGGACATCATGTCATTAGCGAGTGAATCCAACACCAATCTAGAAGGAATAGCTCACCCAAAATTGATATGCTGAAAACTGGCTAAAGTTGAGGACGAGTTGAAGTCTATGGTACACTTGTTACACTCCACAAAAGGAAAACTAAGAAAACAAAAGTAGGAGTTAGTATAGGAAAATATTTACTTAGTAGAAATCATTGGACAACTAAAAATAAAAACTAATATGCAATAAGTAAAAGTATAATATCAACTATGACAGTTAGAAAGTGCAAGCAAAAATCACATGCACAAGTAACAACATCACTAAATTAAGTTTATAATTAATCAACAATATTAAAAACACACTTGATGATTGACGCCTCCACACCACGCCCCTTTGGTAGATATGTTCTTTGAGATTGAGTACATTAAGTTACTTTACTATACTTTCCTTAAATTTTATAGTGTCAGAACTTTACACCTGATCCAATAATATCGCGTTGAAACAAGACAACCTATTCAATTATATTGTGTCGGCTCGTGGTACCCAATTTAAATATATCATTTTGGAACGTGACACACAATTCAATAATATTGTGCCAGCTCGTGGCACCTCAACCAAATATATCATGTTGGAACGTGACTATGGATCCAAATATATAGTGTCGGCTCATGGAACTTAATCCAACAACATAGTTAATTTCTTATTCTTTATTGTCACTTAACACTTTTTAACGAGATTTAATCAAGACTTCTTTATTCAAGGAATAACTTTAATAGAAGAAATTGTACATTATAAATTCGCAGTCTTGGGTTTTCAGACCAATCACAAACAAAACATGAATTATCCAACAATCAAGTGCATAGAAAATTCACAGTACAACTCAATGAATATCAATTTCAGAGTCTCTCTATCACCTACCTCCATTTAATAACCAAAAGAAAGCAAGCGGATTCTCCATATTTTTCCATTTCTCAATGCCTCCTGACATTTCCAATCTATCAAGTATATAATATTTATAATCGACGCGCTCAATTATACGATCGAACTTTTCAACCTTGATCTTAAATTAAAAGTCTAGGGTTAAGTAACAATTCCTCTAAATAACATAATCTAATGATATTCATATAATATAATATACCTAAAATTTAACTACATATTTCAATATAACATTACTTGATTTATTATAAGATATCTTATAATGAAACTTCAACCCAACACACATATCGTACCTACAACATCTCATATACAGAAAATGGATAACTAAAGGTGATGGTATCATTATTCATTCTGATTAAAAGAGAAATTTGGAATTTCAAATAAAAACAACAAAAAGGAGCGAAGACAATAGTATAAGCGGGATTTTTCCAATTAACAATTCATCCTTTCTATCCACTCTTAGATCATCATTATCCTAATGATTAGCATCATTAATGCCTTATAAAAATATTCCCCTAGTTATCATGTCAATCCACTATTTCTGTCAAAAAATATCACATCCACAATCACATAATTGATTAGTTAAATTCCATTAGATATATATAATATACAAAAGTATGTGTGGTATAGTAAATTTAAATAGTAAAATTGAAAGAGTTAGAGCTCAATTAGGCCTCACCTGAAGAAGCGTCCCAGCTTCCTTTCAGTTCGTGAGCGGAGCCGATTTAAGAATATCAAATTTTTTAACATTTATTAATTAAATAATTCACTCGGACTAAGTGGTAATAGATATTAAATTTATTCATTAACAATCAACTACAAAACATTAATTATTTACCAATTACTATCACGACCCTGACCGTCGTGATTGTCACCCACACTAATCCTCTAGTGGGAGAACCATTACTACAACCAAACTAATTCATTTAACAAAAGTAATAAGCATTTAAAGCTATGGAAAAAAGTTAAAATAACTCAACAATTGAATACATAGTTCTCATAAAATCTTGAAGTTCTACTAACATCTAACAACTATTGCGGAAATTAACCCCTAAAACCTGAAAGTCATTGTACCAAAACCTCCTGTCTAAGAAAAAAGGGTACAAGCTCGGCCTACAAAAGAAATAACTAAACAGTCTAAGTCCGAAGAGAATGGTATAAACAAAATAAAAGACACCATATAAATTGGAAAGAGTTGGCTGGCCCTTTGAAATTAACATTGATCTCCTAGTTGAGGTCTATTAATAACTACTGTAGATACCTTGTGCTCAATAAAGAACGAGCAAATGCAGTATCAGTACAAAATCACAATGTATTGGTAGGATCAAACAACTATTCCAGTAAGAGAATCATATATAAGTAGTCACAACATAGTAAACATGACATGTATCGAGTATGTACACATATACATGTCACGAACCAGGGGTACCCCCTAGATGTAACGTGATGTACTTGACCTAGAAGGGGTCTCATATAAGCCCTTAGAATATCATAAACAGAGGTAATAGAAATGATGGAGAATTAAAAAATTTTACAATCGAAGTCTTTACATAAAGACAAAATAGAAGTCTAGATATTGTCTCATTAAACCATCTAGTACAATCAAGAATTCAATAAGGGTCACAACCCTTTATAACATAGTCTCAAACGAAAATGAAAGAAGAAACTTGAAGTGAACAAATTTTGTCCTTGAACCATGAGGACTCATCGAGAGCATGGAGAATAGTCAATCAAAGATTTTGATCAAGAAGGAACGCACCTCAACAATCGGGTACTACACTTACAGAAAAATGTAGAAAATACGGGTTAGCACAAACTTTGCACTAAGTATGGAAGTCATGCATAAAAATCCTTACAATATGTAAAAAAAAAAAAGGGCAATTTAGTTAAAACCATGTTGTTTATCAACTTTAAGAATCATTCTGCACAATAGTGTAAATACATGATCGTAACCATTTTATAAGCAATCCTAAGTTACACTTGTGCAATGCATAGATAAGATCCCATAATCCTATCTAATACTAAGTACAACTTTTAGGGCACCATAATCATGCATATCATACCTTGACCTCATCTATCTCAAATACACATACAAGGAAGCATTAATGTTCATAATTTGTAACAAGTAAAGTAATTCTTAGCAGCAATCAATATCATACATGCATAAATTCCCATACCTTCATTGCATAAGAAAACCACACCATAACGACTTTTAAAGCCTATTCGTGTAATGCATAAGCGAAGTCCCATGCCCCCACTAACACTAAATAAATCTCATTGAGACGTCATAAGTACAGTTTATGTTCATATTCATGTAATAGTTTATATTCTTGTCGTGTAGGGAAATAACCTTAATCGACATATATCATGTGAGCTATATTGAATCAACTGTCATGCCCTCACACCAAAAAGAGGTGTGTTACTTGCCTAAGGTAGAACTCATGTATGATAGTTAAGGTGGATCCACTAGCTAAAGATCTATGCGGGCACATAGTTACGTGATAAGTAGATTGCTACTAGAAACTCGATTTGAATGACGTAAAAAGTTTCCATCTCATGAGATAATTGTTTTGAGAACATAGACTGACTGGCGTAAAAGTAACCCATTGGTAAGCTAGACTAATTGGCGTAAAAGCTTCAATCTAATATTCATATCCACCCACTGCTAGAGATAAATCTCTTTAAATTCATGTTACGTCTATGCTTAAGTTCATGTTCATGAAAGAATGCCCGAACACTCAAAACACCATGGTATCATGATAGCTCATAAACTCGTTAGTTGAGAATGTCCTTTCAATGTTAGAATACTTAATATGTGAGTAAGCCTTCACAACATGTTTATAGTGTGTTCATGAGAATAACCTTTCATTCAACACAACAACATTATCATAGTCATAAACATTTCATGCATAATGATGTGTAAGGGTATGGGGACAATGACCTTTCGATAATACCATAATTACACCATAGTAATAGGATCTTCACTTTTTAAGTGAATCATAAGCTCATAAGCGGATCACATAAAAAGTACATACCCTCACATTTTTCCCTTAAAGGTCCACGAATCACAGTCAACCCAAATATCTAGAATTACTACAATAGATATGGAAAATATCACGATTAAATAAAATCTATCTATATAGACATAATGTATTCACATGCTTCTATAATCCGTCAACCCACATCATAGAGTCACATTTTAGTAAAATGGGGAATTCATGGATTCTTGGGATATTCCATCATAAATCAACAATTAATCATCAATTCAATAATAATGCATCATAAATCAACCGTTAAAAATATTTTGTAAAAAAACCCACGACTTTGATTGAAACCCTACTTTTTGGGGAAATTAAAATCTTTGAGACCAAGTTTTGAAGGGACTATAGGTTAAATCTACGCATAGATGAAAAGCAATATTGACTCACCAAGAAATTAGAGGAACAAGCCTTGAATTCTCCAAAACCCTAGCTCCAATTCTACCCTTCTTCTTCTTTGAGTCTTTGAGAGCGAAATATTGTGAGGAAGATGAACTTTTTGTTTGATTTGGGTGTTTTTGAAAAATGACATTGTTTAGGGGATTTTGACGTAAAAAACCTTATATGGTGACCCCAAACTTATCCAAAACGACCTCACTTTAATTGGATTAAAATAGAAAAATACTTAATTAACCTTGATTAAGTTACCACGCATAAGTACCACGAGCCGCCTTCCCAAGTCGTGGTAAGGACAATCCCTGGTCCCACTCATGAAGTGTTGGGCAGTATCTAGGTACATGGTTCCTTTAACTTACATCTCTAAGGCATTCCCACGAGGGGATCTACGAGCCATGGTAAAGATCACGAGATGTGGTCCTTCTCCTGGTCCTTGAGGAAGTAGTTATGCTACTTGCGACCCCTAACTCCAATGCCCAAGGAATCTTTACGAGGTGCTCCCCGAGCCGTGATAAAGACCACTCGCCTTGGTCCCTTCTATTAACCTTGAGGCAGTGCCTAGGCCACTTGGGGATTCTCCTCCTAGTCAAAGGAAACTCCCCGAGGCCTCCCACGAGCCATGGTCAAGATCACTGGCCGTGGTGATGTCCGTGGATGTTGACGTAGTGTGACAAAGTTTGGGGCCGCCTAGGCCTTTCGCTTTTGCTTAGACATTTTCTTTTTCACTTTCGCTTTGGCGTTGACTCTTATATCCCTCATTGAAAGTATAGATGGTCTACTGATCTATTGGGAGTTAGTTTATGTTTTCTAACCCTTTCTGTTATTTGTAGTTCAGCCTATAAGTTTCTAGAGTGTTACAATATTGGTTGTTATTTCAGGAGCAATGTCCGATTCGACATTCTCATTATCAAGTAAATATGACAATTAAATGGTCCTCTCATGGAACACGTACGCAAACTGTTAATATGCTAGAACATGACACTCAATCCAAATTAGTGTGCAACTAGAAAGGGATTGAATTAGAAAGAATCATTTTTGGAAAGAATGAAAATCTGGAAAATTGGTGAAGTTATGTTAAGTTTGAGTTTTGGGTCACATTCAAATGACCATAACTCCTAAATCAGGATGAGTTTGGGTATGATACAAGATATTATCTGGGTGAATTGAGAATAATTGGTATTTATTATTATATTGAGAGTATTATCGAACACCGAATTAGGTATGAGTCTATTATAACTCAAAAGTCCAAACAAACTACATAGAAATCCTAGGATAGAATAACACTAATTCTTCATGTGACTTGTTACTACCTCTGAGAAAGCCTACTAGAAAGATCAATAGTTACAATATCATCTTATATTGTGACAAAGTATTGGATGGCCCTTGCAACATGGGTGAAACATTGTATCGCTACTAGGCTAATGCTAATGGTTCAGTTAGAGAAACTCCATACAAGTATATTATTTTTCATATTGCTATTATAGCATATCTAACTGTAAAGGTTAAAGGGTTTTCACTTCATATTCATGTATTAATATTGTGTTTAGTTGTTTTTAGCCCCTCTATTCTATCATTGTCTTATTCCCATTCATTCAAATGTACTGATGTCATTCGACCTGTATCTTATTATGATGCAGATATAAGCGTTGAGGATCATCAACACGTTTTACATTGAGATTACTTTATACTTTATACTTCAGATAGATTTGGTGAGACTCGTTTCTTTGAGGAGGTTTTCACATTTATTTTCATGTCATGGTTGAGCTGTTATGGATTTTTTCTCTACATTTATCCTAGTATTAGAGGTTACATAGAAGTTAGAGTTAAGTAATTTCCCAATACTTTCTTTCCTTTAAACTCTATTTTGAAAAGAATTATTATTATTTCTACAATTAAATTTTTTTAGACATGAAAAATGAGTTTATGCTGAGACTATGTATGTTTTAAGACTATTTTCAGTTGAATCAGTCCTCTGCTAAGTACTCAACTAGACAAAGGATTTTCTTGGGGATCATAAATAGTTCTAAAGTTGTAGCCACGTCAAAGGTATCTGGGTTTGCCAACTTCGCATTACAACAAAGAGTTCACGAGTTCTAGGGTCTCTATGAAGTCGTGTCTAGTAGTGTCTTTTTTATTGGTGTAATGCACGTCATATTTATGATTGGGAGGATACAACATTTAGAAACATTTTATTTTCTTCTCACTCTTGTTCATGTGATAATGTTCAAATCTATAAAGTTTTCTATAATTTGTGCTTACTTGTGTTTTTCAGATAATACCTCCGATGAAGAGCTACTCAAAGATGTCCTATTAGGAGAAATGTTAATCCTTAAGGTCAAGAATCTCCGAATGCACCGCAAGTGCAACCCCTCAGGAAGATGTCATCAATGCGGGATTATGGAATGTTATCTAGATGTTGACTCAGGTTGTGGAAAATAGGGTTAGTCAACAAGGAGTGGGTCATCACGATGTGGCTGATACATCAAAAATCCGTGAGATTTTTAGGATGAACCCCTAAAGCTAACAGGGTAAAGTCATTGACGGATATAGAGAACTTCATGGAAGAATTTCAAAAAGTTTTTGAGTTCAAGAGTATTATTGCAGCAAAGAGTGAGGAGTTAGCCTCATAACAACTCAAATGTGTTGTGAGGATGCGGTATGATCAATGGAAAAATAACATGGCGGAGGGTTTACCGACTTTGAGCTGGGTTGTGTTTGAAGATGCTTTCTTAGGGAGATTCATTCCGCAAGAGATAAAGGGAAAAAAAGTAAGAGATTTTATTAATATGAAGCATGAGTTTAGTAGTGTTCAAGAGTAAAGCATCATTTTCACTCAGGTATCACGCCATGCTCTAGAGATAGTGGCTGATATGAGGAGCAAAATGAGTTTTTTTGTTTCTGGGCTAGCCCGTTTGAAGAATAATATGTGTAAAGCGTCTATATTAATAGGGACATGAACATAGCCAGGCACATGATTCATGTATAGTAGTTTGAATAAGACTAATTTGAAAGATAAGAAATAGTTTTGCAGTAACAGACCTAAGACAACAAATCATGAGTCCCGCCATGAAAAGACTAGAATGTTAAACGAGCATCCTTGAGGCAAAGGTCATTTGAGCCTGCTCACTTTTTTTCTAGTGCGCTTGCACAAAAGAAATGGAATCATTAAAGGAACCAAAACTTCTAGAATTTCAAAGCTCAGGTTTTTCAGTCGCAGGGCAGTGTGGCACAAATGTTCACTCACAACCCACTTAGTGGTAAGTGTAGTAAGATTCAGCTGAGAGAATGTCGTGTTTTTACCGGTGGTTGTTACCTATGCTAAATGACGGGTCACTTTTTAGGGAATGCCTAATGCAAAACTAGGTAGTGGGGCAGCAAGGCCCAATCCTCTTCAGCACCCTCATCGGGTAGGACTACACCTGAGACTGGGCAACGGAACGGGACGTACCGGTACCGTTCCGGTTCGTCACGTTTCAGTTGCCTACGGGACGGGCCGGGATAGTCTAAACCGATACACGGAACGGGATGGAACCGTGATTTCATACCGGTGTACCGGTACCGGTTCATCCCAATTCATTCTGGTTTCGGTCTGATTCCGGTCCTGTTTATTTACTATATATTAAATTTTTTTATATTTTATATAATTTATATTTGTATTTTTTATAAATTATATTTTATAATTCAAATTTCAAATTAACCGCCCCTGCCCCACCCTGCCCGCCCCTGCAGTCTGCAGTCTGCACTCTGCATAAAGCTGCAGTGCATTGCAGCTGCAGCCTGCAGCCAGCCCCCCCGCCCCCTACCCTTTTCCCGAGACCCGGACCAACGGCCATTTAAACGGAAAAATTTAAAACGGCTAGTTTTTTTGTTTTATAAATTAGAGTTGATTTGTAAAATTTTTATATACAAATTACAACTTACAAATATAGGTCTGAGTATTTGAGAGAATATATATTTCCAAATTACATTCATATTTATAACTTATAAGATTTAGCAATTACGGATTATAAATTATAAAATTTCAAATTTTCAATATTCAATTCAGTTCTAAATTCTTTATATCATTTGGTCATTTGGTGTATTTCGGAGGAGGAATCTTCTTCAAATTTCAAGTTTCGACATCAATATTTAATTTCATTATAATCGTTGTTCTTACACAAACGTTTGGTAACTTCGTTCCACTCTCTATTCTTATATTTATTTTTTGTATTTATTATTTAACTTGTAAGTTGTTCTTGTTATATTATTGTTCTTGTTAAGTTTCATATTTTGTAATTTATAATTTTATATCATGGAGTCTTCTAAAAAAAGTGAAAGTAAAAAAGGTCTAGTAGAATCAGTAAAAAAAATTAGTTAAAAAAACTAATAAAGGTGCTAGTTCTTCTAAATCTAAAATTCCTCTTGTTAGAATAAATACAGATGAATTTACGCATGTGAATGAAACTAGTTTTTCCCATTCCGATCCTATAAATATTAATTCAGATACTCCTATGATTCCCCATGAACTCTATGAAAGACATTATGGTATTAATCAAGAAAATGAAGAAGTGGAAATGGATGAACAATTAAATTTAGATGAAGAAGTAGATTTAGATGATACAATGACTAGCCCCGCCGCCGACCTCAATACAGTCAATAGTATAGTTATTGAAGCTCCACCTCCGGTTGGAACTACTCGTCCCCCTATTATTCCAACTAGAGGTAAGACCAAGGTACAACGTTCTTTAAAATCACATGTGTGAAAATTTTGTTATTTTAATGAAGAAAAAACTTTTAGTATATGTAATCTTTGTAAACAACATTTTAAATATACATCTGGTGGGACTGGAGGTTCAACGGGGGGATTAAAAAAACATTTGATTAACAACCATAGTAAAGAGTGGTTTGCATATATGTCTTCTCTTGATGTTGTTGAAAAATGTAATGTTGAAGAATCGGTTAGAGGATCAAATATGGTTCAAAGTGAATTAAATACTTCGAACCCAAGTGGTCCTCTTACACATAGAACCTATAACAAGGATCGTGATCGTGAAAACTTTGCTAAAATGGTTGTTGTTTGTGGTTTACCTTTTAGTTTTGGAAAACATCCGGGTTTTATTTCTTATATTCGTGAAACATATAATCCTAGTTTTAAAGGTTTATCAAGAAGCAAGGTAAAAGAGATATTTTCGAATTTCAAGAAAAAAATTGTCAATATTTACGTGCCTATTTTGAACTAATGGATTGTAGAGTTGCTATTACTACTGATATGGGTCGTAGTCCTAATGGTTTTGATTATTTAACTGTTACTGCGCATTGGATCGATTATAATTGGAATTTACAAAAAAGAATTATTGGTTATAAAATTTGTCAAAAGAAAAAAACCAGAATTTATATTGCTACTACTGTGTTGGAAATTTTAGATTTTTTTGGTCTTTGTGATAAAGTCGTTAGTATCACTTTAGATAATGCCTTTCTAATTTAAATGCTATTAATATGCTAGAATCTAGACTTTGTCCTATTAGTAAATATGCTTTTCATGTTAGATGTGCCGCGCATATATTAAATTTGGTTGTTAGTGACGGTGTGAAATTATTTGAAAATAGTTGTGATAAAATTGATAATGCTTGTTTTTACATTTTTCATATGAATAGTAGTAGTAGAATTAATCAATTTAAAGAACTTTGTAATACATTTAAAATTCCGTTTAGAAAAGTTCCGAAGCATGTAAAAACTAGATGGAATTCCTTTTATGATATGCTTGAAGTTGCTTATGCATATAGGCAACCTATTACTATAGTATTTAATAATCATAATGATTATCCTGAATTTAAAATTAATGATAGTGATTGGGATGAAGTAAATGAACTTAGAATATTTTTGAAATCATTTTATGATGCTACTAAATTTTTTTATGGAATATATTATCCTACTATTTCTGAAATTTTAATACACATATGTGAGATTTCATCTATTTTTTCTGAATATAAAACAAATACTTTATTCACCTCTGCTATTGAAGTTATGATTACAAAATTTAAAAAATATTTTTTTCCTATTCCTCAAATTTATTTAACTGCAATTCTTTTCAACCCCGAATATAAAGAATATGATGCAAAAGCTTTAGTTGAATGCATTTATCAGAATTTAGATATTCAACCTGAAGAAGAACCTGATTTGGTAACATGTCAAAATAGTATAAAATACTTTGCAAAAGAAATGTATGATAAATATTCATTCTTAGATAATGTTGAAAATCCTCAAACGTCTATGAATCAAGTAGGTGCTCATGGACGAGTGAAACATAAACTTGGTTTTGACTCTTCTAGTAAATGTGAATTTGTTAAATATCTTGAACAGGGTACAGATGATATTACAAACGATGATGGTATACCGGAACTATTGAACTGGTGGAGAAATCGTGGAGCTCAATTTCCAAAACTTAGTAGGATGGTGAAGGATGTGCTTGCAATTCAAGGATCATCAGTAGCTTCGGAGGCAGCTTTCAGCGCAGCAAGATTTCAAATTGGAGACCACAAATATTCGTTAGCAGAAGATAGCCTGGAGATATCAGTGTTATTTAGAGACTGGATAAATGCTGAGCGTAGAAATCAAGGACTTCCAAAGTTAGATAGTCAATTTGAACTTTTCATAGATTCAGCTATTGGATGTGGTAGTGATGATGGCATCAAAATTCAAGATCGTCAACAAGCTTTACCAAGACCAGAAGTTGATCACAATCAATCAATATCTGAGTTAGAAAGAGGATTTACGGGACTATACAACTATTAGTATTACATTCGAGACATAGTTGAAACAGAACCCTTCCTAGAAGGTGGCTGCGTAAGCTATGCACTCTACTAATAGTTGTAAATTGAAATTGTAATTTGTTACAAATTTAAATAAATTAAATTGATATTTTTTAATTTTTGTAATTGTTTTATCCTTATTTTCATTTAATTTTTTAAAATTACAAATTTTATTTATTTAATATTTACAAGATACAAGTTATAAATATAACTTATAAAATAAATATTAATGAATATAAGTATCTATCCTTCCTGATGATCTTCTTACAGTACCTCCAAAGAGAGAAATAGACTTCGTACTTGATATTCTTCTCGATTCTCAACCCAATTTTTCATATAGAATATATCTAGCTGAGCTAACAGAGTTAGAAGAGTAGTTGATAGATCATCTTCATAATGGTTTCATTCGACCAAATGTCTAACCTTAGGGCGCTCTAGTCTTATTCGTTAGGAAGATAGATGATTCCCTTAAGATGTATATCAGTTGCCTCTAGTTGAAAAAGCTCACCATAAAGGAGAAACCCAAAAATATATGCATAAAGATCCCTCGTAGAACCTTGACGTCACAAGTAATAAGTCGTGCTAACAAGAGAGTAGAAGTCCAAAAGAGGACCAAAACAATGTTTCCAAGATAAGCTTGTCCTGGACGCCAAGTGCTCATTCTTATATCCGGTCCCTGCCCCCAATTAACACTAATCCTCATGAATTCACAGCTTCATGGTCAACCTTTTTAGAAAGGAAGTTGCAGTCTAACATTAAGTCGATCTTGCACTCTTTAAATCACAACGACGGAGCTTATCCTTTCCGAACGACCTCGGAATTCTACCATGCTAAAAAGAATAGTATCACAACATCAATATAGTCATCTAGACAAAATTACATTATTCCGAGATGGAGCATTTTTAGAATCAAATGAGAATTGTGGGACCCATGTTGGGATTTTCAGAATTGACACCATCAAGAAGTCCTCTAATATGCCTCGAATTTTTCTCCAAAAAGAGAAATTCGATTCGAGGCCTAAAAAGTGAAAACAACAATCAAGCAATAAATTTAGAATAAAGGCAAACTAGGCAGCAACTTTAGCACAAATATTACCTTATGCATAGGTTCACCGTCTCATTTCAATATACCCACTTCATATATATCCTTGATAATTACAGATCTGTTGTACATCAAATTACTTATATTATTGTTCACACCCGTGAGATATTGTATATTCAATATAAGAACAAAGTTGCCTTCATGTTCATATCTTATTTTATTACTGGACACGACTCTTAATCGCGATCACGTAGCATAAGGCTCGCAACCACGTCCTCGTTGGTAAGTTGTCCACCATGAATGCAAAGTCACCTCTACCAAACACCCAAGCTAGCAGAGTCCAGGTCACGCATACACGACCAGGTCGCCCAAACACAAAGGCTTACGAATGTCAACGAGACTCACGCGAATGCGATAGATACTCAAGTGGTTTTTTTAATACGATCCCTAGCCCGTGAATATGAGGACTGAAAATATTCCGCACTGTCTAATCCGTATAATCTATTTTCTCATGTTCAGAAAATTCTCCAACAGGTGCTCTGAAGTCATTCATAACCCTATAATTGTTAAAGATATATGCAACACTACCAAATTCGATATTCTAGACTCAATAGAGCAGTCAATATTCCCATACTAGGTATCTCTATGAAAAAGTGGATTTCACACCCAAACACAGCTCTAAGTTAAAATTTACAAGAAGTCTCATAATCGGCCCAGAAACCCCACAACCTAACTAGTCGTTGTAGACCAAAATCAATACTTCAAAGCTAACAACGATGAAAGAATTCTCATCCGAGCATGTTTACTCAGAATGTTGACTAAAGTCAAACTTAGGTCTTAAGTAATAGTTAAAACGCTTTCGCATAGACTCATAGAGAAGACCTCGGAAGTAGTGTCAGCTATGCTACTAATTTTAAATGACCATTTTAGAAGTAATGTAATTGTCAGAATTGGATTTTAAGGTCATCTTCTTGAACTTTTAATAAAAATGAATGTTTAAGGTTCAAAAACTCCAAAATAATAAAACTCACATAAAAACTAAATGAACAAACTGTCATCCTTAGAAAGTAATAAATGACTTGTTGTTGCTATAGGAAATATTTAAACGATGAACAAGAGTCAAAACATATAAATGACGTGGAGGTCATTACATTTAGTGTCTTTGTACTGTGACATTTTATATTCCAGGGAGTTACTTCCACAATGATTTTACATGATTGATTAAATTTACAAGAACTTGATCTGCTGTTGTTTAAAAAACTATTTTCCTAGTGCCTATGTAATTATTTTGCTTTTAAAAAATGATTGATGGGTTTGAATGGGGTACCTAATTTGTTATCCGCCTCGCGGTTAGTATGAGTCTCACTCATGATGATCTTGGTTGTGACAATAAACCTTAAATCATATGAGTTTACATGCCCAAAAGTTATAGTGTCTCTAATGTAAATATTGTGAAGTAAACACATATTATATACTTAAACGTCATCTTTGAAAAACTGATTATTAGTATTAGAAGTAAATTGTAGCTTGACCTCTAAATCATGTTCACATGAAAATAGAAATTATGAGAAATTGACAACTTATCTTCATGCTAAAGTAATAAATAACAATTAACCAAAATTTAATTTTTAAAAACGTTCAAATATGGGGAATACGATTATCATATTTTTGAAAGAGTAAATACAACATTAATGATCATATAAAATGGTTCATCACCTATATTCAATAATATTTACCTCTTCTTCATTTAGTTTTCTATATATACGCGTCAACATTTTATTCCTCAAGAAAAATTTCTTCTTAACTCTCTTTCGGGAGATTTTTGTTGAATAAATTTTATTTCTTTACGCATTCATATATACATGGCTTCCTCAGATCTTGAAATAAACACATGTCGGGAAATAATTCCGTATGTGCCTATAATTAGTAATGTTCAAACTGCGATATGTCGTCTTCTAACAAAGTATAATTTCTCAATATTTTTTATTTGTTACTTGAGGTGCATGAACCATTTGAGAATTTGGGTAAAGTTTTTGATAATTGTTTTTTTGGAAAATACAACCGTCCTTATTATAATTTATAAAAATTGTTCACCAATTATTATGTGTTTGTTAATATATTTTTACCTTATTGTTTCTTTATTATTGCTAATCTCTAAAACCATCTTGTATGAACAATTTCAGAAAGCAAAAGAAATTATGGAATTTCTGAAAAGACTCGTTATTCCATTTCTTTTATTTAGATAAATCGAAATTAGAGAATTAAAACGAAGAGAGAATTTTCATTACCTTTTTTTCTTTATTATATTATTAAAATAATATGTTTCATTTATAGGTTCTAATAAACAAACTCTAAAACACAAAAATTATACTACCACCCACTCCATTATCAAGTCATCCAACAAAAGTAAGATTTCTACAACTTTTTCCTTATTGTCCCCTTGTCTCCTGATTTAATTTTTTATGATATTTTTACTTTCTAGTTTTACCAAAAAAACTGAGGGACATTTAATAAATATGGATGTTGGTGGTTTTTGACTTTTGTCCACACACAGATAGATATGAAAATTTTAAGTTGTGTACTAGATTAGACATACCCTTTAACATTGCGAAGAAGGGTAAAAAATACACCTTCATAGATTTTATATTACTATAAATTTAGGATCTTTTATTTTTAGTTACTTCAGCCGAAAAGGGTATAGTTTCTCATTTGTGTAAAGGTAGGGATATTCGTAAACCATTTTTTAGCGAGAGCTATAACAACTTGAATTTGCAAAGTTGAAGGGTATATCACGTATTTAACTTAATATTGATGTTAAATTTGAAGTTGAGAATATTAATTTGCAATCATATTAAAATTGTTCATTCCCTTCTAGATTTATATAATGGAGTCAATATATACTAATGCAATATTAAAAGAATCAAATAGATAATCTAATAAATTACTATTTTATATTTATGAAGTTTTCTCCAATTGACCTATTTATAAATTATTTAACTAAAGTATAAATATTTAATATTTATAGCTGTAGATTTTCTCTCAATTTTTTATTAAATAAATATTCTATATTTTTGACATAGAGAGCTAACTATTTAGTATGATAGAACATTAGGCGGAAGGTTTTCAAATACTAACTGTTTTGAATTTTCTATTATTAAATATTGACTAAATTGAGAGAGATTAATGTTTTTTCATATTCATTTTATAAGAGAATAAATTCAGAGAGTATAAATTTGGTCACTTTTTGGTGATGATTGAGAAAAATTTGTTTGAAGGTTTTATTATATTTTGAAGCATATTATTCAAAGTGAAGTGGAAAATTCTAGTGTCTTCTATTACATATAAACAAGAAAAATAATAAGTGTAAATAAAACTAACTATTGACACGATTGATTTTTATTGCAAATCTATCACAAGATTAAATTCTCTAGATTTGTTGTTAAAGCAAAAATATTTTTCCCTTACTTTATTTGATGTGAACTTTATTTCATAGTTCATTTGTTCAAAAAATAATACTTTCTATATATTTTAACTAAGGATTCTCATTTTTCATTTGTAGAAACAGAACATTAACATATTTACTTATGTGCAGAATAATGTTGGAACAATGGAAGTAACCCAAAAACTAACAAGGAAGAAGAAAGGGCTAGTAACTACCACAGTAATAGCAAATACATTTGTTCACTTTGTTATCGTTCCTTCTACAGGTGTAGAGATCCTTTACACCATTGAACTAAAAAAGGTTAGTATATTTGCTAATTTATTTTTAATGTAAAAGATGATAATATTGTTATACATTTCTATAATATCTTTCCTTTGCCTTGATAGTTTATCATTATATCTATAGTAAACATTGTAACAAAAACATATAATCTTACCATAAAATGAAAAAAACGTGCTAAAAAAATGGATATCATAGTAAAATATTGTAGAAGGATGATGTTTAGTATATGGAGAGGCCTAACTATTTTAATATTTCATTATGGACTTAAATACTAGAATGAAGACGAGACAAGTGATCCCTATGGACTTAATTGCAAATATTATGACATGCTACATGGATGGAGAGCTGAAAGGAAACAACGTCAAAATAGAAAATATGAACGGTAATATATGTTGTTTAATAATTTCTTCCTTTTATCTATCGATATTTATTATTTAAAGGGAATGTTATTGATATACCTTTAACATGTATAATTTTTTCTTTAAGTCATACGTGACAACTGGATTTAGTGATAGTCATTTCTAAGCATATGCTAATTTAGTTTCACTCATTTTCTCGATCATATTTCCTTTAAACAAAAGCAATTATGGTAGCATTTGTTTTGTATGAATTCAATATTATTCACTAATTTTGGTTATATTACTTTAAGAAAATTCTTCTTGGTTTGCCATTTTATTTCCATGAGATGAAACTGACTATGTGTCGATCTACTAGGGAAGTAAGAAGACATATATTCCAAGGTTTTAAAAATTTGAAGGTAGAAGTTGAAGAAGAAACCAATGCAGTAATAGAGTCAATGGTAATTTGTAGGTATTATAAGGCCAAGTGTAAAGTATGTTGTCGGCCATTTCTATTGGCCAAAGTTGTAAGTTACTTGTATAAATAGAGGGCTCTCCCTCATAATAAATGCATCCCTTTCCTCTACATCTCTCTGTCACTCTCTCTTTCTCTTAATTCCGCTTCCACAAAAATTGGTATCTGAGCTAGTTAACAATAATAAGCTGTGGAAAACAAAGATGAATCAACAAATCTACAGAAGCAGGTTACTCATTTAAGATCATGAGTAGCTAAGTTAATTTATTCCTGATAATCTCTTGTTAATTATAATTATTTATCATGTTTTAATAATGTTATAATAACCATCTTTAGAAAGTTTTCTACAGAAATATTCTGCGAATAGGTATGCCAAGACTATGCCATCCTAAGGTTGAAAGCGATAGGCAAGAAGACCGTTTAGGGGAGTAAATAGAGTTGAGGCGCTGTTATGGTAACTGATCAAAGAAGAAAACTGTAGTAGTGACAAGACGAGATGATTATTAAACCATTATTATTACATAATAAATAAGTATAATTTATTAAGAGGTTGGAAGGAATAAAATTTTAGTGAAAACGAAAATGATTAAAATGAACTCTTACTTACTGGATGATGATGTTAATTATAAGATATTAATACTCTATATATTGAAAAATCTGAATACTGATATAAAAAGAATAATTTATGATAAATTATTAACATATGAGGTAATAGAAGTAACAACTCAAGGTTGGGCTGAATTAGTTATACAAGATGATTTATATAATAATAATTTTGACATAGATTTATATGATGATCTAGAATTATTCATAGATCAATGATAAATTACATGTACTTACAATATTGGAAAGAAACTAAAGAAAACATAGATCAACTTGAAAAATTATTAATTGAAAATTTGTATATGTATCTAAGAACTCGAGAAAATGAATATTTAGAATATATTGCAAATAACGCAAATGAAATACAACAATTAGATCTACTTAAAAAAGAATATTATGAAAAAATATTTTATTCTTAAAAACATGAAGAATAATACAACACCAAGTAAAGTAACTAAAATAACAAAAACTAAAATAGAAAGAAAAGTGCGAAAAATATGGAAAAAGTTAAAACCCTTATACATAGAATATGAACTATCACAACTTACTAAAACAAGTAATGATAAGACAAATCATTTGATAAACATAATTTCAAAAACAGAATATAAATATGTTTGTTATTTGAAAAAACGATATGAACAAAGAAATATATAAGCAACAACTGATAGAAAAAATAGGTGAAAAAAGACAAGAACTACAACATAGGAAAGAAAGATTAAAAGAAAATATGTTAGCAGGAGTATGTAAAAAATTAATATTAGCACAAAGAAAAGTTATATTTATGTTAGAAATACAAATAGATTGCCTTGAATATATGTTACAACATAATATAATTTACAAAATATAATGAATAAAGAAGAATTTGCAGTGGACGAAAAGACATATGAAAATCAAAATGGATTAAAAATAAAAATAATATTTTCAAATTTAGGAAGAAGATATAAAAAAACAGGAAATAACTTATATTTAATGTTAGAAAAAGAAACAGCGAAATTAGAAGATAGTCTAACAGCGATGATAAGAATAACAAAAGAAAATGAAGAAATAGATAAATCAAAAGAAATTGAAAAAATAAGAATGCAAGCAAAGCAGGAAGTACAACATCTAGAAGAAATAAAAAATACAAAAATAAGTGAATTAGAAAAAGAGTTAGCTAAGTTAAAATTATTATATGAAATTAAACAAAAAGAAAAACAAATAGAAAAAGATAAAGAATTTGAATTAACTAATGAGATAAATGAGATGAAACAAAAATTAAATGAAAATCTTGAAATAGATGAAATAGACGAAGCAAATGAATCAGATACAATAAATGATCAAAACTCAGAAATAAGTGATATAAGTGAAACATACACAGAAATTCTGAAACAAGTAAATAAGCCGAAAAAATTAGAAATAAACACAGGAGATATGAATCGACCTAGCACATCAAGAGTTAAAACCCCGGATAATAGTCCTAGAACTAGTCCTAGATGGACACCACCAACATATTATACAAAAAATTATGAACAATCAGATAGAACGAACGCAATATGGAATAGCAGATTAAATAAAAAATGGACACCTAAACCAATAACTGAACAATATAATTTCTTGGATCTAGATTGTGTTACGGATATAAATAAAGCAATATTACTATGGATAGGAAATATATCTAATTAACTAATTGATAACAAAATAACAACAAAAGAAACGCCGAAATATATAAAAAGAACATTTGTTGGAACAACAAAATTATGGATAGAAAATTTACCCCCAAAAGTCTAGAAACACTTAGAAGTGATAAGAAAATAGATGGATCTCCATCAACAACAAATATAGATATACTAGATAAATATGAATTAGCTTTAAGAAATGAATTTGATGGTATGACCACAAAAATTCATATAAAGTTTTTTGTTGTTTTGCGTCGGCCAAAGAAAAGAGGGTCATATGTAAAAAGTGTGTCAGCCATAAATAAATTAAAGGTCATTATTATGTAAAGTTTTTTATTGTTTTGCGTCGGCCAAAAGATATAAGGCCAAGTGTAAAGTATGTTGTCGGCCACTTCTATTAGCCAAAGTTGTAAGTTACTTGTATAAATAGAGGGCTCTCCCTCATAATAAATGCATCCCTTTCCTCTACATCTCTCTCTCTCTCTCTCTCTCTCTTAATTCCGCTTTCACAAAAATTGGTATCTTGAATATACTTATTTAGTGAGTTGAATTATTTGGTAAACATATTAAGATTAAATTAGGATTTTTGTGTAGTATAATAGTTACGTATTTTTAGAATTAAGCTATGTAAGAAGCTTTTTACATTTTTAAGGCTAAGCCGAACACTAAATAATGCTCTAATATTGATAAAAGTATTCTTTTCAAGTTGATTAATCTAACACAAATTAGTTTACTACATTCAAGAAATTACCTTTTCAAATATCAATTCACGAAAAGAAATATTTCCAACATATTAGGGGAATGGGAAAGGGTTAAACTACATTTGGCCGTATGTATGTACTCTTGCTGTGATTAATTCTACAAGAAATTATTTTCATAGATTGAACTTTACTATAACCTTGATTAGACAATAATAACTTTATCATCATAGATTGAACTTTACTATAACCTTGATTAGACAATAATAATTTTATCATCATTTTAAGGCACAATGAAAATTATCTTATTTTTACCAAGGTTTTCTAATTGAATTTTAAGGTTGGGATTGGAGTTAAGAAACACAAGAAAAGAGAAAGAGACTCTTCAATCACAGAGGGAGAATCTGCAACAAAGAAACACAACGGCACGAGCGAGACTGAAAATTTTCTTGATGATGTATGGAATAACCTAATGAGATAGGATTACATACACAAAAATGAGGTAATTCATGGTAAGGAAAGTATTAGATAATAACTGTTGTACAAAAATTGCACAAACAGAAAATAAAATAGATATTTGTTATATAACTTTTGTTTCTAACTAAAATAGTCGCAACTCATCCTATTTAACAAAGAAGATATGTTTAGAATCATGAGCCTTATTTTCCTATTATTTGTCCATAGTATTTACAAATCTAAGATTCTATGTCTGTTGAAACATATTGATAAATTTGACAATATGATTTCCTTGCAAAGATGATGGGTTCCATCCACAAAACGAAGTACACAATATGATGCATGGAAATATTGATGAAAAAAGATTTTTCTAGACCATGATGGATCCAGGATCTTACTGTTATGGGTGCTCACTATTTTTAACATAAACTTGTATCAACCAAAGAGCGTAATTGATAGTTACAATTCTTCAACATAGGCTTTATTTTATTTTCAATTCACTAAAATAGACAGTCGGATTTTGGACCGGTTTGAGAAAAAAGGAGGAGAAACAATATACCTTCACTTACAATTATAATTACATAAAAGGCAAAGAAGCGAGGAGGAGTTTATTTTTAATTTTGAATTGGAGAACTGAAATGAATGCGCTAGAAAAAATTATTATTTTTCATAATTAAACTAATGAGATAGAAAGAGTTAATAGACATGGAAGAAAATGAGTGTTTGTATTTTTGGGAAACTAAGTTGATAATAGGCACGAGACATGATCGATTCAAGATTTTAAAATCGTAATTATTTTTTAAGATATCAATCATAAAAATAGATATATAAATTTAAAAATGTCATAACAAAGACAACTATATCGAAATATAAAAGAAAAAAAATTAATAAGAAAAACTAAATTAAATCTTATCTTGAAAAAGGAATTTTGTTTAAGAAAAGTTAGAAAAAGGACGTTTGGTGAAAACGAGAAAAAGAAAAGGTAGAAAGAAAAGAGTTGGATTTTAAAATAAAATTATTGTTGCTGCAGGGAATTAAGCTTGGGCATACCAGGAATAGATAACCTTCAACAACCACTTACAACAACTACACAAACTAAGCCATTTATTAATCCGATGCTAGCCTTTTATTTTATACCATACTGTCTTAATTTTGATATCACTATATACAATTTGATAGAAGGTTAATGGATTCTCGAGCCACCGAATATCCTCAGTGGGTCCACCCTTAGTTTCATACATGCATAAATATTCTCATTGATGAAGAAAGTGATTGTGAGCTTGCAAATAAACGAAGTTGTCTTTAAGATTTTAACATTATGAAGATCTCACCCTTCAGAAACACATTGAAAAGTTCATTATATGTTACGCTCAGAGCCTACACCTTGGGTATAACTGATACTCGAGAGCCATTTCTGATCCCCCAATCAAACCCTTGGCCTTTCTCATGATACTATACCATATGTGAAATTTTAAAATAGGTGAACACTTAGACATTCAAAGGAAATTTTAAAACATTGTCTTTAGAAAATACTCAACATGAGTTATAAAACAATAAAACATCATCAATAAATAATGGAAACATATAATACCATATATCTATAGAGTATTATATAGACCCAAGAAACCTCCTAAACTACTAAACTGAAAGAAAATGGCTCTCTAGGAAGCAAGAAGGACTCACCAAAATCTATAAGCGAATGGATAGGATCTCAACGAATCTCCTGTTGATGAAGTACGTACCTTTATTATTATCATGAAATGATGCAGATCGAATGATGTTAGTACATTTGATGTACTATTTAGTGATAAGGTTATATTAAACAACTTATTCGCTTGAAAGACTGGAAACAACATAACAAGATCAATACTTAAGTATGGAATAAATACTATTTAAACTTTACAACATATTATACAATGAAAAACAACATGAAAATAATATACTTTACAATGTGGGAAGTTTTTCTAATCGATAACAATAACCATGAGCCTAACAATGACACAACGTCCCGCCGAATGTTGTTAGGGCCCATCCTGTACATTGCGGGAGGAATAGGATGCTATCGTGACTATTGATCCAATTATATGCCTTCTCAAAGGTAGTGAGGATTACCATGAAGAATCAATGCTATCATATCCTACGCGTGCTACATAGTTTTATTTGACTTTCGAATTATAAGATACTCTAACTTAGTTCGATTCTATATACTACTCCCAAAACCTTTCATATAATTTATGCTTAATTTACCCCGTTCAAAGAAGGACTTGTTACTTGATGAAATACTTTTCAAAACCATAGACAAACTTACATTCTTTAAAACATGCACTTGTGAACATATCATTCAAGTTCAATGATCAACATATATACATAAGTATATATATATATATATATATATATATATATATATATATATATATATATATATATATATATCACTACAACAAATTCAATTACAAGGGACAAATTATTTGTTCATTAATAAATTATATTTCGTCATTAAAAATCTTCTGAGACGAAAATTAATTCGTCACTCAGTCGTCACTAAATGTGTCTCTAAAAGTATACAAAGAACATTTAGTGTTTCGTCATTAAGTATTATTTTAACTACAAAGAAAATATTGTCCCTAAATGCTTAAACATTTGTGACAAATTAATTTGTTGGAAAAAGAAGTTTTTTTTCGTAGTTAATAATATGCTTTTTCACTAAAAATGTTATTAATACCGACAAAATTATATCGTCGCTAGTTAGTATACTTCAATCAGTGACAAAATCAATTGTCTCTAAAGGTAGATGTACTTCGTAGTTGAACAAAATCTAATTTCGTCACTAGTGACTACATTTTGATATAAAAAATATTTTGTTCTCAGCTAGAGATAATTTTTATCAATATAAAAATGATTAATTTTCCAATGATATATAACAGGTATCCATGTATCATCACAAATTTCTTAACACCTGGCCAGGAGCTCACACATTATGCTTTTTTGGGGAATCAAACTCACAACCTTGAGTGTGGAAGTGAAGGGTGCTTACCATCTAACTAACTCTCTCTTGTCTCTTATTTTTATTTTATTTTTTATTTCATTCCCTTCTTTTAAATATAAATTTTATAGAAATAATATATTATATGATTATTTATACTCATACACAAATGCATGGAATTTACTGGCTACAATTCATTCAAATGTAGATTAAATTTTAATTAAACTGTATATTTTTTAAAAATATCTTTAAATATATGCAGTATGATTCTGTCATTTCATTAACTTATTTTTATAAATTTAAAAATTATTCAGTACAAATATGAAATTATATAAAATTAACTTTCGATTTTATTTAAAAAGATTGAGTAATAGATTCAATTTGATGAGAAAATCATATTTTTTGAAAAACTTTTATACCCCTAACTATAATACTTCATCATAACATATTTGAAATCGTAGTTGGTTAATTTCTTTTATTTTTTACTTAAATTTTCACACTGATTAAAAAGTTAATAGAAAGTCACAAAATATTTTGCAACTTTGAGAAGTCTAAGTTTGTAAGTTGATGTTATCATTGTACAGCTGATCTACGTACGTATGTGGAATTACTATTATATATGTACATATTTATGGACAAAAGAAAATAGATTGACTTAGTTTATGCAGTTTATCAAACACAAATCAATACACACAAAAATGGCACAAAAACTTGAGAAATTATTATTTTACATCGTCTTTATCAAAGAAAGTGTATCAAATAAAAAATAAAAGTGCGAAATAAAAAAATATCAACGATCTACTGGTAAAATCATACCCCATTCACAATACTTATAACCTGGATTAAACTTTTCAAATGATGCAATTTATAATTGTGTAATTTAAGAAAATTTATGCATTGAACATTTTCATATTTACAAAATCGCCTGAATGCGTTGTTTTTTTTATATTTTCCCTCGACAATTAACAAACGGACTATATCTATTTCTTATGAAGCACTTGTATTATTCTTTTTGTAAGTTGTCACTTGTAATTTTAAAAAATTTGTAGCAAAAAAAATTGCATTTAGATATGTTTTTTTCGTAGCAAATAGTTGAATTATTCACTTCAAATTTTAAGTCATCGCTATTAGCACCTTACATATTTTGTGACAATTTTTTTGTTGTCACTAAATCGCAGATTGATGAGAGACAATAAAATCTTTTTCACAAATTATACATTATTAGTGACGAAAATAGATGTCATAATTAAATCTAAATTTTTATAGCTAAAACTTATAATATTTAACTAAAAACTCTAATTTATCGATATTTTAAAAACTTAGTTTTTTAAATGAATTTTTTTGTGTCCAAAAATTAATAAATTTTAAAAAATATTTTTTCATGAATTAGACACATTATTAGTGACGAAATAATTTATCACCGATAACTTTAAATTCGTGACTAACACTATATAACAAATGGCGCCAATAAATTTTCTGGTAGAAAACATTAGTGGACAAAACTTTATAACGAATTTTTTCGTTTCGGTACTAAAAGTATGTGTCTCATATATTTAAGCATGAAAAAGTAAATTTTTTCACTAAAATCAAACAATTAATGAATAATTTGATTTCGTAGCTAATAATTTTGTAGCTACATATTGTATTTGTTGTAGTGACATATATATATATATATATATATATATATATATATATATATATATATATATATATATATTAGAATTAAACAACTCTTAAGTTTTCGTATGAAATAGAACCTTTAGACTTTTTCTGAAAACTCATTTTGAAAAAAAATGATTGGCTTTCAATGAATCTCAAGGCTTATAGATGATGTCATAGGTTTCATGCGAAATTATTGACATGAACGACTATAACTCGAGGACCTCAATAATCATATGGAAACTCATAAATACAACTCTTCTCAAGACTTGGTTCGAAACTGAAGGAATATTGATTGTATTGAAGTGTTAACCGAATAAGGGAATACATGGGAGATATATATAGGAGATATAGGAAGGAGTACTAATCCTAGTAGGACTAGGATTAGTACACAGTAAATACTAATATTATTTTATACTATTTATTTAATACTATCTGTTACTATCCCCCCTCAAGCTGAGCTGAGAGGAAGCGAACGGAAGCTTGGAACTGAGGTAATCGTGCTGTCGGCTCGGGAGAGGTTTGGTGAGAATATCAGCCGGTTGTTCTTCAATGGGTACATACTGCACAGTCATGGTGCCGGCCTAAACTTCATCGCGAACAAAGAGACAATCGGTATCAACATGCTTCATTCTGGTGTGTAGGACGAAATTCTTGGCCACACAGATGGTTGATTTGTTGTCACAATAGAAAGCAGGAACAGTGTAAGTGGCGCGGAGTTCGCGAAGAATATATGTGACCCACATGGTCTCAGCAGCAAGAAGAGCAAGGGCGCGGTATTCAGCTTCAGTTGAGGACCGAGAACCTTGGGTTGTTTTTTGTACACCAGGAGATCAGGTTCAGCCACAAAAAACGAGAAACCCCGATGTAGATTTTCTGTCATTTTTATCATTCGCCCAATCTGAATCTGAGAAACCCCGAAGCTCCAAGTCCCCGGGTCGAATGAGTAAACCACGACCAAGATTGCCAAAAATGTACCTGAGAATGCGTTTTAGACAATGGTAATCATGTTCACTTGGTTGATGCATGCGCTGAGCAACTCGGTTGACAGCAAATTGGATGTCAGGACGAGTAATGGCCAGATACTGTAGAGCCCCAATGAGGCGCGGAAGTGGGTGATATCGGCAAAAAGGGTGTCGGCTCCATTCGTAGACGAAGAGACTGCCATCAGTGTTGGTTGACTGGTGCATTTTTCCAGTACAGCTTTCTACAACAGATCTCGAGCATATTTTGACTGATGAAGAAACAAGCCGCTGCCTATCCAAGAAACCTCCATTCCCAGAAAATAATGTAACGGGCCAAGGTCCTTCATTTTGAAGGTAGTATGCATAGCTAGAGTGACATCCTGAATGAGAGCTGCAGTAGAGCCTGTAATAATGATATCATCTACATGGACAAGAAGAATGACTGTACCGTGTGCTGAATGTCGAGTAAACAGACTCGTGTCGTGTATGCAACACGTGAAGCTGAGTCCCTGGAGGAACGTTTTCAGACGTGTGTACCAAGCACGGGGGGCTTGCTTGAGCCCATACAGAGACTTCTGGAGTTTGCAAACATGTTGAGGGAAGCGGGGATCAACATAGCCCGGTGGTTGCGTCATGTAGATAGTTTAATCAAGCATGTCATGAAGAAAAGCATTGGAAACATCCAACTGATTGATGAGCCAATGGTTGCGCATGGCGAGTGACAGTACCAGGCAAATGGTTTTCTGCCGAATAACAGGACTGAATGTCTCGGAGTAATCAAGCCCATACTCCTGATTGTAGCCTTTAGCAACCAAACGAGCCTTGTACCTGGAAATACTGCCATCTGCATTGTGTTTAATTTTGTACACCCATTTACAACCCACTGGGTGCCGCCCATGGGGCTTAGGTACAAGAATCCAAGTTTTCTGATCAGTCAAAGCCTTAAACTCGTCATCCATAGCATGACGCCAATAAACATTTTTTTGAGGCAACAGAGTAGGTTGTTGGTTCACTATCGGGAAGGGGTGTATTTGGTAGTATGGTAGCCTGAAAGGTTTTGGATTTAAAGATACCGGCTTTGCCACGGGTTAACATGGAATGAGTATTGGGGGGTGGCATGGGCGGTGGTGATTCGGGGGTGGCCAAGAAGGACCCAAAACGGATCGGGCTGGAGATGTTGTGGGTATGGGGTGGTTCGGGTTGGTTGTAAGTGTGGGTCGTGGTTGCGGGTGTATTGTGGGTGACGGTCGAAGGGGTGATGAGGGGTGGTTGGGTAGTGGGTGGAGGTGTGGGGGAAGGTGGTGAAGGACCCTGTGAGTATGTTGGAAAAAGGGGAAGGACGCCAATGAATGATGTATTTGTGGAGGAGGAAATAGACTCGTAGGGAAACTCATTTTCGACAAATTTGACATGACGAGATATGTAGACTTTATGAGTTTGTGGGTCAAGACAGTGATAACCCTTGGAGGTAGGATGATAGCCCAAAAAAATACAAGGACGGGATCGGGGTTGTAATTTGTGAGTAATATGAGGGCGTAGCCAAGGGTAGGCAAGACACCCAAAGACGCGGAGGTTGGTATAATTGGGAAGTTCTTGGTAAAGGAGTTGATAGGGTGATTTGTTGGAGAGGGTGTGACTGGGCATTCTGTTAATGAGGTAGTTTGCAGTGGCTAGAGCTTCTACCCAAAAGGAGACAGGGAGATGAGATTGATGTAGAATATTAACCACCGTTTCAATGAGATGGCGATGCTTACGCTCAGCCACCCCATTCTGTTCGGGAGTGTATGGACAGGAGGTTTGATGTATAATTCCCAGGGATTGCAGAAACTGGCCAAAGATGTTATTTACATATTCCTTTCCATTGTCACTTCGAAAAAGTTTAACATGAGAATTGAATTGTGTTTTGACCATTTTTTCAAAAGTGACAAAGGTGGTGTATGCCTGTGATTTGTGTTTTAGTGGGTACAACCAAGTGTATTTTGTAAAATCATCCACAAAACAAATATAATAGCGAAAACCAGCAAATGAAGGAACAACAGTAGGACCCCATAGGTCAGAATGAATAAGTTGAAAAGGTGCAGTTGTACGCTTCTCAGATAAAGTAAAAGGTAATTTATGAGATTTAGCAATTGAACAGGAGTCACAATTTTTTACATGAATGGAAGAAAAACCTAATTGAGACATTAAAGAATTTATTATTTGAGTAGACGAGACTGTGCCAAAACAGACTGTGGCCATCAGCCGAAAGAGCCACCGGAGCCACAGGAACGCTTTCTGAAACTGGGTGGGCAGACGAACTTGTGCCAAGAAGAACGTACAGACCATGCTCACAGGGGCCCTGAAAAATCATCCTCTTGGTAGTATTGTTTAGGATCTGAAAATAATTAGAGGTGAACAAGAGTGAGCAATTATTGTCTTTTGTGAAGTGGTGAGCTGAAAGGAGATTTGTTTTAATAGAAGGGACGTGGGTAAGGTTACCTAGGTGAAAGATAGCGGTGGGGGTTTTAATGGCACCCGTGCCAGCGTGAGAAATATTAAGGGACTCACCGTTGCCAACAGTAATACCATTGGAGCCATGATATGGATTTGGAGCGTTAAGCTTGGATAGATCAGAAGTAACGTGCATGTTGGCTCCAGTATCCAACAGCCATTCAGAGGAAGGGCAGGCTTGAGATGCATAATTGGCACGGTTATCACTATTTCGGCTCTCCTCATACCGAAACCAGCAACGGACAGTGGTGTGTCCTGTTTTCAGAAAGATTTGACAAGTTGGACGATCCCGCTCGTAAGTGCCCTGCCCGCCGCTGGAAGATGACTGCCCGCCGCTGCCGAAGGAGTGCAGCTGTTGTTGCTGCCGTGCTGCTGACCGTCGTACGGCGGACGACTGCCCTGCCGACCGCCGCGCCCGCGGCCTCCGCTGTTTCTGCCGTAGCCACCGCGGCTACCCTGCCGGACGCCACCACGCCCCCCGCGATAGTTCTGGCTTACGGTGAGGGTGGTGGCCGGCTCCATAACAGCGGCTTCTCGGAGAAAAATTTTGCTCTCCAGATCCACGTTGATTTCTTCACTTTTTAGCCACGAGGAGAGAGTAGCCAGGTCAACGGGCGTTGGACTGATGCGAACCGCTTATTTAATAGAGGAGTAAGCTGATGGAAGCCCCCGAACAACGCACATGACGAGATCTTTTTCGGGAATGATTTCGTTCACGGTGTCGAGGGCTGTGATGATGGTGGAGACCTCGTCTAAATACTCCGCCATAGTTTTTGTGCCTTTGGTAATTGTGTGGAGACGATCACGCAATTGAAAAATATGAGAGTGGGAAATTGATGCATAGTGTGTTACGAGGGCCGTCCACAGGGCTGAAGCAGTTGTGTAGGATCGTACGTGTTTCTGAACCGTGGGAGAGATGACCGCAATAAAACATGATCGGATCTGGCCATCCACGTCTTTCCAGGCGGCATGGGCCGGATTGATTTTTTCTGATTTGTCCGTGGTAGTGATGACTGCCGGCGGCGGTTCTGTGCTTCCATCGAAGTATTTGAGAAGGTAATTGGCCTCAAGGGCTGTAAGAACGGTGATTTTTCATGTAGGGTAATTTATGTCTGATAATTTTTCAGAAATCAGGGCATGAAGATGCCTGAGAAGGAAGTGAATCGAGAGAATCCACCTCGGTTGTCATGGCTGCCGCCGCCCAAGAGAAGAGAGGGAACGATCGGTGCCTTAAAGAGAGAAAAAAAAACCTAGAGAAAAGAAGATCTAGGTTTTGTCCAAGCCTTATAAGGAGTCCACCCATCTCGTTAACCAGCGATGGAATTTTTGTCATTCTTTAACACCCCACCTCACGCCCAGTGCTTAGCATCTGATGCTTGGGTAATTTTGATTTGGGGGGGGGGGGGGCAACATCGGGTGAGACGGGCCCTGCTCTGATACCATGAAAGAATATTGATGGTATTGAAGTGTTAACCTAATAAGGGAATAAATGGGAGATATATATAGGAGATATAGGAAGGAGTACTAATCCTAATAGGACTAGGATTAGTACACAGTAAATACTAATATTATTTTATACTTTTTATTTAAGACTATCTGTTATTAGAAACTATTATCAATTTTAAAAAAATCTCATATTTGACTCAAAAGGACCTCTTAAACTTTTCCTATTAACTTCATTTTGATTTGGAAAAGGAACAAAACGTAATTTAACACATTTGATTAGGATATGAGGCATCTCTCAATTATTAAGGAAAAATGTTAAGGATAAATATCATGAGGAAAGCGAACACATTATTTGAAAGAACTCACACTTAAAAAAGAGAGACATCGAAGTATGTATTCTCTCTTACGATGCGGAAAGAGAGTTTACGCATTGTTCATCGAGTTGAGGCAGAGGAATCAGTATCCTCTCCGCGAAGCAGAGAGGGATCCTTCGTCGTCCCACCCCAAAACCCAAAATTTGCTTGATCTGTAAAGTTCCAATTCGTTAGGGATAGATTGGTTTATTTCAAATTCCTCTCTGATTCAATAACCCAACACAATTTCATTAAATCTCACTCAAAATATAGCATGGAACAACCGTCATTCCCAAAACCCTCACTTCAAGAATTCGAAACCACCATTATTAAAGGACGAACTTAAAACTCAAGAATTCATCAAGAACTTCTACATAAACGGTTTCATCAACGAATTTAATGGAATGACTACATGATTGGCGTGTGGAAAACTACATCACTATGAAAATCCTAACATACCTGAAAGAACAACGTGCTTGATTAAACTTGAAGGAAAATCTTTGAAGATGAACCCTAGCCTTAGCATCTAATTGAAGTTCTTGAGAGTAAAAATATCAGGAGTGAATTAAAGGGTTTGGTTAATGAAAATTGATTTTACTAGACGCTTAGTGTAATTTAGATTACTTCCTATGGATTTTTAGGACTAAAATACCCTTAAAAAATAAATAAAATAAGCTGGAAGACAGACTAATCTTCCAGCATGCAGTGTGTTTCATCTTGGCCACGTACTACACAGCCATCGCAGACCTACTTATGATAGACGATGTTGTTATCCTCCTGGGGAACCGAATTTACGTAATTATAGTTTTGAATTGATTGTGAAGATATTAAGAAAAAATAAGGACTTTTATGTAGTATAGTAGTTAAAGATTTTCAGAATTTAGCTATAAAAGTAACTTCTTACTTTTGTAAGGTTTAGCTGAGAACTAAATATTGGTCTAATATTGATAAAGGTATCCTTCTCAAATTTATTAAACAAACATATAATTTACTAAATTCAAAAATTACATTTTTAAATATCACTTCTTACAAAAAGAATCATCGGAAAAGGGCATAAAATACCCTTAAAGTATTGGAAATGGTACACAATTATTCTTCATCCACCTATTGGCTCCAAAATACCCTTCCCAACCATCTATTGGCTCCAAAATACCCTTGTCATCCGCCTTTTGGTTCAAAATTGACCACTTTTTTAATGGTTTTTAAATATTTTTTTAAAGGGAAAATTGTATATAATAGCAAACTAATAACCTAAATTAAATGGAATAGCTAGGGTTTGATTTAATTGTGCTCCATAGCAAACGTTGGCAAAAACTTGCAAGTCGTCTCTCTCCCAGAAGTCTCGCTCGCCACTCTCCCATTCTCGCCTCTCTCGCTTTATACACAGAAGTGTATAATTTCTGTTTCTGTTTTGTATAAAGCGAGAGAAAATTGTATATACACATGAAAAAATGTATATCTTCGTGTTATATACTTAATTATATAATTTACAAACATTTTACTTCAAATATTGTAGAGAAAAAGGCCAAAGAATTATACAATTGTAGTGAAATACAATTTTTTCTAGCTTTATACAACAGAAGTTTATATATTGTGTTTCTGTTTTTGTATAAAGCGAGAAAAACATATATTTTCTTGCTATATACTTAT
This sequence comes from Solanum habrochaites, assembly GCA_027704765.1. NCBI lineage: Eukaryota > Viridiplantae > Streptophyta > Magnoliopsida > Solanales > Solanaceae > Solanum > Solanum habrochaites. The sequence continues at coordinate 13,137,663 of JAKWJA010002494.1, read as the reverse complement.
AATTATGCAATATACATACATTTTAATTCGATTCAACTGTATGCAAAACTAATTATACAATTGCAGCGAAATAGGCCAGCGAATTATACAATTTAGGCCAGCGAATTATACACTTGTATATGTATAGCGAATTATACAGTTTTTATGTTTTCTATGGAGCGCAATTATGCAAAGTTTGCTATAGCATACAAATATGAATTTTTTGTTTGCTATATGTGAAACTTGCCCTTTTATAAATACGTGATGCTCAATTATTTCTTATAATTTAATTTATTAGTATAATTTATAAAACAACAGAAAATCTACTACCAATTGAGTGTTTTTAAAAATTTGAGGTGAAAATATGTATAGTAATAAATTATCATATATTCAAGTGTCTAAATAAAAAATTACTGATAAATTTAAAGTTTGATTATGTTCATCTTAATTATTTTTCCATATCAATTATATGATGTTACTTCATAGGTAACTTTTTTTTTAAAAATAATATATTAAAGGTTTTAAAATAAATCATAAATATTTATAAAATTATATTTTAAAAAAGTGCATGAATTAATGTGGGATGTATTACTTCTTTAGCTTTAATCATAAATTTCTAATTCAATCTTCAAAGAGAATCGTATTGAAAGTCTCCTCCTAAATAAGTGGCTCAACCTAAATTTAATTGGGGCTTAAATTCGGACTCGAATAATTTTGGATGTCATTTTCAGGAATTTATAATTTCACGTGTTTTAGTAGTGTTTATGACGATTTTGATATTATAATTGGATTATTAATTGGGTGGGGTTTCGTTAGCAATGAGTGAGTAGTGGGTTGATTTATAAATTAAATTAACAAATTAAATTATAACCAATAGTTGAATGCCAAGTATTTTAAAAAATATTTGAAGACTTTAATTTTAAAACAATTAAATAAGTGATAAATTTTGAACAAAAAGGTGAATCACAAGGGTATTTTAGAGACAATAGGTGGATGAGAAAGAGATTTTGGAGCCGATAGGTGGATGAAGGGTAATTTTGTACCATTTTCAATACTTCAAGGGTATTTTAGGCCCTTTTACGAAAAATCTTTTCCAAAAAATTAGGGGTACAGGAAAGGATTAACCACATTTGATCTAATTTATCTGCTCTTGCCTTGAATTACTTCTGGAATTTTTTTTTTTCAAAGCTTGAACTTCAGTGTAACCCATGCTTACCAACTGGTAAATGTTACTTCATGTTAAGGCTACACGAAAATATTATTATTTTAAGTAAAATTTTATTTTTAAATTTTAAGGCTGGAGTCGGAGAGAAGAAATCTAAAAAAATAGAATGAGAATCTTCAATATCAGAGAGAAAATCTACGGTAAAGAAACACAAGAATGGACACTACAGTCATGACAAGAGCGAGACTAAAAATTTTCTCGATGATGGATGGAAAACCTTATGAATAGGGATGACATACACAAGAACAAGGTAACTCATGCTACGAAAACTATTAGATAATAATAGGTATACAAAAATTACACAAACAAAAATAAAATAGATATTTGTGATATAACTTTTGTTGCTAAACAAAATAGTGGCATCAGATCTTATTTAAGAAGGACATATATTTAGAATCGTGAGCCTTGTTTTTAGTAAGATTTTGTTTTTATATTTTAAGGCTGGTGTTGGATAAGAGAAATCAAAGAAAAGAGAAAGAAACTCTTCAAGCACTGAGAGCGAATCTGTACTAAAGAAACACAAAAGAAATGGGCACTACAATTATGACAAGAGTGAGATTTAAATATTTCTCGATGATGCATTGAACAACCCGATGAATTGGAATGACATACACAACAACAAGATAACTCATATTATTGCAGCTATTAGATGATAACATTTATACAAAAAATACACATATAAAAATAAAATAGATATTCCTGACATAACTTTGATGGCTAAACAAAGATAGGTGTTGTTCAATCCTATTTAACAAAGGACATATGTTTAGAATCGTTAGAATTATTTTTACTAAGATTTTCTTTTTAAATTTTAAGGTTGGGTTCGATAAAATAAATTTAAGAAAAGAGATAGAGAATCTTCAATCTCAATGAGAGAATCTGCATCAAAGAAACACAAAAGAAATGGACACTACAATTTGTTGCCAATATTCGTTAGAAAAAACCAGAATTACAGATTCTAATAAATTTTAAAGAAACACGAAGTAACAAAAATTTACTGAACCAGTAATAAATATGAACAAATATTAAATTCACAAAAACAAAATATGTAAAACTTACCAGTATCTGAAAAAATTTAACAGAAAAAAGATCAAGTCCACTGAACTCACTGTGTCCCCTTAAGAAAATTATTCCCTCTAGTATCCGAGGTTTTATTTGTAATGGGTCCCAGGGTAAAATGAACTCAATCACCAGCGTATAGATATTGAAAACTCTGGTGTCAGTGAACCACTCAACAAGTGAAGTACACGAAGAAATTTTTTGTGTAGAAGAAGAAGAAGAAAATCACAAAATTTGCAAGGAAATATTCTGAAGAGTGATTGGTATTTATTGGAAAGAGTAACAGGTTCCAAAAGGTTGCAACCCTTTCAGAATCTACACGACTATTAATGAAAGTTTGCAACCTTTCAAATGGTACTGACTATTCCTGAGAGTTTCAACCTTTCAGAACAATCATTTTTAAACGGTGGCAAATATAAATAAAATAGGAAAGTATTTTTAAATCAAATGGGTCGCGCGTGGATCCGAGTCGGGTTGGTACAATCAAGTAAAAAATTGAAACATTTCGGTTAATTTCAACTAAATAACTGACACTGTTTCTGTTATCAATTAATTAATTGAAATCGTTTTGGATATTTGGTTTAATTAACTAATTAATTAATAAAAACAAACTTTGTCCAAAAAATAATCTCTCGATCATTTTCTAAAGTCGAAGTCGAGCGAGCAAAAATGATGTGGTGAGGGGGTCCCTCTTTCCAACACTTTTTATAATTAATAGGTGTGTTTCTATATTTAAACTCTCCTATGTTTATTTCCACCACCGATGAGGGACAAATTCCTTTTCAATAAAGTATAAGAGGACTTCTCAAGTTCCCAAATCTTCAAGTTTTCCATTTTCCAAGTCCTCTGTTACGCTTTATTTCTTATCAATTCTTGCTACATACCCGACACAATTATGACAAGAGCGAGACTTAAAAATTTCTCGATGATGCATAGAATAACCTGATGAGCAGTGATGAAATACACAACAACAAAGTAACTCATGTTAAGGCAACTATTAGATAATAATAGTTTTTAAAAAATTACACAAATAAAAATAAATTAGACATTTGTGACATAACTTTTATTGCTAAAAAAATTGCCTCAACTCATCCTATTTAACAAAGGACATATGTTAAGTATCATGAGCCTTATTTTTACTAAGATTTTCTTTATAAAATTTAAAGCTGGGGTTGGAGAAAAGAAATCTAAGAAAAGAGAAACGAAAATCTTCAACCTTAGAGAGAGATATGCAACAAAGAAATACAAAATATTAAACACTACAATCATGACAAGAGGGAGACTTAAAAATTTCTTGTTGATGAATGAAACAGCTTGATGAACTGGAATGACATACACAACAACAAGGTAACTTATCTTAAGGAATCTATTTGATAATAATAGTTATAAAAAATTACACAAACGAAAAAAATAGATATTCGTGACATAACTTTTGTTACTAAACAAAAATAGTCGCAACTCATTCTATTTAATGAAGAACATATGTTTAGAATCATGAGCCTTATTTTTCCATTAGTTGTCCATTGTATTTATAAATATAAACATCTATGTTTGTTCAAAAATTGATCTATTTGTCCATATAATTTCCTCCCATAGAATATGGGTTTAATAAAAAAAAATAGAGTACACGAAATAATACATAGAAATATTGATGAAAAAGAGATTTTTCTAGACATGCCTAAATATTCTCATTGATGAAGAAAATAGTAATTGTTCAAGACAATAAAAGAGAAATTTATTGTAAGCTTGGGAAAAAAAATTGGCTATAAGATTTTGCATTATGAATATCTCACTCGTTAAAAAATACATTCAAAAAGATCACCAGGTTTGTTTAATTAGTTCTCGCACACTTATTATTACTTATTTTATAAATGATAAATCATCAACATTTCTCTATAATTTCAAAGTCCTATTGAAATAATGTTTATTGAACAATGAATTAGTTTCATCTTTATATAAAAAATATTTTAATGCATTATTTCTACTAAACTTCATCTTGATATAAAAAAATCAGTTTAAATGTTTGCATTTCTACTCATGTCCATGTCATCTAAAACTCATATTTTAGTGGAAAGATTTCTCAATGATTTTACTAGGAGTACCCATTCTTATTTCTACTTTAAGGCAAGTAAATCTTTATTTTCTTAAAATAAAAGTAATTAGGTCATCCATTTGTAGCTTAAACAAAAATTTCTATTCATAGATGTAACACCTAGGACATCAAAAAAGGCTAAAGTGGGGTTTGTACAAGTCACCATCAATTTTGTGTGAGGTCAATTTCAAATAATCATATCTCTCAGAAAATAAAAAATTAGGTGTAATATTACCTATAAAATTAAATATCTTCGAGTGCTTTTTCGAACACCACCAATTTTGCTTCATTTCATATTCAAAGTAAAACGACATGCCTAATTTAGTGAAGCCTCTTGTTGTAAAGCACCTCAATAGGTTTTAAAGAGGCACTTTGGTCTTTCCCCGTCCCTTCTAGGCCTAAGAAACGTTTTCTCCACCCAATGAAGATTCTAAATAGTGTTAAAATATTTTTCACGTTCTGTTACACAAACAAGAATTAGAGCAAGGTTCCAAGAGGAGAAAAGTTAGGGTTCAAGAATTCTTCAAATTCCAATCTATAGACTTACCATAGTATTGGACTAGGTTTTCTGCACACACGACATCTCAATTCAGTCAAACATTGTCACATTTAAAAGATCCATTCATAGTTCTTGATATTGAATTTTGGTCTGTAACAGTTGAGGTTTTGATTTCCTTTTTTTTTTAGAATCTTGTAATATTATTTATGCTTAGTATCACATGAGCCATATTGATTTATTAAATTTATTTTTTCAAATGGACTTGTATGAAAGTCTCTAATGTCTTAATTTTGACATTGAAAGATAAAAAGAATTTTGAGCTATCATTGGTTTTGTCTAGACATCTATCCTAGTATTAGAGGTTCCATAGAAGTTAGAGTTAAGGAATTCCTCCGTACTTCTTTCCTTAAACACTATTTTGCATATAATTATTATTATAATTTTTTTTACAATTAAGTATTTTAAAACATTCCAATTGAGTTTATATTGAGGTAAAATTATGTTTGAAGCCTATCTTCACTTTAGTTACTCCTCTGCAAAGTAGTAAACCAGGCAAAGGGTTCGCTTGGGGATCATAAATAGTTCACGACTCTCGTCAATGTCAAGGGTGTACACTCGAGTGTGCCAAACTTTGTATCACAGCACGAAGTTAAAGCGTCCTAGGGTGTGTATGAAATCATGTCTAGTAGAGTCCTTCTTTCAGTGTGAAGCACATCATATCTATAATTAGGAGGATACAACATTTAGGTACATTTCACTTTTTTCTCATTCTTGTTCATGTGATATAGTTCAACTATATAAAAATATTCTCTGACTAGTGCTTACACGTTTCTTTTTAGATCATGCCTCCATCAAGAGCTGACTCACGAATGCAGAATTCACGAATGTTATCTAGATGTTGACTCAGGTTGTGGAAAACAAGTATGGTTAACAAGGTGTGGGTCTTCAGGATATGTCTGATACATCCAAAATCCCTATGTTTTTCAAGGATGAACCCCCTAAATTTGACAAGGTCTAAGGTCTTTGAGGATACAACGAACTTTGGGTAAGAACTTCAGAAAGTGTTGGACGTCAAGCGTGTTTCCGATGCAGAGCGTAAGGACTTAGCCTCATATTTACCCAAAAGTGTTGTTAGGATGCGATATGATCAATGGAAGAAGAACAGGGCAGAAGGTACACCACATTTGAGTTGGGATGTGTTTGAAGATGCTTTGTTGGGGCGCTTATTTCCCTAAGAACTAAGGGAAGCAAAACTAAGAGTTCATTAATATGGTGTAGGATTCAATGTGTTAGGACCGGAGAGTACCCCCTAGGTATCACACCGCGTACTTGACCTCTCGGAGGTCTTATACAAGTCCTTAGCATTCATTCATTGCATATGTATGAAAATTAGTGCGAAATTAAACTTTTTAATGATATAACACAAGAATAAAAAGTCATGTCTTTAAAAATTACAGATACAAAGTTATGAAACTAAGTCTCATCTTGTCATCAGAGACACGACTTCAATAAAATAGGCAGACGACCCTTACAATACAAAGGGAACATTACCAATCTATTACACGAACTTAAAAAATCATTTAACACAAACGTCCTTAAATCATTAATGACGCACCCGAACATGGGAGTAATAATCCAAGCTCTTCATTCTCGAAAAAGTCCTTTAGCCATCACCACCTACATTTGGTGTAAAAAGATGAAGAAGAATGGTATTCGTGGAAGAATGCACCAAGTATGATAACCATGCAAAACATGCTTTAAAGAGGACATTTACTTAGAAACCATACATCATGCCGTTTTAGTGAAACTCCTTATGCATTTGATACAACAATCATAATATAGTTGACATACATCATAAGACATGCATACCATTCACAATATCACATAAAGCCATTTATCAAATCTAAGATACATTCAATATCTCCAATACATTACCTTTCCTTTTTACCTTAACTCCTAACCTCAAGCAACCCTTAAGTAATCCAATCACATAAATTCATTTGAACATAGCATATCATGAAACATTACCTTCACAAAAGAACAATCACCTATGACAACCCCAAGTAACACTAGTGCAATGTGCAAGTAGCATCCCATAACACTATTATTACCAAATGTTCCTATGAAGTCATCCTAGACTAGGCACATCATACTCCATAAGATACAACACATGAATTTAACAATAGACATAAGACCAACATACTTCATAGACCTCATATAAGGACTCATTCATTCATTATACCTTAGTCATAATCCATTTAGTCATTATGCACATCTCATGAACAATATACATGTTCATACCATAAGAAACACCATAATGAAACCATAGTCAACATTGCATATTTGGAGTTCAATTAATTAATACATCACAAGACCTTACTCCTAGCCCTAATCTGAGTCTACTAGTGCAATGTATATATGGAGCCCCATAACCTCACACACACCAAGTGAACCAGTAAGGAGGTCACAAGCATTGTCCTATACCTCATACATCATCATGACAAGTATAGCCAACAACATGTGTACTAAATGATACCAACATCATGTATATCAAATGAGACTAACATCATGCAAATTATTTCTAACAAGTATGTTAACATCATAATGCCATTCATAAGATATATACATATACAAAAAGAATATTTAAGAACTCCCTTCAAGACTTACTTGTGAAATGTATAGGAAAAATTTCATTCCCTTACCTACATTAAGTAACACCTCTTAGATAACCCTAGTTATGTTCATTGTCTTAATTTCATTTGTTCATTTTAACATTCAAGAAACTTCACCATAGTCGACATATACCATGTGAGCTACATGGAATCATGTGTCAGCCCCTCACACCGAAAGGATGGTGTCCTACTTGACAAGTTAGGGTATAAAATTCATAATATCATCTAGGTGGATCCACTAGCTAAGGTTCCTATGGGGCACATAGTTAAGGAACTAGACGGTTGTTTACTAGAAACAATCTTTATGTTAATTCCCAATGTAGTTTCCACCTCATGAGAACATCGGGTGAACCTCCATTCCTTTTTGAAGGAACGTAACATCTCTCATTTTAAAGTTCACTTAGTGCTAAGATAAATTCCCATTCTTGAAAAGCCTTTAAATCTTTCTTAAACATTACTTCACAAGATAGGCGTTAGGGGCTTAACCTCTTATATAAAATGTACATAGCTCATAGGTTATAAGATGAAAATGTCCTTTAATCAAAACCTACATCATGTGAGAATGTACTTTCACATAATCATAACATCCATAACATAGTCTAGTTTAGAATACAATTGAGGAAATCTTTCAAGAGTCTTTGATTCACAAGATTATCATTAACCTTCTTCATTCATACATTCAGGCGTGGTTACATTTGTGAGAAAGCCTTTCACATAAATACCTTTATATAACACATCTTCATCCTTTACTAGTCATACACATTTCATGCATAATAAGATATAAAGGTGCATACGAGAATTATCCTTTCAATCAACACCCTAAATATATCATACTCATAGTTATGCATGGGGTGTATGTGAACATATTGGTCCTCATGATCACATAGTAGAAACAATATTATTATTGAGGGAACCTACCTTCATAGGATCACAACACATTTTCAATATCCCCAACTTATAGACAATTCACATATAAAGCATTTAGGGGTTTTAGACCACACATCCACATTTCATAATAGGAGACAAGAGCACATTAAACATTTGAGTACACAACTCCTAACATTTATAGGATCACACATTCATATAGGGGTCATACAGGTAGGGCTAATTCCACATTAGGAATTATCACAATAAAGCATCTAGACAATACCTTACCCTAACAACCTTATTCACATTACATTTTACATTATGTATACACCCTAATCATGATATAACATTGAAGACTACATACATAACCTTCATGGAACACCTTAATACTCATGATCATCATAATAACAATTCACTTTACATGCATTTCCCTAAAGGACATGATCTCAACATTTATAGATAGACAAAAGCAAGAACCCCCACCATAAGTGGGCCAAACCATACAACATCAATTCCAATACTATAAACAAGAAGTTAGGTCAACTTACCAATTCTCCAATCCATGATCATCATATAAAATTCCTCGACAATTCATAATCAATAGTTAAAGATAGAAATGTCATCCAATAATACATCACAATCTAAGATTAAATCAATTAATATCCAACAAAGATCATAAAACCATCTTTTTACGCTAAAGTAAGAATTTAGGGAGATCATGGGTTCTTCAAGGAATTTCATTGAAAACCATCTTCCAAAATTGATCAAACATTACTTCATCATTACAATTTCTTTGAAAACAATTTGACAATGAACCCATGCTTAGATTCAAAATTGGGAAATTTGATCATAGAAGCTCTTTAGAAATTATTTGATAGCACTCTTTAATGAAATTGTATCCAAGTATCAAGATTAACCATAACTGAAAAATTTAATACGCATGAAAAGTGAAGAAGAAATCTGTTGAAAACTCATCTCGTAGCTTGATCTTGAGCTTGACCTCCAATGGAGTTTTTGAAAGAATTTATTTTTGGAGGGAAGTGTTTAGTTTTTAAGAATTAATTATGATTATTGGTTTAGATGCTCTAACTAAATTAAAATACCATAAAATAGGCAAAATAACTGTTGAACATTTAATTAGAACGTGGGTTGAATTTATCAATTCACCCCTTGGTTGGCCAAAACTTTGGCAGTGTTACATTTAGCCATTGACGGTCCTCAATTTATTGACGGTTCTTCCTTGTTCATCCGTCATTGGTGAATGAGGCTTTTAATTTTTAGGTCTAAGTTCCCATGGATAAGTACGGAGCCACGCCACCTTTCTACGGGGTGTTAATTGGTTAACCGGGTGTCGTTTGTGGTCGTTGGTCAACTTGTCTTGACAGTCTTGGCCAATGTTTGTGTTCTTCTCAAGGACCCTTAGGGTGGTCCTTGCAGCGTATTACATGGATGTTTCAACCCTAAACACAAACATCTAGATACTAGGGTCACCTCCCATCATCTTAGACTACAAATGACACTTCAAAACAAGGCAAACATACTAGGACATACTAGCTCACAAAAGACTAGTTTTCAGACATCTTGATTTCCCTTTGAAGTTTGAACTTAAAGTTCTTTAAAAAAACTATTAAAAGTTGTTTCCACCTTATTAACAAGTTATTATCTCTCAAAACTCATGAGGGTTTAGTTAATCCTAGTTCATTTTGAAGGTCGTAACGATATCCTTCACTTGGGAACATTCGTCCTCGAATGTCACTTAAAACACTTTTAAGGACTCAATTACCAAACTAGTAGCTAACATTGCATAACATTAATACAACATAATACTCAATGTCAAAACTTACAAGGAATACCAACTTAATACCATTAAGCAATCTGTGTAACACACAAAAGTAGAAACTTCCTTAACCAACTCATAATGCATCAAACACATAAACATTTCTCATGTTCATAGGAGGAACTACCTTCTCCAAATCATGACACAATCATTATTTTTATCTCATCAAAAGACCCAATATGCAATACCTATCAAATCACACATAAGAATGATCAATATTATAACTCATAAGACAAATAAGTAACTCATACCTAAAATGTACATAAGTCATGAGCAATGTAGATCAACTACAACATTATCCTTTAGGCATAATACCATAAAAAAGCATACATGACGTTACCATGCTTAGTTACGTTCAAGGAGGAACTACCTTCTCCTTAACATACTCACATGCCACCATAAAGCTTATATACAATAATTTCACAAAGGTCAATTCATTCAAAGAAAAATTCTAAACTTCTAATTAAAGCATGCACATACTCTCTTCCTCATGAAGTCAAAATGGTAGGTCATACCAACCACATCACAACATTAGGAAGTTATTTCACAAAATTTTAGTTTCTTGCATAACACTAGTTTCGATGAATATGCATCATTTAGAAAAATTATTACTACTCATAGGAACATATCAATAATATTGTCTACGCACACCATCACTGCTTAAGAGGGATCCTATATCAACACTCCCAACCAACATAAAATCACATATTCTTAAAGGAATTTATTTTTTCTCATTTTAAAGAAAGCCCAACATATCAATGTGGGGCGAAAATACCCTTAAATCAAAAGTATAATCAAGCATGTTCATTAAAAAATCTCATGAATTCAAATGTGTATTCACCATAACAAGATCCACAACAACATGAGAAGCATGTAATTTACCAAAAATCCCTTTATATGCATTTAAGAATCCTTCAAAACATGCATAACATAGTGTAATCTAGGACTTCCGTAACGTACGGAAAATATGCAACTTATACTCATAGGAAAGACTCCAAAACATGAACACGATACTAGGAACTCTTTGATATCAAGCTTGATTAAGAATACAAGGAAATGATAGGGATATCAACAACCTGACTACTCAACTCATCATCCCCCACTTAGGGTAAACCCATCTAAGAGCAACTTATCTCATCGAAGAGGACTTTAGCTTACCAACCTTCTAATCAAGTACCACATCCCCCTATTAGGATCAAATTTATGTCAACTCTTTTACACATAACCTCATTCCACTCTATAGGACGAACCATTTCTCACTAAATCTTCACTATACTCCATTAGGTGAGAATTTCATCAAATCGAAAATGAGTATATAACTCTCGGAACTTCATATCCATCACCCAAAGTGATTCTAACCATGAAGAAGTTCAAGGAAGTTCAGTGTAGGAATATTATGGGCAGTCAAAACTTTACCATCTAGGAACATTATCCCCCACTTAGGGGAGCTTAATAAACTCTATATCACTTTATACCCTTAAAATTTTAACGTTAAAGCAAGTCAATATTAAACCTCCATATTCCTTACATAATACGGTTCCATATCATAGAAGGTCTTACCTATACCTTCAAAAGAAACAGTTCATTCACTCAACCTTCTTAAGTACAACTCAAGCACTATTACTCATTAAAGTTAATCTCTACATAAGGCTCATAATAACTAGGTTGGGTTTTACAATCCAACTATATGAGGACTTAACTAAACCCATAAAAACTTAGGTAACCCATAACATAAAATTCTAGTACCAAATCATAAAAAGGCAAGTAGTTTCGGATTTTATCCTACAAGGTTTATTACTTTATGATAGTCTTTAGGGAATCTCTGCCCAACTTAGAACCATGAGAATCCAACATTCCATAAAAGCATAAAACACCGTTGGAACATTTAAGATCCACTATTATTGCTCTAGAGACTTATTAGGGGTAACCATCCTCTCTAGGTTAACCCTTGGGGGAACTTAGAAGAGTTTTGACCAAGAAAACCTCTTTATTTTCTTAAAAAATTAGAGCAAGAAAACTTCTAAGACCATTTCAACCCTTAGGATCACTTTTGGTGGAATTTTTCATCAAACCATGCCTAGGTATTATCTAACCACTCTCTTCAAATGACCATACTTAAGATCAATCCTACAAGACAACTTACCTATTTTAAATTAGTCAACATCTATTCTATTCTCCTTCCCAATAACTATGGGGTACTCGCAACCCTCCAAGTAAACCTTAGAGCAAAACATTATCCCAACTCATGGAATAAAACTCCTTCTCCCTTGTTCAACCCTTAGGATAGGTTCATATGGAACTAATCAATAAGTCATACGGGTTCTCCCATTAACTAGCATACTCCACAATTACCTTACAAGGTAAACAGACTATCTTCCCTTCTTAGGAGTAAGTCTACACAAGAACTTCAATCCACACAACGACAACCATGAATCATTACACCATAAATTGTTACTATCATTGAATATAACCATGAAGTAACCCATTATTCCAAAAAGGATTTCATTCAACCATAACAACCCTTGTCATGCTAGAGCTACATCACAATGCAACTTCCCAATATAATGCCTCAAATACCATAGGTCACATATAGCCGTAATTCGAATGACAACAATATCTCCAAAATCCACCTTAACATATTCTTATCTAGTCAAAAACCATAATAAGCATCAAAACACACCTTTTTCTCCCTCAATCCTTGCAACATCACCCCTTCCAACAAATCACATCTAGAAGACAACCAGAGATGGGAAATAAAAGAGAGATCATATGGAGTTAATCTCTATGTCACGACACAAGAGTAATGAAGAGAGTGAAATTTCTATCATCCTATAGCCTCTCGCTCATGGATGTGTCGCGAATCACAACGGTGAACAAGACCAAAAAGTCATATCTTTAAAAATCATAGATACAAAGTTAGGACATTAAGTATCATCTTTCCATCTTAGACACGACTTCAATATAGTAGGGACACGATCCTTACAATACAAAAGGGACATTACTTATCTATTACATGAAATTAATGAAATTCTTAACATAAAGGTCCTTAAATAATTAAGGACACACCCAAACTTGGGAATAGTAATCCAAGCTCTTCATTCTAGAAAAAGTTCTTTAGCCATCATCACCTACACTTTGTGTAAAAATATTAATAAGAATAATATTAGTACAAAAACAACACTAAGTATGATAACCATACAAAAACATGTTCTAAAGAGGACATTTAGTTAGAAACCATGCATCATGTCGTTTTAATGAAACTACTTAAGCATTTTATACAATAAGCGTAGTATTGTTGACATTCATAAAAATAAACATGGATACCATTCACAACAACACATAAAGCCATTTATCACATTTAAGAAACATTTAATATCTCCAATACATTACCTTTCCTTTTTAACTTAACTCCTTACCTCAAGCAACCCATTAGTAATACTTAGTGCAATACATGAATAGTGTCCCATTCAAACATTCATACAAAAATATAACCTTAAGGACATAACATATCATGAAACATAACCTTCACATAAGAACCATCACCTAAGATAGCCCCAAGTGACACTAATGAAATATGCAAGTAGCATCCCATAATACTATTCACACCAACTGTTCCTATAAAGTCATCCTAAACGAGGCACATCATACTCAATAAGATACAACACATACATATAAGATTAGACATAAGACAAACATACTTCATAGACCTCATATAAGGACTCATTCATTCATTATATCTTAGTCATTATCCATTTAGTCTTTATGCACATCTCATGAACAATACACAAGTCCATACTATAGAAATACCATAATGAAATTATAGTCAATATTGCATATTTGGAGTTCAATTAACCATACATCACAAGACCTTACTCATAACCCCAATATAAGTCTATTAGTGGAATGTATATGTGAAGCCACATAACCTCATACATAGTAAGTGAAATAACAAGGGGGTCACAAGCATTAACCTATCTATCATACATCATCATCGGAAGTACATCCAACAACATTCATAATAAGTGAAACCAACATAATACATATCAAATAATACTAACATCATGCATATTATTTATAACAAGTATGTTGACACCATTATGGCATTCATAAGATATATACATATGCATAAAGAACCCACTCTAGAACTCCCCTCAAGACTTGTGCAATGTATAGTCAAAGTTTCATTCCCTCACATACACCAAGACACATATCTTATGTAGTCCTAGTTATTGTTTATCGTCTTACATTAATTTGTTCATTTTAACATTCTGGTGAACCTCCGTTCATTTGCAAAGGAACACCTCTTATTGTCATGTTTACTCGGTGCTAAGCTAAATTTCTCTTTTTTGAAGAGCCTTTAAGTCTTTCTTAAACATTAGTTCATAAGATATTCCTTAGGGGATTAACCCCTTATATCGCAGATGTGAGCTTCCCCTCATCTTACTTCCCGCCACAAAGACAATAAGAGAAGGAAACCTCTGTCAAGGTGAGGTTTGGAACCCACATTGGTCTATCCCTTTTCTTTGATAGGCGTAGAAAGTAGTCGCTGAGCTACTTCGCTTCGGGGTCACTGTGGTGTGGCTGAATGTAGAGCAGTCCGCCCTTACAGGGAAAGCATCTATCTATAGTGATAGTGATCCATCGCCTTGACTTGAGTCTCCACCACATCTATTTCCTTCCTTGATCTACACATTCACGCCCTTTAGAGTTAAGGAATGATGGTTAAGAGTTCTTGCTTTTGAGTTCCCTCTTTGAAGAAGGACGAACTCTTCTTTATATACACAATTTTCTGTACGAAATTGGAAGAAGCACCAACTCTTCAATATATTTCTTGCTGGAGTTCCGTCCTTTAAGCCAGGGACTAATAGTAGTCACATCAAGTCCTCCCCCTCTTACTCAGAATAGCTAGCGAGAGGAATACTACTGATTATCTATGAAATAAGGCTTTTAAGAATGAAAAAAATATTATCTTTAGGATAGAGACCCCCCGCCTGCCTTTTCAGATACGAGTGAGTGAGCGCTTTTTCTGCTATGAATGAATGACCTCTCCATTTATTTTCCTGCCGAGGGCCTAGCCCTCTTTCTCCACTCGAGTCTGAAGTTTAGCGGCTGGAATGAATCGATGGACTCCGGGAAGCTTCGTTCCTACATTCTGCTCTCACTCAAAGGCATTCCTTTTTTTGTTCATTTTACGGGAAAACAACAAGGAAAGGGGCTAGCGAAGGCTCTCTCTCTCGCTCTGTGGTCTTGTGTAAAGCCTTTCCGCCTATCTATTCTTTTTTTTCCTCTTTATTCAATCATCCTCCGTAAGATAAAAGAACCTAACTCCCGGGCCTGTGCAGACTCTTGGTGAGGCTGTTCCAAGTGTGTAGGCCCCACATGTTGCTCATCTCCCCCTGTTGGTGGTCTTACAGTAGCAATGGACGTAGAAGGAATTTTTTGCATGGCTTTTAACGTTTGGGTTCAATAACATTCACCTTAGTGGGCCCCCCACCTTTCTGTCTATGAAAGAAATGAGGAGAAAAAAAATTGTACTAAAAGGAAATTCTCTGCTCAAATAAGCTTTCCTGAAATGATGAAAGGCAAGAAGGAAGCTGCCTGGTTCACCAGGTTCTACCACTGCAGGGCCCAATCATAGTCAAAAGCGGAAAAGAGAGTATTTGCAAGAAAAAGTCGAATAGACTGACCTACGAGCATAAGAAAATAGAGGAAATCGAATTATGTATGATGAGCTTGAGTCGAGTCACAAAAAGGGCTATGATAAGCTTGAGTCGAGTCACAAAAAAGGGTATGATGAGCTTGAGTCGATTATTTCCATATCTTATAGGTTATATAATGAGAATATCCTTTCATTAAAAACCCACATCATGTTTGAATGTCCTTTCATACAATCATAACATCCATAATATAGTCTAGTTTAGAGTACAATTGAGGAAACCTTTCAAGAGATTCTCATCCACTAGATTATCATTAACTTTCTTCATTCATACATTCATTTGTGTTTACATATGTGAGAAATGCTTCCACATAAACATGATTACACGACACATGTTCATACTTTACTAGTCATATACTTTTACATAAACACTGTTAGACAAACATGCTCATACTTTACTACTCATATACTTTTCATACATAATACAATTTAAAGGTGCATATGAGAATTATCCTTTTAATCAACACACAAAATATATAATACTCATAGTTATGCATGGGGTGTGTGTGTGTGTACATATTGATCTTCATGATCGCATAATGGCAACAACATTGTTATTAAGGGAACCTCCCTTCAAAGGATCACAACACATTTATAATATCCCAAAGTCTTGGGAAATTCACATATAATGCATTTAGGTATTATAGACAACACACCCATTTTTATAATAGGAGAAAAGAGCACATTCAACTTTTGAATAGACAACTCCTAATATGTATAACATCGCACATTCATATAGGGGTCATATAGGTAGGGGTCATTCCAGAATAGTATTTATCACAATCAAGCATGTAGACCATGTCTTACCCTAACATCTTTATTCACATTATACTTCACATTATTCATATACCCTAATCATGATGCTAACATTAAAGAATACATAAATAACCTTCATAGAACACCTTCATACTTATGTTCATCATAATAACAATTTATTTTCCATGTCATTCATCTTAGATAATTTATAGATAATGTAACGACCCGAGAGTACCCCGTAGAAGTTCGGGCATTCTCGAATTGGAACACGGAGTACTCGACCTCTTGTAGGTCTTGTACAAGACCTTTGACATCGTTCATTACATACATGTATGAAAAGTAGTGAGAAATTAAAACTTTTCACATAAAATAATAATATTTCAAATATCTCTTTTATAGAAAAACATAATGAAAGGCTAAGTCTAAAAGTCGCAATATTAGACACACGAATATATTGGTACACGACCCATACTTCAACATATAGAAAATAACTAAGTCTATTACAGTACTTTCAATAAGGAAATCTAAACATCATGATGTCCTAGAATCTAGTGAGGACATACCGACTCTTGCTTTAATGAAATGCTAATCCAAGATTCACTTCGTGACTCCTCTCAAATGCCACCTACACCTTTAGAGATAGACAAAATGTATGACATTAGTACAAACACATGTACTAATTATGGCTTTATGCATAAAATCATGATGAAAGGACATTTGTATGAAACATACTCTTTTGAGTAAAACTTCATATCATAAGTATAAGATATCACTTACAAGTCCATATAAACATGAGAACCTCCTACCAAAGGTGATTCTAAGGCTCACTTGAGTAAGTTGTGAATCGACCGCCCATACAATCCCTTTCACACACACCAAAGAGATCCTATAGATTACTTAAGATAAGGTTATTCCATTTTCAATAATTAAACTCCCTACATAAAATTACTCTAAGACTCACCTAAGTAAAACATGAAGAGACCGCCCATACACCCTCTTCAACCCTACTTAATCAATCCTCAAAGCTACTCTACATAAGTACCTTTTCATTAACATACCGTTACTTAAATCATTATGTTCATTATTCCTTTTAACAGACATTCATCAATCAAGTACTTTCACATAATGGTCTTGGAGAAGACCTAGGGACTTACATACTAACATCTTCAAAGTCTAGTCGTGCAATGTCTAGATAGCGTCACATTCCACTATTTAAACTTTCTAGTTCTTATCCAACACTATCATGTATCCCACATGATAAGAATATTCAATAAATGAAATAGACCATACTATTTGGGCATGGAATCCGAAGTCTACCCTACTCAGATGGAGGGTGTTCCACTTGCCAAGGGTAGAATTAGGACACATCCCATGTAGGCACATGTTTAAGGAATATCAAGGTCTTTGATGGACTTTAGTCTCCTTCTAAAGTAGAGATGCATTTCACTCTAGTCTCCTTCTCAAGTAGAGCTAAAAACCATAACATATTCACTCGGTGCTAGCCTTTTTTATCAAAGTGTAATGTTTATTCACCTAAGGGCATATGAAAAGGTACCATATTTTAGTCATTACCTAATCATAATACACCTACCAAAGATGGGTCCACTAAGGCTGCCAGTCAATGCTCTATATGGATAGCGCATTCTTAACCTTCTTTTCTATATAGAAGGTTCCACATATTAGTCATACATAGAATGTACCATTTCTTCCTTATACCAATCCTAGACTTCCATTCAAAATTAAACCATACACATACAAGACAAAGGGGCATAATCCTACTAAGTCAAGGTGTTCATATTCATATTCTTCATCAATCTAGTAAGGGACATAGTCTACTTATTAAGACATACACATCATCTACATATCACATGTACAATACTGTTCAAGTATCATGTAGGAATAATAAGGTTAACCTATCAAGATACACTAGTAACACAACTAGAGACATCACCCTAGTCTATTATAATCACATATCTTCAATTAGGAGAGATCAATCTCAACCATACACGTATATCACATAGTCCTTCACATTGATCATAATCAAGTCTTAACATGATAATATCACTATTCATAAAGTAATCCCTACAAAGCCATGTTCAATATAATTCATAAAGTAATGCCGATGAGGCCACATAATTCACAAGTAAAGCACGTAACACCGCAACCATAAGTGGAACATAACAATAAAAACATAATTCAAGACCTACATTACATTAATAAGGATAATTAGGGCAGCGTACCATCAATCCATTCTCACCACTTCAATCCATAGCTAAATCATTCAATACAATGCCAAAAGGCCCTAACCCATGGCCATGATCATCAATTCAATACAAAAATCATAATGCTCAATGAATCTAAATCAATTCAATATAGATTTATGAATCTAAGACAGCCTATGAATCAATCCATTACAATCCTTACATCATTCAATAAGCCATAGAAAACTACACTAGAATTCATAAGCATTGAGACATGAACACTTAAACCATAAAATAGTCAAAACTAGAATTACATGGTTTACATGGGTTCATAGAGTTTTAAGGTTAAAATAATAAAATTAACATCAATTAAATCATAATACAATGATTCAAAACGTTTTATGCAAGAAGCCATGGCTAAATCACAAAATAGGAGAATTCATGTTTTGATCATCTTTGAAAAATTATTGGAATTGACTCCATAAAGAAAGAGAATTCAAGCATGAATAATCACACCTTAATTTTGATGAAAATCCCATAAGTTTGATGGAGAAAAACTTGAAAAATCCTATTTCTTCCTTGGAGATTCAAAGCTTCAATATTGGAGTTTTGGAGAGAGTGAATGGAGAGGTTTTGCTTTGAGTTGAGGGTTTATCGTTGATTGGTGATTTTAGGGCCTTAAAAGAGTCAATAACTGTCTATAATTCATCCCCAAATTACCCAAAAGACCCCTGCACTGATTAGACAATTTAACCAACTCAAATTTGACTTAAAAACGATGTAACAAAATCTGGGACTTTACTGCATGTCCCGGAGGCATTTCCAAATCTTATTTTTCAAAAATTTTTGGACAGAAAGGTGAGTGAGAGCCCCTCATAACAGGAAAATAATTTCCCCCACAGCATGTCAGTTGCTCGACGCGCAGCCACTGCCCAAAACTGGCTGCGACGACAGCTTGGCAGTCAAAGTTTGGGTCCACTTTGGGGACCCTTATGCTGGTCCCCGGGGCTTCGTTCTCAAATGTTTCGACACTTTACATGTCATTCTATGAGTAGTAACAATCGACACTTAATTTCACTCTCAAACCATCACCCAAAAAATCACTAAAAAACACCACGACATACTAGTTTAACTACGACTAGTTTCCGAACGTCTTGGACGTTTGACCTCCAAAAACTTCTAAACTCTATATAGTGCCTATTAACACTATTATTAACCATTTTAGGACTTTAAAACATAATTACACATATGTTAGTCTCTAGACTCACCTATTTCGTTTTTAGGGGTGTACAGATAGTTAGTAGTTTAGTTGCCTTTACACTGTTATTTCAAATATTGTTTAAATACATGAGTTGCCATTTGGAATAAATAATTATATATATATTTGAGATATATTTTTTATTTTTAAGTCTTCCCCTAAGTTAAGTAAGGCATGTCAATGGTTCTCTCGAGGCAACCAATAGTCATTGTGTCTCGGCCATGCCCCATATGTCATCTCGGGGCATGACAAAAGATTAGTCAACCAGTGTGTAAGGGTAATTTCATTTCATACATTAAGGGAATACGTTATTTTATAAGGGTTGTATCTATCACTTAGTTAGAGTTAATGACTCTAGAGTTGAGACAACACACATATCTAATTAGTTCCAGTGTTAAGTGAGTTTTTAAAGGTCTTTCGTGATGATCTTCCTTGAGTACCTCCCGTGAGATAAATACACTTAAAAATAGATATTCTTCTTGAGAGTCGATCATTTCTTAATTTGAATGACTCCGGATGAGTTAAAAGAGTTAATATATAGTTGAGAGATCTTCTTTATAAGGGTTTCATCTCACAAAGTGTCTAACTTAAGGGGCGCTCTAGTCTTATTCGTGAGGAAGAAAGATGGTTCCCTTAGAATATATATGAATTATTGCAAGTTGAGATAGGTCACCATAAAGAAAAAACCCAAAACTATATGCATAAAGATACCTCACAAAACCTTGTCATCACATGTACAAAGTTGTGCTAACAAAGAATAAGATGAGCTATACAAGGTCCATAAGGAGACAAGACTATCCAAGATGTAAAATACTTACTCTCGTCTCTAGTCCCCTCCTCCAATCAGACTAATCCTCATGAATTCACATATTCAAGCTCAACCTAATTTAAATAGAAGTTGTAGCCTACCATTAGGCCGATCGTGCACGCTCCAAATAATAGGGACATAACTTATTTTTTTTCCAAACGATCTCCAAAATCTACCACACTATCAAAAATAGGATCACAACATCATTATAATCATAAAGACACTAAAAACACATAAAACTTAGATGGAGAAAGTTTAGAATCAAACGACATTTGTCGTACCCGTGCTAAATTTTTTTGATTTGGCTCAATCCAGAGGACCAATAAAATTCCTCGAATTTATGTCTAGAATGTGAAAACAATTCGGGGCGTAAGACAATGAAAACAACAATCAAGCAATAAATTAACAATAAAGAAAAGCTAAGGCAAAAACTTTAGCACCAAATTTACCTCAAACATAGATTTATCGACTTAATTCAACAAACCAACCACATATACCTAAGAATTACATATATTTGGGACATTGAATTATTTAAATCGTAGCTCAGACGAGTGAGAAAATGTATATTCAATTTAAGAGCAAATATGCCTTCATTTTCATATCATATTCAAATATTGGAGATGACTCTTCATCGTAATCATAGAGAACAAGGCCGCCAACCACGACCTTGTTGGTAAATTAGCCACCCATGAATGTTATGGGAGACCTAGTGAATAGGAAGATTAGCAGATTCTTAGTCCTGTCTACACGATTAAATCCTCCAAACTCAAAGGCCCACGAATGAGGATGAGACTAACGCGAACACAAAAGATACTTCCACTAGTATGTGAATACGATCCTCATGTATGAAGATAAAAAATAATCCGCACTAGCTAATGCATATAAGCTACACTGTCAAGTTCCGGATTCTCCAACAGGGCACTCTGAATTCGTTCAGAACCCTATAATTGTTAAAGATATATGCAACTCTCATGTAATCTTAAAGTTTACTCATAATGTTTATGAAATTCAAAATTAGGCCTTAAGTTAAAAGTTAAAACACTTTCACATAGACTTGTACAGAAAGCCTTGGGAGTAGTGTCAGCTCTGCTACTTTTCTATATTGTCCCATTCAGAGGTGATGTAATTGTTAGAATTTGATCTCAAGGTCATCTTCTTCAACTTCTGATAAAAATGACTATTCAAGGTCAAAAATCTCCAAAATACTTAAACTCATATAAAAACTAAACGAACTACTAGATGAACAAACTATAACTCTCGGCTAGGAAAACATTAAACGATAAATAAGAGGCATAAACACATTAATTACATGGAGTTTATTACACTTTGAGTTTTACAACTATAGTTTTCATATTAGATGGAGTTAATTCCACAATATTTTTTGATAATTCACTTAGTTTATAACAACTTTATTTGTTATTGTTTTAATAAGTATTTTCCTAATGTTTATGTAATGATTTTGCTTTAAAAAATGATTGATGGGTCTGATTGTGTTACGGAATCGGTAATCCACCTGGAAACTAGTGTGGGTTTCACTCATGAAGGTTTGGGTTGTGATAATCAACCTAAATGTTATACGAGTTTACGTGACCAGAAGGTATAGTTGTATCTAATGTGAATATGGTGAAGTTAACAAATATGATATACTTTAAGTTTCACTTTAAAAATCTGATTATTATTAATCATAAAAATGGAAAACAAGTAAATTATAGCTTCCCCTCGAAATTAGGTTCATATGAAAAGAGAAATAGACATATTATCTACATGCTAATGTAATAAATAATTATTGACAAATTTTAATTTTGAAAAATGTCCAAATACGGGGAATACAATTATCATATTTTCATAAGAGTAAATTCAACAATAATGATCATGTTAAATTTTTTAACACCTATATTCCATATGGATTTCATCATAAGTCAACCTTGTACTCATAGACAGAATGACTGCATTTGGGTGATAGTTGATAGGGTGACTAAGTCTTCTCACTTTTTAGTTGCCAAGACGACAGATTCTGCGGAGGACTATGCCAAGCTTTACATTAATGAAATTTTGAGTTTGCATGGGGTTCTTTTTCCTATCATTTAAGATAGAGGTCTTCAGTTTGCCTCTCTTTTCTTGAAGTCATTTTAGAAAGGTCTTGGTACTCAAGTTAAGCTTAGCACAACATTTCATCCGCAGACGGATGGATAGGCAGAGTGTACCATTCAGACCCTAAAGGATATGTTTAGAGCGTTTGTGATCGATTTCAAGGGTATTTGGGATGATCACCTTACTCTTATTGAGTTATCTTATAATGGTAGCTACCATTCCAACATTCAAATGGCCCCTTAAGAGGCTTTGTATGGACGTAGATGTAGATTTCCTGTAGGTTGATTTGAAGTAAGTGAAGCAGTTTTGATAGGACCAGATTGAGACATTTATATATGGAGAAAGTGCAACTCATTAGTGATAGACTTAATACAACCCAAAGTCGTTAGATTTCTTATGAAGATGTAAGGAGAAAGGAACTAGAGTTCCAAGTTGATGATTGGAGTTTCTTGAAAGTGTCACAAATGAAAGGGGTGATGAGGTTTGGTAAGAAAGGAACGCTCAGTCCTAGATACGTAGGCCCTTACAAGATCTTGAAAAGGGTTGGCAAAGGGGCATATGAGTTAGAGTTGCTACTAGAACTAGCAACAGTGCATCCGGTCTTTCACATCTTACTTTTAAAGAAGTGTGTGGGTGATCCAGCTTCCGTAGTTCTATTGGAGAGTGTGGCTATGGATGATAGTCTTTCTCATGAGGATGTACCGGTTGAGATTCTTGACCGTTAGGTTAGAAGATTGAGAAACAAAGATGTCGCATCACTCAAGGTTTTGTGGAGGAGTCAGTCCATAGAGGGAGCTACATGGGAAGCAGAAGCAGCCATTAAAGCCAAGTATCCTCAGCTCTTTCCTTCTGAGGTAATAGTTCCTCTTCAGTTTTTCAGTCATTAATGCATGAAATCAGTTTTAGAATCATGTTCCCTAAGTTTGTACTTGCATTTTCAATGTAATTGCATGTTCTTCAAACTCAATTAAGTCAGAAACTCAATTCTCAGTGTTTAGTGGTAGGCATTGCAGCTCAGTCCCTCTATTTCAGCTAGTTTAGTCAACATTGGAGGACGAATGGTCCCAAGGGGGAAATGATGTAACACCTCATATAAAAATAGTAAAAAAAATACAGACTTTCAGACGGTGCAGGTGCTAACGATGGAGCCAACTACGGATCGTCAGTCGACTCCGTCGATGGGCCAGCTGACTATAAGTTCTAAGTCACAATGGACAGCCGACTAGTACGGACTTTTAGTCGACTTACTGTTTGTCAGTTGACTCCATCGAATGATCAACATACTTCCTATTCTTAGTCTCAAATGACGGTCGACCAGTACGGACCGTCATTCAACTTATGGTCAATCAGTCGACTCCGTCGATTGATCATCTTACTTCCAGTTCTAAGTCACAAATGACGCTCGATCAATACACATTGTCATTCGATTAATGGTCCGTCAGTCAACTCTGTCAATTCACCAGCTGAATTTCAATTCTATGTCACGAACCACGGTCGACCACTACTGACCATCGGTCGACTTACGGTCTGTCAGTCGACTCCGACAACTTTTAAGTCAAGGGTCTTTTGGTGTTTTCCTACTTTGTTTAACCCATAATCTATGTCTTTTGGAACTTAAATTATGAGGTTTAAGTCAGTTTAAGACTAGAAACATAACGAAAAATTACCTAAGTCAAACCATTAATCAAAACATAGAAAATTAGAAGTAAGAGAGAAGAAAAAGGTCAAGAACCCGAGTTCAAGAACACAATAAGGTTCCATCAGTTCAAGCCCCAAAATATAAAGATTTCTCTGTGGAATTCATCACCAGGCATGTGAGATTTCACTAGTGGGTTCCTTTCGCACATTGGTTCCCTAGAATTCAGTTAGTTTCTTGAATCCCCTATCATGAATAGATTTAGGGTTTCAAGAATTTCAGCATATTACCATGAATGAGTTAGTTATATGTTCAAAATAGGATTACCATGTTATTATTAAGTTTATTTCATGAATTTTAGAACCCTAGCTATGTATTTCTTTAGTTCTTGAATTACACATGCTAGGTAAAATATTCAGTTACTTGAGATATACATGCCTTAGTTATTAATTCATCATTATTAGATTAATTGCTGCACTCAATTTGCATGTTAAATTTAGATCCATTCAGTATTTACTGAAATGCAGTCATAATTAGTTAACTACTTAATTCATTGACAGTAGCATAATACCGAGTTGGACTAGGGTTCAGCATATCCAAATAGACCCAAAACTACTAGCCAAGTAGGTTGTAAGTCCCCTCTGTGGGCATCATTTTAGTAATCATGCCAGCATGCCTTTATACCTCTGGCAGGGTATATTGGGTCCTCTAAATGGAGCGAATACATCGGACTCCACATTTAGGTCATGTGGTTTTATTATCGGTTATTAGTAGCTCTCACAGCTCAGTCATATTCTATTACATTAGACATATTTATAGTTCGGTTAGTATTCAGCTTCAGCATGTTTTAAATTTGGTCATTGCATCTAGTTATCTAGCATTCAATATATCATGTTTAGAATATTATACTTGCTTTTGTGCTTGTTCCGTTATGTATTATGTCAGTTTTACTCTAGCCTACATGCTCAGTACTTTTCAAGTACTGACGCATACGTGTACTACATCTTTTTATGATGTAGGTTCAGGTTCTCAGTATCCAGATCACGCATACATCCATTCCCTATCTCCAGTTCAGCAGAATTAGTGGTGAGTCCTCACTCTCCTAAGACAAAAGTAATGAGTTCCTTTCTAGTATTTTTAGTCCTTTAGTTTCAGTTTTGCTAGATTAGTTGGGTCCTGTCCCATCATTTCTAGTCAGTTAAAGGCTATTTCAAGACATAATTAGTTTCAGCTTAGTATTGAAATAATATTTTCTTTATATTAAACTCATCACTTTTGAAATAACTCAGTTATAGTAAATGGGTATTCCCCTTCTTTTCATTTTAATTATAATTTATCTTCCGCATCAGTTTTTTATCTCTAGTAAGCTCATGATCATGCCTACAGGGTTAGCTTGGGATCATTTGTGGTCCTAGGTCCCATGTCCGCATCTCGGGGGTATCTCGGGGAGTGAAATTCAATAAAAACTTTTGCTTGTCCTTAATTAAAAATCATGTGCAACAGCTCGAAAGATATGCCTCAAATAGTGGTACACAAGGCTCAATATGAATGCACAAAAAAAGACTCAACCTACTTATCAAAGGATCAATAGTGAACTCATGAGTTCAAGTTGTGACTCGCCATTACAAAAGGTTCTCAGGTTCACAAGATTTGATTCATATGCAAGTTCAAGATCAACAATGGTACTCAAATTCTCTCACAACAAAGAATAGTTCCATATTCACGCACTATACTTCAACAATTTAAGCTCTAGAATCACAAACAACTTACACACTCAAAAAGATGAACACATGCATGACTTCACCAATAGATTTGCCCTTATTTTCCAGCCAACATTTGTTTAAGCTCACGCAAGATAAAAAGGTGTTTCATGGCTTGTAACAGGGCTGAGTGCGAAGGTATTTTCATTTATCTTAGTGGTTGTTATCCTCATGAAATATGGTATGAACAACTTCCCTTTCTTTTCTTTAGCATTTTCATTTATGCTCAAATTCACCTGATTATTCGATCTCATGGACTACCGGACAACCAATTTTCTTTTCCAACTTTCACTACTTCATTTCACAATTTTTTTCTTTCTTTTTATGTGTTTTTATTCTTTTAAATCTCTCCCTTTTTTCTGTACGGAGGGGTTCCATCTGTTTCAAGTTCATGGATCAAGGGGGCCCTTTTAACATTTCTTATTTTTCTTCTCTTTTAACCACATCCGCAACTTAGGCTTTTGGCCTAAGTTGGCTATTCAAAGACATTACACTTCGTGAGGATTAAGGATGAATAGGTAAAGAGAGATATCATTTGCTCAAGATTCTTCAAAGAAAAGGGATAAGTCTTAAAACGGTTCAAGCAAGGTTCACACAATCACAAGGTTGGCCACAAAAGAGGTATAAGGTCAAATTGTTACACTCTTTGATATTTTTGCCAAAGATCGTTTCAAGAGTTTTCATCACTTAGTAAACTGGACAATTAGGAATAATTCTAGGTATCATCACGTATTGTTCACGGTGAGCTCATCACACAATGCGTTGTCACAAATTTCAAACAAGACTCCACACTTTTGCTAATGTTCAATGTTCATCAAAAGAAACTCAATTCGATAATCGTCTAGTCACAATGAGATCTAAAAAGTTCACATATTGTCTATGAAACTTCATTTGGCCTCATAGTAGCCACACAATCATTTTTTGTTCGATTAAGAGTACTATTTAAGTCATCGATACTCAAATTAGCATAAGAATAACCATATTCAAACAAATCAAAAGGTGGAAAAAAAAGATCTTAGAAGGGTACAAAAACAATTTGCTATTAACACAAGGAGCCACAAACTCAAACATACACATGAAATTTTTTTTACAGTACATAACCGAAACAAAAGCAATAATCACAAGACATACGTATGGAAATACCTCACCCTACCACAAAAAAGCAATTTGTCATAAAATACAATACAAACACTAAAAATCAATAGAAATGACATAGAGTGAGGGAAATAAAGGTCCAATATAAACAATCGCTCCATCTGTCGGGGCGTAAGTGCCCGATGTAATTTAAACAACTAGAAGTTCAACTGGACCTAACCATGGTGGTGTCTTTCAAGGAAGTTTGGTGCACAGTCTCAAACACCACATCCTAAAGGTCATCTCGATCATCGTAAATAGTATCATCTCGCTCCCTAAGGTGCTCGTCATCGGTCTACACCTCTTATGCATTGGCTGCCTCAAATAAAGAGCTGAAGTCTGTAGACTTTAGATAGTATACATCCTTTCTCAAGATAACAACCTCGACTCTCAAATCCATCATCTCTGAAGTCACCCCTACCTAATCTCTCATGTCTCAACTCTTGCTTTGAGAGTTTCATTATATGCTCTTAAAGGTTTCAGTGTAGCTAGGTTATCACTCTGGATCAACCATAGTAATGAAACCTCCAACAGTAGCCCTCATATCCACAGAATGGGCTAAGTACCCCATTTTCAGGATCATAGCATGAGTAATCCTAGCGGGATGGGATATAGTAGAAACACTAAGAATCTAACATAAAGTGGAAGTACGTGAATTCCATCGGAGGATTCTCTCCTCCTGTCTACCTCCTCCTGAGTGTATTTGTGTGATATAAACCGGATGTCTATGAAGAAAATAGTAGTGAGATCGATATCTCTCACCTCTTCATGGCGAACTCCAGCACACTGACACAACTCTGATCAAGAGCGTAAATAGGCTACCTTTGCATGAAGTAGAATCGATTCATTTTTTGAATGCATGATGGAGATAATGATGAACCCGAACCAGTACCGTGAAACTACATTCAAACCCTTATCATTTATCTAGACTCCCAGGTCGATCAACCTTAGAGAGATATCAAAAAATAAGGATGGGGGGGGGGGAGCCAGACCTTAAGGTAATCTAGGGACTAATCAGTCACAAGACCCTCAAACTCGTGCTAGAATCAGGCGTCTCTTTCATGTATAACATTTATGTGGTTGCTCCTGCACCCCTTCTCTTCCTCGGACCATAACAGCTCGTCTGAAGGCACTAGCCTTCTTATTCCATGAGGAACTAGATCATCATAAATATAAAAGAACTCATCGACCAAATGGGGATCTATAGGCATCGAGCCCTGGTGAAGATGTTGTATCTTTGCCAATTTGAGTATCTTCCCTCTAGACCTCCGTGTATAGTAACTTCTTCTCAAGAATAGTACACAAAAAATCATCTTTTAATCTATTGAGTAGCCTAGAAGGAGGGACATGTACTGGGAGCACCAGGGGAACATTCGGTGCCAGAGCTAAAACTGTATCGGATTTAGGACGGTGGCCTCTTGAGTTTTTATGTGTCTGGGAGAGAACTTGTACGGATCACGACTTTCCTAGACTGCAGAGGCTGATCATAATTGGGCTTGGACAATGCATCTTAGAAGTCAAATGACTCTCCCTCACTGCCGGAGTTATGATCTAGACCCTTAGAAATGGGCTTCATTCCCTTCCCCCCTTAGGAGGTGCGGTCTTCCCATTTTGGCGGAAACTGCTGCCCCTTCATTTATTACTGTCATGCCCTTTTACGGGGCGACATATCTGGTTTTTTGTTCTACAAAATCTACAAAAACATCAAAAAGAGTTAGATCAATTTAAAGAAAAAATTTAGAAAAAAAATAATTGTAGAGAAACTTGCCGAACCACTTTAGAGAGCATGATCGGGCTAACCAAAATGAATGGATCAAAAGTTCCTAGATAAATTTGCATGTCGGCGATGGGAGGGGCCTTTCGGTGAATCACCCATAGAATTCGGTGAGCAAGGACTAGCCTGCCAAAGTTTATAGTGTATTTTAAGGGTTATGGATAAAGGGTGATCAAATAAGACTTCTGATGAGTCGTCGAGTGAACATGGGGAACTCGGGCTTCTCGATGAAAGTTACAAAACCTAAAAAAAATTTTGCTTGAAAATAAAGGATATATGAGGGACTTTGGCGAACCGCCGAGTTTTTCGGTGAGCTCAAACCAGCTCGTCAAACTTTTTAATGTGCCTGCATTCTACCCGAACTTCAAAAATCAACCTCGTAGCCCCCAAAAATAAATTAAAAAACAAACCATACACTAACCCAATAAAACTTAGACCCAAGAGACCCAATCCCTCAGATACTGAGACTTTTACCAGTTTGTCGAACATTGATAATTTGACAAATTACACCGTTAGGAATGACGCCAAACACTCCATCGTCGGGTGAAATATGACATTCAACATAATTATGGGTTACTCAGACTTCACCTATCTAGATCCAACAACATTAATGCACAAACCGACAATTTTGATCAATTTAAAAGCATTAAAATTTTTGAAATAAACAATATAGGCATTTTAGGAAATATATTCAAATTAATATAGAGAAATAAACACAAAAACAATGATTTAGAGAGGCCCAAAACAAATCATTCATACCAAACAGTTGCAAATGAGTGAACACCGCTAAATACTAGTTTAGGGTTCGGAAAAACAATCTGTAATTCAAAATATATACTTTGAAATGTTAGGCGACAAAGATTTACAACTCCGAACACATAATTGACGACTAAGAAATAGTAAAAACACAAAAATAGAGGAAAATATAGTGCATGTATGATTTTGGGAAGTTAAAAAGTAAAGGAATGTGAACGAGTTTAAATGTTTAAACCTTTGGCCTTAAAATTGTCTATTTCTTGCACTTTCGGTGATATTAATTTTTCTCACATAATCAATTTGTGACGCACCGAGTGGGTTCTTATCTTGTCAGGTTTTAAAGGACCTTCAGTTTACTTGGGGGTCCAACAGTGGACTAAGTCGTCATCACCGACCTATTTGGTAATACACTAACTAGTCCATGGGATCACCGAATTTGACAGACTCTAATCTTATAATTTCTTGAGTCCAATAGCGGTCCAGGTCGGGCTCGCTGACCTCTTTGTATATTCGCCAAATGGACATATTGCTTGCCAACCTGAACTTTTCAAACACATCTTACACTTCAATATGAAAATCAACACATGATTATTTCTAAGATAAAATAAAGAAAATAAAAAATTGGGTTACCTCCCAAGCAATGCCTTAGTTAACATCATGGCACGATGCAAGTCCTCATTCAAATATTATTCTTTGTGTTTCTCATAGTGTCACTAGGAAACCCCCTCTTATTGTTTCTTGTTTAAATGAGACGAGATCTGACCTATTTGGGTCTCCAACTGCTTCATAGAGACGTAATGAGCATTAACCATCTGGCAAAGGGTTGATACATCTTCTTTCATCTCTGTCAAAACTTTATCGGACCCCTCAACCATATTGAGAATAGGAGAAATCACAACCTTAGACCAGCCACCCTCAAAATATTTTGGCTTTTGACACAATTGGGAAAAATGTACTTGTCCTTTTCCCCATCCCATTACTTCAAAGTGGGTTTACGATCCCTCCACTCTCTATCGCGATCTCTCCATACATCATTCCTTCTCCAACCTTGGCTATCACCCTGCCTCTGATAGTTTGCGGAATAATAACCTCTTTGATTGGTTAGGAATTTCACCTTCTTGTTATCTAGCGCTTCAAACATGGCTTCTTCGTGGTTTGCACACCCGACACCCAAAACATTGACACTTCGAACACAAGCTCCCATAACATTTTTGGACAAAATGTCAAGTTGGGTCATGATCTTTGTCATGTTTTTGTCCCTCTCTTGGTCTTTCACATGTTTCTCCTTGGCGAATTTAAAAGTGATGGGGGAGACCGAATTCTTATGGGTGTACCATACCCGGTTAATTTTGGTCATACCATCCAAGAGTTGGGCTGCTATAACATAAGGTTGTTGCATCAAACCTCCCGGAGAAAGTTGGTCAGCTACTCCCTTGTTCATCGAATCAAGGCTTTGCCAAAAGTATTGCAGCAAAACATTGTTGGGCGAACCATGAGTATGACATTGTATCACAAACTTCTGGAATCTTAACCAAGTCTCATTAATTGGTTCACCCTCCAAACGCTTAAAGTTGTGGATGCAATCCCGAAGTGTCATCATCTTTTAACAAGGGAAAAGTCACACTTGAAATGCGGTGAAAAGTTCTTCCCATGAAGTGATAGAGTCTCTTAGAAATTCAACCAACCACTTGCACGATTATCCCATTAAAGAGAATGGAAAAGCCTCAACCGGACAGACTCTTGGGATATGCCTTGAAAGAGAATGGATGACAAACATCAACAAAGTTTGGAATTTTCTCATGGGGATCCTCATGAGAAAACCCACCAAAAAACTAGTTTAATTGCAACAGCAGCATAATAATTGTGATGTATAACAAAGTGTTCCCTTCAATTGGAGGCAAGAGAGTATCACCAAATCCGCCCATTAGATTTGGGTCATTAACATTCAGCTCATTGACATCATTGAGGTAGCTGATGTTATCTTTGTGGTCAACATGGCTATCATTGCTTTTCTTGACACTCATTTCCTTTGTTTCAAACATAAACACTCAAACCAAAACTAAAAGTAAGTAAATTCAAGTATGACTAACAATAAAAAATTCAAAGTCATGAAAAGAATCTAAAACAACAGCACTCCCCAGCAACGAAACAATTTTGATTTAACGTATCAAAGACACTTCACCCAATTCTAAGTGTCAACAATTGCTAGTCAGTATAAAACCCAACTAAATGAGTTGGGGTCGAATCCTACAGGGAGTTGTACGTGTTTGAGAATTAATTGGGAAGTATGAATATGGTCAAATCAGTCATAAGAGTAGACATTATCGAATGAAAACATTATCCGAATCAGGGGGTGACACGAATGTCAAATAAAGGAGGTTTTGGTTATAGTTATAAACTACTACAACAACAAACAATAACAAATACAATATTTAGATAGTTTCTTGGGAAGTGATTCAATTATAGGCTAATAAAGACAAATGGGTAATTGAAATTATTAGGAAATAGTTGTATATTAGTGAGTAAGCTAGGCCGTAGATGGAATAATGTTTTTCTCGAACAATATACCCCGAACAAAGTTGATTTCTATCAAACATCAACAACGAAGGAAAATAAGACCAGCTTACACCTTAGTCTATTAAATCTCTCGAGTTCAATATGGTGTGACTAAGTTTAGGATTCACTCTCGAGCTGAACCCATGTCAAACAAATACCCACTAAGCATCAATAAATAATCTTGGTTTTAAAATCTCTGTCTCGAGTAGGCCAAAAACACAATAGTAGAACTGTATATGCAACTACAATTCTTAAATTTAACCCACAATTACTGATTAAAATTACTTCTAAACAACATTTAAATTAACAATTAGAAATACCCATAAAGAAAATTGACCCATAATCACATAATGACACCCCAATAGTTGGAGTTTTAGCTAGACATTATAAAACGATAAAAATCATTACCAAATTGAGTTTCCATTAACCGGTAAGATTTATTTCGTTCTTACAATGTTCCAATTAGAAGAATCTCAAAGATCCACTTTCAATTTATCAAAAAAAAAAACCTTCGCTCTTCAAAACTTAGGAAAAACTAGAGAAAAACTTGTCCCGATGCTCAAAGTTTAATATCCGAAACAAAAATGGAAAATTCAATAATAATCTCGTCTAAAATAAATTCTCATAAATGTACTTATAGTCGCCAAAAGTATGTTGCGAAGGGATATTCAGCGCTGTAAGTAGGGCTCACCGATCCACTCAGCTTTCCACCCTTTGGTCTATATTCTCGCCCTTTTTTATTGGCCTTCAGCTTCCTCAAGGTCTGCAACTTTGGAAAATCCAACATTACATTGCGAAACAACTCAGGGATCCGCCGGATACTCCTTTTTGTGGTCACCTTTGTTTTCTTCTTCAAAGATTGGCACACTGGAACTTTAGGCAGTCAAATAGATATTCGAAGACTTGCCAAGTGAACAAGGCAATCACCAAGCTTTCTTTTCTTCACTCGTTCAGCTCGCTTCGTTCCTTTTTACAAATTAGTCTCCTTGCTTTCGTTCAGCTCGCTTCGTTCCTTTTTACAAATTAGTCTCCTTGCTTATCTCCTCAATCCATACACCTTGAAATCAAGGGTTTTACATAAGTTATTGGCATAAAATAAGAATTTGAGGGCACTAATTCATTGCAAATAAAACTCTAAATAAGTCCAAATTTCAGACTTATCAATGCCTTTGTTGGAGAACCTTTTTTTGAACTTTTGTCTCCCTTGACCCTCAAATTTACCTTTGGAAGAATTCCATTATCGGTCCTTGCTCTTTTTGCTTCACGATTTAGTTACAGAGCTTTTGTTCCTCAATTTGTTTGCATAAAACATGAGACGTGAATTATTCATACATGGGATGAGCATTGCCAAACGACTTTCATTGACTACCAAGTAAGATACCCCCATCGCACATTTGTTCATCTTGGCCCTCGAATTCACCGCTAAGGTTAGAGCATACTTGGATAATTGAGTGAATTTAATGGCATACTCTTTCACACTCAAACCCCCTTGCTGAAGATTTATGAACTCTTGCATTTTTTGTTTCCTCAATTCTAGGGGAAATAATCTATCAAGAATGCCAGACTTCAAAAATTCCCAATCTATAAGGCCACTTCTATGGGTCTTCTACCTTTCCATTGCTCATACCGTACGAGATACACATCCTTCAATATGTAGGCATCTAATTATGCCTTCTCTTGTGAAGACAATCCCATAGCATCAAGCATTTTGTAACCTTCATCATAAACCATTGTGAAGCCTCTTCCACCATGGATCCGTGGAATTTGGGAGGATTCATTCTAGAAAAATACCATATGCTTGAAGCATTTGTACTCACATTAGGGTTCCTGTGAGTCCTAGTATCCATATTGACTTGGGCCATCACGCCTTAAGTTAATATTTTGGAGAGCCAACGTTATTTCCACATTAGTCATAGCCCCCGCGTCAATAGGATCTTGAGGACCTTGGAGACTTTGGGGAGTAACTCCCTCATTCACATTCTAATATTCAATCCTTATTGTGTTCACCCTTCTGGTATTCGTATCCTAAATACAAAAGAGAAAGGTTAGGAAATTGATTTCATAAAGTTAAAACTGTAAGGCACGACTAAAGAGTAATGAACGAACTGAGATTTTCTAACATCTTATAACCTCTAAATCATAAATGTGGCGCGCTTCACACTCATGAACAAGACTCTACTTGACGTGGTTTATGAGAGATAATCCTAGAATGATACTAAACCTTTTGCTTTTATACTAAGTTTGTCGCGACCCAGGGGTGCCCCATAGATGTAACACAATATACTCGACTCTGAAGGGGTCTTATACAAGCCCTTAGCATATCATAAACATAAGTAATAGGAATGATGTAGAATAAAAACTTTTTACAATAGAACCCTTTTCATAAAAACAAAAAGGAAGTCAAGACATTGTCTCAATAAACCATCTAACAATCAAGTATGAATAAGGGTTACAACCCTTTACAACATGATCTCAAAATAAGAAGTAGAAGAAACTAGAAATGAACAACTTTAATCCTCGAATCATGAGGACTCACCAAAAGCGTGGAGAGAATCAATCCAACCTTTGCACAAAGGTAGAAGTACACCTTAATGATCGATACCTATACTTAAAGAATAATGTAGAAAATATGGGTTAGCACAAAGTTTCACTAAGTATGATAGTCATACATAAAAATTCCTAAACATGCTAAAAATGGTATTTAGTTGGAACCATTGATTTTATCATGTTTAAGAGTCATCATGCACATTTATGAAGAAACATAAGTCAAACCCTCTCATAAGAAACCTTAATCTATACTTGTGCAATGCATAGATGAGATCCCATAATCCTCTCTGTGTACTATTTTTAGTCCAGCGTAATCATATATATCATACTTTGTTGTCATGCATATCCAATACTCATAGACAAGGAAACATTCACATTCATAACTTGTAGCAAGTAAAGTCACTCTTAGAAACAATTCATATCGTCCATGCATAAATTCATATATCGTCATAGCATAAGGAAACCACACCATAACCCTTTTCAATGTCTACTTGTGCAATGCATAAGTAAAGTCACATACCCCCACTCACACTAACTAGATATCATTGAGAAGTCATTAGTATAGTTCATGTTCATGTTCATAATACATGTTCTTTTCACGTATGGAAATATCCTTCACCGATAGACCATGTAAGCTACATGGAATCCTGTTTCATGCCCCCACACCAAAAAGATGTGTCCTACTTGCCTAAGGTAGAAGTCATGTTTTATAGCTTATGTGGATCCACTATCTAAAGACCTATGTGGGAACATAGTTACGGATAAACAGATTGCAACTAGAAACCTTGATTCAATGATGTAAAAGGTTTCCATGTCATAAAATAACGATTTGGGAACCCAAAATGACTGGCGTAGAAGGAACCCATTTAACCTTAGAATCATTAATATGTGAGTAAACCTTTCACATTATATTCATAGTGTGTTAATTAGAATAGATTTTCAGTCAACACAAAAAATTATCATAATCATAGACATTTCATACATAGTCATTTTTAAGGGTATGGGGAGAATGATCTTTCAATAACTTTACTATAGTCATAGGATATTCACTTTCTAAGTGAATCATAAGATCATAGACTATTCTCATAAACATGTACAAACCCTCATAATTTTCCCTTCAAGGAACAGAAATAACATTCAACCCATACTTCTATCATTACTACATTAGAGATGGATAATCTCATGATTCAATAACCTCAGTCAATACATATATATTACATTAACATGATTCTATAATCAATCAGCCCACATCATAAAGTCACATTTAGTAATATAGGGAATTCATGGGTTCGTGGGGGGGCTTTCATCATATATCAACAATTAGTCATCAGTTCAATCATTATAGATCATAAATTAATCATTAAAATGTTTTGTAAGAGAACCTATGACTTAGATTGAAATTCTAGTTGTTGGGGAAAATAAAAGCTTTTTGAAATCAAATTTTAAAGAGATTGTATGGGCGAAAGCTACGCATAGAGGAAAAACACCATCCATTGATAATGAATCTTCAAAGAATTTGAAAAAGAAACGTTGATTTTTTCAAACCCTAGCTCCAATTCTACTCTTTTTCTTCTTCTTCATAGAGTTTTATAGAGAGAAATATTGTGAGGAACATGAAGCTCTTGGGTTTTCTTTTTGATTCTAAGTGACTTAAGAAATTTTAGTCCGAAAAGCTTATATACTAACTAGGAAAAGTGTACAGCATTGTAGAATTAATTTAGAAAGAATAACTAAATAAATCAAAGAACATTATTGGTTGAGAGGTATGAAGAGAGACATTGTGGAGTTCATTTCCAAATATTTGGTTTGTTAGCAAATAAAGGCAGCGCATAAGGTCCCAGTTGATTTACCGCACCCCTTGTCGATGCCAGAATGGAAACGGAAGAGAATAACTATGGACTTTGTTTCATGACATCCACACACTCAAAGAAATCATGACGCAATATAGGTGATTGTGGAGAGGCTGACCAATAGTGCTCACTTTTTTGGCAATCATAATGGATTACTCTTTTGAGCGTTTAGCCGAGTTGTACATAAATGAGATTGTAAGACTATATGGGATACATGTGTCTATTGTATTCGACTAGGACCCAAGGCTTACATCTAGATTTTTGGGCAGCTTGCAGGAAGCTTTTGGCACTAAATTGAAATTCAGCACTTCATTCCATCCTCAAACATATGGCTAGTCATAAAGAGTACTTATACAAATTTTGGGCGATATGCTTCGAGCTTGCATTATGGAGTTTGAGTGTAGTTGGGACTAAGGCTGGCAGTGGTACCGGTACCGGAAGAACCGGACCGGTAATTACCGGAATCGGTACTGTGCGGACCGGTAACATTACGGAACCGGTACCGGACCGGTTCGGGAAACCAGTAAAAATAGTACTGTTCCGTCCCGGTCCAGAAGAGAACCGGTAATTAAAAAAAATTAATTTAATTGAATATAATTTTTATTATAATAATTAAGAAATTAAAAATTTAAATTTCAAACATTAAAGTTATAAAATTTAAATTTCAAACTCTTAAATTTTGAAAATTTTAAATTCAAACTTTAAAGTTTCAATTTAATATTTCAAAATTTAACAGTTTCAAATTTAAATTTTCAAACTTTAAATTCAAACTTTTAAAGTTTGAAAATTTTAAATTCAAATTTTAATATTGTAAAATTTAAATTTCAAACTCTTAAAGTTTGAAATTTTTGAATTTAAACTTTAAAGTTATAAAATTAAAAATTGACTATATGAAAAATTAAATTTAATACAACAATATTAAAAAGCAAATTAAGGCGAATAACCTATATTTTTATTAATATTTATTTGATATTACAATTACATTTACAAAAATAATAGTTTGAATTAAATCTCGAATTATCATACTTTTACTAATAGTTGGTGCCACCATATAAATCCTGCGTAAATCATTCAACATTTCTTTAGTAACATGTTCGGGAATAGGTTGAATAGAAAGATCTTCCATTGCTCCAATACCGTCGTCACTATAATCCTGCATTACTTCATCAACGTCATCTTGAAATTTGGTCGGTAGTGGTTCACCACCCAAATTTCTTCTCTCGGTATTAATCCAATGTCGAAATAATACCGATATATCCTAGCTGTCGGCTGCTAGTGAATGCCTATGTTCTCCAAGTTGAAACCTTGCTGCACTAAAGACGCCTTCCGAAGCTACCAACGACGCTTGCATTGCTAATATATCTTAAACCATCGGTACTAGTTTTGGAAATCCTTTGGCGCGATCTCTCCACCATTTGAGAATATCTTCAGTAGGTTCTGTATTTTGATTAATATAGGCATCAAAATCATTTTTTATTATCGTGAGAAAGTTCAAGATAATCCTCTATATAATTATCAATATTATTTTCATCAAATCTAACCCTAGAGCTTTCAGGTCCATTTTCACTTGATAAATTTATATTAGAATTATATAAATCATACAATATTCTAGCTTCAATTTTTATGTTGTCTTTAACTTGTTGACAGCTAGGAATTTCTTCTAATACATCATTAATATCTAAGTTAAAATATATTTTTTCAACCATTCTTGATGAGTCGAAATCTTTATACTAAGGGTGTAACAAACATGCAGTTAAATAAATTTGACGAATAGGAATATAATATTTTTTAAATTTTATAATCATTTTTTCAATGGTTTGTTGAAATCTTGGTTTATTTTTAAATTTATATAATTTTGAAGAAATCATACAAATATCAGGCAAAACAATACAAATTGATGCACTATAAAGTACAGAAATTCTTTTTGTAGTTAAGTAAAAAACATTTAGGAAATCTATAAGTTCATTTATATCACGCCAATCATTATCATCTAGTCTATATGTCATATAAGAATTATGAGCATTCCAAACCATTTGTAAGGGTATTCGATATTCATAAGTAGGCGTATCAGTATAATTATCAATATCATTATCATTATCATTATCACTAGGCAAATCCTCATCAAAATTACCAAAGCGACGTTGTAAATGTTCATGATAAGGATCTAATCCTGAATTACTATCAATACTAAAACTGTATCATCAACATGTGTATAATCAATCATCCCTATTTATTCTTAATATAGTAGATTTTTTAGTTTTTGATTTAGAAGAACTGCCGGGTTTTGCATTATCAGAGGATGTAAAGTTACAAATATTTTTTACACGCTCTAATGCACTTTTTTCCCCTTTCCTTTTTGAAGAATATTTTTGCCGAAATCCATATTAAAAAATTAAACATGAGATTAAATATAATACAAAAAATGTTATGCAATTATGCAAATAATAAATCACAAAATAAATAAATAATTATTTAAATATAAATGAAACGTAAAATAAAAGTTAGAACGAATGTACCGAACGTCTACTTAAAAAAGTAGACGTTTATGACCACCGAAAGTCGAACGTGGAAAGTTGAAAATTGAATTTTGAAGCTCCAAATCTAAATTCCAAAGACCAAGTAAGGCAACACCGGAATTTAAGATATTATATATTATAGAATTAGAGATTAGAGATAGAGAGTAGAGAGTTTAGAGAGTAGAACATGAATAGATGATTTTGTGATTTAAAAGAATGAAATTTAGGGGTATTTATTGATAAGTAAAAAAATGGGTTGAAGTGTAATTTTTAAAACATTAGGGTATTAAAAAAGTTAGGGGTGGGGTAGGGCTCCTATTGGATGAAATTCTACTCAAATAGCCGTTGGGGGGGGGGGCTCTAGACGTTACCCAACGGCTAGTAACAGATATATTTTTTTTTTAAAAAAAATTTTAACCGGACCGGTAATTACCAAAACTAGTAAATTTCGGTATTTACCGATTTCCGTCCCGGTACCTGTACTGGAACCAGAAATTAACGATCCTTAACGGTACTAACCGCTAATGAACCGGTAACGAACCGGACCGGAATCTGGTAAGTACCGGTTACGCTGCCAGGTATAGTTGGGACAAACACATGCCTTTAGTAGTAAAATGTCAGATCCCTCTTTGTTGGAGTGAAGTTATTGAAAGAAAGCTTATTAGTCCTGAAATTGTGCAACAAATAGAGGAAAAGGTAAAACTTATCAAAGATCGTCTAAAGATTTCTTAGGATAGAAATAAGTCTTATACTGATCTTAAAAGATGTGACATTGAATAAAGTTGTATATAATGTATTCTTAAAGGTGTCTCTATGGAAAAAGATTATGTAATTTCGCCAAAAAGGAAAACTTAGTCCCCAATTTAGTGGACCTTATGAGATACTTGAAAGGGTTAGGCCAGTTGCATATAAAATGGATTTGCCACCCGAGTTAGAAAAGATCCACAATGTCTTCCATTTTTCTATGCTCAAAAGATATTATTTTGATCCATTTTGTCTTCTTCCAGTTGAATCTACTGAAATTAATCCTTACTGGATGTATAATGAAACACCTATCCTAATTCAAGCTCAGGAAGCAAAGCAGGTTAGAAACAAGAGAATCCCCGAAAACAAATTCTGATGGCCTAGACTAGATTTTGGAGGTCCATCAAATAAAGGAAGGTTTGATAATTATAAGGTTGGTAGTGATAACAATACACCTCAACAAAAGAAAACTAGACCAGTTTTTTCTAAAACTTCAACTCAAATTTATGCCCAAGGCAAGACTCCTGTTCCCACTTGTCATTATGGTACATGTGGGAGAGCCTATGGTGTAGGTTTTAATTGTGGGAGCTTGGATCATAAAGTGAAGGGAGGTCCTAATCCTAATAATGCTCCTTCTTTGTAAACTGAAGACTCAGTTCATAAGTCTTCTATTAATCCTCCTCAAACTAGTAGAGGTGCAAGACCTAAAAACACCCAAGTAGTAGGTGAAAGTGGAGTTAATCAAGCGAGTGTACAAAGGAACATTGCACGCACTTATGTTATGAGGTAGAGGGATTATAAAAATGAAAAATACTTGGTTGTCGGTGAATTTCACTTATTTGGATTATGTGTGTTTACATTGTTTGATCCTGGTTCTACACATTCCTATATTTGTTCATCACTTGTTCTTCCTCAAATAAGACATCTCTGAGGCTTAATAACGATTTGTTATTTTAAAGTCCCTTTGGCTATCAAGTGGTGTGTAATTGAGTTTACCAAGATTGTCCTTTCATAATTCATAACCTAGTCTTCCCTACTGATTTGATCGAAATGGCCTTCAAGGATTTTGATGTTATTATGGGGATGTATTGACTTTATAAATATCATGTAGTGGTATATTGTAGGTCTAAGCATGTGATTTTAAAAGATCCCACAATTTAACACTTCATTGTACAAAGTGAAATATCATTGACATATTGTATTATTTTTGTGGCCTTGGCAAGAAAGAGTATATGACAAGGTTGTGGGGCATACCTTGCTCACATTGTTGATAGACATTTGAAGAGTCGTTGTATAAAGTACATACATGTTGTATGTGATTTTCCAGAAATTCATTTCTACTAGCTTCTTGTTTATCAATTTATTCCCACGTAAAAGCAGCAGACACTAACTTTTAAAAGTTCTCATGCTTCGAGATCGCCACATTCTTCCTAATGGAATCATTTAAACCATATTTAAATTTCCTCTACTTGTCTTTTTCCTCTTTAATAATACCTCCAGCATAACGAGAGAGACTTAGAAACTTCTATTCGTTCTCACCAACAAACATGCCTTGTTGCCTTGGATTCAAAAATTCCTTTTTCTTCGCATCACAATAAGCAGGTGGGACATACTTCATATTAAATTCCTTAAGAAAATTATCACATGTTAGAACAAGAGGTTTTACCTTTGCATTCTGAACACTTACCCACCAATCATAAGAATCTTTTTGTGTAGTGAAATAGAATACTTAAATTTGGCAACATCTCAACACTCTAACTGCCGAAACACCCTCTCCATGCGCTCCAACAAATGTGGGATCAGCGGTGCCTTAAAACTCAACTCTACCAATTTTCTTCAATTAAAATCGTTGGGTCAGGCATCGATTTTGCCATATGGTGGGAGAATTCAACCATTTGTTGAAAAGGAGGATTCATGGTTTGAGTACGAGGAATCATGTGAACATGTGAACCATCTCTTACACCCTGATGGTTTCCCAGTTCAGACCTACTAATGTGGGGAACATAATGATTCGAGATATGTTCTCCAACCCCTTCAAGTGCATGAGGTTGAGAAATAGAGGTACCCCAACCTTCAGGAGTAGCTTCCATAGGTCGGTGATAAGAAGAGGTCATAAATTAATTAGTTCAAAAGAACAAATCACATTACATTAGCGATATTTACTTGATGCATATGCACTCTACAAGCGATAAAGTATTATAAACCATGTAAGTAAAAAAAATAATCTAAACAAAACCTTTTCTGAAAGCAAAAAA
This sequence comes from Solanum habrochaites, assembly GCA_027704765.1. Lineage (NCBI taxonomy): Eukaryota > Viridiplantae > Streptophyta > Magnoliopsida > Solanales > Solanaceae > Solanum > Solanum habrochaites. The sequence goes on along the minus strand of JAKWJA010002494.1, from coordinate 13,095,075 downwards.
GTATACTAGTAATTCACAGAAAAAGTCCTAGAACCACTTGTCTCTAATACCAACACTTGTAGCGACCCTTTTGGAAGGATACTACCCTTTAATAAAGAGACCTAATTTAATACTTGTGACAATCAGAAGTGATTAACAAGGGAATATTGATTATAATATAGTAGAGGAATTAGTTTCATAACAAATAATTTGGTTGAGGATGTACGTCTTGCACATTTAAACATTTTCAGATGTCAAAATTTATATGGCGCGAAATTTTAACTTATGACCAAAAAACCCTCCCAAAGTTATTAAAGAAAATAACCGATGAGCTTTTCAAACATATATTATCCACACACTTAAGGATGAAATAACAAGAATATTACCAACTTCTGAGTATCGAAATTAGCCGATTTATGCTTCACACAAACATTCAAAAAAAAAGTAAATTTAGAATATTACAAGGCTTCGGTCTACATACCCCAAAAATATCAAAACATATAGTCATACTTATATTACAACACATGGTGACATGATCAAATCATCCCACAATATTTCATGTAAATATACAACATATGGATCATGTAAAAGTCCCAATGTTTATACAAAATATAGATGCATATATGCAACTGTGATCTTCTTTAAGACTCTCAAAATCATCATCTCCAATGGCCAGCTTCACGCATCCCATGGAACATTCCCTATGATAGAAATAATTATCGCTAAGAATATAACTTAGTGGTGTTAAAACTATTGCATCAGAGCCCTTAGATTCTTCAAGAGACTGTTCTCAAGTAATGGGCCGCACAATTGAAACTTAATACATAAATGATTTAAACATTATAATAAGAGTATCAAGTTCGATATTTAAAGACCCAAAAATCAAGAAAACTCATAGAACAATTTTCCAAGAGATAAAATAATAAGGCTTGCCCAATATACACATCATGTCGTCACACCAAGCACAAGCAGGTATCAAGAAGGGCTGACATCCTGTATCAAGAATGGTCTAAGACAAGTAATCAAGAGAACCAAGAACCATATTAAAAATGGTTTTCCAGTTCGTACTTAAAATGGACAATTTCCATTCATAAGACGGACTAAAAATCTAGAGGCAAGATGGAAAATGATCTGAATGAAGAGGCATTCCAGTAACGACAAAGTCATAACCAAAAGAAGGGCTAGGTCCCAACAAGAGTGATAGGTGATCAAACAATTTGTACAAGTGTACAAGTTACACAAGAGTCTTTAATGTCATAAAGGACACCAACACGACAATGCAAAGTTACAAGAGGTATCCAAGGTACAAAGATAAATTTTCAAATATACCAGCAGGTACAAAGAGTACAAATAAAAGTTTATACACAGACCTTAGTGATGTAGCATAGAAAGAGTTCAAAATAACTTCGCGAGTTCAAACTGTAGACCAACCAATGTATGAAGGTTCTCAACTTGTTCACTAGTACATAACACCTTAAAACATAAAATAAATAACTTCTTTAGTTTCTAGTGTCTCAATAATGTTGAAGTAAAAGAGGGATATCATCAAAAGTAAGTTTAGCCTATTCAAATACGACTATGCTCCTAAAATAATATTTCTGGCAAGTCTAGTACCTCATGTCGCAACTTAGATTTGAAAAGGAAAATGTAAAAATAGACTTTGTAACATTTATGAGGGATATAAGTACATCTCTTAAGGTTGCAACCAAACAAGAATAACAACAAAATATAATTTGTAGAAAAAGATATATTCAAAACACCAACAGTTGTTCATACAAGATTCCTATGTTGTGGCCCATATTTCAAATCCATAATAGCTAACATAGAGTTTTACATAAGAATAAGAGTTGTAGAAATACAAATTATATTTCCAAAGAATATATATTCACTGTAATAGAACTTCTAAAAGACAAGAAATGCATAAAATACCAAACACTACCCAACTCAGAAACATATTTTACCACTTACCAAAGAAAAGTGGGTGTCTTGAATTCCAGCCTAAAGGACAAAGTTTTCCTCTTGTGATTTTGAAGATACGTTTAGATTTGTTTCTAAGAATCTAATACTTTAGGGAAATCAATTTACTAAAGGATTTGTAATAATATATAGTCAAAAAATTAATGCTTATCAGTTTTACAGTTGTCCTTCAAAGGTGTAGCCCAAATATAAGTTGGCTGCCCAAAACGCATACATATGTACATATATGTATATACATGATATAAACACTTCAAATTTATATGTACTACCCCCATACATTACCTTAATTTACGATCACAATTATGTTAAGCAAGGTAGCAAATATAAAAAAATTTCATGTTCCAAAAATGAGAATGAAACATATTCTAAATTTATGCAACGGTGTATTGATATGCAAATGTTGTTTTAGAATTTTATGGGTGTTACATGTTGACTCTACAAAAATTGAATGTTAGCACTGAAAAGATACGTCCCAACAACGTATGTGTTAGAGCTTTGGATGGGTCAAAAATAGATTCATTTGTGAGATAGAGCTACTACTATAAATAGGGCCTCTCATTTTCATTGTGAATTTTCAAGTACTGCATATCAATGCATCCTATAATCTATTATTGGTGAGACAATGGGTGAATAGGGTTGGGGTAGTCCCCTCTACGTTGGATCAAATGATAAGTGTGAATATGACCGACAATAAGTGATTGTTAATGGTAAGGGGGATCTTTATTCTACAAAGACTCTTCCCTTCCTTTTGTCAATGAGAATAATTAGAATGAGGCACTACTGATAGAGATTTTCAATTCAGTGGTCTTGATGTCTAGCTGAACAATTGGGACGCCACTTCTCTCTTATCAAGAAGAAGTCTTGGTAGTTTGTCTTGTTTTCCTTTCCGTTATCCGATTATTCAAGGGTTGTAATTTAGATTGTGTTTTGTTGGTTTATTTCAAACATTCTATCTTTCTTTTCAGTAGAATGTAATTAAGTTTTATTTCCAGTCTAATACACTCATTTGTTTTCTTCTATAGAGTTCTTTCTATGTCAATACTAGTGATATGATATACATGAAGGATTTTTCATCAAATTTTAAAATCCTATATAATGATCAACCTAATCTTGAAATAATAAGTCAAGAAGTCAAATATGATAAGGATGGAGAATTTGAAGAAGTAAGAAGGGATTTAGAACATTTTGATGATAAATCAAACCCAAACATGAGTGAAATCAAGACCATAAATTAGGAGATTATGAAAATATCAAAGAGACTAAGATAGGTTTACATGCTCGACAACAAAAGGAAGATATAATCCAGACTTAGTTTGATTACAAGGACGTTTTTGCATCATGTTATGATGACATTCCCAGATTAAGCACTGACATGGTGGTTCACAAACTTCCAACTGACCCTACGTTTTCTCCAGTTAAGTAAAATTTCAGAAAGTATAAAACGTACATGAGTATAATAATTAAGGAGGAAATCACAAAACAACTTGAAACCAAAGTCATTCGAGTCGCTCAATATCCTTCATGGTTGAATAACATCATACTTATCCCTATGAAATATGGTAAAATTTGAGTATGTGTTGATCAGGATTTGAGAAAAGCAAGTCCAAAACATGACTTTCGTTTTTCAAAAATCTGTATTTTGTTGGACAATTGTGCTAAACATGATATTTATTCGTTTGTGGATTACTATGTGGGTTACCATCAATGTTTTATGTCTGATGAAGTTGCAGACAAAACATCTTTTATCACACCACGGGGTACCTATTGTTATCGAGTCATGCCATTTGGATTAAAAAATGCGAGGGCAACTTGTATGAGGGCAATGAAAACCATGTTTCATGATATGATGTATAAAGAAATTGAAGTTTACATGGATGATAAGATCATTAAATCAAAAGGGCAGTCAAATCATGTGCAAGACTTAAGAAGATTCTTCGAAAGGCTCTGCAGGTGTAATCTCAAGCTTAATCCTGAAAAACATGTATTTAGATTATTGTCAGGAAGGCTTTTATGATTTATTGTTAGTTGAGGAGGTATTGAGTTTGATCATGGTCTTCACTACTTCTGGAAAATGTTAAAATATCATCTATAAAAATAACCACAAACTTATCAATATAAGGCTTGAATACTCAATTCTTTGAATTCATCAATACCAGAGATCATTTGTCAATTCGACTGTCATCACCGAAAATTCATAATGACCATAGCGAATTATAAAAGTAGTTTTAGGAGTATCTTACTCGCTAACACGCAATTGGTGATATCTAGACCTTAACTCAATCTTCGAGAATTCATAAGCTCCATTCGGTTTGTCAAACAAATCATCAATTGTTAGTACTGCATATTTATTCTTGATCGTTATTCTGTTCAATTGTCTATGGTCTATACAAAGCATAGGAGTTTCATTTGTCTTCTTTACAAATAAAACAGGGGTTTCCCAAGGAGAAACACTAGGTCAGTTAAAACCTTTCTCAAGTAGTTATTTCAATTGATCTTTAAATTATCTTAACTCATTGGATTTATTCTAAAATGGGTGATAAAAATAGGGGTAGATTCGTCTATTTCAATACTTCGATAAAGGAAATAAAAGACATCTTATACCCTCGAGTAAAATGAGGACATGCTTCAACTTCAATTTAATGATGCTACGATCCATGTGTTTCTTCCAAAATGATCCTCACCTACCAACCAATATATAGATAGATAAAAGCATTGAATTAGTACAAACACATGTACTAAGTATGTCATAATGCATAAAATCATGAAAATGGAAATTTATTAGAAATATGCATTTTTTGTATTTAAATATCATGTTATAATCATAAGAATAACATTTAACACCTTAGAAACACGTAAGATAACATTTACACAATTTAACACATTTTTAAGGTCACTTTACAGTTAACCCATTTCATTATTACAGTGAAGTTCCTTCACTGAACAGTGAAGTGACTTACCTTCAATTTAGATACTTCCTCGCATGTAGTTACCTCACTAATAGGTATCCTAAGACTCACTTAAGTAAGACAAATATAGACCGCCCATACAACCTCTCTAGGCACACCTAAATTATCCTTTTACCAATGGTGATTCTAAGTCTTACTTGAGTGAGTTGGGAAGTGATCACTCATACAATCGCTTACATACACACACTTAAGAGATCCTATAGACTACCTAAGATAGAATACTTCTCACTTAATACAACATCATATAGATAATATTACATTCTCCTTCCAAAGGCTATCAAAAGACTTACTTAAGTAAATCAAGAAGATAACGTCCATGATAGACCTCTCAAGACTACCTAAATAATCCTTAAGACTACCTATGGCTTATATCATGTCCACATAATCACTATCTTCCCTATCTAGAGTCATTCTTAAGACTTATCTAGGTAAGATACGAAGTGACCATTCCCATGGCCCCTTTACACCTAAGTAGACATTACTTAACTACTCTAGATAGGTACTTATTCATTTAACATGCTTCTTTAACTTAATTCATTATATTCATTAGTTCATTTAAGACTCATTCATAACATAAAGACATTCAAGTAGTGGTCTTGGACAAGACCTAGGGACTCTAACTAACATCTTTAAAATCTATTGTATAATGTCTAGATAGAGTCCCATACCACCACCAAAAATTCATAGAACTTCTCTAATGCTAGTAAGTATCCCATATGATGAGAATAGACAATAACTTACATAGACCATGATAGCTAAACATGGAATATGGAGTTCTAACCTTCTTCGATGAGGGTGTTCTACTTGCAAATGGTAGAACTTGGACACATCCCATGTAGGCACATGATAAAGGAATATGAAGGGTGTGCTTTGTACTCTTGTCTCATCCTTTAACTAGAGATACTTCCCTTACCATATTCACTCGGTGCTAGCCTTTGTTCTGATAGAGTAATTTACATTCAAGGTTCATATAGAGGGGTTTCATATCAAGTTCATAACACAATCACATATACCCTACCAAAGCGGTCACCTAAGGCTACCTAACAATGGCGAAAAGAAGATTATAATGACTTACCTAAGGAATTATATGATGTCGTTCCAGACAACGAAACTTAATTCTATCATTTCTTTACTTGAAGAATACCATTACGACTTTCAACTTCAACATTCATAACATAACCTTTTCCACATATATGACCTTCTTAACATTATTTAAGGTCTCACATATAATTCATTCATACATGACAAGAGTGCACTAAGCCTACCTAGTAAACACATCTCATATTCACATATCATTCATACATGTATGAAGTAAGGGATACAAATCTACCAAAGCAAGACACAACATTCTTTACTTTATAACATATTAGTTATCATTCTAGAAGCACATAGAAATAACCATTATAATTTTTAAGGCCTTGTCAAATTCACATAGACTCATATAGTCAAGTAGGAATAACCAAGCATCAACCCTAATACTATACGCATAAAGATATATTCATAGTCTAACATGATCACTTAATTAGCATCATTAGAAGAACACTTATACTTTCACATTATTTATCATGTATATAGATATTATCCAACTTCACATAATCAACTACACAACTCATTATAATACTTCAAGTAGTGCCGACAAGGCCAAGATCATCATATTACATAAAGTAACGCTAACAAGGCAACATCAATTCACGTAGCACCACCACCATAAGTGGACCATATCAAACATCACTGTAATATAAAAACTATACATAATATAAAGAGAGTTATGGCAGCATACCACCCGTTCAATCTCACCACTTCAATCGAAAGCCAAATCATCCAATTCAATACCATAAGTCCCTTACCCATGGCCATGAACATCATTTCAATACATAAATTATAATATTCAATGAGTCTAAGTCAATTCAATATATATTTATCAATCTAAGACCAATTAGACATCAATTGAATACAATTCTTATATCATTCAATAGTCCATAGAAAATTACACTAGAATTGATAAGCATTACGTCAATATCATTTCAATACGCTTAATATTCAATAGATGTAGAATATACAATACTCAATTGATAAAATTTTAACAGCCTATAAACCAATCAATCATAATCTATACATGAATCAAAATATCATAACAATCTACACTTGAATTCATTAATAACCCATATTTTAGTCATAATGAGAGATTTGAGAAGGTCAAGGGTTCATGGAGAATTTAATTTGGAAAACATCAATTATACATCAATAATATCATATCTTGACGTTTGATACATTTCATGCAACAACCCAACACTTAGAGTAGAAATTGGGCATTTTCATCTTTTTTAAATATTTGAAATTGACTCTAAGGTGATAAAAACCTTAGATGAAGATATAAAATACTTAATTAAAATAATCCAATGATAATTGAAGAATATACTCTATTGAAGATCAATCTTCAAGCTTTATCTTCACCTTAATCTCTCATGGAGGTTTTTGAAGAAACTTTGGGAGGGAATGGGTTTTGATTTAGGTGCTAGGGTTTAAATGAGATTTTTAGGACTTATATACTCTTAAAATACCCTTAAACACCCAAAATAACCATCCTCCTATTTTATAAGACTTGGGATGAATTTCCCAAAACCCCCAAGCCTTAAAAGAAAGGCTAGCAGTTTATACAGCAACATCGACGCCAGCATCGATGGTCCGTGAGTGAGACCACGCCCCGTCGATGGGGTCTCGTTGGTTACTCCTTCATCTCCATAACCTTCAGTCCATATGGATCCATCAACGCCACCCATTGATGCGTCGTCGCCTGGTCGACTGGACATCGTTTGGGGCAGTCGATTGCCTCTGCCTGGCAGTGTAAGGCTCCAAGTTGGGGTTCTCCTTCTAGGGACTCTTGTGGGTCCTACGTGGAGTCGCACCTGGACGTTTCCAACCCAAATATGTTCATATATTAGTTAAGGACCTACCACATCAATTTTATCCAAAACGCACACGTAAAATTCCATGAAACATGCATATACACACAAGGTCGTTTAAAGGCAAACCTTTAGAACGTCATGGACGTTCTTTGACGTTTGACCTCCAAAATTCATTAAACTTGACACACTGTCTATTAAAATTATAATGAATCATATAATGACCTCATTAAATCATGAAACACACAATTAGGCACATAACCACATATGAGGCACATAGGTGACTTAGTCGTCTAACGCCTTGGTCGTCCCTTGACGTTTCACGTTCAAATCACCTAAACCTCTAGACACTGCCTCAATACTACATTTTAGACCATTGTAGGACCTTAGAACACAATTATAACCATGTTAGGCTCTATCTTCACCTAAGTCATTTTTGGAGGTGTTATATTTTCCCCCACTTGGACAACATTCGTCGTCGAGTGACACTTGCCACTCTCCGAACACTTCCAAGAGTAGAGACTCAACCTATCAGCTCATGACTATACCACATAACACATTATAAAACATACAATCAAGGAGAAACATTAATTTCACATATTCAAGAGAATCACAACACAACAAAACACTAGAATAAATTCCACAACTCATTATGCCATAAAACTCACATCCTTCATTTCAAATAACAAAAACTCATTTATATTAAATATCATGCTCATATATATCAGTTCTAACCATAATACAAACATTTTCAACCAAAGAATGAATTAGTCAATTTTTACAAAATCTTACAGTGAACAGAAATCCCTGGCAGCTTTACAATCTAATGACGCAACACTTAAGAAATTCCTTTTAAATGCTCAACAAATCAATATCATATAATCATTTATACATGCTCACTATTCATCTTCATGAAACAATTGGCAATCTAAAATAGATGCACATGAACCATAAGGAAGATACCATGTATGAAAACTCATTTTCTCATTCAACAAAACTTCAACCCAAACATGTATATCATAGGGAGAATGTTTGGAACTCACTTTTTCAAAAACGACTCCTAAATAATGAAGTTACTAAGAACTCTTTGTTTTAGGCTTTAATAAACACATAAACAAAGGTTAGGGGTATCTCACTCCAAACAACCATACTCTTCATCATACTCCCCCACTTAGGAGAAACCCATTCTAAGGTCAACATAGCATCTACTACAAGGAACTCCCTCAAGTCACATCAAACCATACTAATAATTTCTCACCCAAGGCCTATCTCATAAAAACTATAGGCTCTCAAATGTTTAATTATCTAACCACTACATCCCCCTTTTAGGAGAAACCCACCTTTTCTCTTGTAAATCTCATCACCTTCATTTCTATGGTTGGGTGTTAAACAACTTCAAACCATCTCAACAACCACTCCTTCACATTTCTAACAATATACCTTACCATTCTATTCCAACTACACTACCCTTCAAAAGGTAAATTAAACCAACCTAAGGTCAAAAACACCATCTATCACACCTCATCTAACAAGTCACATCTCATCTTTTCTCTCGCTCAACCCAATCTTCATAAAGTAACCCTCAAGGGACTAACACATAAGGGAAACAAGGGAAAAACTCAATATACAAAGCTCTTAGGCATTATTATATGAATGAAAAAGTGAAATTTTTCCTAGAACCCAATAGCCTCCTATTCATAATGTGGCGCGCTTCACATTACGAACAAGACTATACTAGATGTGGTTCATAAGACAACAAAGATACTTCCAAACCTTATGCTCTGATACCAAGCTTTTCACTACCCGAGACCACACCATAGAAGATATTGAATTCTCGAAATGCAAATGACGTACTTGACCTCTCAGAGATCTTGCACAAGCCCTTTTCGTATCGTTCATCACATATACATAATGAAAAGTAGGGCGGAATTAAAAATTTTCACAAAATATTATAATATCTTTAATAACATGTTTCATTAGAAATTATAGGAAATGCTAAGTGTCAATCTCATCGAAGCTTAGACATGAGAATACTTGGGACACGACCCATACTAAAAAATAAACAACTATATATTCTATTACGATACATTAATAAATGAAATAAAAGACATATTACGCCCTCGAGTCAAATGAGGACATACTTCAACTTCACTTAAATTATGCTACGATCCAAGTAATTCTCCTCACCTACCAACCACTATAGAGATAGATAAAAGCATGGAATTAGTACAAGCACATGTACTAAGTATGGCGTAATGCATAAAATCATGAAAAAGAACAGTTACTAGATATATGCATATTTTTTTACTGAAATATCATATCATAATAATAAGAATAACATTTAACACCTTAGAAAGACGTAAGAGTTGGGGTGAATTTCCCAAAAAAATCCAAGCCATAACAGAAAAGCTGGCAGTTTACACAGCACCATTGACGCCCAACATCAACGGTCCGTGGGTGAGACCACACCCCGTGATGGGGTCTTGTTGGTTGATAGTGCAGCTCCTCAACCTGCAGGCCACATGGATCCATTGGCGCCACCCATCGATGGGCCTTCTCCTTGTCGACTAGTTGTCGTTTGTGACAGTCGATTGCCACTGCCTGGCAATGTTGAGCTCCAAGTTGGGGTCCTCCTTCTAGGGCCCCTTGTGGGTCTTACGTGGAGTCGTACCCGGACGTCTCCAACCCAAATATGTTTGTATTCTAGTTTAGTACCTACCACATCAATTTCATCCAAAAATCACTTGTAAAACTCAACAAAATATGCATAGACAGACACGGTCGTTTCAAGGCAAACCATTCGAACGTCATGGATATTGTTGGACATTTGACCTCCAAACTTTATGAAACTTGACACACTGCCTGTAAACACCATAAAAACTCATATAATGACCTCATTAATTTATGAAATAAACAACTAGGCACATAACCACATATGAGACACATAAGTGACTTAGTCGTCGAACGCCTTGGTCGTCCCTTGACGTTTCACTTCCAAATCACCTAAAACTCTATAAACTACCTTAATACTTAATTTTAGACCATTTTAGTACCTTATACCATCATTAAAACCATTTTAGTATCTAGCTTCACCTAAGTCATTTTTTGAGGTGTTATACTCTTGTTCATGTGATAGAGTTTAACTCTATAAAAGTTTTATATAACTCGTGCTTAGGCACCTTTTTTCAAATCAAACCCCCTAAAGAGATACTCGAGGGTGTCCTCTTAGGGGAAATGTTTATCCTAAATTTAAAGAATCTCCCAATGCACCACAAGTGTAACCCCCTCACAGAAATTTCACCAATGCCGAATTAAGGAATGTTATCTAGATAATGACTAAGGTTGTGGAAAACCAGGTTTGTCAACAATGAGTGGGTCATCACGATGTGGCTGATACATCAAAAATTCGTGAGTTTTTATATGATTAACCCCCTAAAGCTGACAACGTCAAAAGTCACTAAGGGATCTAGAGAACTTTGTGGAAGAACTTCAGAACGTGTTTGAGGTTAAGAGTGTTGCTGAAGAAAAGAGTAAGGAGTTATCCTCATAACAACTCGAAGGTGTTGTGAGGATGTGGTATAATCAATGAAAGAACAACAGGGCAGAGGGTGCACCATCTTTGAGTTAGGTTGTGTTTGAAGATTCTTTGTTAGGGCGATTCATTCCGCAAGAGCTAAGGGAAGCAAAAGTAAGAGATTTTATTAATATGAAGCATGAGTTTATGAGTGTTCCAGAGTAAAGCCTCATTTTCACTCAGCTATCACACTATGCTCTGGAGATTGGGGCTTATATGAGGAGTAAAATGAGTTTGTTTGTTTTTGGGTTAGCCCGGTTGAAGAATAAGATAGGTAAGGCGTCTATGTTAATAGGGGCATAGACATAGGCAGGATAATGATTCATCAATATAGTCATCCAGACAGTAAAATCACATTATTCCGAGATGGAACATTTTTAGAATCAAATGAGAATTGCGGGAACCATGCTAGAATTTTCGAAATTGACACCATCAAGAGGTCCTATCATATGCCTTGAATTTTTCTCCCAAAAGAGAAATGAATTCGAGGCTAAAATAGTGGAAACAACAATCAAGCAATAAATTAAGAATAGACGCAAGCTAGGGAAGAAATTTTATCACCAAATTTACCTTATTCGGATGTTCACAGACATAATTCAATCAACCCACATATATAGCCTTGAAAATTACAGATGTGTTCTACATCGAATGACTAAAACTGTAGTTCAAACCAGTGAAATATTGTATATTCAATTAAAGAACAATGTTGAGTTTATGACCATATCTTATTTTAATATTGGACACGACTCTTAATTGAGATCACGTAGGACAAGGCTCGCGACCACGTTCGCGTTGCTAAGTTGGCCAACATGAATGCAAATGCAACTCTAGCGAACACGGAGGCTAGCAGAGTCCAAGTCACGCATACAAGAACAGGTCCCGCAAACACTAAGTCTTACAAATGTGAATGAGAGTGTTTTGAATGCGACAGATACTTCTGTCGTCTTTGTTAATACAATCCCAAGCCCGTGAATATGAAGACCAAAAATATATCACACCTTCTAATGCATATAAGCTAGTTTGGAATGTTCCAAAAATTATCCAACAGGTGTTGTGAACTCATTCAGAACCCTATAATTGTTAAAGATATATGCAACCATACCAAATTTGATATTCTAGACTTAATAGATCATTCAATATTCCCTTATAAGGTCATTTCTATGAAAAAGTGGGTCTCACACCCAAATCCAGCTTTAAGTTAAAATATACATGAAGTCTCATAATCGTCGAAGAATCCCCACGACCTAACGAATAGTCATTGTAGAGCGATATCTATATTTCAGAGCTAACAAAGATGAAAGAATTCTCATTTGAGCTTGTTTACTCAGAATGTTGACTAAAGTCAAACTTAGGCCTTAAGTAAAAGTTAAAACACTTTCTCATAGACACAGGCAGAAGACCTTGTGAGTAGTGTCATCTATGCTACTATTTTAAAATGACCATTTTAGAAGTATACAATTGTCCAAATTTTATTTTAAGGCAATCTTCTTTAACTTCTAATAAAAAGCGAAAAAGGGCCTAAAATACCCTCAAACTATTGAAATTGGTACAAAATTATCCTTCATCCATCTATTGGCTCCAAAATGACCTTCCCACCCACCTATTGGGTCCAAAATACCCTTGTCATCTACCTTTTGGTTAAAAATTGACCACTTATTTAACGGTTTTATATTTAAACTATTTAAATATATTTTAAAATACGTGGAGCTCAACTATTTGTTATAATTTAACTTATTAGAGTAATTTATAATCAATCCACTACCCACCTATTACTAATTAAATCCCTCTAAATTAATGAACCCGTCACATTATTAATGCAAGCTACTACCAATTGAGTATTTTTAAAAAAATATAGAAGTAAATTATCATACATTCAAGTGGTTGCATAAAAATTACCGACAAACTTAAAAGTCTTACTATGTTCATCTTAATTATTCTTACGTCTCAATTATGTAATATTACTTCATAGGTAACTTTTTTTTTAAATAATATATTAAAGCTTTTAAAATAAATCATAAATATTTATAAAATTATATTTAAAAAAAGTGCATGAATTAATTCGGGATGTATTATTTCTTTATATTTAATCATAAACTTCGAATTCAATTTTGAAAGAAAGTGTCCTCCTAAATAAGTGGCTCAACCTAAATTTAATTGGGGCTTCGATTCGGACTCAAATAAGTTTGAATGTCATTTTCAGTAATCTATAATTTCATCGTGTTTTAGCAGTGTTTATGACGATTTTCATATTATAATTGAATTATTAATTGAGTGAGGTTTAGTTAGTAATGAGTGGGTAGTGGATTGATTTATAAATTGTATTAATAAATTAAATTTTTAAATAATAGTTGAACGCCCAGTATTCAAAAAAAATATTTAAAGAGTTTAATTTTAAAACAATTAAAAAATGGTCAATTTTGAACCCAAAGGTGGATGACAATGGTATTTTGGAGCCAATAGGTGGATGAAAAGGACATTTTGGAGCCAATAGGTGGATCAAGGGTAATTTTGTACGATTTTCAATACTTTAAGGGTATTTTAGGCCTTTAAAAATGAAAGTTGAAGGTTCCAAAACTCCAAAATACTAAAACTCACATAAAAACTAAATGAACGACTAGATGAACAAACTTTCATCCTTAGCAAGTAATAATTGACTCGATGTTGCTGTAGGAAATCTTTAAACAATGAACAAGAGGCATAAACATGTAAATGACCTGGAGGTCATTACACTTTGGAGCTTTTGTACTATGGCTTTTATATTCTAGGGAGTTAATTGCACAATGTTTTTTTCATAATTGATTGAGTTTATAAGAACTTGATTTGCTATTATTTTAAAATCTATTTTCCTAGTGTCTATGTAATTATTTTTCTTCTAAAAAATGATCGATGGGTTCGATTGGGGTACATAATTGGTTATCCACCTCGCGGTTAGTGTGATTTTCACTCATGATGGTCTGGGTTGTGAAAATCAACCTAAAAATCATACGAGTTTACATGCCCAAAAGTTGTAGTGTTTCAAATGTGAATATTGTGAAGTAAAAACGTATTATATACTTCAACTTCAACTTTAAAAATTTTGTTAGTATTAGAAGTAAAATGTAGCTTGACATCTAAATCATGTTCACATGAAAAGAGAAATTATGAGAAATTGGCATATTATCTACATGCTAAAGTAATAAATAATAATTGACCAAACTTTAATTTTTAAAATCGTCCAAATATGGGGAATAAAATTGTCATATTTTCAAAAGAGTACATTCAACATTAATTATCATATTAAATGGTTCATCACCTATATTCAATAATATTTTCCTCTTCTTGATTTAGTTTTCTATATATATGTCTCATTATTTTATTCGTCAAGCAAAATTTCTTCTTAACTCTCAATCGGGAGACTTTTTTTTGAATAAATTTGATTTCTTTACACCTTCATATATATATGGCTTCCTCAGATCTTGAAATAAACACCTGTCGCGAAATAGTCCCGTTTGTGCCTATAATCAGTAGTGCTCAAACTGCGGTATGTCATCTTCTAACATAGTTTAATTTCTCAATCTTTTTATTTGTTAATTGAGATGCATGAACCATTTGAGAAATTTTTGGGTAAAGCTTTTTATAATTGGTTTTTGGAACATACAGTCGTCCTTATTATAATTTATAAAAATGGTTCACCAATTATTATGTTTTTGTTAATATTTTTTTACCTGATTGTTTCTTTGTCATTGTTAATCTCTAAAACCGTTTTGTATGAACAATTTCAGAAAGAAAAAGGAAGTATGAAATTTCTGAAAAGACTCATTGTTCCATTTCTGTTATTTAGATAAATCGAAATTACAAAATTAAAACAAAAGAGAGAATTTTCTTTACCTTTTTTTTCTTTATTATATTATTAAAAATCATATGTTTCATATACAGGTTCTAAAAAACAAACTCTATAACAGAAAATTTATACTAGCACCCACTCCAATATCAAGTCATCCAATAAAAGTAAGATTTCGGCAACTTTATTCCTTATTTTCCCCTTGTCTCGTGATTTAATTTTTTATGATACTTTTACTTTCTAGTTTTACTAAAAAAAAGTTAGGGGCATTTAATAACACTTGATGTTTGTGGCATTTGACGTTTGTCCCCCCACCCCCACCCCACCCCACCCCACACGGGCGCATAGATATGAAAATTTTTAATTTGTGTACTAGATTCGATATACCCTTTAACTTTGCGAGGAAGGGTCAAAAATAACCCTTTATAGATTTTATATTACTATAAATTTATGATCTTTTATTTTTAGCTAATTCAGTCGAAAGGATATATCTGCTCATTTGTCTCAAGGTAGGGATATAGGTAAGCAATTTTTTTGCGAGAGCATAACAACTTTAATTTGCAAATTAGAAGGGTTTATCGCGTATTTTAACTTAAAATTTATGTTAATTTGAAGTCCAGAATATTAATTTGCAGTCATATTAACTTGTTCATTCCCTTCTAGATTTATACAATGGAGTCAATATTATACTAATGCATTATTAAAAGAATCAAATAGATAATCTAATAAACTACTATTTTAATATTTGTGAGGTTTTCTAAAATTGGACTATTTATAAATTATTTAAATTAAAGTATAAATATTTAATATTTATTATTGTTGATTTTCTCTTCAATTTTTTTACATAGTGAGCTAACTATTAAGTATGATAGAACATTAGGCGGAATATTTTCAAATACTAACTGGTTTGAACTTTATTGTATTAAATATTCACTTAATTGAGAGAGATTAACGTTTTTTCATATTCATTTGATAAGAAAATAAAATCAGAGAGTATAAATATGGTCACTTTTTGGTGATGATTGAGAATAGTTTGTTTGAAAGATTTCTTATATTTTGAAGCATAATTTTTAAAGTGAGGGGGAGAATTCTAGTGTTTCTATTACACATGATCAATAAAAATTATAAGTGTAAATAGAACTAATTAGTGACAGAATTAATTTTTATTACAAATCTATCACGCGATTAAATTCTCTTAGTTTCTTGTTACGCAAAAATATTTTTCCCTTACTTCATTCGATGTGAACTTGATTTCTTAGTTCCTTTGTATCAAATATAATATTTTTATGTATTTAAAATTAATTGAACTAAAGATTCTCATTTTTCATTTTTAGTAACAAAACATTAACATATTTTCTTATGTGCAGAACAATGTTGGAACAATGGAAGTAACCCAAAATTTGACAAGGAAGAAGAAAGGGCTAGTTACTACCAAAGTCATAGAAAATACATTTGTTGACTTCGTTATCGTCCCTTCTACAGGTGTAGAGAACCTTTACACCATTAAAATAAAAAAGGTTAGTATATTTCATTACTAAGTTTTTATATTTTATGTAAAAGACGCTAATATTGTTATACATTTCTATAATATCTTCCTTTGCCTTGATATATTATCATTATATCTATTGTGAAACATTGTAATAAAAACGTATAATATACCAGAAAATGAAAAATTATTTCTAAAAATATGAATATTATGGCAAAATATTATAAAAAGATGATGTTCAGTATATGGAGAGACCTAACTATTTTAATATTTCATTATGGACTGAAATGCTAGAATGAAGACGAGGCAACTGATCCCTACGGACTTAATTGCAAATATTATGACATGCTACATGGATGGAGAGCTGAAAGGAGACAACGTCAAAATGGAAAATGTGAAACGGTAATATATGTTCTTTAATAATTTTTTCCTTTTATCAGAATATCCAGTCTTACTTCTTTCCTGAAGTATAATCACATTTACCTATCGATATTTATTATTTAAAAAAATGTTATTGATATACCTTTAACATGTATAATTTTTTCTTTATGTCATGCTTGGCAATTGGATTTTGTGATAGTCATTTCCAATCATATAATAATTCAGTTTCACTCATTTTCTGTATACTATTGCCTTTAAACAAAACTAAATATGGTAGCATCTGTTTTGCATGAATTCAATATTATTCACATGTTTCTTCTGATTTTGATTATTATTTTTTTGGTTATATTACTTTGTAATTTAATTTCTATATGGAAATTAAGAAAATTTTTCTTGGATTGCAGTTTTACTTCCATGAGAGGAAACACACTATGTGTCGATCTACTGGGGATGTAAGAAGACATATATTCCAAGGTTTTGAAAATTTGAAGGTAGAAGTTCAACAAGAAACCAATGCAGTAATAGAGTCAATCGTAAGTTGTAGCTATTGCATAACTTTTTTTTTATATAATGATAGCCAATTTATTTATGTTTCTTGACACTGAATATACATATTTAGAGAGCTAAATTATTTGGTAAACATATTAAGAAAAAATAAGGACTTTTGTGTAGTATAGTAGTTTCATATTTTTAGAATTAAGCTATATAAGTAGCTTCTTACCTTTTTAAGGTTTAGCTGAGCACTAAATATGACTCTAATATTGATAAAAGTATTCTTCTCAAATTGATTAATCAAACACAAATTAATTTACTACATTCAAAAATTACCTTTTTAAATATCACTTCTAAAAAAAAGAATCATTTCCAACATATTAGGGGTATGGAAAAGGGTTAAACAACATTGGCCTTATGTATGTGCTCTTCCTGTAATTATTTCTACAAGAAATTGTTTTCACATATTAAACTTTACTATAACCTTGAATAGACAATGGTAACTTTATTCTCATTTTAAGCACAATGAAAAGTACACTATTTTTACCAAGGTTTTCTAATTGAATTTTAAGGTTGGGGTTGGAGAAAAGAAATCCAAGAAAAGAGAAAGAGACTCTTCAATCTCAGAGGGACAATCTGCAACAAAGAAACACAACGGCACGAGCGAGACTGAAAATTTTCTCGATGATGCATGGAACAACCTTATGAGTTGGGATGACATACACAAAAAATGAGGTAACTCATGTTAAGGAAAGTATTACATAATAATTGTTATAAAAAATTGCACAAACAGAAAATAAAATAGATATTCGTTAGATAACTTTTATTTCTAAATAAATTGTCGCAACGCATCCTATTTAACAAAGGACATATGTTTAGAATCATGAGACTTATTTTCCTACTACTTGTCCGTAGTATTTACAAATCTAAGATTCTATGTTTGTTGAGAAAATGACTTCCTCCAACAGATAATGGGTTCCATCCACAAAAAGAAATACACAATATGATGATGAGATTTTTTCAGACCGTGACTGATCCAGGATATTACTTTTATGAGTTCTCACTATTTTTAAAATAAACTTGTATCAACCAAAGAGCGTAATTGCGAGCTAAAATACTTCAACATAGGTTGTATTTTATTTTCAATTCACTGAAATAGACAATTGGGTTTTGGATTGGTTTATTAAAAAAGGAGGAGAAACAATTTACCTTCACATACAACTGTAATTACAAAAAAGGCAAAGAAGCGAGGAGGAGGTTATTTTTGCTTTTGAAATGGAGAATTGAAATGAATGCACTAGAACAAATTATTATTTTTCTTAATTAAATTAATGAGAAAGAAAGAGTTAATAGACATGGAAGATAATGAGTGTTTATATTTTTGGGAAACTATATTGATAAATAGACATGAGATGTGTCCGATCCAAGATCTTAAAATCTTAGTTACTTTTTAAGCAAACAATCATAAAAATAGATGTAAAAATTTAACAATGTCATAAGAGAGACAATTACATCTAAATATGAAAGAAAAAAATAAAATCAATAAGAAAAAATAAATTAAATCTTATCTTGCAAAGGGAATTTTGTTTAAGAAAAGTTAGCAAAATGACGGTTGGTGAAAAGGAGAAGAAGAAAAGTTAGAAAGAAAAGAGCTGGATTTTAAAATAAATTATTGTTGCTGCGGGGAATTAAGCTTGGGCATATGAGAGATAAATAACCTTCAATAACCACTTACAACCACTACAAAAACTAATTCATTTATTCATCAGATGCTCACCTTTTATTTTATACCATATTTTCTTAATTATGATATAAGTATATAAAGTTCGATAGGAGGTTAATGTATTTTCGGGCCACCGAATATCCCTATGTGGGTCCTCCCCTGGTTTCGTACATGCATAAATATTCTCATTGATGAATAAAGTGGTTGTAATCTTGCAAAAACAAAGTGGGCTATAAGATTTTCCGATTATGAAATCTCACCCTTCACAAACACATTTGAAAAGATCATTATATGTCAATCTTCGAGCCTACACCTTGGGCATAACTAACACTCGAGAGCCATTTATGATCCCCAAGAAAACCTAAGGTCTTACTCTTGACACTAAACCATATGTCGAAGTTTAAAATAGGTGAACACATATACGTTCAAACGAAATCTTAAAACATTGTCTCCAGAAAATACTCAACATGAGTTATAAATAAAAAAAATCATGAGAAAACAATGGAAACATATAATACCATATATCTATGAAACCTCAAAAAAATTATGGTAGGTGTAGGGGAAAGACCCAAGACACCTCCTAAACTGCTAAACTGAAAGGAAATAGAGACTCCAGGAAGTGAGGAGGATTAACCAAAATCTATCTGCGAATGGATAGGATCTCAACGAAGTGCATGTTGATGATCCTGAGTTCCTTTATTTGTATCATGAAATGATGCGGATCGAATGGCATCACTACATTGAATGTACTATTAAGTGATAACGTTAGAGTAAACAACTTATTGGCTTGAATGACTGAAAACAACATAACTAGATCAATACATGAGTATGGAATAAAAACCATTTAAAATTCACAACATATTATACAATGAAAAAATCCATGAAAATAATATACATTACAATGTGGGGAGTTTCTCTAAGACAACCATAACCATGAGCCTAGGAATGATACAACGTCCCGCCGCACGTTGCAAGGTCCCATCTTGTACCTTGCAAAAGGTATAGGATGCTATCATAACTATGGATCCAATTATATGCCTTCTCAAAGACTGTGAGGATTCACATGAAGAATCAATGTTATCCTATCCTACGCGTACTACGTAGTTTTATGGGACTTCCGAGTTATAAAAGACTCTAACTCAGTTAGGTTCTCATTACTACTCCCAAAACCTTTCATATAACTTTATGCTTAAGTTTACCCCTTTCAAAGAAGGGACTTGTTACTTGTTGAAATACTTTTCAAAACCATAGCCATAATTGCATTCTTTAAAACATGCACTTGTGAACATATCTTTCAAGGTCAATGATCAACATATGTACATAGATGTGTGTGTGTGTATATATATATATATATATATTAAGATTGAACAACTCTTAAGTTTTCGTATGAAATAGAACCTTTAGACTTTTTCTTAAAACTCATTTTGAATTAAAATGATTGGCTTACAAAGGCTCTCAATACTTATAGATCATGTCATAGGGTTCATGCGAAATTATCTACATGAATGAAAAAACTTGAGGACCGCAATAATCATATGGAAACTCAAGAATATAATTCTTCTAAAGACTTGGTTCGAAAGTATTATTAATTTCGTAACAATCTCAAATTTGACTCAAAAGGATCTCTTAAACTTTTCCTCTTAACTTTACTTTGATTTTGAAAATGAAGAAAATATAATTTAACACTATTGATTAGTATATGAAACATCTCCCAATTATTAAGGAAAATTGTAAGGATAAATATCAACAGAAAGCGAAGACAAGATTTGAAAGAACTCACACTGAAAAGTGAGACTGTAAGACCTCGAAAATAACATTGGTTAACTGGATCTTAAAATTGTATTCATGATGGTATAATGTCCTAAATTGGTCTATTATATTGTATTGAGGTAGTGTTTAAGAGTTTAGGTTATTTTGAAGTAAAACCTCAAGAGATGATTAAGAAGTTCGACGACGAAGTTACTTATGTGCCTCATATAAGTTTCTAGGTGTTTATGTGTGATTTATGAGATTATAAGCTCCTTAAATGATCTATTATTGTGTATATAGTGAATCTGTCAAGTTTCGTGAAGATTGGAGGTCAAATGTCCAACAACGTCCATGACGTTCGAAAGTTTTGCCTTGAAACGACCTTGTGTGTCTAGGCATGTTTTGTCGAGTTTTACGTGTTCGTTTTAGGTGAAATTCATGTTAGAGGTACTAAACTTATATAAAATCATGTTTGGGTTTGAAACATCCGGGCAAACATCCCCAAGGACCATCCAAGGGTCCTTGACGAAGGACCCAAACTTCGTGGCCAAGATTGTCCAAGATAGCCCACCTACGGATGGGATTCGGCGCCGAGTGGGTCAATCAACGCCCTGTAGGTGAGGTTTTGTCTGTTTCCACTTAGGATTTGGGGATAGGAAATCCCAATACAGGCCTCAGTCCCAGACCACGGACCAACCGGACGGTCCATTGGTCAAGGGACGGACCATCGATGGGTCTGTCTCCTGCGTGCAGTTCACTGCCAAGTGAGGGGTGAACGTGTAAATTCACCCAACTTCCAAATAAGAGGTTTGGAGGTTCCTAAGATTTTTTTTCGGTATTTTAAATATGTATATAAGACTTTAACACTTAGAAGATTTCATTCTTCCAAATCAAAACCCCAAATCCCTTAGAAATTCCCTAGAACTCCATTGGAGCCAAAACTCAAGGAAGGGCTTGGATTGGAGAATTTAGTTGAGATTATTCATCAAATCAAAGAATTAGATTCATTGAGGTATAGTTTATGATCCTTGAAACTCTCTTCATCAAGGATCCGAACATTCAAAGATGTTCTGTAAAGTTTTCAAAGTTGAATTGTCCAATTTCATGATCTATACATGGGTTCTTGCATAAATGGTTTTTAAGTATTGAATAATGATTGAATTGTTATTGTATTGATGATTTTAAACTAAAATAACCAATGAACCCATGAATTGGATGAACCCTAGTTTTTTACTAAGTTATGGGTTACTTGATATTGATCTAATGTTTATGAATTCTAATGTAGTTTCATATAGGCTATTGATTGATGTAACAATTTTAGTAAATTGATATATATGTTGTATTATATTGATGAATATGTAGTAAATTATATTAGTTTCATGAATATTTTATAATTGTATTGAATTATTGGTTATGGCCATGGGTAAGGGCCTTGTGATATCAATTGGGTGATTTGGCATTGGATTGAGGTATTGAGGATGGAGTGGTGGTAGGCTGCCCTATTTCATTTATTTTATATTAATTAGACTTAAATTATGTTGTGATTGGTATGGTCCACTTATGGGGGCGGTGTTATGTGCTTTACTTGCAATTGATGTGGCCTTGTCGGCATTATTTTATGTAATATGATGATTATGGCCTTTTCGTCAACTACATGAAGTATTATGATGATTATTTGAAGTGTTATAATGTCTATCTAAATGATAATTAATGTGAAAGTATAGCTGTTCTTCTATTGATGCTATTTAGGTGATTATGTTAGACTATGAGTATGTTTTGTGTGTATATTATTGGGGTTGATGTATGATATTCCTACTTGACTAAATGAGTCCATTGATGGTCATATTTATGATGATATTATAGTGTATAAAATGACTTAGATATGATAAAAGTTATTTATATGTGCTTCTAGAATGACATGTGATATGAGTTAAAGTGAAGTATGTAGTGTCTTGTCTTGGTTGAATTGTGTCCCTCACTTAATGAATGCACTTATTTAAATGATGATATGTCTTAACTTAGGATGTTAATGTCTCTTAGTATTGAATGTATGAATTATATATGACCTTAAATGATGTTAAAAAGGTCCTTCATGTGAAACCTTTAATCTAGTGATAAGGTTATGAATGTTGAAGTCGTAAGCCATAATTTTTCCTTCAAGTAAATTAATGATAGACTTAAGGTTAATTGTTGGAACGACATCATATTAATCTTTAGGAAAGTCATGATGAGCTTCTTGTCTTCATTGTGAGGTAGCCCTAGTGGACCTTTCTTTGGTCGGGTAAATGTGATTGGGTTATCAAATTAATATGGAGCCCCTTTATATGAACCTTACGTGTAATTTACTCTACGAGAAGGAAGGCTAGCACCGAGTGAGTATGGTAAGGGAAGTATTTCTAGTTAAAGAATGAGACTATATAGCAAAGTATGCCTTTCCTATTCCTTAACCATGTTCCTATATGAGATGTGTCTAAGTTCTACCATTGGCAAGTAGAACACCTCAACGGAGTAGGTTAGAATTTTGGATTCCATGTCTTCCTATCATGAGCTATGTCAGTTATTGCCTATTCTCATCATATGGAGTACCTATTATCATTAGAGAAGTTATAGGAAGTTTAGGTGGTGGTATGGCACGCTATATATACATTGCATAATAGGCTTTAAAAGTGTTAGTTGGAGTACCTAGGTCTTGTCCAAGACCATCACTTGAATGTCCTTTATGTGTTGAATCTCTCCTAAATGAACTAGTGAAAGTAATGACTTAATTTAAGAAAGTATGTTAAATAATATAAGTACTTATCTAGAGTAGTTAATGGTTGTCTAGTTAAGGTGTGAAGGGGGCATAGGAATGGTCACTTCGTATCTTACCTAGATGAATCTTAAGAATGACTCTAGTTAGGGAAGATGTTGTTTGTGTGGACATGATCTAAACTTAGGTAGTCTTAGGATTTATTTAGGTAGTCTTGAAGAGGTCAATCATGGACGTTATCTTCTTAATTTACTTAAGTAAGTCTTTTGATATCCTTTGGTATGAGAATGTCACATTATCGATATGTTGAAGTGTTGATGTCTTGTAAGTGTGTATGTGTCTTATTATAAGTATTCTTGAGGATCATTTAGGTGTGCTTAGGGAGGTTGTATGGGCGGTCTCTCTTTGTGTTACTTAAGTGAGTCTTAGAATATCTTTTAGTGAGAAGACTACATGCTAGTAAGTTTTAAAAGGGAAGAGAAAGCACTTCACTGTAATAGTGAATTCCTTCACTTTACAGTGAGTTGAGCTCACTGTTAAGTTGGTTCAAAATATGTTAAATTGTTTAAACATTATTTTATGTGTTTCAAAGTTGTTAAATGTTACTCTTATGAATATAATATGATTTTTAAATGAAAAGATGCATATATCCAATAAATGTCTGTTTTCATGATTTTCATGCATAATGTCATACTTAGTACATGTGGTTGTACTAATCCATGCTTTTATCTATCTCTATAGTTGTTGGTAGGTGAGGAGAAATTGGGAAGCAAGACTTGGATCGTACCCGTATTCAAGTGAAGTCGAAGTATGTCCTCATATTATTCGAGGGCGTAGATGTCTTTTATGTTTCCTATTTAAGTATTGCAATATACTAAGTATTTCTATATTAGTATTGTGTTAGGACCGTGTCTGAAAAGTATTCTCGTGTCTTACGTTTGATGAGATTGAGACTTAATATTCTCTATGACTTTATATGAAAGAGTTTTTAAAGACTATGAAATGTTTTTTGAAAATATTTAATTCCTCACTACTTTTCATTATGTATATGCGATGAATGATATGTACGGGCTTGTACAAGACCTCCGAGGGGTCAAGTACGCATGTCGCAAATCCGAGATTGACCCTAACTTCTAGGGTATGGTTTCGGGTTGTGACAGAGACATGGGAGTATATATTCTCTCTATGATGAGGAAAGAGATCTAACACATTGTTAACCAAAATTTGAAGTAGAGGACTCAGTATCCTCTCCGCCACACAGAAAGGGATCCTTAGTCGTCCATAGGACTCAGTATCCTCTCCGCCACACAGAAAGGAATCCTTAGTCGTCCCACCCTAAAACCCAAAATTTGCTATGATCTTTAAAGTCCCAATTCGTTGGGATAGATTAGTTTCTTACAAATTCCTTTTGATTCAATAAACCAACACAATTTCATGAAATCTCACTCAAAATATAGCAAGGAACAACCGTCATTCGCAAAACCCTCACTTCAAGAACTCGAAACAACCATTATTAAAGGACGAACTTAAAACTCAAGAATTCATCAAGAACCTCTACATAAACGATTTCATCAACGAATTTAATGGAATGAATACATGATTGACGTGTGTAAGAAAAAATACATCACAATGAGAAACCTCACATACCTGAAAGAACAACGTGCTTGATGAAACTTGAAGGAAAAGCTTTGAAGATGAATCATAGCCTTAGCGTCTTCTTGAAGTTATTGAGCGTAGAAATATTAGGACTGAATGAAAGGGTTTTATTAATGAAAATTGATTTTACTACATGCTTAGTGTAATTTTGATGACTTCCTAAGGATTTTTAGGATTAAAATATCCTTAAAATAAATAAAATAAGCTGGAAGTCGGAATAATTTTCCAGCAGGCACTGAGGTCCGTATTGACCACATAACGCGGAGCCATCACAAACCTGCTAATGATAGCCAATTTTTGTATCTTTCTGGGAAACAAAATTTATTTATTTATAGTTTTGAATTGATTGTGAAGATATTAAGAAAAATTAAGGGACTTTTATGTAGTATTGTAGTTACAGGTTTTCAGAATTAAGCTATATAAGTTAGCTTCTTACATTTTTAAGGTTTAGTCGAGAACTAAATATTTCTCTAATATATAAAAGGATCCTTCTCAAATTTATTAAACGAACATATAATTTACGACATTCAAAAGTTACCTTTTAAATATCAGTTCTTACAAAAAGAACCATTTCCAAAAAATTAGGGGTACAGAAAAGGGTGGACCACATTTGATCTTATTTATGTGCTCTTGCCTTGAATTATTTCTTAAAAAATTGTTTTCAAAGCTTGAACTTTACTGTAACCCATACTTACCAACTGGTAAATGTTAGTCTAATGTTAAGGAGACATGAAAATTATATTATTTTAACTCAATTTTTTCAAAAAAAACTTAAGACTGGAGTTGAGAAAAAAATCTAAAATAAAGAGAATGAGATTCTTCAATCTTAGAGGGAGAATCTGCGGTAAAGAAATACTAAAGAAATGGACACTACAAGCATGAAAAGAGTGAGACTTAAAAATTTCCTGATAATGCATGGAACAACCGTAAGACTTGGGATGTCATATACAACAACAAGGTAACTCATGTTAACACAACTATTAGATAATAAAAGTTATACAAAAATTACAAAAAATAATAATATAGATATTTGTGACATAGATTTTGTTGCTAAACAAAAATAGTTGCATCACATCCTATTTAACGAAGGACGTCCTTTAGAATTGTGAGCTTTATTTTTACTAATCTTTTGTTTCTATATTTTGAAGGCCGGGGTTTGAGAAAAGAAATCGAAGAAAATAGAAAGAAAATCTTCAATCGCAGAGAGAAAAATCTGTAGCAAAGACAAACAAAGGAAATGGACACTACAATCATGACAAGAGCGAGACTTAAAATTTCTCGATGATGCATGGAACAACCTGATGAACTGAGATGTCATACACAACAGGGTAACTCATGTTATGGCAGCCATTAGATAATAATATTTATACAAATATTATACAAATAATAGTAAAATAGATATTCCTGACATAAGTTTTGTTGCTAAGCAAAGATAGTCCCAGTTCATCCAATTTAATGAAGGACATATGTTCAGAATTGTGAGCCTTATTTTTACTATGATTTTCTATTTAAATTTTAAGGTTGGGGTTGGAGGAAATAAATCCAACAAATGAGATAGAGAATATTTAATCTCAAAGAGAGAATCAGTAATGAATAAACATAAAAGAAATGGACACAACAATTATGACAAGAGTGAGACTTAAAAATTTCTCGATGATGCATGGAACAATCTGATGAGCTGGGATGACATACACAACAACAAAGTAACTCATGCTAAGGCAGCTATTACATAATAATAGTTCTAAAAACAAATAAAAATAAGTTAGATATTCATGAGATAACTTTTATTGCTAAAAGAATTAGTCGCATCTCATCCTATTTTTATTTAAAAAAATCGAAATCATGACCTTAATTTTTACTAAGATTTTCTTTGTAAATTATAAAGCTAGGGTTGTAGAAAAGAAATCCAAGAAAAGAGAAACAGAATATTCAATCTCAGAGGGAGAATGTTCAGCAACGAAACACAAAAATAATGGACACTAAAATCATGACAAGAGCGAGACATAAAAAAATTTCGATGATGCATGTAACAACTTGATCAACTGGGATGACAAGCACAAAAACAAGGTAACTCATCTTAAAGATGCTATTAGATAATAATAGTTACAAAGAAATACACAAATAAAAATAAAATAGAGAATCGTGACAAACTTTTGTTGCTAAACAAAAATAGTCGCAACTCATTCTATTTTACGAAGGACATATGTTTACAATAGTGAGTCTTATATTTTATTACTTCTCCATTGTAGTTATAAAAATAAGCATCTATGTCAGTTGAAACAATGATCTATTATTCCATATAACTTCCTCCCATAGAATATGAGTTCAATTAACAAAATAGAGTACACGAAATAATGCATAGAAATATTGATGAAAAAGAGATTATGCCAGACATACCTAAATATTCTCATTGATGAATAAAACGGAGAATGTTCAAGACAAAAAAATTAACTGTATGTTTTGATTAAAAAGTTGGCTATAAGATTTTCGCATTATCAATATATCTCACCCGTTAAAAAATACATTCCTAAAGCTCACTAGATCTTTAATTAGTACTCGCACATTTATTGTTACTTATTTTATAACTTATAGAACATCCATATTTCTCTATAATTTCAAAGTCCAATTGAAATCATGTTTATTGAACAATTGATTAGTTTCATCTTTATATAAAAAGAATAATACAATGCATTGTTTCTACGGAAAAGGGCCTAAAATACCCTCGAAGTATTGAAAATGGTACAGAACTACCCTTCATCCACCTATTGGCTCCAAAATACCCTTTTCACCCACCCATTGTCTCCAAAATACCCTTGTCATCCACCTTTGTGTTCAAAATTGACCACTTATTTAACAGTTTCAAATTTAAACTATTTAAATATTTTTAAAAATATTTGGCGCTCAACTATTGGATATAATTTAATTTTAATATTATTTATAAATCAACCCACTACCCAGCCATTACTAACTAAGCCCCACCCAGTTAACAAACCATTCTAATATCGAAATCACCCTAAACACTACTAAAGCATGACTAAATTACCAATTTCTGAAAAGGATATTCAAAATTATTGAGTTCGAATTGAAGCCTCAATTAAATTTAGGTTGAGTTGCTTATTTAGGAGGACACTTTCAATAAGATTTTGTTTCAAGTTTGCATTCGAAATTTATGGTTAAAGGTAAGAAGCAGCACCTCTCGAATTAATTCATGCGCTTTTAAATATAATTTAATAAATATTTATTATTTGTTTTAAATGTTAAAACTTCAATATATTTTTTTTTACAAAGTTATCTACTAAGTCACATCACATAATTGAGACGAATGAATAATCAAGATGAACATAGTCAGTCTTTTAAGTTTATCAGAAATTTTTATTTAGACACTTGAATTGTAATAGTTATTAAGGACTTGAATGGATGATAATGTAGACATTTCCACCTCAAAGTTTTAGGAACACTCATTGAAGTAGATTTCTGATACCTCAAGGGTATTTTAGGCCCTTTTATGTTATTTCTATTAAATTTCATCTTCATATACGAAAATCTGTTTAGACGTTTGCATTTCTATTCATGTCTATGTCACCTAAAACTCATATTTTTGTGGAAAGATTTCTTCAATGATTTTTTACTAGGAGTACCCATTCTTATTTCTACTTTAAGGAAATTAAATATTTTTTTTATTTTATAATAAAAGTAATCAGGTAATCCATTTGTGGCTTAAACAAAGTTTTCTATTCATAGTTGTAACACCTTGGCCCTCGAAAAGGGCTAAAGAGGGGTTCGTACAAGTCACCATAAATTTTATGTGTGTGTTCAATTTGGAATAATAATATCTCTCAAAAAATAAATAATTTGGTGCATAATTACCTACAAAATTAAATATCTTTGAGTGCTCTTTCCAACGCCACCAATTTTGTTTCATTTCATATTCAAAGTAAAACGATACGCCTGATTTAGTGAAGCCTCTTGTTGTAAGACACCTCAACAGTTTTTAAAGGGATAGTTTAGTCTTTTACCATTCCTTCTAGGCCTAAGTCATGTTTTCCCCACCCAATTAAGGGCCTGAATAGTGTTAAAATATTTTTTCACGTACTTCAACACTTACAAGAATTACAGCAAGGTTCCAAGAGGAGAAAAGCTAGGGTTCAAGAATTCTTCAAGTATCAATCTATTGCACCAACAACCATTGTTTTTAACACCTATGTAAGACTATTCATAGTGTTGGTCTAGTCTTTCCTAATACACGAAATCTCTATTGAATAAAAAGTTGTCACATCTAAAATATTCATTCACAGTCCTTGATATTGAATTTATTTCTATAACAATTGGAGTTTAGATTTCCTTTGTTTTTTAGAATATTATAATATTATTTATGCTTAGTATCAAAAGGACTGGTATGAAAGTCTCTAATGTATTGACTTTGAGTTTGAAAGATAAATAGAATTTTGAGTTATCATTGGTTTTGTCTCGACATCTATCCTAGTATTAGAGGTTCCATAGAAGTTAGAGTTAAGGAATTTCTCAGTACTTCATTCCTTTAAACACTATTTTGCCAATTATTATAATAATTATTATTTTTGCAATTAAGTATTTTCAGACATTCCAATTGAGTTTACATTGAGGTAAATTTTTATTTGAAGCCTATTTTCACTTCAGTTACTCCTCTACTAAGTAGTCAACCAAGCCAAGGGTTCTCTTGGGGATGATAAATAGTTCACGAGTGTCGGCAACGTCACTGGTGTAGACTCAGGTGTGCAAAACATTGTATCATAACACCAAGTTAAAGAGTCCTAGGACGTCTATGAAATCATGTCTAGTAGAGTCCTTCTTTCGGTGTGAAGAATGTCATATCTATAATTCGGAGGATACAACATTTAGGTACATTCACTTTTTTCTCACTCTTGTTCGTGTGATAGAGTTCAACTCTAGAAAATTTTTCTCTAACTAGTGCTTACACATTTCTTTTCAGATCCTGCCTCCTTGAAGAGCTATTTGAGGATGTCCTATTAGGAGGAATGTTAAGAAGATCCGATGCACCAAAAGTGCAACCCCCTATGGTAGATGTCACCAATGTGGAATTGAGGAATGTTATCTAGATGCTGACTTAGGTTGTCGAAAACAAGGCTAGTCAACAAGGTGTTGGTCTTCATGATGTGGCTGATATATCAAGAATCCCTATGTTTTTGAGGATGAACTCCCTAAAGTTCACAAGGTCCATGGTCTTTGAGGATCCAACGAACTTTGGGGAAGAACTTCAGAATGTGTTGGACGTCAAGAGTGTTGCTAATGTAGAGCATGAGGAGTTAGCCTCATATTAACTCAAAAGTGTTGTTAGGATGCGGTATGATCAATGGAAAAAGAATAGGGTAGAAGGTACACCACATTTGAGTTGGGATGTGTTTGAAGATGCTTTGTTCGGGCTCTTCTTTCCCGAAGAGCTAAGGGAAGAAAAACTAAGAGTTCATTAATATGAAGTAGGAGTATATGTGTTACGACCTGAGAGTACCCCCTAAGCGTAACACAGTGTAGAGGTCTTATACATGTCCTTATCATTCATTCATTGCATAGGTATGAAAATTCGTGCGGAATTAAACTTTTTCATAATATAACACAAGACATAAAAGTCATCTCTTTAAAAATCATAGATACATAGTTATGTCACTAAGTCTCATCTTGCCATCATAGACACAACTTCAATATAATAGGGACACCACCCTTACAATATAAAAGGAACACTACTAAACTATTACAAGAACTTCAAGAAACTCTTAACATAAAGGTCCTTGAATCATTAAGGATGCACCCGAACTTGGGAATAGTGATCCAAGCTCTTCATTCTGGGAAATGTCCTTTAGTCATCACCACCTACACTTGGTGTAAAAAAGATAAAGAAGAATGGTATTAGTACAAGAATGCACAAAGTATGATAACCATGCAAAAACATATTTTTAAGAGGACATTTAGTTAGAAAACATGCCTCATGTCATTTTAGTTCAACTCCTTAAGCATTTGATACAACAAGCATAATATAGTTGACATACATCATAAGACATGGATACCATTCACAATAACACATAAAGTCATTTATCACATTTAAGAAACATTCAATATCTCCAATACATTACCTTTCCTTTGTACCTTAGATCCTTACCTCAAGCAACCCTTAAGTAATACTTAATGCAATGCATGAATAATGTCCCATTCCACCATTCATACCAAAGTATCACCTTAAGTTCACCAAGGGTGAGCATTCATATGACCTTCATTAATCCAACCACATATATTCATAAGGACATAGAATATCATGAAACATAATCTGTACATAAGAACCATCACCTAAGACAACCCCAAGTAACACTAGTGCAATGTGCAAGTAGCATCTCATAATACTATTAACATGAAGTGTTACTATGAAGTCATCCTCGACTAGGCACATCATACTCAATAAAACACAACACATGCATTTAACATTAGACATAAGACCAACATACTTCATACACCTCATATACGGAATCATTATTCATTATACCTTAGTCATAATCCATTTAGTCTTTATGCACATCTCATGAAAAATATACAAGTCCATATCATAGGAAACACTAAAATGAAACCATAGTCAACATTGCATATTTGGAGTTCAGCTCATCAATACATCACAAGACCTTACTCATAGCCCAAATCTAAATCTACTAATGTAACGTATATGTAAAGCCCATAAACTCACACACACCAAGTGAACTAACAAAGAGGTTACAAGCATTGTCCTATACCTAATACATCATCTGAACAAGTATAGCCAATAACATGCATACTAAGTGAGACCAACATCATGTATATCAAATGAGATTAACAACATACATATTATTTATATCAAGTATGTTAACATCATAACGCCATTCATAAGATATAAACATATACATAAAGAACCCACCCTAGAACTCCTCTTAATACTTACTTGTGCAATGTATAGGCAAAGTCTCATTCCCTTACCTACACTAAGTAACATCTCTTAGGTAGTCCTAGTTAGTGTTCATAGTCTTACTTTCATTTGTTCATATTAACATTCGGATGAACCTCCCTTCTTTTGTGAAGGAACACCTCTCATTGTGAAGTTCACTCAATGCTAAGCTAAATTCCCTTTTTTGAAGAGCCTTTACGTCTTTCTTAGACATTAGTTCATAGGAATATGCCTTAGGTTCTTAACCCCTTAAATAACATGTACATGGCTCATAGGTTATATGATGAGAATGTCCTTTCATCAAAAACCCACATCATGTGAGAATGTCCTTTCACACAATCATAACATCCATAACATAGTGTAGTTTAGAGTAAAATTTAGGAAACCTTTCAAGAGACTCTCATTCACTAGATTATCATTAACCTTCTTCTTTCATGAATTCATGTGTGTGTAAATATTTGAGAAAACCTTTCACATAAACACCTTTAGACAACACATGTTCATACTTTACTAGTCATATACTTTTCATGCACAATATGACATAAAGGTGGATAGGAAAATTATCCTTTCAATCAACACCCTCAATATATCATACTCATAGCTATGCATGGTGTGTGTGTGTTACATAGAAACAACATTGTTATTGAAGGAAACTCCCTTCAAAGGATCATAACACATTTTACAATATCCCTAAGTCATGGACAATTCACATATAAAGCATTTGGGGATTGTAGACCATACACCAACATTTCATCATAGGAGATAAGAGCACATTAAACATTTGAATAGACAAGTCCTAACATGTATAAAAATACACGTTCATATAAGGGTTATTTAGGTAGGGTTCATTCAACAATATTAATTACGATAATCAATCATGTAGACCATACCTTACCCTAACATCCTTATTCACATTATCAATACACTTACCATTGAGGACTACATACACAACCTTCATGGAACACTTTCATACTAATGTTAATCCTAATAACAATTTAATTTACATCTATTTCCCTCAAGGACATGATCAAAACATGTATATATAGGCAAGAAATAAGCACCGCCACCATAAGTGGACTAAACCACACAACATAAATTCTAATACTATAGACAAGAAGTTAGGCAAACTTACCAATTGTCCAAGCCATGATCATCATAGACCAATTCTCACAAATTCAAAACAATATTTAAATATAGTAATAACATTCAATAATACATCAGAATCTAAGTTTAATTCGATTAACATCCAATCAAGATCACAGAACCCATTTTATATGCTAAATTGAGATATTAGGGAGATCATGGGTTCTTCAAGGAGTTTCATTGAAAATCATCGTTAAAACCTTTATTTAACATTGATTCATCCTTATAATGTCTTTGAAAACAATTTGAAACTGAACCAATGCTTAGATTGGAAATTGGAAAATTTCATCATCTAAATTCTTTTGAATATCGTTAATAGAACTCCTTGATTGAAAGGTTATCCAAGAATCAAAAGTTATTAAACCTTATAGATTGAAGACCATAAAAAATTGAAGAAAAACTCAGTTAAAAAGTTATATCCTAGCTTTCTCTTGAGATTGACCTCCAATGGAGTTTTTGAGAGAGTCTATTTTGGGAGGGAAGGCTTTAGTTTTGAAGAATGAAATCTAATTCTACGTTAAGGTATTTTAAATAACCTAAAATACTCTAAAATAGGTAAAATTATCATCCATCATTTAATTAGAATGTGGGGTGAATTTACAAATTTAACCCTTGGTTGGCCGAGACTTTGGCACTGTTGCAGCTTGCCATTGACAGATCATCAATTGATTGAAGGTTCCATCCTAGTCATCCATAAAGGTGGCTGAGGCTTGTCGTTTTGGGGTCTAAGCTCCCACGGCTAAGTGTGGAGCCACGCCCCTTTTCTACGGGCGTCAATTGCTAAGCGGTGCGTCATTTATGGTCGTTGCTCAAGCTATCTTGGAAGCTTCATAGGCAATGTCTAGTACTTGCTAAAGAACCCCTAGTGTGGTTCTTGGGGAGTCGTACCCGGATATTTCAACCCTAAACATGACCATCTAGATAGTAGGGTCACCTACCATCATTGAAGAGTCCAAATGACACTTCAAAATAAGGCAAATATACTAAGACACACTACCACTCAAAAGACTAGTTCTAGATGTCTTGGTCGTCCTTCAAAGTTTTACCTTAAAAATCTTTAAACAAACTGTTAAAATCTGTTCTCACCTTATTAGCAATTTATTATCTCTTAAAACTCATGAGAGGCTCTAGTTCATCATAGTTCATTTTCAGGGTCATAACAGTATGATTGTGCTAGAGTAAACCCTCATGTTAACTCAGCTATCCTGCTATGCTCTGGAGATGGTAGCTGATATGAGGAGCAAGATGTGTTTTTTGGTATCTAAGCTAGCCCGCTTAACAAGTAAGGTAGGTAAGGTGGCAATGTTAAAAGGGTATATAGAAATAGACAACCCCATGATTCATGTACAGTAGGTTGAGGAAGACAATTTGAAAGAAAAGGAAGATTTCTGCAATAAAAGTTCTAAGGCAACAAATGATGAGTCCCTCCAAGAGAAGATCGGAAATGTAAATCAGTCATCCATATAGCAAAGGTTATCTGAGCCTGCTCCATTTTCAGCTAGTACTCATGTACCAAAGATAAAGAATGATTGTAGGAAGAAAAACTCCTAGAATTATAGAGATAAGGTTTTCAGTCGGAGGGCAGTATGGCACAACTGTTCACTCGCAATCCATTTTGTGGTAAGTGTCGTTAGCTTTAGCCGGGAAAAGTCCATGGTTGTATTGATAGTTCTTACTAGTTTTGAATTAAGGATCACTTTTATAGGGAATACATGGTGTGGAATCAGGTAGTGGGGCACGAGGGCCCAAAATTCTTCAACACCCCCACAGGGTAGGACTACACCAAAGGGAGCTACTTCAAGAACATGTCGAGGTTCAAACTGTTTGTATTCCATATCAAGTTTCCAGGATAAGGAGAGCTCCCTATATTTTTTCTACTGGTATTCTTAAACTATTTTCTTATTGATATAAAGACCTTACTTGATCCAAACGGGAATTTGTCTCTTATGGCTCTTTATTTATCAAGGAGGTTCGGTTATTTTTGTTGTACAACTTCTTTATCCCTATAGTGTTTCTATACATATGGGCGAGCCTATCCTAGTTGGAAGAGTGTACCGTGATTGTACCATCTCTATCTATCACAAGGACACCATGACCGACTTAGTTTTGGTAGATATAGTGGACGTTTATTTTGTTCTAGTTATGGACAGGGTCAATGCTTGTTATGGCTCAGTTGAATGTAGAGCTGGAGTAGTCAAGTTTTTGTTTCACAATGAGAAGGTTTTAAAGTGAAAGATGTAACATCTCGCAACTAGAAAGAACTATAAAGGAGTTTAAAATCTTGAAATAATTATTTATGGGAAATGTAAAAGAAATCAAGAAAATTAAGTAAGTTGAAAAGTGAGTTTTTGGTCAGCTTCAAACGGCCATAACTCCTAGCTCAGGTTGAATTGGGTGTAGTTCCAGATATGGTTGGAAATCTCTAGGAACGATCTTTCCAAAGCCAATATTTCAAGATTTAAATTTCGTATGAGTGAGTTATGCTCTTTAGAAATTGTGCTTTCGAAACAAGAAATTTCCAAATTCGAATTCATAAGGGGTACTTGGTCGTTTCCTTATCCTATTAATTTATTTAATTTTTTGTAATTAAGTAATGAGTTTAAGTTGAGTTATATCACTTTACACTTCTAACAAAAGAGTTAGGGTTTTGAGATAAAATAAAAGATGAGAGAAAGATGAGAAAGGAGAAGGGCGTTCAAGATTCATCAAAATCGTAGAATTAACTTGTGGATTTCGTTAGGGGTGATCCCTAAAAAGGTATGTGGGTATATATCAACATGGGATCCGTTCCCCAACGTGCCAATAATGATTTATTCGGCGTGTTTTCAATCCCAAAATATTAGATTTTGAATGTTCTCAAATTGTTTTTCTTGAATTTTTTTCTTTCTCTAACATGAGTTGAGATTTAGGAGTTCTTTGATCATATAAGAGTTGTTCTTGAATTTATTGGGCTAGATCATCGTACATATTATATGTGAACTTAAATCTATGTGAATTTGATAAAAGAAATCGAAAAAGAACAATTTAACATAAGAAAAACGAGATGAAAATTCTTCAGACGTAACCTGGGGAGTAGGCAGGCGCGACGCACCCAATATGCACCAGAGGGCCTGGGGCGGCGCGACTCTAGTGCACCATTTTGGTGCCTCTGTTAGCTAAGGGTGGCGCGGTGCACCGTGGACGTGCCAAAATTGGCAATTTTTGTCGAGTTTTCATAAGTTAGTCTGATTAAGCCTTTTTAAAGTGTTTTAAAACTTCCTAATGATTCTAACTACTTTTAATGACTTCCTATCATATAGAAATTAGGGGTGTGCAAAAACCGAACCGACCAATAAACCGAATTGATAAAATGTTATTGGGTTATTGTTATTGGGTTATTGGGTTATTTGGTTTTTAATGGGTTTAAAAAAAATAATTATTGGGTTATTAGATCGGTTTCGGTTTTTCCTATTGGGTTTTTGGGTAAACCGATAACCCAATAAGACGATAGTTATTTACTACTTTATACTTCCTCAATATTAAATATACATAATTTATAGCTTTTCAGACTATGTGATTTTTTGGTTAGGAAATTGGTGAGAACTTTGTTGATTATCTGGTGGATCAAGCAACTGTTCAAGATTGTCTCATTGAAATATTTTATTTTAGTTTTAATTCTAGTTTGTAATTGTAGGAGATAGTTTTTGCAAGTTCGTGAATGTTA
The DNA here is from genome assembly GCA_027704765.1 of Solanum habrochaites. Lineage (NCBI taxonomy): Eukaryota > Viridiplantae > Streptophyta > Magnoliopsida > Solanales > Solanaceae > Solanum > Solanum habrochaites. Next base: position 13,057,816 of record JAKWJA010002494.1, on the reverse strand, counting down.
GTAATTTGATCAACATTCAAAGTTTTCTATTATGTTTTCGCGGTAAGTTGGTAACATGTAATTATAACATACGTACTATTATATATTATTTGATCGACATTTTATTATTGGGTTAACCAAAACCGAACCGATAACATCAAAAATCGATTAACCGATAAACCGATAAAAAATTTCTTATTGGTTTGTTATTGGGTTAGCATAATTTAAAACCGAAAACTGATAAAATGAACCGATTATATGTAAAATCGAACCAAACCGACCGATGCACACCCTAATAGAAATCACCTAGAAACATGAATTAACACCTTGAATCCATAAGTTCAAATTCATGGTGAGTTTATATTCAAGTCTAGAAAGTTCTTAAAGTCTTTTCAAGAAGTCTTATACAAATACTTTTAAACTTTGTTTTAATACATAAAGATCAAGTTGAGTGAAAATTAAAGTTAAGAAGAAGAAGTTCATTCCAAGTTTCATAACTCTTTTACAAATGCTTTAACTTTGTTTCTAAGACTCAAGTTTGAGTTCAGTTCAGAGTAAAGTTAAGCATTTCCTTTAAGGAAGAAAATGGGGACTAAGTATTCCCAAAGGAGTGTAGAATGTTTTCACATTTAAATAAGAATGAAAATATATATTTCGAAAGAGAGTTCGTGCTAGTTTTTCAGAAAACAGTAATAGCATTCAAAATAAAGCAAGTAGGGTAAATTGAGATTTCCAAAGTAGCCTTTGAGCATTAATCTCAAATCATAGAAGTAAGTATGTTTTTTAAAAAAAACATAAGAGATAATATAATGATATTTTTGGGAGTAGTATTGAGCACCAATATGGGGGAGAGTTCAGATAACTCCCTGCCCCCATAAACCATGTACCCACCATAGGTATAAAAGGGTCATACTTGATAGATGATTTCTTTAGTACTTTTTATCATAGACTAGTGGATCCATTAGACAGTTCAGGTCTGATATCGATTGCATGATGTAGGATGGACCTGGCAGCCTAAGGCAAAACATTGTATCATCACCCTAGCTCTTAAGTAATGGTTAAGAGTTGGAGAAACTCCTACAGAAGTCAAATGTATTGATATATATACAACAGTGTATTCGTATTTTCACATACATCTCATAGTTATTTGTATCCTTGTATATATTCGGAATTTACAACATCTTTCCAAACAACTTTCCTTTATATTGCACTTTCTTTTGAATCGCTTTATATTGAAATGAATCAGTATTATTGAGTTATGTTATTCATGAGTTGAGCACAGCCAAAGTAAGTGTTCCTTTTTACTTTTTTTAAGCATAATTTATTTTGGTGTTCCAACTCACATACTCGTAAATTCAATATACTGATGTTTGTTGGCATGTATCATATGACGATGAAGACACAGGTAACAAGGATCAGCATCCAGCGCATCGTTGATCTAGTTGAGAAATAAAGAGTCATTGGTTAGCCTCCTTGCATTCGAGAGGACATATTTTATTGCTTTCTAGTTAGTTCATTGTCATGTTGCTGGGTTTGTCCCAACCTCCATCTCAGTCATTTTAGATACTTCATAGAGATTTAGTAGTTCAATTGTCTCTACACTGTTACTTCAAACATTATTTGAATACATGAGTTGCCATTTGGGATAAGTACTTATATATATCTTGGAGTTATATTTCTTACGTTTATGTCTTATGCTAAGTTAAGTAAGCCAGGCCAAGGGTCTGCTCAAGGCAACAAATGGTCATTGAGTATCAGCCACGCCGTGGGTGTCGTCTCGGGGTGAGACAAAAGATTAGTTCACCATTGTGTAAGGGTAATTTCATTTCATACCTTAAGGTAATAAAGTTTTTTATAAGGGTTGTATCTATCACTTAGTTCGAGTTAATGAATCTAGAGTAGAGACAATACACGTGTCTAGTCATTTTCAGTTTTGTGTGAGTTTCTATAGGTCTTTCGTCATGATATTCATTGAGTAACTCCCGTGAGAGAAATACACTTTAAAAGCGATATTCTTCTTGAGACTCAACCAATTTCTTCATATAGAATGACCCCAGATAAGTTACAAGAATTAAAAGATAGTTGAGAGATCTTTCTTTATAAGGGTTTCATCTGACAAAATATCTAACTTTAGGGGTGCTCTAGTATTATTCGCGAGGAAGAATTATGGTTTCCTTTATATGTATATTAATTAATGCAAGTTGATCTAGGTCACTATATAGAATAAACCCAAAACAATATGCATAAAGATACCTCCCAAAACCTTGACATATAAAGTATAAATTCGTGTTAACAAAAAAGAGGTCAAGTCATAAAAGTGGACCAAAACAAAGTTGTCTAAAAAAGAATAAGATGAACTTTACAAGGTTCATAATGAGACAAACATGTCCAGGATGTCAAGTGCTCACACTTCTCTTGTCCCTGCATCCAATCAGACTTATCCTCATGAATTCACATATTCAACCTCAACTTAGTGTTAATAGAAGGTTTAGCCTAGCATGAGGCCGATTGTGTGCGCTCAAAATAATAAGGACGGAGCTTATCCTTTTCAAACGATCTCTAAAATCTACCACAATATCAAGAATAGGATCACAACATCAATATAGTCATATATACACTAAAAACACATAAAACTTAGATGGAGAAATTTTAGAATCAAACGAGACTTGTGGGACCAGTGCTGGAAATTTTTTTATTTGACTCAATCAATAGGACCTATAATATTCCTCGAATTCATGTCCAGAAAGTTAACTCAATTTGGGGCCTAAGACAGTGAAAACAACAATCAAGCAATAAATTAACAATAAATCTAAGATAAGGCAACAACTTTACCACCTAAATTTACCTCAAAAGGAAATTTACCGACTCAATTCGATCAACCACGAATCATTGAAAATAATAAATATGTGAGACATTGAATTATTTAAATCGTAGCTGAGATGAGTGAGAAATTGTATATTCAATTAAGATAAAATATGCCTTCATCTCCATATCATATTTAAATACAGTACATGAATCTTCATCACAATCATGTAGGACAAGTCGCACGACCATGACCTTGTTGGTAAGTTGGCCACCCATGAATGCAAAGGGAGATTTAGTGAACACCAAGGTTAGAAGAGTCTAGGTCCCTGCATACACGATTACGTCCTCCAAATGCAAAGGCTCACGAATACATATGAGACTAACGCGAACAAGAAAGATACTCCCACCAGTTTGTGAATATGATCCTCAACTATGCAGATAAAAGATAGTCCACACCAGCTAATGCGTATAAGCTACATCGTCAAGTTCCAAATTCTCCAACAAGGCACTCTGAATTCGTTCAAAATCCTATAATTGTAAAAAAATTATGCAACCCAACCGAATTTGATATTCTAGGCTCAATGGAGAAGTCACTATTTCTATACGAAATCATCTCTAGGAAAAGTGGGTCCCATTCCCAAACTCTGTTTTCTGTGAAAATTCATAAGAAGACTAAGAATAAACCCAGAAGCCCTGTGACCTAACAAATAGTCGTTATAGGCCAAACTCAATATTTGGGTGCTATAAATGGTGAATGAATTTTCATGTGATCTTGTTTACTTAGAATGTTGACTAAACTCAAATTTAGGCCTAAAGTTAAATTTTAAAAAGCTTTTGGATACACTCATATTGTCAACTATGCTACTTTTCTAAAAATTGATCCTTTTAGAGGTGACGTAATTGTCAGAATTGAATTTGAAGGTCATCTTCTTGAACATCGTATAAAAATGACTATTCAAGGTTCAAAAGCTCCAAAATACTAAAACTCACATAAAAACTATACGAATGACAGATGACCAAACTATAAGTCTCATATAGGAAAACATTAAACGGTGAATAGGAGTGATAACAAATTAATTACATACAGTTCATTACAGTTCAGAGTTTTTGTACTATAGTTTTCGTATCAGATGGAGTCAATTCCCATTTTTTTTATAACTTATTGAGTTTATAAGAACTTTATTTGTTATTGTTTTAATAAGTATTTTCATACTATTATGTAATGATTTTGCTTCTAAGAATGTTTGATGGGTTTGATTGGGTTACTTAATTGGTTATCCACCTGGCAGCTTGTGTGGGTCTCCCTCATGATGCTTTGGGTTTTGATAATCAACCTAAATATTATATGAGTTTACGTGACAAAAAGTTATAATCTATCTAATGTGAATTTGTAAAGTGAACTCATATTATATACTTAAAGTTTCACTTTAAAAAATTGATTATTATTAATCACAAAAATGGACAACAAGTGAATTGTAGCTTCACCTCTAAATTACGTTAAAATGAAAAGAGAAATAGACAGATTATTCTTATTTAATAAATTTTAATTGACAAGATTTTAATTTTTAAAAATGTCCAAATACGAGGAATACAATTATCATATTTTCAAAAGAGTAAATTCAATATTAAAGATCATATTAAATATTTTATCACATATATTCAATAATATTTCCCTTTTTTTAAATTAGTTTTCTATATATACTCCTCAACATTTTATCCCTCAAGCTGAATTTCGTCTTTACTCTCATTTGGGAGATTTTTGTTGAATAAGTTTGATTTCTTTATATCTTCACATAAAGTTATATACATGGCGTCGTAAAGATCTTGAATTAAAAACTTGCCGCGAAATAATTTCGTGTGTGGCTACAATTAGTAGTGCTCAAATTGTGGTATGTCATCTTCTAACAAAGTTTAATTTCTCAATAGTTTTTACTTGTTACTTGAGATGCATGAATCATTTGAAAATTTTGGGTAAAGTTTTTGAAATTTGTTTTTCGGAAACTACACTCGTCCTTATTATAATATAAAAAAAGTTGTTCACCAATTATTTGTTTGTAATGATATTTTTTACCTGATTGTTTCTTTATCATTACTAATCTCTAAAACCATTTTGTATGAATAATTTCAGAAAGCAAAAGAAATTATAAAATTTATGAAAAGACTCTTTATTCCACCATATAGACCAAAAAGAAAAATATCCCAATGTACATGTTACAATTGTGGAAAAATAGGACATATAATTAAAGATTGTAAATTACCAAAAAATACAAAAAGAAAACAAATTGCAGAACTAATCATAGATGATGAAAAATATATGCAAATAGAATACATAGACTATGAGTTAAGTGAAAATGATAGTATATACGAAGTATCAGATATAGAAAATGAAGAAGAAAATATCAACTCAGATAATGATGAAATATACGAAGAAATATAATGTCTGAAAACGAAATAAAAATAATAACTGAAGAAAATCATGAAAATGAAGAAACATCACAACAAAAAATCATATTTGATAATACAATATTTGAACAAATAAAAGGAAAAGAATTAGACTTATGTGTTGAAAAGATACTTGAAATACCTACATTAAAAAGCTGGTTTAAAAGACAAAAAGAAGAATATTATGTAGTTAATAAAAAAGAACATGTTATTGATTGTAAATATACAAGTGGAAAAGCATACATACCCATAATAAGCAAACGAGTAATAAATAAAGAAATACAAAGTATAAAGAATAAAGCAGCTATTAAATATGTACATTTAGGAGCAACAGAAATATTAATAAAAGCATGTTTTAGGGAAGGAATAGATACACCCATTGAAATATATTTAGCAGATGATAGAATAATACATCCTATAGAAAAAAGTGTAATTAGTGCAGTTAAAGGAAATCTAATATACCAAAAATTTAAGTTCATAATAAGTGCTAATTATACAGTATCATTAACAGATACAAACATAGATAAATCATTAGTATTATATTGGAAAATATCAGGAATAAAACTAGCACCAGGAAGTAAAATATTCACAGCAAGATGTAAAAATTTATATATATTAACAACAAAACATAAAATAATAGCGAAAAACAAAATTGATAAAATAAAAATATAAAATACATTTGAAAGAATAATTACAGTAATAGATAATAATGACTTCAGTTACAAAGAAATTGACAATGAAGAAGATTTAGAAATAGTAAAAGAAAGACTAAGTACCTCTAGTATACCAAGTACAAGCATACCAAATACAATAACAAGAGCTACATCATCAAGAATGAGTACATCTAAAAGAAAATATGAAATACCACAAGAATTACTAGAAGAAATAACACCAAATCATTATTTTATAACAGGAATAATGGATCAAAGGAAATATAAAATCTTAATAAACACAGGACAAGAAGAAAATCATATAACAAGAGAACTAGTATTAGAAGAATAAATAATAAAAACAGGACACACATGCCCTGGATTACCTAGTGAAATAATAACTACAAGTGAAGAAACAACAGAGAAAGAAATAATTATAGGTGGAATACCATTAAAAATACAGTTTAAAATATACCAAGGAAATTATAATATTATGCTAGGAATAAAATGGCTAGAGAAAGTTAAACCATATAATATAGAAAACGAACAATTGACAATAACTTGTCAAAATAAAAAGATAATTATAAAAAGAACAAAATGAATAATGAAATAATATACTTGCAAAATTATTATAGAAGGATATCACAACAGATACTATACTCCTATGATAGATACAGGAGCAGAAGCAAACATATGTAAATATAATTGTTTACCAGAAGATAAATGAGAAAAATTAAAAACACCCATGGTAGTAACAAGATTTAATAATGAAGGAAGTATGATAAAATATAAAGCAAAAAATATAAAGATACAAATATGGGATAAAATATTAACAATAGAAGAAATCTATAATTTCGAATTTACAACAAAAGATATGTTATTAGGAATGCCGTTTTTAGATAGATTTTACCCACATATAATAACAAAAACACATTGGTGGTTTACTACACCTTGTGGAAACAGGATAGGAGCAAAAAGAGTAAAAAATAAACAAAGAAAAGTTATGGAATGGATAAAAGGCAGTGAAAAAATAAACCAAGAAATGAAAAATATAGACAAAGAACAAGAAACACAATTAGAAATTATTATATTTAATATAGACAAAGTTAAAATAATTAATGAACAATTAGAACAATTATATAATGATTACCCATTACAAGGATGGGAAAAGCATAAAACAAAAGTAAAAATTGAATTAATAGACGAAAATAGTATAATAACACAAAAACCATTAAAATACAACTTTGATGATCTACAAGAATTTAAAATACACATAAATGAATTATTAGAAAAAAATTATATACAAGAAAGTAATAGCAAACATACAAGCCCGACATTTATAGTTATAAAACATAGTGAACAAAAAAGAGGAAAAAGTAGAATGGTCATAGACTACAGGAATCTAAACGCCAAAACTAAAACATATAACTACCCAATACCTAATAAAATACTAAAAATAAGACAAATACAAGGATATAACTATTTTAGCAAATTTGACTGCAAATCAGGATTTTACCACTTAAAATTAGAAGAAGAATCTAAACAATTAACAGCATTCACAGTACCGCAAGGTTTCTATGAATGGAATGTATTACCATTTGGATATAAAAATGCACCAGGTAGATATCAACATTTTATGGACAACTATTTTAACCAATTAGAAAATTGCATTGTATACATAGACGATATACTATTATATTCTAGAACACAAGAAGAACATATAAAACTATTAGAAAAATTTATACATATAATAAAAAATTCAGGTATTAGCTTAAGTAAAAGTAAAGCAGAAATAATGAAACCACAGATAGAATTTTTAGGAATACAAATAGATAAAAATGGAATAAAAATGCAAACTCATATAGTACAAAAAATAATCACCCTTGATGAAAATATAGATACAAAAAAGAAGTTACAATCATTTTTAGGATTAGTTAATCAAGTAAGAGAATACATACCAAAACTAGCAGAACATTTAAAACCACTATATAAAAAACTTAAAAAAGATGTTGAATACTACTTTGACAATAAAGATAAAGAACATATAAAAAATATCAAAAAATTATGTAAAAAATTACCAAAATTATATTTTCCTGATGAAAATAAGACATTCATATATATAGTAGAAACAGATTCAAGTGATCACAGTTATGGAGGAGTACTAAAATATAAATATAACAAAGAAAAAATAGAACACCATTGCAGATATTACTCAGGTACATATACTGATGCACAGGCAAAATGGGAAATAAATAGGAAAGAATTATTTGCATTATATAAATGTTTATTAGCATTCGAACCATACATAGTTTACAATAAATTTATTGTAAGAACAGATAATACACAGGTAAAATGGTGGATAACCAAAAAGATAGATGATTCAGTTACAACAAAGGAAATAAGAAGATTGATATTAAATATATTGAATTTTACATTTACAATTGAAATTATAAAAACTGATGAAAATCTAATTGCAGACTACCTCTCAAGAAAAAGATACGTTGAAAGATCTACTGGCAATGATGACAAATCTATGCCAAAAGGTAGAAAAGATGGAAATAGAACTAAAGGAGCTGAAAGCTAACGGTCAGCAGCATGACCAAAAACATGCGGAGCTACGTCGTAAGGCAGACGGAAAACAGCCAGAGATAGAAGGAGATGATGGGAAACTCCTTAAAACCCATAACATTAACATTGCTAATGTTGCAGGTACAAGTACAACAGCTATGGAAAAAACAACACCAAAAAATATAAACCTAAACAGTTTATTTACAAAACCATTTATTCCAAAAGCACAGATAGTAGAAACCCCAACACCACAAACATCTACATATGCAGCCAGCCTACACAAGGAAAAGAAAATATATAACCATATATCCCAAACCTACATTGAAAACCTATACAAAATTCAGACCTTTTTAAATCTCAAACCCAAATCTACTACAACTACAGAAAAAACCCAGGATTATTTAACCCAAAAATTACAAGGCTATAACAAGTTAATTGCACAACCCAAAACCAACCCAAACTTAGTTAAAACCTGTTACAGTTATGGATTACTTAATATTGTATATACATACGATGGTACAGAGATAAGTGGAATCCCGGAGATCCACAAAGCCTTTTTAATATACAAAAGAATTACAAAAGGAAATTTATTTTTCATAAAATTTTATACGGCACCAGCTGAGATACTTTATAATGAGATAAAACCAATAATCCAGATAGTAAAAATTGGATTGATACGAGAAATGATAATACCGGAAGATATAGGGCAACAACCAGAGATACCAAAAGTTGAGATACCCAGTTTCTATGCAAATAAAAGAATAATTGGATTATCAACTATTATTCAAGAGCTAGCAAATAACTATTTACAAGGCAACGCCATATGGAGTTACTATTCACGAGACCACATGATGATATACACAAATTCAAGAGAAATAAGACAAGTAGATATGGAAGAAGTCCAGAAATGGATTTTGTCCCTGTTAAAACCAGAAGCTATGCCAACAACTAGAGCAATAAAGCAAGGATTCATATCCGAAGAACTGCTGATAAGATACTGCAAGCCAGTGGGACACAAATACCCGAATTATATTTGCTCAAAATGTAACCAACGAGATGATGTAATCCCTGACGTACTATTAGAATAAAAAAAAAAGAAATAATGTAAATTAATTAAATATTTTGTTTTAGTGTCGGCTGAATATCAGCCATATGTATAAAGTAAGAGTCTTTTTATTTTTGTCGTCTTGCGTCGGCTGAAAAAAGCCAAATGTACAAATAAATTACACCGTCATACTATTTACTTTACATAATTGGCCGACAAACTTTTTACATGATTGGCCGACAAACTATTTACTTTACGACTTTTGTACATTTGGCTTTTTTCAGCCGACGCAAGACGACAAAAATAAAAAGACTCTTACTTTATACATATGGCTGATATTCAGCCAACACTAAAACAAAATATTTAATTAATTTACATTATTTCTTTTTTTTTTAACCTAATTACTTTATTATATTATTAAAAAACATAAGTTTCATTTTTAGGTTTTTAAAAAACCAACACTATACCATAAAATTTATACTAGCACCCAGTCCAATATCAAGTCATCCAATAAATATAACATTCTTAGAATTTTATTCCTTATTTTCACAGTATAGTGACTTACTTTTTTATGTTATTTTATATATCTAGCTTTAGTAACAAATTTAGGGGCATTTTGTTAAATTGGGGAGCACCCCTAGAAGTAACCGGTGTCGTCATCCTCGAAGAGAACTAAGACTATCCTCTTAACATTCGCCATTACATTTCATAGGTTAAAAAATGCGGAAAATTAAAAATTTTCACCTACCTCTACTTGATGAGGTTTACATAGACCTCGCGCATACACATAATGTATACATAGGGAGTTTACATAGACTGCTCGCATAGAAAGCACTACATAGGTTTCTACATTTAATGCACATACATAATATAGCAATATAATCTCATAGGAAGTATAGGATCAGTTTCACATATAAACCATCTAAATCGAATACAACATTCACACATAACCCTTACTTCATTACAACAAAGGTCACATATAGGCATATACAATAATCGTCTTTAAATGAAAAGGAAAGAACTAAATGTCTTCAAACTAGAACAACATAAATAGCTAGAAAGTGGCATCGTCCTCGGAAAGTGAGGACCTACCGAACTTGGTCCCCAAATCATATTCCAAGCCCACCAATGCGTTTCCCTTGAAAAATATCACAACTTAGCCTTTTGAATCGCCCAATTCGGAGTTGTATAGCTCAAGATATCAAGATTTCAAAGTAAGACACAAAGCTGAAAGTTGGGTTTTTATAAGGACGAATCTGGTCATTAAAAACCCAATTTCTAGTCGTTAAAACCCCAATTTCTGGTCGTTAAAAGGGCTGCACCAGATTCAGCTTTGCCTACTTTCTTTAACGTCTCCGACGGGTTCTCGGAATCCGTTCGGAACCTGATAAAAATAAAATAGATATGCTACCCTACCAAAGTCGACATTCCGTACTCAAAGGCGCAGTCGAAATTTTCATCAGAGGTCATCTCGATAAAATGTGGGTCCCACTTCCAATGGCCATTTTAAGTCAAAAAACCACAAAAGGGCTCGGAAAAATATCAAAAACCTCAAAACCCAAAAGAAGGGTCAAACTAGACCAAACTCGACATTCCGGAGCTAACCGCGCTGACGGAATTCTCATCCGAGCGCGTTTACTTAGAAAGTTGACTAAAGTCAAACTTAGCCTTTAAACTTAAAGTTAAAACGCCTAATCCCACCAACTCACACTGAAAACTTTGGGAGTCATGTCGACAATGCTACTAGACTAAAATGACCCTTCCGGAACTGATGGAATCGACAGAATTGGATTCTGATGTTATCTTCTTGAACTTTTGATCGAAAATGATCGTTCAAGGTTCATAAGCTTCAAAAATACTAAAGCTCACACAATAATAAAACGAATGACCAGGTGACCGATCTATCAGTCCCAGCAAGTCATAAATGACTTGGATCGCTATAGGAACGCTCTAAACGATGCACAGAAGATAAAACACTAAAAATGACAAGAAGGGTCACTACAATTCAACTTGTCACGATCCAATTTCTCGAGCCATGAAGGCACCTACTATAACCCATCAGTAGGTAAGCCAAACCACAACCCAGAACAACACGTAATGGGTGTGAGGGTAGAAACTAAACACGACTAAGCAAAATTACTATAACAACTTAAGCAAACCAAAACATAAATACAATTAAGGATTCCTCCCAGAGCCTGGAAGTCACTAATACAGAGCTACCAACAAAACGAGTACAAGTCCTAACAGTGGACCACCGAAACTAGACTGTCTCGAAAAGACAAGTCTTTATATAAACAGATGGAGACTGAAATAGTACAAAACGTTGTGTGCTCACCCCTGTCTCAAGACTAGAAATGCTCCATACTCGATCAACGCTGACTACTGGTGCTCAGACCTGCATCACGAAAATAGATGCAGAGCGTAGCATGAGTACAAAATAACAGGTACCCAGTAGGCATCATAGGCCGACTGAACTAGAAAAGTAAAACACTATGAAAAGACGGAATCACAAAACTAGAGGTCAAGAACAGAAGGCTAAGTAACACAATAATGCACACGAGTGTATAAATATCTAACTAAATTAATATAAATAAGCAAACTACACCTAACTGGACCCACCATAAGCCCAGAAGGTACACTCGTGCACAAATTTAATTAAAAACCCGAACGGACCCCCAAAAGCCCGACGAGTACACAAAATAACTATAACTTAAGGAGAATAAAACTCGAGGCCAAAGAACACCGAACTAAAAAGTAGAATCTGACGGTACGGAGGTCGGGTCTTGAACCGGACGCTCACCAGAATTACACAAGTAGCCAATTGCAAAATATAAGTAATTGAGGCCGAACCTCTAACCGGATGCTCTATATACTTGAGGTCGGACCTCTAACCGGATGCTCTATATAAGTATGTGGATGTTTGAGGGCGTACCTTAAATCCGGATACCCGACAAAGATGTCGATATAGCTGCTGAAAGAGTCTTTATCTATCCATAATCATATAAACCCATGGAACACCATCCAGACTTAGCTAATCAATGTAAGTCCTTAAAGCTGAATCGAACTCAACTTTGAATCACGAAGCGGAATTCATTGTCACTGACATAACTCGAGAAGCCGTAACATCGAAGAAATAAGAGTAACTATCGCTAGAGCAAGCTCATCGTCTTTCTAAATACCCAACTATCAGACTCAAGTCTGCTACATCAGTCTACAAGGATTTAAGCCGGCCGAGCGACGTTGGGGCTAAACTAAGTCCTACCGACTTTGAATCATGCATTTCTAAGGAAAACCCTAGTCAAACCTAAACTAAGGCCCAACATACTTCTGAGTACCAAATAACAGGTACCCAGTAGGCATCATAGGCCGACTGAACTAGAAAAGTAAAACACTATGAAAAGATGGAATCACAAAACTAGAGGTCAAGAACAGAAGGCTAAGTAACACAATAATGCACACGAGTGTATAAATATCTAACTAAATTAATATAAATAAGCTAACTACACCTATCTGGACCCACCATAAGCCCAGAAGGTACACTCGTGCACAAGTTTAAATAAAAACCCGAACGGACCCCCATAAGCCCGACGAGTACAAAAAATAACTATAACTTAAGGAGAATAAAACTCGAGGACAAAGAACACCGAACTAAAAAGTAGAATCTGACGGTACGGAGGTCGGGTCTTGAACCGGACGCTCACAAGAATTACACAAGTAGCCAATTGCAAAATATAAGTAACTGAGGCCGGACCTCTAACCGGATGCTCTACATACTTGAGGTCGGACCTATAACCGTATGCTCTACATAAGTATGTGGATGTTCGAGGGCGGACCTTAAATGCGGATACCCGACAAAGATGTCGATATAGCTGCTGAAAGAGTCATTATCTATCCATAATCATATAAACCCGTGGAACACCATCCAGACTTAGCTAATCAATGTAAGTCCTTAAAGCTGAATCGAACTCAACTTTGAATCACGGAGTGGAATTCATTATCACTAACGTAACTCGAGAAGCCATAAAATCGAAGAAATAAGAGTAACTATCGCTAGAGCAAGCTCATCGTCTTTCTAAATACCCAACTATCAGACTCAAGTCTGCTACATAAGTCTACAAGGATTTAAGCCGGCCGAGCAACGTCGGGGCTAAACTAAGTCCTACCGACTTTGAATCATGCATTTCTAAGGAAAACCCTATTCAAACCTAAACTAAGGCCCAACATACTTCTGAGTACCAAATAACAGGTACCCAGTAGGCATCATAGGCCGACTGAACTAGAAAAGTAAAACACTATGAAAAGACGGAATCACAAAACTTGAGATCAAGAACAGAAGGCTAAGTAACACAATAATGCACACGAGTGTATAAAGATCTAACTAAATTAATATAAATAAGCTAACTACACCTATCTGGACCCACCATAAGCCCAGAAGGTACACTCGTGCACAAGTTTAAATAAAAACCCGAACGGACCCCCATAAGCCCGACGAGAACACAAAATAACTATAACTTAAGAAGTATAAAACTCGAGGCCAAAGAACACCGAACTAAAAAGTAGAATCTGACGGTACGGAGGTTGGGTCTTGAACCGAACGCTCACCAGAATTACACAAGTAGCCAATTGCAAAATATAAGTAACTGAGGCCGGACCTCTAACCGGATGCTCTACATACTTGAGGTCGGACCTCTAACCGGATGCTCTACATAAGTATGTGGATGTTCGAGGGCGGACCTTAAATCCGGATACCCGACAAAGATGTCGATATAGCTGCTGAAAGAGTCTTTATCTATCCATAATCATATAAACCCGTGGAACACCATCAAGACTTAGCTAATCAATGTAAGTCCTTAAAGCTGAATCGAACTCAACTTTGAATCACGGAGCGGAATTCATTATCACTGACGTAACTCGAGAAGCCGTAACATCGAAGAAATAAGAGTAACTATCGCTAGAGCAAGCTCATCGTCTTTCTAAATATCCAACTATCAGACTCAAGTCTGCTACATCAGTCTACAAGGATTTAAGCCGGCCGAGCGACGTCGGGGATAAACTAAGTCCTACCGACTTTGAATCATGCATTTCTAAGGAAAACCCTAGTCAAACCTAAACTAAGGCCCAACATACTTCTGACAACCAGTATTCAAACAAACAAATAATTCATATAGCAAAGAAGGTCAATTAATAACAATAAACATGCTCACAGTTACCCGATAATTCTTAGAAAAAGGGAGAAAATATGATTTTTAACACCTATGCATGATCCAATAACTACCCAACCCAAATTCCAACTAATCAACATGCATTCACATGTTCGAGTTCAATCTAAGAAGAGAAACCATAGCCTACCTGAACGCAGATCACGCGCGCTCCAAAATTCACTCCCCGGATCTTTTACTTTCGAAAAGGCCTCGAAACGTTGATACACTATCAGAAATAGAGTCACAACGTTATTACAGTCATTTAAACACTAAAATCGAAAGAAACGGAGACGGGTCAATTTCGCGGTCAAAATGGAAAAAGTGAGATCCGCGTTGAAAAATCCCGAATTAACCCCAAATAAAAGTACTAAATAACTCTTGGAACTTGTATACTAGAATGGAACACAATTCAGGACTCAAGACAGTCCCAACATGAACATGCAACAAAAAAACCCAAATTCTAAGCTAAAAATCAGCAACAATGGCAGCAGCTACTTACAAGATTTTACCAAAAATGAAGCTCCAACAGCCAAAACCAATAACACCACGACTATCCTCACGAAAAACCCCACAATATAGGCTCTTGAATTACTAGATTCGGACCTAAAATGGCCAAGAAATCACCTTCTAAAATTTCCCAAAACTTGTGCTCGAAAATGAGCTATGACAGCAGTTAAAAACCAACATTTACCTCAAATCGGGTCCCCAAATCAGATTCCAATCCCACCAATGCGTTGCCCTCGAAAAATCTCACAACTTAGCCTTTTGAATCGCCCAATTTGGAGTTGTACAGCTCAAGATATCAAGATTTCAAAGTAAGACACAAAGCTGAAAGTTGGGTTTTTATAAGGACGAATCTGGTCATTAAAAACCAAATTTCTGGTCGTTAAAAATCCTGCACCAGATTCAGCTTTGCCTACTTTCTTTAAAGTCTCCGACGGATGCTCGTAATTCGTTCGGAACCTGATAAAAATAAAATAGATATGCTACCCTACCAAAGTCGATATTCCGGACTCAAAGGCGCAGTCGAAATTTTCATCAGAGGTCATCTCGATAAAATGTGGGTCCCACTTCCAATGGCCATTTTAAGTCAAAAAACCACAAAAGGGCTCGGAAAAATATCAAAAACCTCAAAACCCGAAAGAAGTTTCAAACTAGACCAAACTCGACATTCCGGAGCTAACCGCGCTGACGGAATTCTCATCCGAGCGTGTTTACTCAGAATGTTGACTAAAGTCAAACTTAGCCTTTAAAGTTAAAGTTAAAACGCCTAATCCCACCAACTCACACTGAAAACTTTGGGAGTCATGTCGATAATGCTACTAGACTAAAATGACCCTTCCGGAACTGATGGAATCGTCAGAATTGGATTCTAATGTCATCTTCTTTAACTTTTGATCGAAAATGATCGTTTAGAGCGTTCCTATAGCGATTCAAAGTCATTTATGACTTGCTGGGACTGACAGATCGGTCACCTGGTCATTCGTTTTGTTATTGTGTGAGCTTTAGTATTTTTGAAGCTTATGAAATGAGAGTCTAAGTTATCTCAAATGGCCCTTCTAGAAGCTCAAAATGGTCGGAACCTACATAATTGTAGGAACATAGAAATATAGGTTAGTACACACTTGTACTAAGTATTGGAATATGAAAATAAAACATTTGAAATCATGCTAAATGGGACATTTGTTCAAAATCATGCTAAGTTACTTTGAAAAAGCCTTATGCACAATCAAGAACACTCATGAGTCAATAATCACATATTCCTTAAGACAATGTCATGTTCAACACAAGACCAACATCATCAAGTATAACCAGGTCAACATGTACCATAACATAATTGAGTACATAACTAAACAAACTTCAACATCATGATATAACCACAAATTGTATATCAGATGTTCATAACATTACAACATATACAAGACCCTTACTCATAACCCAACATCAAGTCCATAAGTTCAATGATCAAGTAAATCCCCATAACCTTACTCAACCAAGTATATCGAACAAAGGACCATAAGTAATGTCTAGACTCACATAACATAACATTAAGAGTAATCATTATCATACATTGCGATATAGACTAGTGGTATGCTCATAAATGAAACTAGCATCATATAGTATAATCAACATGTAAAGTCAACATATGCATATCAGTGACTTTAAAAGAGCATAAGAACATAACAATGTCCTCTTAAGACTTCCCTCAAAGGCGAACTAGTGCACTGTATAGGTATAGTCCCATAACCCTACCTAGACTAAGACAAACTCCTTAAGTCAACTTAGTTTGAGTTCACTTTATTACTTAATTTTACATTCGGAAACACTTTCTTTAACAAACATAGAGTACAAAAGCTAAATGCGGAATTTTGTGTCAAGAAACCCTACACCAAAAGAAGATGGATTACTTTCAAAGGTTGTACCAAAACATGAACATAGCATTCTAGGTGGATCCACTAGTCAGTATTCCTATGGGGGCAACATAGTTCATTAACTAGGAGATATACTTTGGACCCTCTTTATGCGCATTGCATTATAGTCTCCAATCTCATGAATACAATAGTGAACTTACCTTCCATACTTGAGAAGGGACACTCCTCACTTCTAGTTCACTCGATGCTAAGTTAGAGTCCCTTTTTGAAATGTCTTTAAGCCTTTATTAACTTAGTATACGTCATAGAGAACTAACCCATTGTATATTATCATCATTATCTCATTAGGAATTGCATGAGAATGTCCTTTCATGGTAACCCTTCATTTGTGAGGCTAACACATTATCATCATCATGTCATAGTAAGGCACATAGGTAGTTCATAACCAACTGTATATTAATACATCTTAATCATAATCTCACAATCCATATAATTAAGACATTTCAATTACATTCATCATACCATCATCTATAAAATCAAATCACAAACAACACTTCAGTTGAACATCATCATTATGTACTAACATCATAATTGCAGTAAATGATTCAAGATCATAAAGTCTTACTAATTCACATTTATAAGACTCCTTTAATGGTATTACCATCAACCAACTATATTCACCCATCAATAGACTTACTAACGTCATACAATAGTAATCTATACAAGAACTAAGTCAATTGTATCATCACTAACCAACTCTACATCAATTCATCACCTAGGGATAGGGGAATAGGGTTCATCATGAGTTACTCAAGAAATTTATCCAATCCCACCAATAAAATACCATAGTCTCTCCATGAGTGAATTATAATAGATAAAATAAGTCTAACAATCAACACATTCTTTAATTCCCATCAATTCATAAGCAAGATATAAGATTTGGGGAAATAGGGAAAAGACAAATGTTCCACATAAAACTCTAACAATTAACATCAATTAATCAATAATATACACTTAATTAGCCATGGGTAATCACAACTAGTCATAATAAATCATCCATTTCAAGTTAAGAAGAAAACCCATTAGAAGGAGAAAAAACCCTTGGAGTTAGGTGATTTAGAAATCAACTTTGAAAATACCTCTTAGGGAAAGGAATCCCAAGAGTGAAAAATCAACACCTTAATGAAGCTTTAACCACAAAATTTGAGAAGAAAAGCGAGGACTTGGTCTTCGTCTCTAAACTTCATTGATCTTTCAATGGAGGTTGAATTCAGAAAGAAAGTAGAGAAAGGTGAGAATTTTGGGTTTTGATTTGGGGATTTGATAGATTGAGTGAAAATGGCTTACAGTTGATCTAAAATCAATATATACTCATCCCCAAAATTACCCAAAATACCCCTCAATTAATTGGGTCTTTTGGAGAAGTCAAATTGACTTAAAAATGATGCGAACGAATCTTGGAAGTGGCTTCGCGTCGCGGGGGCAATTTCACATCTTTTTTCAAAAAATATGGTTTGAGGCAGAATACCCCGAATCCCATGGAAAAATTTACCCTTCCTTGAGTTGGCTCCACATCTTGGCTTCCTTAAGCTGCTTTGGCAACTTGCTCGCCAATGTTTGGGTGCTACTCAAGGACCCCTCGGAGGGTTCTTGGGGAGTGGTTATTGAATGTTTGGACCATTTATAATATATTTTACCTATTTAAAGTATTCCTACAAGTTTTAGACTCCTTATGACACTCGCAGACCTTCCCCAAATATAGGGACGTCTACTAGTTCAATTTTGCTAGTTTCCAGACGTCAAGGTATTTCATTGACACTAAGACTCTAATACTTGTAAATAAACTTTCTCAGATTATTCTAGGTCAGGAAATATAATTTTAATAATAATTAGGTAGGTGAGACCCTAGTCTAGATCATGGAACTTCCTGTGTGTTAGATTATCCCCCCTTAGGAACATTCGTCCCCGAAGGACACTAAAATCTTTTGAAGGGAAAGGATAGACTCAATGATAGCGCGCAACCAACAAAAATAAGAAAAACATAATCATAATGGATCAAAACTCAAATAAAAATAATAACATGGCATTTACACATAGCAACTCAAAATATCAATTACTGTATATAGGAGATCCATATAACAACATGAAGAATTTCCTTCTCAACATCGACAGGAGCTCAACAACACATAAAGAGTCACTTATGCAGAGACTCATTTAAAAACACATGAACATGCTCAATATCATTTTATTAAAGCAAAAAATTACCAAATATCACTAATAAGTGAAATTTAGCAAAAGAACATCTTTCCTTGAAAACTCGTTTTAGCAAAACTTTTAACATATTTATACACATCTTTGCAAAACAAGTCAAATTCAATTTTAACTCATTACAATAGTTATCAATAGGAACAACTAACCTTAATTAGCAAAGAGATCAGGATAACGGAGCATCATGTACGCCTCAGCCTCCCATGTTGCTCCCTCAACTAGGTGGTTCTTCCATAACACCTTTACGGAAGCCACCTCGTTGTTCCTCAACTTCTTCACTTGCGTATCAGGAATTTCCACCCGAACTTCTTCATAGGAGAGATTCTCTTCCACATCTTGTCCTTTAATAGGAAGAATGGACTCGGGGTTAGCAATGCACTTCTTAAGAATGGAGACATTGAATACCGAATGAACTTAAGCTAGTTCACTAGCTAATCTCTACTCGTATGCAACCTTACAAACCCTTTGCAATATTTCATAGGGACCCACATAGCGAGGAATTAACTTCCCTCTCTTGCCAAATCTCATTACCCCTTTCATAGGTGAAATTTTCAAATACACTTTATTACCTTCCTCAAACTCTAACTCTCTTCTCCTATCGATTCCTTATCATATGAATTTTCTCCAAATTCTTAATGATCATTTCGGGAACAAAGAGTGAAGACTTTCCTTTTTCAAACTATCTAATTGGACATCTACATCTCCTACCATACGAGGCCTCAAAAGGAGACATAGATATAGTCGAATGGTAACTATTATAATAAGAGAACTCAACCAAAGGCAAGTATTCGTCCCAAATTACCTTGAAATGAATTACACAAGATCTAAGCATATCCTTAAGGGTTTAAATAGTACTCTCCGCTTGACCATCCGTTTGGGGATGAAAAGAAATATGTAACTTCACTTGAGTACCTAACCATTTTTTGTAAGACCTCCAAAATTGAGACGTAAGTTGAGCACATTTATTCGAAATGATGAATTAGGGGTTCTCATAATGAATTACAATATCATTAATATAAATTCTTGCATGCTCTTCTGCCGAATAAGTGGACTTAACGGGGATAAAGTGAGCGGATTTCATCAACCTATGCACAACCACCCATATAGATGTATTTTGCCTTCATGTCCGAGGCAAACCAAGAACAAAGTCCATATTAATATATTCCAACTTCCATGTGGGAGCTTATATTTATTGAAGTAAGCCACTTGTCTTTAGGTGTTCGTCTTTTACTTGTTGGAAATTTGCACACTTTGCAACAAATTCCGCTATGTCCCTTTTCAAACCATCCCACCAAAATTACTCTCCAAGATCGTGATTCATCTTTGTAGAACCCGGATGAATGGAATAATGGGAACTATGAGCTTCCTCTAGGATCCGGTTTCTCAAATCATATACATTGGGCACACACAACCTCTCTTGGTACCTCAAGACACCATCCCCTCATAAGGAGAATTAGTCAATGATCTTGCCAATAACCGATTCCTTTAAATCCATCAACGAGGAATAAAGGTGTTGCTTAGACTTCACCTCATCCAGCAAAGACGATTCAGAGTTTTGATGGATCATAAAACCACCATTTGGAGAATCTTCTAGTCAAAAACCTAAACGAGCCAACCTATGGACATCTTTTACTAGGTCTTTCTTACGCTCTTCAACATGAGACAAACTACCCATAGTCATACAACTTAGAGAATCCGCAACCATGTTGGTGTTGCCGAGGTGTTAGAGAACACTTATGTCGTAATCTTTAAACAATTCCAACCACCTTCGTTGTCAATAATTTAACTCCTTTTTAGTAAACATATATTGAAGACTCTTGTGGTCAGTATACACATCAACATGAACACCATATAGGTAGTGCCTCCATTTTTGCAAGGCAAACACCACGACCTCTAATTCAAGATCATTAGTTGGGTAATTGTTCTCATGCACCTTCACCTGTCTAGAGGCATACGCTATAACCTTCTCGTGTTGCATAAGGATGCAACCCAATCCCACTCGGGATGCATCAAAATATATCACAAAACCCTTGGTACCCTCTGGTAAAGTTAACACCGGAGTGGTGGTAAGCCTATATTTGATGATTTGGAAGATCCTTTCACATGACTCCGACCACTTAAATTTCATATTCTTTTGGGTCAATGTAGTCAAAGGAGATACAATGGATGCAAAAGCATCCACAAATCTCCTATAATACCCATCTAGACCCAAGAAACTTCTAATGTCGGTTGGAGTTAATGGTCTATGACAATTTTTAACTGCCTCGGTTTTCCTTGGATCGACCTCAACTCCCTCACTAGAAATGATATGACCAAGAAACGCCACCGACCACAACCTAAACTCACATTTTCTATACTTGGCAAATAGTTAATTTTCCTTAAGCACTTATAACACCACTCTCAAATGGTCTATGTTTTCACCCTAATTTTTGAATATACAAATATGTCGTCAATGAAGTCAATTACAAATAAATTTAGGTAACTTCGAAACACCCTATTCATGAGGTACATAAAAGTCGTCAGGGCATTAGTGAGACCAATGTACATTATTCTAAACTGATAGTGACCAAATCATTTTCAAAAGGTCATTTTGGGAATATCTTCATCTCTCACCCTAAGTTGGTGATATCCCGACCTCAAGTCAATTTAAGAAAAGTAGCTTATCCCTTGGAGTTGACCAAACAAGTCATCAATCTGAGGGAGAGGATTCTTATTCTTAATGGTCACCTTATTGAGCTACCGGTGATCAATACACATCCTAAGCGATCCATTCTTCTTTTTAAAAATAGAACCAGAGCACCTCATGGGGAAATACTAGGTAGAATGAAGCATTGTCTAGTAAATCTTAGAGTTGAGCCTTCAACTCTTTCAAATCGTCCAGAACCATTCGATAAGGAGGAATTGAAATGGGATTTGTATACAGTAATTAGTAAATACCAAAGACAATTTCCTGTTCTAGACGAATTCTAGGATGATCATTAGGAAAGACCTCCTAAAAGTTCCTCACTACGAGGACTAACTCAATGGGAGGAACTTCGGAGTCTAAATCTTTAACTCTCACAATATGGTATAAACACCCTTTAGAGATCATCTTACAAGACTTTAGACCAGAAATGATATGAACTCTAGGAGTAGAACTTCCCCCCTTCTACTCTAAGACGAGTTCATTAGGAAAGTTAAACTTGACCACTCTTGTCCTACAATCAATGGAAGTAAAGCAAGCACGCAACCAATCCATTTCCATAATGACATTCAAACATATTAAGTTCTTCTAATTCAACATAGATAACTCCAATGGAAAACATTATAGGACAATTTATATACACACTTTTGCAATAATCGACTCACTTATCCGGGTATTCACCATAAAAGATTCATTAAAGATATCAAGCAAAATATCAAACTTTTTAGCTACCAAGGGAGTAACAAATGACAGGGTAGCACCCGTATAAATTAAGCATAAACATTTATAGAGAAGACTTGTAACATACAGGTCATCACATCGGGAGAACTCTGTTATTTACCCCTGGGCACGTCTTCCATGTATGGCTAGACGCTATGATAGACCGGGCGTGGGCGTTTCCCCTGTGTGAACCTTGGTATTCCTCCAACAATCTTTGCAGTGATTAAATTCTCAACTCCCTTGGGCAGGCGCGCAACGGCGGGTGTAGCATTGGCCTTGCAAAGAAGGCATCAGCGTCGTCGCACGAAAACTCATGTCGGGCGTCAGGGAGGATGTCGGGCGTCAGGGAGGATGTCGGGCGTGCATTGACGGAGCTATTCAAGTACGGCGCATGAGTCCAAAGGCGATGATGGCATGCCTCGCACGACGTTGTTTGACCGTGTTTGCCGTCCAAGGGCTATGATGGCATGCAACGCCCGACGTCGTTCGACCGTGTGTGCTGTCCAAGGGCCATGATGGCATGCCACGCCCGACGTCGTTCGACCGTGTATGTTTTCCAAAGGCGGTGATGGCATGCCACGCCCGACGTTGTTCGATCGTGTTTGTCGTCCAAGTGCGATGATGGCATGCCACGTCGGACGTCATTCGACCGTTTGTGCTGCCCAAAGGAAATGATGGCATGCCACGCCCGACGTCGTTCGACCGTGTGTGCTAACCAAGGGACATGATGGCATTCCACACCCTACGTCGTACGACCGAGTATGTTGTCCCAAGGCGGTGATGGCACGCCACGCCCGACATTGTTCTATCGTGTTTGTCGTCCAAGAGCTATGATGGCATGCCACGCCCGATGTTGTTCGACCGTGTGTGCTACCCAAAGGCGATGAAGGAATGCCACGCCCGACGTCGTTCGACTGTCTATGCTTCCCAAAGGTGATGATGGCATGCCATGCCCGACGCCGTCCGACTGTGTCAGCTAGTCCAAAGGCGATGATGGCATGCCACGCCCGATGTTGTTCAACCGTGTGTGCTACCCAAGGGCTATGATGGCATGCCACGCCCGGCGTCGTTCGACCATGTGTGATACCCAAAGGCGATGATGGCATGCCACGCTCGACGTCATTCGACCGTGTGTGCTGTCCAAAGGCAGTTATGTCATGCCACGCCCGACGTCGTTCGACCGTATTCCCATCCAAGGGCGATGATGGCATTCCACGCCCAACGTCGTCCGACTGTGTCAGCTATTCCAAAGGCGATGATGGCATGCCACTCCCGACGTCGTTCGACCGTGTGTGCTACCCAAGGGCTATGATGTCATGCCACGCCCGACGTCGTTCGACCGTGTGTGATACCCAAAGGCGATGATGACATGCCACGCCCGACGTAGTTCGATCGTGTGTGCTGTCCAAAGGCGATGATTTCATGCCACACCCAACGTCATTTGACCGCGTGCGCTGCCCAAAGGCGATGATGACATGCCACGCCCAATGTTGTTCGACCGCGTTTTCCGTCCAAGGGCGATGATGGCATGCCACGCCCGACGCCGTTCGACTGTGTGAGCTAGTCCAACGGCGATGATGGCATGCCACGCCGGACGTCGTTCGACCGTTTGTGCTGCCCAAAGGCGATGATGGCATGCCACGCCCGACGTCGTTCGACCGTGTGTGCTACCCAAAGGCGATGATGGCATGCCACGCCCGACGTCGTTCGACCGTGTGTGCTGTCCAAAGGCGATGATGGCATGCCACACCCGACGACTTTTGACTATGTGTGCTGTCCAAAGGAGGTGATGTAATGCCACGCTCGACGTCGTTCGACCGTGTGTGCTGTCCAAAGGCAGTGATGTCATGCCACGCCCAACGTCATTCGACCGTATTCCCGTCCAAGGGCGATGATGGCATGCCACGCCTAACGCCGTTCGACTGTGTCAGCTAGTCCAAAGGCGATGATGGCATGCCATGACCGAAGTTGTTCGACCTGTGTGCTAACCAAGGCTATGATGGCATGCCACGCCCGATGTCGTTCGACCGTGTGTGATACCCAAAGGCGATGATGGCATGCCACGCCCGACGTCATTCGACCGCGTGCACTGCCCAAAGGCGATGATGGCATGCCACGCCCAATGTTGTTCGACCGCGTTTTCCGTCCAAGGGCAATGATGGCATGCCACGCCTGACGCCGTTCGACTGTGTGAGCTAGTCCAATGGTGATAATTGCATGCCACGCCGGACGTCATTCGACCATTTGTGCTGCCCAATGGCGATGATGGCATACCACGCCCGACGTCGTTCGACCGTGTGTGCCGCCCAAAGGTGATGATGGCATGCCACACCTGACGTCGTGCGACCGTGTGTGCTGTCCAAAGGCGATGATGGCATTCCACACCCGACGTCTTTTGACCGTGTGTGCTGTCCAAAGGCGGTGATGTGATGCCACTCTCGACGTCGTTCGACCGTGTGTGCTGTCCAATGACGGTAATGTCATGCCACGCCTGACGTTGCTGACCGTGTGTGCTGTGCAAGGGCGGTGATGTCATGCCACGCCCAACATTGCCGAATGTGTGTGCTATCCAAGGGCGGTGATATCATGCCACGCCTGACGTCGTCCGACCATGCGTGCGGTCCAAGGGCGGTGATGGCATTCCACGCTCGACGTCGTTCGACCATTTGTGCTGCCCAAAGGCGATGATGGCATGCCACGCCCGACGTCGTTCGACCGTGTGTGCTGCCCAAAGGCGATGATGGCATGCCACGCCCGACGTCGTTCGACTAAATGTGCTATCCAAAGGCGGTGACGTGATGCCATGCCCGACGTCGTTCGGCCGTGTGTGCTGCCCAAAGGCTATTATGGCATGCCACGCCCAACGTCGTTCGACCGCGTTTTTTCGTTAAAGGGCGATGATGGCATGCCACGCCCGATGCCGTCCGACTGTGTGAGCTAGTCCAAAGGCGATGATTGCATGCCACGCTTGACGTCGTTCGACCATTTTTGCTGCCCAAAGGCGATGATGACATGCCACGCCCGACGTTGTTCGACCATGTGTGCTGCCCAAAGGCGATGATGGCATGCCATGCCCGACGTTGTTTGACCGTATGTGCTGTCCAAAGGCGATGATGGCTTGCCACGCCTGACGTCGTTTGACCGTGTGTGCTGTCCAAAGACGATGATGTCATGCCACGCTCGACGTCGTCCGACCGTGTGTACTGTCCAATGGCGGTGTTGTCATGCCACGCCCGACGTTGCCGACCATGTGTGCTGTCCAAGTGCGGTGATGTCATACCACGCCCGATGTTACCGATCGTGTGTGCTATCCAAGGGCGGTGATGTCATGCCACGCTCGACGTCGTCCGACTGTGCTTGTAGTCCAAGGGTGGTGATGTCATGCCATGCACGACGTGGTTCGACCGTCTGTGCTGCACAAAAAGCAATAATGGCATGCCATGCCCGACGTCGTCCGGCTGTGTGTGCTGTCCTAAGGCGGTGATGGCATGCCACGCCCAACGTCGTTCGACCGTGTTTCCCGTCCAAGGGCAATGATGGCATGCCACGCCCTACGCCGCCAGACTGTGTCAGCTAGTCCAAAGGCGATGATGGCATGCCTCACACGACGTCGCTTGACCGTGTTTGTCGTCCAAGGTCTTTGATGGCATGCAATGCCCGACGTCGTTCGACCGTATGTGTTGTCCAAGGGCTATGATGGCATGCCACGCCCGAGGTCGTTCAACCGTGTATGTTGTCCAAAGGCGGTGATGGCATGCCACGCCCGATGTAGTTCGTCGTGTTTGTCGTCCAAGGGCTATGATGGCATGCCAAGCCCGATGTCGTTCGACCGTGTGTGCTACCCAAAGGCGATGATGGCATGCCACACCCGATGTCGTTCGACCATGTGTGTTGTCCAAAGGCGGTGATGTCATGCCACGCCCCACGTCGTTCGACCGTGTTTGCCGTCCAAAGGCGATGATGGCATGCCACGCCCGACGCCGTCCGAGTATGTGAGCTAGTCCAAAGGCGATGCTGGAATGCCACGCCCGACGTCGTTCGACCGTCTATGCTGCCCAAAGGTGATGATGTCATGCCATGCCCGACGCTGTACGAATGTTTTAGCTAGTCCAAAGGCGATGATGTCATGCCATGCCCGACGTCGTTCGATCGTGTTTGCCGTCCAAGGGCGATGATTGCATGCCATGCCTGACGCCGTCCGAATGTATGAGATAGTCCAACGGCAATGAAGGCATGCCACGCCGGACGGCGTTCGACCGTTTGTGCTTCCCAAAGGCGATGATGGCATGCCACGCCCGATGTCGTTCGACCGTGTGTGCTGCCCAAAGACGATGATGGCATGCCACGCCCGACGTCGTTCGACCGTGTGTGCTGTCCAAAGGCGATGATGGCATGCCACACCCGACGTCGTTTGACCGTGTGTGCTGTCCAATGGCGGTGATGTCATGCCACGCTAGACGTCGTCTGACCGTGTGTACTGTCCAACGGCGGTGATGTCATGCAACGCCTGACGTTGCCGACCGTGTGTGCTGTCCAAGGGCGGTGATGTCATGCCACGCCCGACGCCGTCCGACCGTGCGTGCAGTCCTAGGGCAGTGATGTCATGCCACGCCCGACGTCGTTCGACCGTGCGTGCAGTCCAAGGGTGGTGATGTCATGCCACGCCTGACGTCGTTCGACCGTGTGTGCTATCCGAGGGCGGTGATGTCATGCCACACCCGACTTCGTCCGACTGTGCGTTTAGTCCAAGTGCGCTGATGGCATGCCACCCCCAAATTCGTTCGACCGTGTGTGCTGCCCAAAGGCGATAATGGCTTGCCACGCCCGACGTCGTTCGATCGTGTGTGTTGTCCAAAGGCGGTGATGGGATGTCATACATGACGTCGTTCTATAGTGTATGGTTGTCAAAATGTGGTGATGTTATGCCACGCCCGACGTCGTTCGACCGTGTTTTCCATCAAAGGGCGATGATGGCATGCCACGCCCGATGCCGTCCGACTGTGTGAGCTAGTCCAAAGGCGATGATTGCATGCCCGCGGACACTTCGACCGTGTGGGATGCCAAAGGCGATGATGGAAATTGCCACGTGACGTGTTCGACCATGGTGCTGCCACAAGGCGATGATCATCCAAGCCCGACGTCGTTTGACCGTGTGGCTGTCCAAAGGCGTGATGGCATGCCACGCCCGAGTCGTTTTACCGTGTGTGTACGATGATGGAATGCCACGCCCGACGTCGTTTCGGCCGTCTATGCTGCCCAAGAGGAGATGGATTTTTGCCATGCCGAATTCCATTGAAGGTTTCAAGCTAGTCCAAAAGCGAGGGTATGTATGGCGCATGACCTGACATCGTTCGATCGTGTTTGTCGTCCAAGGGCGGTGATGTCATGCCACGCACGACGTCTTTCGACCGTCTGTGCTGCCCAAAAGGCGATAATGGCATGCCATGCCCGACGTCGTCTCACCGTGTGTGTTGTCCTAAGGCGGTGATGGCATGCCACGCCCGACGTCGTTCGACCGTGTTTCCCGTCCAAGGGCGATGATTGCATTCCACGCCCGACACCGTCAGACTCTGTCATCTAGTCTTAAGGCGATGATGGCATTCCTCGCACGACGCCGTTTGACCGTGTTTGCCATCCAAGGGCTATGATGGCATGCAATGCCCGACGTCGTTAGACCGTATATGCTGTCCAATGGCCATGATGGCATGCCACGCCCGACGTCGTTCCACCGTGTATGTTGTCCAAAGGCGGTGATGGCATGCCACGCCCAATGTTGTTACATCGTGTTTGTCGTCCAAGGGCTATGATGGCATGCCACGCCTGATGTCGTTCGACCGTGTGTGCTACCCAAAGGCGATGATGGCATGCCACACCCGATGTAGTTCGACCGTGTGTGTTGTCCAAAGGCGGTGATGTCATGCCACACCCGACGTTGTTTGACCCTGTGTGCTGCCCAAAGGCGAAGATGGCATGCCACACCCGACCTCGTTCGACCGTGTATGTTGTCCAAAGGCGGTGATGGCATGCCACGCCCGACGTTGTTCGATCGTGTTTGTCGTCCAAGGGCTATGATGGCATGCCACGCCCGATGTCGTTCGACTGTGTGTGCTACCCTAAGGACATTATGGAATGCCACACCCGATGTCGTTCGACCGTGTGTGCTGTCCAAAGGTGGTGATGTCATGCCACTCCTGACATCGTTCGACCGTGTGTGCTGCCCAAAGGGGATGATGGCATGCCACGCTCGACGTCATTCGACAATGTTTGCCGTCCAAGGGCGATGATGGCATGCCATGCCCGACGTCGTTCGATCGTGTTTGCCGTCCAAGGGCGATGATGGCATTCCATGCCCGACACCGTCCAACTATGTAAGCTAGTCCAAAGGCGATGAAGGAATGCCACGACCGTCTGTGCTGCCCAAAAGGCGATAATGGCATGACATGCTCGACGTCGTTTGACCGTTTGTGTTTTCACAAGGCGGTGATGGCATGTCATGCCTGACGTCATTCGACCGTGTGTGCTGTCCAAAGGTGGTGATGGCATGCCACGCCCGACGTCGTTTGACCATGTTTGTCGTCAAAGGGATATGATGGCATGCTACGCCCGACGTCATTCGATCGTGTGTGCTGTCTAAAGGCGGTGATATCATGCCACGCCCGACGTCTTTCGACCGTGTGTGCAGCCCAAAGGTGATGATGGCATGCCACGCCAAACGTCGCTCGACCGTGTGTGCTGTCCCAGGGCGACGATGGCATGCCGTGCCCGACGCCGTCCGACCGTCTGTGCTGCCCAAGGGCAAAGATGGCATGCCACGCCCGACGTCATCCGACCATGTCAGATAGTCCAAAGGCGATGATGGCATGCGACGCGCGATGTCGTACGATCGTGTCAGCTAATCCAAAGACAGTGATGGCATGCCACGCCCAACGTCGTCCGACTGTGTGTGCTGTCCCATGGCTATGATGGCATGCCACGCCCGACGGTGGCCGACCGTCTGTGCTGTCCAAAGGTGATGATGGCATGCCACGCCCGACGTCGTCCGACCGTGTATGTTGTCCAAGGGCTATGATGGTATGTCACGCCCGACGACGGTCGAGCTTCTGTGCTGTCCAAGGGCGATGATGGCATGCCACGCCCGACGCCGTCCGACCGTCTGTGCTGCCCAAAGGCTATGATGGCATGCTACGCCCAACGTCATTCGACCGTGTGTGCTGTCCAAAGGAGGTGATGGCATGCCAAGCCCGACGTCGTTCGACCGTGTTTGCCGTCCAAGGGATATGATGGCATGCTATGCCCGACGTCATTCGATCGTGTGTGCTGTCTAAAGGCGGTGATATCATGCCACGCCCGACGTCGTTCGACCGTGTGTGCAGCCCAAAGGCGATGATGGCATGCCACACTAAACGTCGTTCGACCTTGTGTGCTGTCCTAGGGCGATGATGGCATGACTTGCCCGACGCCGTCCGACCGTCTGTGATGCCCAAGAGCAAAGATGGCATGCCACGTCCGACGTCATCCGACCGTGTCAGCTAGTCCAAAGGCGATGATGGCATGCGACGCGCGATGTCGTCCGATCGTGTCAGCTAATCCTAAGGCGGTGATGGCATACCACGCCCGACGTTTTCCGACCCTGTGTACTGTCGGAAGGGGGGACTATATGGCATGCCACGCCAGTATGGTGGACCCCCATACGACAAACACAAACACCCCCCCCCCCCCCCCCACCACAACCAACCCCTCCTCACCCCTCCCCCCCTATGTGCTGTCCAAAGGTTATGATGGCATGCCACGCCCGACGTCGTAGACGTGATGTTATCCAAGGGCTAGGATTGTTATACCCGCCCGACGATGGACGACCTTCTGTGCGTCCAAGGCGACTGATGGCATGCCACGCCCCGCGTTACGACCGTTGTGGTATTAAGAGGCGGTGATGTCATGCCACACTGACGTCGGGCGAACCGTGCGTGCAGTCAAGGCTAGTGGTGTGGATGCCAAACCGACGCGTTCATTCGACCAGTTGGTCAGTCCAAGGCGGTGATGTCATGACACACCCGGAAATCGTGCCGGGACCGCTTTGTGGCCAGTCAGGGCGGTGATGTCATGCCACGACCTGAAGCCGTTCGACGTTTGTGCTATCCTTAAGGCGGTGATGTCATGCACGCCCGACGATCATTGATCATGGTTTCTGTCAAAGGGCAATGATGGCAGGTGAGAATGAAAAAAACGACCTTCCACCACAAAAGGCGCCAAAGGGACGTCGTTCGACCGTGGGTGTTGTCCACGGGCGGTGATGTTCATGCCACACCTGACGTCGTTCACAATGTGTGTTGTCCAAAAGGCTGGTGATTGCATGTCATCCCAACGTCGTTCGAACGGTGTGGCTTTCCAAAAGGCGGTTTATGGGCATTGCCACGCCCGGACGTGTTCGGACCGTGTTGACGGCCAAAGGCTATGATGGATAGCCACGCCCGGACGTATTCAACTCATGGTGTGACCAAAGGCGATGATGGCATGCCATGCCCGACGTCGTTCAACCGTGTGTGCTGTCCAAAGGCGGTGATGTCATGCCACGCCCGACGTAGTTCGACCGTGTGTGCAGCCCAAAGGCGATGATGGCATGCCACCCCCGACGTCGTTTGACCGTGTGTGCTGTCCAAAGGCGTTGATGCCATGCCACGCCCGACATCGTTCGACCGTGTTTGCCGTCCAAGGGCTATGATGGCATGCCACACCCGACGTCGTTCGACCGTGTGTGCAGCCCAAAGGCGATGATGGCATGCCACGCCCGACGTCGTTCAACCGTGTGTGCTGTCCAAAGGCGGTGATGTCATGCCACGCCTGATGTCGTTTGACCGTGTATACTGCCCAAAGGCGATGATGGCATACCACGTGCGACGTCGTTCGACCGTGCTTGCCGTCCAAGGGCGATGATGGCATTCCACGCCCGACGTCGTTTGACCGTGTGTGCTGCCCAAAGGCGATGATGGCATGCCACGCCTGACGTCGTTCGACCGTGTTTGCCGTCCAAGAACGATGATGGCATGCCACGCCTGACGCCGTCCAACTATGTGAGCTAGTCCAAAGGCGATGATGGAATGCCATGCCCGACGTCGTTCGACCGTCTGTGCTGCCTAAATGTGATGATGGCATGCCACGCCTAACGCCGTCTGACGTGTAAAGCTAGTCCCAAAGGCGGATGATGGCCATGCCACGCCTGACAGTCCGTTCGACGTGCGTCGTCCAGGGCGGTGATGTCATGCCATACTCGACGTCATCCAGCCGTGTGTGCAGTCCAAGGGCGGTGATGTCATGCCACGCCCGACGTCGTTCGACTATGTTTGCTGCCCAAAGGCGATGAATGGCATGCCACGCCCGACGTCATTCAACCGTGTGTGCTGTCCAAAGGCGATGATAGTATGCCACGCCCAACATCGTTTGACCGTGTGGTCTGTCCAACGGAAGTGATGTGATGCCACACACGACGTCGTTTGACCGTGTGTGCAGTTCAAGGGTGGTGATGTCATGCCACGCCCGACATCGTTTGAAAATTTGTGCTACCCTAAGGCGGTGATGTCATGCCACGCTCGACGTCGTTCGATCGTGTTTTCTGTACAAGGGCGATGATGGTATGCCACGCATGACGTCGTTCGACCATGTGTGTTGTTCAAGGGCGGTGATGTCATGCCACGCTCGACGTCGTTCAGACGTGTGTGTTGTCCAAAGGCGGTGATGGCATGTCATCCCAGCGAGTTCGGACCGTGTGTGCTTATCGCCAAATATAGACGGGCGGTAATGTGCATGCAAAAAACCCGACAGTCGTTCGGACCATGTTTGCCGTCCAAAAGCTATGATGGCATGCACGCCCGAAAGTAGTTCGACCGTGTGTGCTGACCAAAGGAAGATGATGGCATGCCAATGAGAGACTCGTTCAAAACCGAGGGTGCTATCCAAAGGCGGTGATGTCATCAACGGGCACGACGTATGTCGGACCGTGTGTGCAGCCCAAAGGCGGATGATGGCATGCCACGAAGACGCGTTGACAGGGTGTTGCTGTCCAAAGGGCATTGATGCATGACACGCCTGACAACGTTCGACCGTGTTTGCCGTCAAGGGCTATGATTGCATGCCACACCCGACATCGTCGCGATCGTGTATGGTCAGCACCAAAGGCGATGATGACATGCCACGCCGACACCCACGCCCGCATTAACAAACACCCCAAATTGACCACCCCCCCCATAAATCCAAGCACGCTTCCAGAAAATTGATATGGACCTACTTCGTTCAGACATGTGTGATGTGCAAAGCAAGGGACGGTTGGATGATGCTTTCCAGTGGCGACGCACGCCCCGATTGTCGTTCCGATGCAGTGTATGCTGACCAAAGGCGATGATGGGCATACCACGGACCTATGCGCATCGACCGTGTTGCCGTCCAAGGACGGATGATGCATTCCACGCCGGGACGTCGTTCGACCGTGTGTGCTGCCCAAAGGCGATGATGGCATGCCACGCCTGCGTCGTTCGACCGTGTTTGCCGTCAAAGAACGATGATGTCAAGGCCCAAACGCTCCGATCGTCGCGTAACACCATACTAATATTGAGGCCGTAGAGCCCACAAGGCGATGAGGAATGCCACCCCGAGTTCGTTCGACCGTCTGTGCTGCCCAAAGGTCGATGATTGCCCAATGAATAAACTCCTCAAAGTCCGTTGAGTGTCATCTAGTCCAAAGGCAATGATGGCATGCCACGCCAAGACGCGTCGTACCCTCGAACCTGGTGTAGATGAACGTACGATCCAAGGGGTGCTATAGACGAATGGCACATGCCATGACCGAACGTTTTGGATTGGCTAGTAGGTGCTGGAAACGTGCCAAAGCGGTAATGGACATGTTCACGCCTATGAGACGCTCGTTCGACTGTGTTTGCGTCCAAGGGTTAGATGGAATGCCATGCCTGACGTCGTGACGCAATATCCGTAGTGTGAGCATAAAGGCGATGATGGCATTCCTGCCTGACGTTCGCTTCAAAACGGTGTGCTTACCAAAGGCAAGTGTGTCAATAGCCCACGACCTGACGTCGGCTCCGAGACGTGAGTCCAGTCGACAAGTTCCAAGGCAAGAGTATCGATGCTCAAATTGGTCAGACGCATTCGCCTGGAAGATGCAGCACCCATGTGTGCTGGACAAGAGGCCGAGGTGATGTAATGACCAAGGGACGAACGATCGTAAGTCAGACGCAGTGTGATTCGCCTTTCCAATAGGAGGGAAGAACCGAGTGGATCGTCACTAAGATGACACACGAACCACCCCACAGCGATTCGGAACCGACGCAGTGGGGCAGTCCAGAGGAGAACGGAATTGTAACCCGGTCGAAGAAGAGACTCTGTACCACACCTGACTGTCGATTCACAATCGTTTGTGCACCCAAAAGGCGATTAGGGATTGCAGTACCAACCACCCGAAGTTCTCCTCAATGTTTCGACTGGGGTGTGTACAAAGGCTGCTGACTGGCCATGCACCACACGCCTGAGCGGTTCTGATTATCGAACAAGAAGCCTGTACCCAAAATGACAAGTGATGGATCAGATGTCACCGGCCGGCACGGTGTTCGCCGACCGTGTGTGTGCCAAACAGGCGATGATGGCATGCCACGACCGACGTCGTTTTTCAACCGTGTTGCACGTTTGTAAGGGAGGGATGACAAGCAGGGCATGCCACCCGCCTTAGACGCCGTCTCGGACTATGTGAGCTAGCTTCCCAAAAGGACGAGATGACTAAAAAATGCCACACGCTGCCCCGACGTCGGTAGGCGGTCGGGATCAATCTATGCTACCCAATGGGTCACGTAGGCAAACATAAAAGTATTGGCATAGGCCAAGCGGCCCGAACGCACGGTGCACTGACGAAATGTGGTAGGCTAGTCCAACAGAGACGAATCGATGACATGCGCCAAGTCTACGAGAGGCGAACGTCTGGACTGTCGTGACAGCAAGGTGTAAGCTAAATCGACCAATAGCCGTCTGGCCCCCGATGCATGGAAATGAAGGAAACAGAATCGGAAAAGTCGGCGAATGCGTCTGTATACTAGATGTACTAGCCGCAACTGAAAGGGGGCGATGATGAATTAGCGCATGCACCACTATTCGTCATTCGAACCCGATGTCTACTCCAAAAATGGTGAAGTGGCATGGCCCACAAGCATTACCGAGAAGACAAGGACCCAAGAGCGTTGTTGACGTGTGTGTTGTTCCAAAGGGGATGTGATGGGCATGCCACACCCGACGTCGTTTGACCATGTGTGCTGTCCAAATGGGCGGGTGATGACGTTCAGGACACCCAACTTTCGATTGATCGTCCGACCGTATGTGTTGTCCAAAGATGGTGATGTCATGGCACGCCCGACGTCGGATGTAGATCGTGTTTGCCGTTTTAAGTGATATGATGGCGTGCCATGTGCCAAGTCGGTCCAAACGTGTGTGCGCCCCTAAAGGCGATGAGATGCCACGACTGACCGTCGTTTTTCGACCCGTGTGTGCTGGTCCAAAGGTGGTCATATTACTTCACGCCCGAGGTTAGTTCAGACCGTGTATGATGCCCAAGGGCAGTGATGTCATCCACACCGATCGTCGAGCAATTAGTGTGTGAGTCCAAGGCGGTGATGGTCATGCCAACCCACGCTCGTCGATCGTGTGTTCTATCCAAGGGCGGGGATGTACAATTGCCCATGCCGACGTCGTCTGCGTGGTGACAGTCCAAGGGCGGTGAGTCATGCACGCACGACGTCGTCTAGACCGTCTGTGTCTGCCCAAAAAGGCTCGAATATAGGCGATGCACGCCGACGTCGTTTGACCGTGTTTACCGTCCAAGAGGAGATGATGGCATTGCAACGCCTGACATCCGTTTCGCCGTGTTTCCCGTCCAAGACGTTGAGGCATGCACGGCCCAACTCAGTCCGACTGTGTCAGCTAGTCCAAACGGCGATGGATGGCCATGCCTCGCACCGACGTCGTTTTGGGGAAAACCCGTGTTTGCTGTCCAAGGGCTATGATGGCATGCAACGCCCGATGTCATTCGACCATGTGTGCTGTCCAAGGGCCATTATGGCATGCCACGCCCGATGTCGTTCGACCGTGTATGTTGTCCAAAGGCAGTGATGGCATGCCACGCCCGATGTCGTTCGATCGTGTTTGTCGTCCAAGGGCTATGATTGCATGCTACGCCCGACGTCGTTCAACCGTGTGTGCTACCCAAATGCGATGATGGCATGCCACGCCCGACGTCGTTCAACCGTGTTTGCCGTTTAAGGGCGATGATGGCATGCCACGCCCGACGCCGTCCGACTATGTGAGCTAGTCCAAAGGCGATGATAAAATGCCACGCCCGACGTCGTTCGACCGTCTATGCTCCCCAATGGTGATGATGGCATGCCACGCCCGACGCCGTCTGACTGTGTGAGCTAGTCCAAAGGCGACGATGGCATGCCACGCCCGACGTCTGACTGTGTGAGCTAGTCCAACGGCGATGATGGCATGCCACGCCAGAAGTCGTTCGATTGTTTGTGCCGCCCAAAGGCGATGATGGCATGCCATGCCATACGTCATTCGACCCTGTGTGCTGCCCAAAAATGATGATGGCATGCCACGCCCGACGTTGTTTGACCGTGTGTGCTGTCCAATGGCGGTGATGTCATGCCACGCTCGACGTCGTCCGACCGTGTGTGTTGTCCAACGATGGTGATGTCATGGCACGCCCGACGTTGCCGACCGTGTGTACTGTCCAAGTGCGGTGATGTCATGCCACGCCCGACGTTGCCGACCGTGTGTGCTATCCAAGGGCGGTGATGTCATGCCACGCCCGACGTCATCCGACCGGGCGTGCAGTCCAAGGGCGGTGATGTCATGCCACGCCTGACGTCGTTCAACCGTGTGTGCTGTCCAAGGGCGGTGATATAATGCCACACCCGACGTCGTTCGACCGTTTGTGCTGCCCAAAGACGATGATGGCATGCCACGCCCGACGTTGTTCGACCGTGTGTGCTGCCCAAAGGCGATGATAGCATTCCACGCCTGATGTCGTTCGACCGTGTGTGTTGTCCAAAGGCAGTGATGTCATGCCATGCCTGACGTCGTTCAACCTTTTGTTCTCTCCAAAGGCGATGATGGCATGCCATTCCCGATGTCGTTTGACCGTGTTTTCTCTCCAAAAGTGGTGATGTCATGCAACGCTTGACGTCGTACAACCGTGTGTGCTGTCCAACGGCGGTGATGTCATGCTACGCCCGATGTCGTCCGACTGTGTGTGCTGTCCAAGGGCGGTGATGTATTGCGACGCCCGACGTCGTGCGACCGTGCGTGCAGTCCAACGGCGGTGATGTCATGCCACGCTGATGTCGCTCGACCGTGTGTGCTGTCCAACGGCGGTGATGTCATGCCACGCCTGACGTCGTTCGACCGTGTGTTCTGTCCAAGGGCGGTGATGTCATGCCAAGCTCGACGTCTTTCGATCGTGCGTGCAGTCCAAGGGCGGTGATGTCATGCCACGCCCGACATTGCCGACCGTGTGTGCTGTCCAAGGGCGGTGATGTCATGCCACGCCCGACGTTGTCGACCATGTGTGCTATCCAAGAGCGGTGATGTCATGCCACGCCCGACGTCGTCCGACTGTGCGTGCAGTCAAAGGGCGGTGATGTCATGCCACGCCCGACGTCGTTCGACCGTTTGTGCTGCCCAAAGATGATGATGGCATGCCACGCCCGACGTTGTTCGACCGTGTGTGCTGCCCAAAGGCTATGATGGCATGCCACACCAGATGTCGTTCAACCGTGTGTGCTGTCCAAAGGCGGTGATGTCATACCACGCATGACGTAGTTCGACCGTGAGTTCTTCTAAAAGGCGGTGATGGCATGGCGATGATGGCATGCCACGCCCGATGTCGTTCGACCGTCTGTGCTGCCCAAAGGTGATGATGGCATGCCACGCCCCACGTTCGACCGTGTGTGCTGCCCAAAGGCGATGAATCGCATGCCACGCTAGACGTCGTTCGACCGTGTGTGCAGCCCAAAGGCGATGATGGCATGCCACGCATGACGTCGTGTGACCGTGTGTGCTGTCCAAAGGCGGTGATGGCATGCCACGCCCGACGTCGTTCGATCGTGTTTTCCATCCAAGGGCTATGATGGCATGCCACGCCCAACGTCGTTCGACCGTTTTTGCCGTCCAAGGGATATGATGGCATGCCACGCCCGACGTCGTTCGACCGTGTGTGCTGCCCAAAGGCGATGATGGCATGCCACGCCCGACGTCGTTCAACCGTGTGTGCTGTCCAAAGGCAGTGATGTCATGCCACGCCTGACGTAGTTCGACCGTGTGTGCAGCCCAAAGGCGATGATGGCATGCCATGCCCGACGTCGTTTGACCGTGTGTGCTGTCCAAAGGCGGTGATTTCATGCCACGCTAGATGTCGTTCGACCGTGTGTGCTGTCCAATGGCGGTGATGTCATGCCACGCCTGACGTCGTTCAACCGTGTGTTCTGTCCAAGGGCGGTGATATAATGCCACGCTCGACGTTGTCCGATCGTGCGTGGAGTCCAAGGGCGGTTATGTACTTCCAGGCACGACGTCGTTCGACCGTCTGTGCTGCCCAAAAGGCGATAATGGCATGCCATGCCCGACGTCATTTGATCGTGTGTGTTGTCCAAAGGCGGTGATGGCATACCTCGCCCAACGTCGTTCGACCGTGTTTGCCGTTCAAGGGCTATGATGGCATGCCACACTTGACGTCGTTTGACCGTGTGTGCTGCCCAAAGGCGATGATGGCATGCATCGCCCGACGTCGTTCGACCGTGTGTGCTGTCCAAAGGCGGTGATGTGATGCCACGCCCGACGTCGTTTGACCGTGTGTGCTACCCAAAGGCGATGATGGCATGCCTCGCCCGACGTCGTTCGACCGTGTGTGTTGTCCAATGGCAGTGATGTGATGCCACGCCCGACGTCGTTCGACCGTGTGTACTGCCCAAAGGTGATGATGGCATTCCACGCCTAACGTCGTTCGACCGTGTTTTTCCGTCCAAGGGTGATGATGGCATGCCACGCCCGACGTCGTTCGACCGTGTGTGCAGTCCAAGGGCGGTGATGTCATGCCACGCCTGACGTCGTTCGACCATTTGTGCTGCCCTAAGGCGATGATGGCAGGCCACGCCCGACGTCGTTCAACCTTTTGTGCTGCCCAAATATGATGATGGCAAGCCACGCTCGACGTTGTTCGACCGTGTGTACTGCCCAAAGGCGATGATTGCATGCCACGCCCGACGTCGTTTGACCGTGTGTGCTGTCCATAGGCGGTGATGGCAGGCCACGCCCGACGTCGTTCAACCTTTTGTGCTGCCCAAAGATGATGATGGCAAGCCACGCTCGACGTTGTTTGACTGTGTGTACTGCCCATAGGCGATGATGGCATGCCACGCCCGACGTCGTCCGACTATGTGAGCTAGTCCAAAGGTGATGATGGAATGCCATGCCCGAGGTCGTTCGGCCGTGTGTGCTTCCCAAAGGTGATGATGGCATGCCACGCCCGAAATCGTCTGACTGTGTCAGCTAGTCCAAAGGCGACGATGGCATGCCACACCCGACTTCGTTCGACAGTGTTTGTCATCAAAGGTCAATGATGGCATGCCATGCCCGACGTCCGACTGTGAGAGCTAGTCCAACGACGATGATGGCATGCCACCCCGGACGTCGTTCGATTGTTTGTGCTTCCCAAAGGCAATGATGGCATGCCACGCCCGATGCGTTCTACCGTGTGTACTGCGCAAAGGCGATGATGGCATGCCATGCCTGACTTCGTTTGACCGTGTGTGCTGTCCAATGGCGGAGATGTCATGCCAAGCTCGACGTCGTCCGACTGTGTGTGCTGTCCAACGACAGTGATGTCATACCACGCCCGACATTGCCGACCGTGTGTTCTGTCCCAGGGCGGTGATGTCATGCCACGCCCGACGTTGCCGACCGTGCGTGTTGTCAAAGGTTCGTGATGTCATGCCACGAGCGCAAGTCGTACGGGAGTGGTGATATCCAAGGGGCGGTGCGATCATGCGACAACAGACGTCTGTCGGGGACGTGAGTGTATCCAAGGCGGTGATGGCATGCCACGCCCGACGTCGTTCAACCGTTTGTGTTGCCCAAAGATGATGATGGCAAGCCACGCTCGACATTGTTCGACGGTGTGTACTGCCCAAAGGCGATGATTGCATGCCACACCCGACGTCGTTCGACCGTGTGTGCTGTCCATAGGCGGTGATGGCATGTCACACCCGACGTCGTTCGACCGTGTTTGCCATCCAAGGGCTATAATGGCATGCTACGCCCGACGTCGTTCGACCATTTGTGCAGCCCAAAGGAGATGATGGCATGCCACGCCCGACGTCGTTCGACCGTGTGTGCTGTCCAAAGGCGGTGATATCATGCCACACCTGACGTCGTTCGACCGTGTATGCTGCCCAAAGGCGATGATGGCATGCCACACCCGACATCGTTCGACCGTGTTTGCCGTCCAAGGGCGATGATGGAATGCCACGCCCGACGTCCGACTGTGTGAGCT
Organism: Solanum habrochaites; assembly: GCA_027704765.1. NCBI lineage: Eukaryota > Viridiplantae > Streptophyta > Magnoliopsida > Solanales > Solanaceae > Solanum > Solanum habrochaites. Next base: position 13,017,487 of record JAKWJA010002494.1, on the reverse strand, counting down.
AGTCCAACGACAATGATGGCATGCCACGCCGGACGTCGTTCAATTGTTTGTGCTACCCAAAGGCAATGATGGCATGCCACGCTCGACGTCGTTTGACCGTGTGTGCTGCCAAAAGGCGATGATGGCATGCCACGCCCGACATTGTCGACCGTGTGTGCTATCCAAGGGCGGTGATGTCATGCCACGCCCGATGTCGTCTAACCGTGCGTGCAGTCAAAGGGCCGTGATGTCATGTCATGCCCGACATCGTTCGACCGTGTGTGCTGTCCAAAGGCGATGATGGCATGCCATGCCCGACGCCGTTCGACCGTTTGTGCTACCCAAATATGATGATGGCATGCCACGCCCGACGTTATTCGACCGTGTGTACTGCCCAAAGGCGATGATGGCATGCCACGCCCGACGTCGTTCGACCGTGTGTGCTGTCCATAGGCGGTGATGGCATGTCACGCCCGACGTCGTTCGACCGTGTGTGCTTTTAAAAGGCGGTGATGTCATGCCACGCCCGACGTCGTTCGACCGTGTGTGCTGCTTAAAGGCGATGATGGCATGCCACGCCCGACGTAGTTCGACCGTGTGTGCAGCCCAAAGGCGATGATGGCATGCCACGCCTGACGTCGTTTGACCGTGTGTGCTGTCCAAAGGCGGTGATGGCATGCCACGCCCGACGTCGTTCGACCGTGTTTGCCATCCAAGGGCTATGATGGCATGCCACGCCCGACGTCGTTCGACCGTGTGTGCTGTCCAAAGGCGGTGATGGCATGCCACGCCCGACGTCATTCGACTGTGTGTTCTTCCCAAAGGCGATGATGGCATGCCACACCCGACGTATTTCGACCGTGTTTGCCATCCAAGGGCGATGATGGCATGCCACGCCCGACGCCATCCGACTATGTGAGCTAGTCCAAAGGTGATGATGGAATGCCACGCCCGACGTCGTTCAACCATGTGTGCTGCCTAAAGGTGATGATGGCATGCCACGCCCGACGCCGTCCGATTGTGTCACCTAGTCCAAAGGCGACGATGGCATGCCACGCCCAACGTCGTTCGACCGTGTTTGTTGTCCAAGGGCGATGATGGCATGCCGCGCCCGACGTCCGACAGTGTGAGCTAGTCCAACGACAATGATGGCATGCCACGCCGGACGTCGTTCGACTGTTTGTGCTACCCAAGGGCAATGATGTCATGCCACGCCTAACGTCGTTTGACCGTGCGTGCAGTCCAACGACGGTGATGTCATGCCATGCTCGACGTCGTCCGACCGTGTGTGCAGTCCAAGGGAGATGATGTCATGCCAGGTGCGATGTCGTTCGACCGTCTGTGCTGCCCAAAAGGCGATAATGGCATGCCATGCACGACGTCGTTTGACCGTGTGTGTTGTCCAAAGGCGGTGATGGCATGTCATGCCTGACGTCGTCCGACCGTGTGTGCTGCCCAAAGGCGATGAATGGCATGCCACGCCCGACGTCGTTTGACCGTGTGTGCTGTCCAAAGGCGGTGATGTCATGCCACGCTAGACGTCGTTCGACCGTGTGTGCTGTCCAACGGCGGTGATGTCATGCCACACCCGACGTCGTTCGACCGTGTGTTCTGTCCAAGGGCGGTGATGTCATGCCACGCCCGACGTCGTTCGATCGTGCGTGCAGTCCAAGGGCGGTTATGTCATGCCAGGCACGACGTCGTTCGACCGTCTGTGCTGCCCAAAAGGCGATAATGGCATGCCATGCCCGACGTCGTTTGATCGTGTGTGCTGTCCAAAGGCGGTGATGGCATACCTCGCCCAACGTCGTTCGACCGTGTTTGCCGTTCAAGGGCTATGATGGCATGCCACACTTGACGTCGTTTGACCGTGTGTGCTGCCCAAAGGCGATGATGGCATGCATCGCCCGATGTCGTTCGACCGTGTGTGCTATCCAAAGGCGGTGATGTGATGCCACGCCCGACGTCGTTTGACCGTGTGTGCTGCCCAAAACCGATGATGGCATGCCTCGCCCGACGTTGTTCGACCGTGTGTTGTCCAATGGCAGTGATGTGATGCCACGCCCGACGTCGTTCGACCGTGTGTACTGCCCAAAGGTGATGATGGCATTCCACGCATAACGTCGTTCGACCGTGTTTTTCCGTCCATGGGTGATGATGGCATGCCACGCCCGACGTCGTTCGACTGTGTTTGCAGTCCAAGGGCGGTGATGTCATGCCACGCCTAACGTCATTCGACCATTTGTGCTGCCGTAAGGCGATGATGGCATGCCACGTCGACGTCGTTCGACCGTGCATGCAATCTAAGGGCGGTGATGGCAGGCCACGCCTGACGTTGTTCAACCTTTTGTGCTCCCCAAAGGCGATGATGGCATGCCACGCCCGACGTCGTTCGACCGTGTGTGCTGCCCAAAGGCGATGATGGCATGCCACGCCCGACGTAGTTCGAGCGTGTGTACAGCCCAAGGGCGGTGATGGCATGCCACGCCCGACGTTGTTCGACCATGTGTGAAGCTTAAAGGCGATGATGGCATGCCACACCCGACGTAGTTCGACCGTGTGTTCAGCCCAAAGGCGATGATGGCATGCCACACCCGACGTAGTTCGATCGTGTCTGCAGCCCAAAGGCGATGATGGAATGCCACGCTTGACGTCGTTTGACCGTGTGTGCTGTCCAAAGGCGGTGATGGCATGCCACGCCCGACGTCGTTCGACCGTGTTTGCCGTCTAAGGGTTATGATGGCATGCCACGCCCGACGTCGTTTGACTATGTGTGCTGCCCAACATGCCATGCCTGACATCGTTCAACCATGTGTGCTGTCCAAAGGCGGTGATGTGATGCCACAACCGATGTCGTTCGACCGTCTGTGCTGCCCGAAGGCGATGATGGCATGCCACGCCCGATGTTCGATTGTGTGAGCTAGTCCAACGACGATGATGGCATGCCACGCCGGACGACTTTTGATTGTTTATGCCGCCCAAAGGCGATGATGGCATGCCATGCCAGACGTCGTTCGACTGTGTGTACTGCCCAAAGGTGGTGGTGTCATGTCATGCCCGACGTCGTTCGACCGTGTGTTCTTCCCAAAGGCTATGATGGCATGCCACGCCCGACATCGTTCGACCATGTTTGACGGCCAAAGGCGGTGATGGCATGCCACGCCTGACGTCGTACGACCGTGTTTGCCATCCAAGGGCTATAATGGCATGATACGCCCGACGTCGTTCGACCATGTGTGCAGCCCAAAGGAGATGAAGGCATGCCACGCCCGACGTCGTTCAACCGTGTATGCTGCGCAAAGGCGATGATGGCATGCCACGCTCGACATCGTTCGACCGTGTTTGCCGTCCAAGGGCGATGATGGAATGCCACGCCCGATGTCCGACTGTGTGAGCTAGTCCAACGACGATGATGGCATGCCACGCCGGACGTCGTTCGACTGTTTGTGCTACCTTAAGGCAATGATGGCATGCCACGCCCGACGTCGTCCAACCGTGCGTGCAGTCTAAGGCCGTGATGTCTTGTCACGCCCGACGTCGTTCGACCGTGTGTGCTGTCCAAAGGCGATGATGGCATGCCATGCCCGACGTCGTTCGACCGTTTGTGCTACCCAAAGATGATGATGGCATGCCACGCCCGACGTTGTTCGACCGTGTGTACTGCCAAAAGGCGATGATGGCATGCCAAGCCCGTTGTCGTTCGACCGTGTGTGTTGTCCAAAGGCGGTGATGGCATGTCACGCCCGACGTCGTTCGACCGTGTGTGACTTTAAAAGGCGGTGATGTCATGCCACGCCCGACGTCATTTGACCGTGTGTGCTGTCCAAAGGCGGTGATGTCATGCCACACCCGACGTCGTTCGACTGTGTGTTCTTCCCAAAGGCGATGATGGCATGCCACGCCCGACGTCGTTTAACCGTGTTTGCCGTCCAAGGGCGATGATGGCATGCCACGCCCGTCGCAGTCCGACTATGTGAGCTAGTCCAAAGGTGATGATGGAATGCAACGCCCGACGTCGTTCGACCATGTGTGCTGCCTAAAGGTGATGATGGCATGCAACGCCCGACGCCGTCCGACTGTGTCACCTAGTCCAAAGGCGACGATGGCATGACACGCCCAACATCGTTCGACCGTGTTTGCCATCCAAGGGCGATGATGGCATGGCACGCCCGACGTCTGACAGTGTGAGCTAGTCCAACGACGATGATGGCATGCCACGCCGGACGTCGTTCGACTGTCTGTGCTACCCAATGGCAATGATGGCATGCCACGCCCTACGTCATTCGACCGTGTGTGCTGCCCAAAGGCGATGATGGCATACCACGCCTGACATCGTTCAACCGTGTGTGCTGTCCAAAGGCGGTGATGTCAAGCCACGCCCGACGTCGTCCGACCGTGTGTGCTATCCAAGGGCGGTGATGTCATGCCACGCCTGACGTTGCCGACCCTGTGTGCTGTCAAAGGGCGGTGATGTCATGCCACGCACGACGTTGCTGACCGTGTGTGCTATCCAAGGGCGGTGTTGTCATGCCACGCCCGACGTCGTACGACCGTGCGTGCAGTCCAAGGGCGGTGATGTCATGCCACGCTCGACGTCATCCGGCCGTGTGTGTTGTCCAAGGGCGGTGATGTCATGCCACGCCCGACGTTATCGACCGTGTGTGCTATCCAAGGGCGGTGATGTCATGCCACGCCTGACGTCGTGCGACCGTGCGTGCAGTCCAAGGGCAGTGTTGTAATGCCACACCTGACGCCATTCGACCGTGTGGTCTGTCCAAGGGCAGTGATGTCATGCCACACCCGACGTCGTCCGACCGTGTGTGCAGTCCAAGGGCGGTGATGTCATGCCACGCCCGACGTCGTTCGACCATTTGTGCTACCCTAAGGCGGTGATGTCATGCCACGCCCGACGTCGTTCGATCGTGTTTTCTGTCCAAGGGCGATGATGGTATGCCACGCCCGACGTCGTTCGACCGTGTGTGTTGTCCAAGGGCGGTGATGTCATGCCACGCTCGACGTCATTCGACCGTGTGTGTTGTCCAAAGGCGGTGATGGCATGTCATCCCAACGTCGTTCGACCGTGTGTGCTGTCCAAAGGCGGTGATGGCATGCCACACCCGACGTCGTTCGACCGTGTTTGCCGTCGAAAGGCTATGATGGCATGCCAAGGCCCGACGTCGTTCGACGGTGTGTGCTGCCCAAAGGCGATAATGGCATGCCACGCCTGACGTCGTTCAAGCGTGTTTGCTATCCAAAGGTGGTGATGTCATGCCACGCCCGACGTAGTTCGACCGTGCGTGCAGCCCAAAGGCGATGATGGCATGCCACGCCCAACGTCGTTTGACCATGTGTGCTGTCCAAAGGCGTTGATGCCATGCCACGCCCGACAACGTTCGACCGTGTTTGCCGTCCAAGGGCTATGATGGCATGTCACACCCGACGTCGTTCGATCGTGTGTGCAGCCCAAAGGCGATGATGGCATGCCACGCCCGACGTCGTTCGACCGTGTGTGATGTCCAAAGGCGGTGATGTCATGCCACGCGCGATGTCGTTCGACCGTGTATGCTGCCCAAAGGCGATGATGGCATACCACGCCCGATGGTGTTCGACTGTGTTTGTCGTCCAAGGGCGATGATGGCATTCCACGGCCGACGTCGTTCGACCGTGTGTGCTGCCCAAAGGCGAAGATGGCATGCCACGCTTGACGCCGTTCGACCGTGTTTGCCGTCCAAGAACGATGATGGCATGCCACGTCCGACGCCGTCCAACTATATGAGCAAGTCCAAAGGCGATGATGGAATGCCACGCCCGACGTCGTTCGACCGTCTGTGCTGCCCAAAGGTGATGATGGCATGCCACGCCCAACGCCGTCTGACTGTGTCAGCTAGTCCAAAGGCGATGATGGCATGCCACGCCCGACGTCGTTCGACCGTGTTTGCCGTCCAAGGGCTATGATGGCATGCCACGCCCGACGTCGTTCGATCGTGTGTGCTGTCCAAAGGCGGTGATGGCATGTCACGCCTGACGTCGTTCGACTGTGTTTGCCGTCCAAGGGTTAAGATGGCATGCCATGCCCGCCGTCGTTCGACCGTGTGTGCAGCCCAAAGGCGATGATGGCATGCCTTGCCTGACGTCGTTCAACCGTGTGTGCTGTCCAAAGGCGGTGATGTCATGCCACGCCCGACGTCGTCCGACCGTGTGTGCTGTCCAAGGGCGGTGATGTCATGCCACGCCTGACGTTGCCGACCCTGTGTGCTGTCCAAGGGCGGTGATGTCATGTCACGCCCGACGTTGCCGACGGTGTGTGCTATCCAAGGGCGGTGATGTCATGCCACGCCCGACGTCGTTCGACCGTGTGTTCTTTCCATGGGCAGTGATGTCATGCCATGCCTTACGTCGGCCGACCGTGCCTGCAGTCCAAGGGCGGTGATGGCATGCCACGCCTGACGTCGTTCAATCTTTTGTGCTCCCCAAAGGCGATGATGGCATGCCACACCCGACTTTGTTCGACTGTGTGTGCTGTCCAAAGGCGATGATGGCATGCCACGCCCGACGTCTTTCGACCATGTATGCTGTCCAAAATCAGTGATGGCATGTCACGCCGGACGTCGTTCGACCGTATGTGCTGCCAAAAGGCGATGATGGTATGCCACGCCCGACGTCGTTCGACCGTGTGCTGTCCAAAGGCAGTGATGGCATGTCACGCCTGACGTCGTTCGATCGTGTTTGCCGTTTAAGGGCTATGATGGCGTGCCACGCCCTACGTCGTTCGACCGTGTGTGCTGCCCAAAGGCGATGATGGCATGCCACGCCTGACGTCGTTCGACCGTGTGTGCTGTCCAAAGGTGGTCATGTCATGCCATGCCCGACTTAGTCCGACCGTGTATGCTGCCCAAGGGCATTGATGTCATGCCACGCCCGACGTCGTGCGACCGTGTGTGCAGTCCAAGGGCGGTGATGTCATGCCACACCCAACGTCGTTCGACCGTGTGTTCTGTCCAAGGGCGGTGATGTCATGCCACGCCCGACGTCGTCTGACCGTGCGTGCAGTCCAAGGGCGGTGATGTCATGCCACGCACGACGTCGTTCGACCGTCTGTGCTGCCCAAAAGGCGATAATGGCATGCCACGCCTGACGTCGTTCGACCGTGTTTCCCGTCCAAGGGCGATGATATGATGCCACACACGACGTCGTTCGACCGTCTGTGCTGCCCAAAAGGCGATAATGGCATGCCACGCCTGACATCGTTCGACCGTGTTTCCCGTCCAAGGGCGATGATGGCATGCCACGCCCGACTCCGTCTGACTGTGTCAGCTAGTCCAAAGGCGATGATGGCATGCCTCGCACGACGTCGTTTGACCGTGTTTGCCGTCCAAGGGCTATGATGGCATGCAACGCCCGATGTCATTCGACCATGTGTGCTGTCCAAGGGCCATTATGGCATGCCACGCCCGATGTCGTTCGACCGTGTTTGTTGTCCAAAGGCAGTGATGGCATGCCACGCCTGATGTCGTTCGATCGTGTTTGTCATCCAAGGGCTATGATTGCATGCTACGCCCGACATCGTTCAACCGTGTGTGCTACCCAAATGCGATGATGGCATGCCACGCCCGACGTCGTTCAACCGTGTTTGCCGTTTAAGGGCGATGATGGCATGCCACGCCCAACGCCGTTCAACCGTGTTTGCCGTTTAAGGGCGATGATGGCATGCCGCCCGACGCCGTCTGACTATGTGAGCTAGTCCAAAGGAGATGATAAAATGCCACGCCCGACGCGTTACGACCGTCTATGCTCCCAATGGTTGATGCTGGCATGCACGCCGACGCCGTCCGACTGGTCAGGCAGTCCAAAGGGACGATGCATGCTACGCCTGACGTCTGAATCTGTGAGTAGTCCACGGCGGATGAGGCAGCCACACCGGAAGTCGTTCGATTGTTTGTGCCGCCCAAAGGCGATGACGGCATGCCATGCCATACGTCATTCGACCCTGTGTGCTGCCCAAAAATGATGATGGCATGCCACGCCCGACGTCGTTCGACCGTGTGTGTTCTCCAAAGGTGGTGATGGAATGCCACGTCCGACGTCATTTGACCGTGTGTGCTGTCCAATGGCGGTGATATCATGCCACGCTCGATGTTGTTCGACCGTGTGTGTTGTCCAACGATGGTGGCATGCAATGCCCGACGTCGTTCAACAGTGTGTGCTGTCCAAAGACATTGATGCCATGCCACGCCCGACATCGTTCGACCGTGTTTGCCGTCCAAGGGCTATGATGGCATTCAACGCCGATGTCGTTCGACTGTGTGTGCTGTCCAAAGGCGGTGATGTCATGCCACGCGCGACGTCGTTCGACTGTGTATGCTGCCCAAAGGCGATGATGGCATACCACGCCCGACGTCGTTCGACCGTGTTTGCCGTCCAAGGGCAATGATGGCATTCCACGCCCGACGTCGTTCGACCGTGTGTGCTGCCCAAAGGCGATGATGGCATGCCACGCCTGACGCCGTCCGACTGTGTCAGCTAGTCCAAAGGCGACGATGGCATGCCACGCCCGACGTCGTTCGACCGTGTTTGCCGTCCAAGGGCGATGATGGCATGCCACGCTCGACGTCCGACTGTGTGACCTAGTCCAACGGCAATGATGGAATGCCACGCCCGACGTCGTTCGACTGTCTGTGCTGCCCAAAGGTGATGATGTCATGCCACGCCCGACGCCGTCCGACTGTGTCAGCTAGTCCAAAGGCGAGGATGGCATGCCACGCCCGACGTCGTTCGACCGTGTTTGCCGTCCAAGGGCGATGATGGCATGCCACGCTCGACGTCCGACTGTGTGAGCTAGTCCAACGGCGATGATGGCATGCCACGCCGGACGTCTTTCAATTGTTTGTGCCGCCCAAAGGCGATGATGGCATGCCACGCCCGACGTTGTTTGATCGTGTGTGCTGTCAAAAGGCGATTATGGCATGCCACGCCTGACGTTGTTCGACCGTGCGTGTAGTTCAAAGGCGGTGATGGCATGCCACACCTGACGTCCGACTGTGTGATCTAGTCCAACGGCGATGATGGCATGCCACGCCGGACGTCTTTCGATTGTTTGTGCCGCCCAAAGGCGATGATGGCATGCCATGCCCGACGTCGTTCGACCGTGTGTGCTGCCCTAAAACGATGATGGCATGCCACGCCTGACGTTGTTTGACTGTGTGTGCTGTCCAAAGGCAATGATGGCATGCCACACCCGACGTTGTAGACCGTGTGTGCTATCCAAGGGCGGTGATGTCATGCCACGCCCGACGTCGTCTGACCATGTGTGCAGTCCAAGGGCGGTGATGTCATGCCACCCCTGACGTCGTTCAACCGTGTGTGCTGTCAAAAGGCGATGATGGCATGCCACCCCCGACGTCGTTCGACCGTGTGTGCAGCCAAAAGGCGGTGATGGCATGTCACGCCCGACGTCGTTCGACCGTGTGTGCTTTCGAAAGGCGGTGATGGCATGTCACGCTCGACGTAGTCCGACCGTGTGTGCTGCCCAAGGGCGATGGTGTAATGCCATGCTCGACGTCGTCCGACCATGTGTGCTGTCCAAGGGCGGTGATGTCATGCCACGCCCGACGTTGCCGACCGTGTGTGTTGTCCAAGGGCGGTGATGTCATGCCACGCCCGATGTTGCCGACCGTGTGTGCTATCCAAGGGCGGTGATGTCATGCCATGCCTGACGTCGTGCTACCGTGCGTTGCAGTCCAAAGGCGGTGATGTCATGCACACCCGACGTCGTTCGACCGTTGTTATCTACATGGGCGGTGATGTAATGCACGCCGAGTCGTTCGACGTGGCGTTGCATTCCAAGGGTGGTGACGGCAGGCCACGCCGGACGTCGTTCAACCTTTTGTGCTCCCCAAAGGCGATGATGGCATGCCTTGCCCGACGCTGTTCGACTTTGTGTGCTGCCCAAAGGCGATGATGGCATGCCACGCCCGACGACGTTCGACCGTGTGAGCTTTCAAAAGGCGGTGATGTCATGCCACGTCCGACGTCGTTCGACCGTGTGTGCTGCCAAAAGGCGATGATGGCATGCCACGCCCGACGTCGTTTGACCGTGTGTGCTGTCCAAAGGCGGTGATGGCATGTCACGCTGGACGTCGTTCGACCATGTTTGCCGTTTAAGGGCTATGATGGCATGCCACGCCCGACGTCGTTCGACCGTGTGTGCTGCCCAGACGATGATGGCATGCCACGGCCCGACGTCGTTTGACCGTGTGTTTTGTCCAAAGGTGGTCATGTCATGCCACGTCTGACGTAGTCCGACCGTGTGTTTTTTCAAGGGCGGTGATGTCATGCCACGTCCGACATAGTCCGACCGTGCATGCACTCCAAGGGCGGTGATGGCATGCCACGCCCGACGTCATTCAACCTTTTGTGCTCCCCAAAGGCGATGATTGCATGCCACTCCCGACGTTGTTCGATCGTGTGTGCTGCCCAAAGGAGATGATGGCATGCCACGCCCGACGTCGTTCGACCGTGTGTGCTGTCCAATGGCAGTGATGGCATGTCACGCCCGACGTCATTCGACCGTGTGTGCTTTCAAAAGGCGGTGATGTCATGCCACGCCCGACGTCGTTCGACCGTGTGTGCAACCAAAAGGCGATGATGGCATGCCACGCCCGACGTCGTTCGACCGTGTGTGTTGTCCTAAGGCGGTGATGGCATGTCACGCCTGACGTCGTTCGACCGTGTTTGCCGTTAAGGGCTATGATGGCATGCCACGCCCGACGTCATTCGACCGTGTGTGCTGCCCAAAGGCGATGATGGAATGCCTCGCCCGACGTCGTTCGACCGTGTGTGCTGTCCAAAGGCGGTGATGTGATGCCACGCCCGACGTCGTTTTACCGTGTGTGCTACCCAAAGGCGATGATGGCATGCCTCGCCCGACGTCGTTCGACCGTGTGTGCTGTCCAAAGGCGGTGATGTGATGCCACGCCCGACGTCGTTCGACCGTGTGTGCTGCCCAAAGGCGATGATGGCATTCCACGCCCAACGTCGTTCGACCGTGTTTTTCCGTCCAAGGGTGATGATGGCATGCCACGCCCGACGTCTTTTTTAGTGCTTACTAAGTTCGAGTGTGTGTGTCAAAGGCGGGTGATGGATGTACACGCTTCGAAGTCCGTTACGACATGTGTGCTTTCAAAAGGCGGTGATGTCATGCAACGCCCGACGTGTTTTGAACGTGTGTGATCCCAAAGGTGGTGATGTCATACCACGGCCGACGTAGTTGACCTAGTGTGATGTCCCCAGGGCGGTGATGTCATTGCCCACGCCCGATGTTGCCGACAGTGTGTGCTATCCAAGGGCGGTTGATGTCATGCACGCACGACGTCGTGCGACCGTGCATGCAGTCCTAGGGCGTGATGTAATGTAACGCCCGACGTAGTCTCGACATTTGTTCTTTACAAGGGCAAGTGATGTCATGACACGGGCCGACGTCGTCGACCTGTGCTGCATTCCAAGGGTGGTTGACGGCAGGCCACGGCCCGACGTCGTCACCTTTTTGCTCCCCACAAGGCGATGATGGCCATGCCTCGCCCATGTTGTTCGACTATGTTGTGCTGTCCAAAGGCGGATGATGGCAGCCACGCCCGACTCGTTAGAGTGTGTGATGTCCAAAGGCGGTGATGGCAGCACGCCTGACGACGTTAGACCGTGTCAGCTTTCAAAAGGCGGTGATGTCATGGCCACGCCCGACGCCTCTTCGGACGGTGTTGCTGCCAAAGGCGATGATGGCATGCCACGCCCGACGTTGTTCGACTGTGTGTGGTGCCCAAAGGCGATAATGGCATGCCACGCCCGACGTCGTTCGACCGTGTGTGCCGTCCCAAGGCGGTGATGGCATGTCACGCTCGACTTTGTTGTGTTCTTTCAAAAGGCGGTGATGTCATGCCAAGCCCAGCGTCGTTCGACCGTGTGTGCTGACCAAAGGCGATGATGGCATGCCACGCCCGACGTCGTTCGACCGTGTGTGCTGTCCAAAGGCGCTGATGGCATGTCACGCCGGACGTCGTTCGACCGTGTTTGCCGTCCAAGGGCTATGAAGGCATACCACGCCTGACGTCGTTCGACCGTGTATGCTGCCCAAAGGCGATGATTGCATGCCACGCCCGACGTCGTTCGACCTTGTGTGCTGTCCAAATACGGTGACGTTATGCCACGCCCGACGTAGTCCAACCGTGTGTGCTGCCCAAGGGCGGTTATGTGATTCCACGCCCGACGTCGTGCGACCGTGCGTGCAGTCCAAGGGCGCTGATGTCATGCCACACCCGACGTCGTCTGACCGTGCTTGCAGTCCAAGGGCGGTGATGTCATGCCACGCACGACGTCGTTCGACCGTTTGTGCTGATCAAAAGGTGATAATGGCATGCCATGCCCGACGTAGTAGAAGGTGGATGCTGTACTAAGGTGTGATGGCATGCACGCCGACTTCGGTGACTGTGTGTGTACCAAGGGCTATGATGGCATGCCACGCCCGACGTCGTTCGACCGTGTGTGATACCCAAAGGCGATGATGGCATGTCACGCCCGACGTCGTTCGACCGTGTGTGTTGTCCAATGGCGGTGATGGCATGTCACGCCTAACGTCATTCGACCGTGTGTGCCTTCAAAAGGCGGTGATGTCTGCCAAGACCGAGTCAGTTCGACGTGTCGTGACTGCCAAAACAAAAAGGCCGGGATTTTGGGAAATGGCATGCCATGCCCGACGTTGTTCAACCGTGTGTGTTGTCCAAAGACGGTGAATGCATGTCACGCTTGACGTCGTTCGACCGTGTTTGCCGTTTAAGGGCTATGATGGCATGCTACACCCGATATCGTTCGACCGTGTGTGCTTCCCAAAGGCGATGATGGCATGCCACGCCCAACGACGTTCGTCCGTGTGTGCTGTCCAAGGGCGGTGATATCATGCCACGCCTGACGTCGTCTGACCGTGCGAGTAGTATAAGGGCGGTGATGGCATGCCAAGCCTAACGTTGTTCAACCATGTGTGTTGTCCAAAGATGGTGAATGCATGTCACGCCTAACGGCATTCGACCGTGTTTGCCGTTTAAGGGCTATGATGGCATGCTACGCCCGATGTCGTTCGACCGTGTGTGCTGCCCATAGGTGATGATGGCATGCCACGCCCGACGTCGTTCGACCGTGTGTGCTGTCCAAAAGTGGTCATGTCATGCCATGCCCGACGTAGTACGACCGTGTGTGCTGCCCAAGGGCGGTGATATCATGCCACGCCTGACGTCGTCTGACCGTGCGAGTAGTATAAGGGCGGTGATGGCATGCCAAGCCTAACATTGTTCAACCATGTGTGTTGTCCAAAGATGGTGAATGCATGTCACGCCTAACGGCATTCGACCGTGTTTGCCGTTTAAGGGCTATGATGGCATGCTACGCCCGATGTCGTTCGAACGTGTGTGCTGCCCATAGTGATGATGGCATGCCCACGCGACGGCGTTCGAACGGTGTGTGTCCAAAAGGGTCATGTTCATGCCATTGCCGACGTAGTTACGACCGTGTGTGCTGCCCAAGGGCGGTGGTGATGTCATGCCACGCCCGACGTCGTGCGACCATGCGTGCAGGTCAAAGGGCGGTGTGGTCATGCCATGCCCGAATGTCGTCGACCGTGTTTCCGACAAGGGCGGTGATGTCATTGCACGCCGGCGTATCTACCGTGCGTGAAGTCCAAGGCGGTTGAGTCATGCCATGCACGACGTCGTTCGGACTGTCTATCTGACCGAAAAGGTGATAAGGCATTGCATGGGCCATATGGTTGTTCGGACGTGTGTGCTGTCGTAAGGCGGTTATGGATGCCATGCCCAGTGGTGTTAGCCGGTTCCCGTCAAGGACGCTTTGGCATCCACGCCTGACGCGCCGACTGTGTCAGCTAGTCCAAAGGAATGATGGCAGCCACGCCCGACGTCGTTTTCGAACGTTTGTGCTCCCAAATGTCTGGATGCATGCCACGCCGACGTGATTCGACTGTGTGTGTGCCCAAAGCGGATGATGGCATGCCGCCCGGACGTAGGTCGGACGTGTGTGCCGTCCAAGGCGGTGGATGGCATGTCACGCTGACTTTGTTGTGTTCTTTCAAAAGGCGGTGATGTCATTGCCAAGCCAGCGTCGTCGACCGTGTGTGCTGACCAAAGCGATGATGGCATGCACGCCCGACGTCGCTTGCGATCGTGTGTGCTTTCAAAGGCGTGAGGAAGTGTCACGCCGAGTCGTTCGACCGTGTTTGCGTCCAAGGGCTATGAAGTCATTACCACGCCTTGAAAGTCGTCGACCATGTATGCTGCCAAAGGCGAGATTGCATGCCACGACCGACGTCGTTCGACCTTTGTGCTGCCAAAATCTGTTGACGTTATGCCACGCCCGACGTAGTCCACCGTGTGTGTGCCCAAGGGCGGTATATGTGATGCCCACACCAGACGTGTGCGACCGTGCGTGCAGTCCAGGGCGCTGATGTCCAGCCACGCCCGACGCGTCGAACGTGCTTGCAGTCCTAAGGGCGGGTGGATGTCTGCCACGCACGAAGTCGTTCGACAGTTTGTGCTGATCAAATGTGATAATGGCAGCCATCGCCCGACGTCGTTGACCGTGTATGCTGTCCTAAGGCGGTGAGGCACGACCCCACACGCAGACGTCGTTCGACTGTGTGTGCTACCAAAGGCTATGATGGAATGCCACGGCCCGACGTCGTCCTTCGACGGTGTGATACCCAAAGGCGTGATGCATGTCAGCCCGACGTCGTTCGACCGTGTTGTGTTGTCCAAGGGCGGTGAGGCATGTCACGACTAACGTCGTTCGACCATGTCCTGCCTTCAAAGGCGGTGGATGTCATGCCAAGCCCGATGTTCTTTCGACGTGTGTGCGCCAAAAGGCGATGAGGGCATGCCATGCCAGACGTTGTTCAACCGGTGTGTTGTCCAAAACGGTGAAGGCATGTCCACGCCTAGACGTCATTCGACCGTGTTTGCCGTTTAAGGGCTATGATGGCATGCTACACCCGATATCGTTCGACCGTGTGTGCTTCCCAAAGGCGATGATGGCATGCCACGCCCAACGACGTTCGTCCGTGTGTGCTGTCCAAGGGCGGTGATATCATGCCACGCCTGACGTCGTCTGACCGTGCGAGTAGTATAAGGGCGGTGATGGCATGCCAAGCCTAACATTGTTCAACCATGTGTGTTGTCCAAAGATGGTGAATGCATGTCACGCCTAACGGCATTCGACCGTGTTTGCCGTTTAAGGGCTATGATGGCATGCTACGCCCGATGTCGTTCGACCGTGTGTGCGGCCCATAGGTGATGATGGCATGCCACGCCCGACGTCGTTCGACCGTGTGTGCTGTCCAAAAGTGGTCATGTCATGCCATGCCCGACGTAGTACGACCGTGTGTGCTGCCCAAGGGCGGTGATGTCATGCCACGCCCGACGTCGTGCGACCATGCGTGCAGTCAAAGGGCGGTGATGTCATGCCATGCCCGACGTCGTTCGACCGTGTGTTCCGTCCAAGGGCGGTGATGTCATGCCACGCCCGACGTCATCTGACCGTGCGTGCAGTCCAAGGGCGGTGATGTCATGCCATGCACGACGTCGTTCGACTGTCTATGCTGCCCAAAAGGTGATAATGGCATGCCATGCCCGACGTTGTTCGACCGTGTGTGCTGTCGTAAGGCGGTGATGGTATGCCATGCCCAGTGTTGTTAGACCGTGTTTCCCGTCAAAGGACGATGATGGCATTCCATGCCTGACGCCGTCCGACTGTGTCAGCTAGTCCAAAGGAGATGATGGCATGCCACGCCCGACGTCGTTCGAACGTTTGTGCTTCCCAAATGTGATGATGGCATGCCACGACCGACGTGGTTCGACTGTGTGTGGTGCCCAAAGGCGATGATGGCATGCCACGCCCGACGTCGTTTGACCGTGTGTGCCGTCCCAAGGCAGTGATGGCATGTCACGCTCGACTTTGTTGTGTTCTTTCAAAAGGCGGTGATGTCATGCCAAGCCCAGCGTCGTTCGGCCGTATGTGCTGACCAAAGGTGATGATGGCCCCATGCCACGCCCCGACGTCGTTCGACCGTGTGTGCTGTCCAAAGGCGCTGATGGCATGTCACGCCGGACGTCGTGGCCCGTGTGTTTGCGTCCAAGGGCTATGAAGGCATACCACGCCTGACGTCGTTCGACCGTGTATGCTGCCCAAAGGCGATGATTGCATGCCACGCCCGACGTCGTTCGACCTTGTGTGCTGTCCAAATACGGTGACGTTATGCCACGCCCGACGTAGTCCAACCGTGTGTGCTGCCCAAGGGCGGTTATGTGATGACACGCCCGACGTCGTGCGACCGTGCGTGCAGACCAAGGGCGCTGATGTCATGCCACGCCTTACGTCGTCTGACCGTGCTTGCAGTCCAAGGGCGGTGATGTCATGCCACGCACGACGTTGTTCGACCGTTTGTGCTGATCAAAAGGTGATAATGGCATGCCATGCCCGACGTCGTTCGACCGTGTATGCTGTCCTAAGGCGGTGATGGTATGCCACGCCCGACGTCGTTCGACCATGTTTCCTGTCCAAGGACGATAATGGCATGCAACGCCCGACGCCGTCCGACTTTGTCAGCTAGTCCAAAGGAGATGATGGCATGCAACGCCTGACGTCGTTCGACCGTTTGTTCTTCCCGAAGGCGATGATGGCATGCCATGCCCGACATGGTTCGACTGTGTGTGGTGGCCAAAGGCGATGATGGCATGCAACGCCCGACGTCGTTCGACCGTGTGTGCTGTCCCAAGGCGGTGATGGCATGTCACGCTTGACTTTGTTCGACCGTGTGTGCTTTCCAAAGGCGGTGATGTCATGCCAAGTCCAACGTCGTTCGATCGTGTGTGCTGACCAAAGGCGATGATGGCATGTCACGCCTGACGTCGTTTGACCGTGTGTGGTGTCCAAAGGCGGTGATGGCATGTCACGCCTGACGTCGTTCGACCGTGTTTGCTGTCCAAGGGCTAGTTCTCCTCTTAAGGCAGGACAAGAATGACGTCGTTCGACCGTGTATTGCTTACCAAAGGGATGATGGGCATGGCCACGCCCGCGTCGTTGACCTTGGTTCTTCCAAATGCGGGGATGCATGCCACGCCCCAACGTAGTCCGAACGTGTGTGCTGCCCAGGGCGGTGAGTCTTGCCATGCTGACGCGTTCGACCGTGACCGTGTGTTGTCCAAGGGCGGTGATGTCATGCCACGCCCGACGTTGCCGACCGTGTGCTGTTCAAGGGCGGTGATGGCATGTCACGCCCGACGTCTTTAGACCGTGTGTGCTGTCCAAAGGCGGTGATGTCATGACACGCCCGACGTTGCCGACCGTGTATGCTGTCCAAGAGCGGTGATGTCATGCCACGGCCGACGTCGTCCGACCATGCGTGAAATCCAAGGTCGGTGATGTCATGCCACGCCCGATGTTGTTCGTTCGTGTGTGTTGCCCAAGGGCGGTGATGTCACGCCACGCCCGACATCGTCCGACTGTGTGTGTTGTCCAAGGGCGGTTATGGCATTCCACGCCCGACGTAGTTCGACCGTGAGTGCAGTCCAATGGCATATTTTGCACTCCTTGCCCGTTTTGCGCAGGCCTTGGCAGATGCCGCTTAGCCACGGATGTGCAGCGTACGCAGACCCATTTGCCCCTTGACATCTAACTTGGCTTTATAAATCACACCGGACATCCTGAAAACCTCCTATAGTAACATGTCATTAGTCCCTTAACATGTCATTAGGCTTGATAAATGAACTCAACATCACGAAAAGCTTGCAATTGGGCTTAGTTATCGGAAAAGTGTTTGGCCGTCGTAGAACGTATTGCTCAACACTTAGCGACAGACTAGTGAACTTCACGTGCCATGTTACTTCCGGTACTTATATTTCAACACTTAGTTATTTTTCCCCTTCCAAGGATGCAAGCAGCACGCGAACCTCTCATTTGAAAAGTTAGAAATGATTGGATTTGATTTTGGGGGAGGGGGAGTGTGGGGGGCGAATCGGAGCGACAAAGGTCTGAATCTCAGTGGATTGTGAAAGCAAGACTACTCTGCCACTTACAATACCCCCTCGCGTATTTAAGTTATCTGCAAAGGATTCTACCCGCCGGTCGATGGAAATTATACTGCAAGGCGGTCACCACGACGCTTCCATCGCGGCGACTTAGCCAACGACATGTGCCCTTGGGGGCCATAGGCCCCTACTGCGGGTCGGCAAGCGGACGGCGGGTGCATGCGTCGCTTCTAGCCCAGATTCTGACTTAGAGGCGTTCAATCATAATCCAACACACGGTAGCTTCGCGCCACTGTCTTTTCAACCAAGCGCGATGGCCAATTGTGTTAATCAACGATTCCTCTCGTACTAGGTTGAATTACTATTGCGACTTTGTCATCCATAGGGTAAAACTGACCTGTCTCACGACGTTCTAAACCCATCTCACGTTCCCTATTAGGGGGTGAACAATCAAACACTTGGTGAATTCTGCTTCACAATGATAAGAAGAGCCGACATCGAAGGTTCAAAAAGCAACGTCGCTATGAACGCTTGTTTGCCACAAGCCAGCTATGCATATGGTAAACTTTCTGACACCTCTAGCTTCGAATTCCGAAGGTCTAAAGGATCGTTAGGCCACGCTTCATGTGTTAGTATTTCGTAATGGAAAATCTAATCCCAACGGAGCTTTTACCCTTCTGTTCCACACGAGATTTCTGTTCTCGTTGAGCTCATATTAGGACACCTGTGTTATTTTTTAACAGATATGCCTCCCCAGCCAAATCCCCACCTGACAATGTCTTCCGCACGGATCGGCCCGCGAAGCGAGTCTTGTGTCCAAAAATAGGGGCATTGCCCAACTTTCGATTCAATGAATAAGTAAAATAACGTTAAAAGTAGTGGTATTTCACTTTCGCCTTTCGCCTCCCACTTATACTACACCTCTCAAGTCATTTTACAAAGTCGGACTAGAGTCAAGCTCAAAAGGGTCTTCTTTCCCCGCTGATTTAGCCAAGCTCGTTCCCTTGGCTTTTGTTTCGCTGGATAGTAGACAGGGACAGTGGGAATCTCGTTAATCCATTCATGCGCGTCACTAATTAGATGATGAGGCATTTGTCTACCTTAAGAGAGTCATAGTTACTCCCGCCGTTTACCCGCGCTAGGTTGAATTTCTTCACTTTGACATTCAGAGCACTGGGCAAAAATCATATGCATAAACATCCGTTGGGACCATCGCAATGCTTTGTATTAATTAAACAGTCGGATTCCCCTTGTCCGTAACAGTTTTGAGTTGGTTGTTCGACGCCCGGGAAAGGCCCCTAAAGGAACCGTTCCCAGTCCGTCCCCCGTCTGGCACGCGGCGACCCTCTCTTGCAGCAAGAGCAGCTCGAGCAGTCTACCGACAGCCGATGGGTTCGGGATTGGGACCCCTGTGCCCATCCCTTAGAGCCAATCCTTTTCCCGAAGTTACGGCTCCATTTTACCGACTTCCCTTGCCTACATTTTTCCATCGACCAATGGTTGTTCACCTTAGAGACCTGATGCGGTTATGAGTACGACCGGGCGTGGACGACATTCGGTCCTCCAGATTTTCAAGGGGCAACGGGAGCGTACAGGACACCACACGACGTGCGATGCTCTTCCAGCCGCTAGACCCTACCTCCAGCTGAGCCGATTCCAGGGTGGACAAGCTGTTAAACAGAAAAGATAACTCTTTCTGAGGCTCCCACCGACGTCTCTGGACAGGCCTGTGGCCGTACATGGCCTTACATGCGTCGGGCATGCGACGCCTAGAGTTAGCCGTAATAGGCGCCTAGAACCTCGCAATTGCCGGAAAGGCACTGCCGTGCCAACAACAATGCTAATATACTAAAACGCTCATGAGAAGTTCCCTCGGCAGTGCACGGTCGCCCCGCAGACGTCGCTGTCATGTTTTTGAAAGCGCCCAACGGAGTAGCACAGACGAGCCATGCATGCCGTCAAGCGCCCATGCAGCACGCCTACTAAGCCTGCAGGACGCCCCTGACGTTCGCCTTTTAATGTCTTAGTCGCCCAGCAGACGTCGTTGGCATGTTTTTGCAAGCGCCCAACGGCGTAGCACGGACGAGCAATGCATGCAATCAAGCGCCCATGCAGCACGCCTACTAAGCCCACAGGTTGCCCTTGACGTCCACCTGCTTTTGCCTCAGTTGCCCCGCAGACGTCACTGGCCTTTTTTTGATGACACCCAACGGCGTAGCACGGAAAAGCCATGCATGCCGTCAAGCGCCCACGCAACACGCCAACTAAGCCCACAGGGAAGCCCATGACGTCTGCCTTCCACCACCTAAAATGCCCCGCAGACGTCGCGGGCATGTTTTTGTCAACATTTTTTTTAATTTTTATTTTTTTCAAAAATTCCAAAAAATTAGAAATAAATTAATAAAAAATAGGGAAAATATCAAAAAAATATATAAATCAACTCCAAAAATTCACAAATAAATATGGGAACCTTATAATAAAAAATTTAATAAATTTTAATTTTTAAAAGGAGACGTAAAAAATTAAAAAGCGTAAAAATAAATTATAAAATAATGACTATAAGTCGGAACAATACAGAAATGCTCGAAAACACCTTTTAACATGTAAAATTAATGATAAGATATATATTTGAACAAATAAAAGATGTTTCAATATCGTACGAACTGTAAAAGTAATGAAAATGATGTTAAAGAGCCACATTATGCGGAAACGTTAGAGAATAAATAATAGAAAGTCGATGAATATGTTTGTTATGCGTGGAGGTTGTTTTAAAATCCTTTGATTTATGTACGGCATGAACATCCGCATGTTTCGTCTAGAACTCGAAGAATGTCGCGCAAGCCACGACCGAGGCAGGCAGGCCATGGCCGACCGTTGTGTGATGCCACGCCCGACGTCATTCGACTGTGTGTACTGTCTAAAGATGGTGATGTCATGCCATGCCCGACGTAGTCCGACCGTGTGTTCTACCCTAGGGCGGTAATGTCATGCCACGCCCGACGTCGTCCGACCGTTTGTGTTGTCCAAGGGCGGTGATGTCATGCCACGCCCGACGTTGTCGACTGTGTGTGCTGTCCAAGGGAGGTAATGGCATGCCACGCCCGACGTCGTCCGACCGTGTGTGCTGTCCAAGGGAGGTGATAGCATGCCACGCCCGACTTCATCCGACCATCTTTGCTGCCCAAAGGCGATTATGGCATGCACCGCCCGACGTCGTCAAAACGTTTGTGCTGTCATATAGCGATGATGGCATGCAACGCCCTACGTTGTTCGACTGTATTTCCCATCCAAGGGCGATGATGGCAAGCCACGCCCGAGGCCGTTCAACTGTGTCAGCTACTCCAAAGGCGATGATGGCATGCCACGCCCGACGTCGTTCAACCGTGTGTGTTGTCCTAAGGCAGTGATGGCATGCCACGCCCGACGTCGTTCGACTGGGTTTCTCGTCCAAGGGCGATGATGGCATGCCACACCCGATGCCATCCTACTGTGTCAGCTAGTCCAAAGGCGATGATGGCATTCCACGCCCGATGTCGTTTGCCCGTGTGTGTTGTCCAAGGGCCATGATGGCATGTCACGTCTGACGTTGATCGACCGTGTGTGCTGTCCAAAGGCGGTAATGTCATGCCACGCCCGACGTTGTTTGACCGTGTTTGCCGTCCAAGGGCTATGATGGCATGCCACGCCCTACATCGTTCGACCGTGTGTGCTGCCAAAAGGCGATGATGGCATGCTACACCTGACGTCGTTCGACCGTGTGTGCTCTCCAAAGGCGGTGATGTGATGCCATGCCCGACGTCGTTCGACCGTGTGTGCAGCCAAAAGACGATGATGGCATGCTACGCCTGACGTCGTTCGACTGTGTTAGCCGTCAAAGGGCGATGATGGCATACCACGCCCGATGCCCTCACGACTTTGTGAGCTAGTCAAAAGGCGATGATGGGATACCACGCCCGACGTCGTTCGACCGTTTGTACTTCCCAAAGGCGATGATGGCATGCCACGCCCGACGTTGTTCAACCGTGTGTGCTTCCCAAAGGTTATGTGGCATGCTACTCCCGACGTCGTTCAACCGTGTGTGCTGTCCAAAGGTGGTGATGTTATGTCACGCCTGACGTCATTCGACCGTGTGTGCTGTCGAAAGGCGGAGATGTCATGCCACGCCCCATGTCATTCAACTGTGTGTACTGCCTAAAGGCGATGATGGCATGCAACGCCCAACGTCGTTCGACCGTGGTTGTCGTCCAAGGGCTATAATGGCATGCCACGCCCGACTTCGTTCGACCGTGTGTGCTGCCCAAAGGCGATGATGACATGCCACACCCGACGTTGTTTGACCGTGTGTGCTCTCCAAAGGTGGTGATGTGATGCCATGACCGACGTCGTTCGACCGTGTGTGCAGCCCAGAGCAATGATGGCATGCCACGCCCGATGTCGTTCGACCGTGTTTGCCATCCAAGGGCGATGATGGCATGCCACGCCCGACGCCCTCCGACTTTGTGAGCTATTCCAAATCCGATGCTGTGGCTTTACCACGCTCCGACATAGTGATTCGTTTGTACGGACCAAAGGCGATGATCGGGCATTGCCAAGGCACGACGTGGTCGACGTTGTAGTGTGCCCAAAGGCTATGATGGCATGTACGCCTGACGTCGTAAACGTGTATCGGTGATGTCAAAAGGAGGTAGGGGAATGTCAAGAAGAAGTAGTTCAGACACATGGGTGTTGTCCAAGGCGGGGATTAATGCAAGCCCGACGTCGTTCGACCGCTTTGTGAGCTGCCCAAAAGCGATAAGGGAATGCCATGCCCGATTCGTTCGACGGTTGTTTGCTGTCCAAAGGCAATGATGTCCATGCCACGCCCGGACGTAATTGAACGTGTGTCGTGCCCAAGGGCTATGATGCATGCCACGGGCCCGGACGTGCGTTTGACAGTATGTGCTTCACAACAGGCGATTGAGGCATGCCGTCCCGACGTCGTTCGATCGTGTGTGTTGTCCTAAGGCGGTGATGGCATGCCACGCCCGACGTCGTTCGACCGTGTTTCTCTTCCAAGGTCGATGATGGCATGCCACGCCCGACGTTGTTCGACCGTGAATGCTGTCCAAAGGCGGTGATGGCATGTCACGCCTTACGTCGTTTGACCTTGTTTGCCGTTTAAGGATTATGATGGCATGTCATGCCCGATGCCGTTCGACCGTGTGTGCTGTCCAGAGGCGGTGATGTCATGCCACGCTTGACTAGGTACGACGTGTGTGCTCAAGGCGCGTAGTGCTATAATGACACGGCACGACGAGTACTAGACAGGTTGCGTGTGTGCTGTCCAAGGGCGGTGATGTCATGCCACGCCCGACGTTGCCGACCGTGTGTGTTGTCCAAGGGCGTTGATGTCATGCTACGCCCGACGTTGCCGACCGTGTGTGCTGTCCAAGGGTGGTGATGTCATGCCACGAAAGACGTCGTCCGACTGTGCGTGCAGTCCAAGGGCGGTGATGTCATGCCTCACCTGCCGTCGTTCTACCGTGTGTGCTGTCCAAGGGAGGTGATGTCATGCCATGCCCGATGTCGTCTGACCGTGCGTGCAGTCCAAGGGCGGTGATGCTATGCCATGCCCAACATAGTCCGACCGTGTATGCTTTCCAAGGGCACTGATGTCATGCCACGCCTGACGTCGTCCGACCATGTGTGCTTTCCAAAGGCGGTGATGGCTTGCCACGCCGGACGTCGTTCAACCGTTAGTGTAGTCTAAGGGCGTATTTTGCAGTCCACGCCCGTTCTGCGCAGGCCTTGGCAGATGCTGCTTGGCCGTGGACGTGCTGCGTACGCAGACCCATTTGCCCCTTGACATCTAACTTGGCTTTAATAATCGCACCGATATCCCGAAAACCTTTTATAGTGACATGTCATTAGTCCCTTAACATGTCATTAGGCTTGATAAATGAACTCAACGTCACAAAAACTTCACAACGGGGCTTAGTTATCGAACAAGTGTTTGACCGTAGTAGAACGTATAGCACAACACTTAGCGGCAGACTAGTGAACTTCACGTGCCATGTTACTTCCGGTACTTATATTTCAACACTTAGTTATTTTTTCCCCTTCCAAGGATGCAAGAAGCACGCGAACCTCTCATTTTAAAAGTTAGAAATGATTGGATTTGGGTTTTGGGGGGGGGGGGAATGGGGGGGGGGGGGACGAATCGGAGCGACAAAGGGCTGAATCTCAGTGGATCGGGCAGCAAGGTCACTCTGCCACTTACAATACCCCGTCGCATATTTAAATCGTCTGCAAAGGATTCTACCCACCGCTCGATGGAAATTGTACTTCAAGGAGCTCACCGCGACACCTCCGTCGCGTGACTAGCCACGACCCGTGCCCTTTGGGGCCATAGGGGCACCTACGGCGGGTCGGCAACTGGGACGGGGGCGCATGCATAGCTTCTAGCCCGTATCTGACTTAGAGGCTTTAGTCAAATCCAGCCACACGATAGATTGCCGCCATGTTCTTTCAACCAAGAGCGATGGACACACTTGTGTGAATCAATGGTTCCTCTCGTACTAGGTTGAATTACTATTGCCAGACACGTCATCAGTAGGGTAAAAACTAAACCTGTCTCACGATGGTATAAAGCCACCAGCCTCACGTTCCCTATTGGTTGGTGAAAATCAATTTACACTTGGTAAATCTGCTTCACAATGATAGGAAGAGCCGAAATCGAAGCCCATCAAAAAAGCAAGTCGATATGAATATGGCTGCACACAGCCAGGGTATCCCTGTGGTAACCTTTCTGACATCTCTAGCTTCGCATTACTAATTTCTAAAGGATCGTTAGGCTACGCTTTCACGGTTCGTATTCGTACTGGAAATTAGAATCAAATGAGCTTTTACCTTTCTGTTCCACACGAGATTTCTGTTCTCGTTGAGCTCATCTTAAGACACCTGCGTCATCTTTTAGCAGATGTGCCGCCCCAGCCAAAATCCCTACCTGACAGTGTCTTCTGCCAAGATCAGCCCGCGAAGCGAGCCTTGGGTCCAAAAAGAGGGGCAATTCCCCGCTTTCGATTCAAATTTCGACGTCAAGCGCCCACGCACAATCCTACTAAGCCCACAGGATGCCCTTGACGTCCGCTTGCTTTCGCCTCAGTTTCCCCGAAGACGTCGCTGGCATGTTTTTGTTGACGCCCAACGGCATAGTACATACAAGCCTTGCATGCCGTCAAGCGCCCACGCAGCACGCCTTCTAAGCCCATAGGACGCCGTGACGTCCGCTTGCCACCACCTCAAACGCCCCGCAGACGTCACAGACATGTTTTTGTAAATGCCCAACGGCGTAGCACGGACGAACCATGCATGCCGTCAAGTACCCACGCAGCACGCCTACTAACGCTAACAGGATACCCTTGACGTCCGCCTGCCTTCGCCTCAGCCGCCCCGCAAACGTCACAAGCATGTTTTTGTAGACGTCCAGCGGTGTAGAACGGACGAGCCATGCATGCCATCAAGCGTCCACGCAGCACGCCTACTAAGCCCACAGGACGGCCTTGACGCCCGCCAACCTTTTCCTCACTCGACATGTCGACGTTGCCGACATGTTTTTGTAAACGCTTAACGGCGTAGCACGGACAAGACATGCATGCCATCAAGCGGCCACGCAGCACGCCTACTAAGCCCACGGGACGCCTATGCCGTCTGCCTGCCAGCGCCCCAGTCTGCCTCCAACACCTATAAACCCTTATATATGCTTTAAAAAGTTTTACTCATGTGATAGGAGTAGACATGTAATTTCCGGAGAATCATAATTGAAATGTACAACCAAAATATGCACTTTCTAAGGTACAAACACACATCAGCTTTCACAAATGAATTTAATATATATAAAAAAAATTCAAACATTTTTTTTAATTTTTATTTTTTTTAAAAATTCCGAAAAATTAGTAATAAATTAATAAATAATAGGGAAAATATCCAAAAAAATATGAAATCAACTCCGAAAATTCACAAATAAATATGGAAACCTTAAAATAAAAAATTTAATAAATTTTAATTTTTAAAAGGAGACGTAAAAAACTAAAAAGCGTAAAAATAAATAATAAAATAATGATTAAAAGTCAGAAAAATATAGAAATGCTTGAAAACACTTATAAGCATGTCAAATTAATGATAATATATATATTTGCACAAATAAAAGATGTTTCAATATCGTACGAACTGTAAAAGTAATGAAAATGATGTGAAAGAGCCACGTTAGGCGAAAATGTTAAAGAATAGATAATGGAAAGTCAATGAATATGTTTGTTATGCATGGAGGTTGTTTCAAAATACTTTGATTTATGTACAGCATGAACATTCGCATGTTTCGTCTAGAACTCGAACAATGTCGCGCAAGCCACAACCGATGCGGGCAAAGGGCGATGATGGCATGCCTTGCCCGACGCCGTCCGACCGTCTGTGCTGCAAAAGTTCAAAGATGGCATGCCACGCCCGACGTCATCCGACCGTGTCAGCTAGTCCAAAGGCGATGATGGCATGCGACGCGCGATGTCGTCCGATCGTGTCATCTAATCCAAAGGCGGTGATGGAATGCCACGCCTGACATCGTCCGACCGTGTGTGCTGTCCAAGGGCTGTGATGGCATGCCACGCCCGATGGTGGCCGACCGTCTGTGCTGTCCAAAGGTGATGATGGCATGCCACGCCCGACGCCGTCCGACCGTGTGTGTTGTCCAAGGGCTATGATGGTATGCCACGCCCGACGACGGCCGACCTTCTGTGTTGTCCAAGGGCGATGATGGTATGCCACGCCCGACGCTGTCCGACCGTCTGTGCTGCCCAAAGGCTATGATGGCATGTGACGCCCAAGTCCATCCGGACCGTTGTTGGCTGTCCAAAGGACGGTGATGGAGCCACGCCCGACGTCGTTCGACCGATGTTTGCACACCATAGGACTGATGAGGCATGCATGCCCGACGCCGTACGAGTGTGTCCACTAGTCCAAAGGTGATGAGGCATGCACGGACCCAAGGAGTCGGTCGACCGTGGTTGGTGCGTCCAAGGTCCAGTTATGGCATGCCACGCCCCGACGTCGTTCGAACGAATATGTGTGCTCGGGTCCAAAGGATTTGTGTGGCATGCCACGCCCGAGTCGTTTCACCGTGTATGTAAGCTATCAAGGCGGGGTGACCTGTCACCGCAACCGCCCGACGTCGTTCGACCGTGGCTGCCAAGGTTATGAAGGCATGCACGGCCCGACATCGTTCGGACCGTGTTATGTTGTCCAAAGCGGGGTTGATGGCCCCATGGCAGCCCGACGTCCGTTCGGACCGTGAGGGCTAATCAAAGCAGTGATGTCATACCACGCCCGACGTTGTTCGACTCTGTGTGCTGTCCAAAGGCGGCGATGTCATGCCATGCCCGACGTAGTCTGATCGTGTGTGCTGCCCAAGGGCGGTGATGTCATGCCACGCCCGACGTCATTCGATCGTGTGTGTTGTCCAAGGGCGGTGATTTCATTCCACGCCCGACGTCGTTCGACCGTGTGTGTTGTCCTAAGACGGTGATGGCATACCATGCCCGACGTCGTTCGACCGTGTTTGCCATCTAAGGTCTATGATGGCATCCCATGCCCAACGTCATTCGAACGTGTGTGCTACCCAAAGGAGATTATGTAATGCCACGCCCGACTTAGTCCGATCGTGTGTGTCGTCCAAGGGCGATGATGGCATACCACGTCCAACGTCGTTCGATCATGTGTGCTTTCAAAAGGTGGTGATGTCATGACATGCCCGACGTAGTGAGACCGTGTGTGCTACCTAAAGGCGATGATGGCATTCCACGCCCGACATCATTCGACCGTGTGTGCTGTCCAATGGCAGTGGTGTCATGCCACGCTCGATGTCGTTCGACCGTGAGTGTTTTCCAATGGTGGTGATGCCATGCACGGCCCGTGTTGCAGAACAGTGTAAGTCAAGGGCGGTCCGATGTTCATGCCACGCCGACGTGGCGACCATGTGTGCTATCCAAGGTCGTTGATTCATGCCCGCCCGAAGTCGTCCACCGTGCGTGATGCCCAAATCGTTAGAATGCCACGAACCGACGTAGTGTAGGACGTTGGTGTTTGCCCAAGTAGGATGGAATGCAAAGCCCGAAGCCGTCGACTCTGTCAGCTAGTCCAAAGGTGATGATGGCATGCCACGCCCGACGTCGTTCGACCGTGTTTGCGGTCCAAGGGCGATGATGGCATGCCACGCCCGACGTCGTTCGACCGTGTGTGCAACCCAAAGGCGTTGATTGCATGCCACGCCCGACGTCGTTCGACCGTTTGTGCTATCCAAAGGCGATGATGTCATGCCACGCCCGACGTTGTTCGACCGTGTATGCTGCCCAAAGGCGATGATGGCATACCACGCCCGACGTCGTTCGACCGTGTTTCCCGTCAAAGGGCGATGAAGGCATTCCACGCCCGACGCCGTCCGACTATGTGAGCTAGTCCAAAGGCGATGATGGAATGCCACGCCCGACGTTGTCGACCATGTATGCTTCCCAAGGGCGGTGATGTCATGCCACGCCCGACCTTGTGCAACCGTGCGTGCAGTCAAAGGGCGGTGATGTCAAGCCACGACCAACATCATTCGACCGTGTGTTCTGTCCAAGGGCGGTGATGTCATGCCACGCCCGACGTCATCCGATCGTGCATGCAGTCCAAGGGCGGTGATGTCATGCAATGCTCGACGTCGTTCGACCGTGCGTGCATTCCAAGGTAGGTTATTTCATGCCACGCACGACGTCGTTCGACCGTGTGTGTTGCCCAAAAGGCGATGATGGCATGCCACACCCAACTTCGTTCGACCGCATTTTCCGTCCAACGGCGATGATGGCATGCCACGCCCGACGTCGTCTGACTGTGTGAGCTAGTCCAAAGGTGATGATGGCATGCCACGCCCGACGTTGTTCGACCGTGTTTGCGGTCCAAGGGCGATTATGGCATGCCACGCCTGATGTCGTTCGACCGTGTGTGCAACCCAAAGGCCTTGATTGCATGCCACACCTGATGTCGTTTGACCGTTTGTGCTATCCAAAGGCGATGATGTCATGCCATGCCCGACGTCGTTCGACCGTGTATGCTGCCCAAAGGCGATGATGGCATACCACACCCGACGTCGTTCGACCGTGTTTCCCGTCAAAGGTCGATGATGGCATTCCACGCCCGACGCCGTCCGACTATGTGAGCTAGTCCAAAGGCGATGATGGAATGCCACGCCCGACGTTGCCGACCGTGTATGCTTCCCAAGGGCGGTGATGTCATGCCACGCCCGACCTTGTGCGACCGTGCGTGCAGTCAAAGGGCGGTGATGTCATGCCACGACCAACATCGTTCGACCGTGTGTTCTGTCCAAGGGCGGTGATGTCATGCCACGCTCGACGTCGTCCGACCGTGCGTGCAGTCCAAGGGCGGTGATGTCATGCCACGCCCGACGTCGTCCGACCGTGCGTGCATTCCAAGGGAGGTTATGTCATGCCACGCACGACGTCGTTCGACCATGTGTGTTGCCCAAAAGGCGATGATGGCATGCCACACCCAACGTCGTTCGACCGAATTTTCCGTCCAACGGCTATGATGGCATGCCACGCACGACGTCGTTCGACCATTTGAGCTGCCCAAAGGATATTACGCCATGCCACGCCCGACGTCGTTCGACCGTGTGTGCTGTCCAAAGGTGGTCATGTCATGCCACGCCCGACGTAGTCCGACCGTGTATGCTGCCCAAGGGCAGTTATGTCATGCCACGCCCGACGTCGTGCGACCGTGCGTGCAGTCCAAGGGCGGTGATGTCATGCCACGCCCAACGTCGTTCGACCGTGTGTTCTGTCCAAGGGCGCTGAAGTCATGCCACGCCCGACGTCGTACGACCGTGCGTGCAGTCCAAGGTAGGTGATGGCATGCCACGCCCGACGTCGTTCGACCGTTTGTGCTGCCCAAAGGCGATGATGGCATGCCACGCCCGACGTCGCTCGACCGTGTGTGTTGCCCTAAGGCGATGATGGAATGCCACGCAAGACGTTGTTCGACCGTGTGTGTTGTCCAAAGGCGGTGATGGCATGTCATGCCCGACATTTTTCGACCGTGTGTGCTATCCAAGGGCGGTGATGTCATGCCATGCCCGACGTAGTCCGACCGTGCGTGCAGTCCAAAGGCGATGATGGCATGCCTCGCACGACGTCGTTTGACCGTGTTTGCCGTCCAAGGGCTATGATGGCATGCAACGCCCGACGTCGTTCGACCGTGTGTGCTGTCCAAGGGCAATGATGGCATGCCACGCCGACGTCGTTCGACCGTGTATGTTGTCCAAAGGCGGTGATGGCATGCCACGCCCGACGTTGTTCGATCATGTATGTCGTCCAATGTCTATGATGGCATGCCACGCCCGATGTCGTTCGACCGTTTGTGCTACCTAAAGGCGATGATGGCATGCCACACCTGACGTCGTTCGACTGTGTTAGTTGCCCTAAGGCGATGATGGCATGCCACGCCCGACGTCGTTCGACCGTGTGTGTTGTCCAAAGGCGGTGATGGCATGTCATGCTTGACATTGTTCGACCGTGTGTGCTATCCAAGGGCGGTGATGTCATGCCATGCCTGACGTCGTCCGACCGTGCGTGCAGTCCAAAGGCGATGATGGCATGCCTCTCACGATTTCGTTTGACCGTGTTTGCCGTCCAAGGGCTATGATGGCATGCTACGCCCGACGTCGTTCGACCGTGTGTTGTGTCCAAGGGCCATGATGGCATGCCACGCCTGACGTCGTTCGACCGTGTATGTTGTCCAAAGGCAGTGATGGCATGCCACGCCAACGTTGTTCGATCGTGTTTGTCGTCCAAGGTCTATGATGGATGCCACGCCCAACGTCGTTCGACCGTGTGTGCTACCCAAAGTCGATGATGGCATGCCACACCCGACGTCATTCAACTGTGTGTGATGTCCAAAGGCAGTGATGTCATGCCACGCCTGACGTCGTTCGACCGTGTGTGCTGCCCAAATGCAATGATGGCATGCCACGCCCGACGTCGTTCGACCGTGTTTGCCATCCAAGGGCGATGATGGCAGGCCACGCCCGATGCCGTCCGACTGTGTGAGCTAGTCCAAAGGCGATGATGGAATGCGACGCCCGATGTCGTTCGAGCGTCTGTGCTGCCCAAAGGTGATGATGGAATGCCACGCCCGACGCCGTCCGACTGTGTCTGCTAGTCCAAAGGCGATGATTTCATGCCATGCCCGACGTCGTTCGATCGTGTTTGCCCTCCAAGGGCGATGATGGCATGCCACGCCCGACGCAATCCGACTGTGTGAGCTAGTCCAACAGCGATGATGGCATGCCACGACGGATGTCATTCAACCGTTTGTGCTGCCCAAAAGCTATGATGGCATGCCACGCCCGACGTCGTTTGACCGTGTGTGCTGTCTAAAGGCGATGAAGGCATGCCACACCCGACGTTGTTTGACTGTGTGTGCTTTCCAATGGCGGTGATGTCATGCCACACTCGACGTCGTCCGACCGTGTGTGCTGTCCAATGGTAGTGATGTCATGCCACGCCCGACGTTGCCGACCGTGTGTGCTGTCCAAGGGCGGTGATGTCATGCCACACCTGACGTTGCCGACCGTGTGTGCTATCCAAGGTCGGTGATTTCATGCCACGCCAGACGTCGTCTGACCGTGCGTGATGCCCAAATGCGTTGATGGAATGCCACGCCCGACGTCGTTCTACCGTTTGTGCTGCCCAAAGGTGATGATGGCATGCCACGCCCGACGCCGTCCGACTGTGTCAGCTAGTCCAAAGGCGATGATGGCATGCCACGCTCGACGTCGTTCGACCGTGTTTGCTGTCGAAGGGCGATGATGGCATGCCACGCTTGACGTCGTTCGATCGTCTGTGCAGCCCAAAGGTGATGGTGGCATGCCACGCCCGCCGTCGTTCAACCGTGTATGCTGCCCAAAGGCGATGATGGCATACCACGCCCGACGTCATTCGACTGTGTTTCCCGTACAAGGGCGATGATGATATTCCACGCCCGACGCCGTCCGACTATTTGAGCTAGTCCAAAGGCGATGATGGAATGCCACGTCCGACGTAGTTCGACCGTCTGTGTTGCCAAAAGGTGATGATGCCATGCCACGCCCGACGTATAATGATCGTGTGTGTTTCCCAAGGGCGGTGATGTCATGATATGCTCGACATCGTTCGACCGTGTGTGCTTTACAAGGGCGGTGAGGTGGTCATTCCATGTCATTTGCCCGACTTGCGGACGTGGTGTGTTGTATAAGGGTGCGGATGTCATGGCCACGCCCGCTGACATTGCCGACCGTGTATACTTCCCCAAGGTCGTTGATTGTAATGCCGCCCAACGTTTTTTCGACCGAGCGTTGCAGTCAAAGGTGGTTGGATGCTGCCACGACCAACACTCAATTAGACCGTGGTGTTTCTATCAAGGGCGATGAATGGTTCCATGTTCCACGCCCGACAAGTCGTCTGACCGTGCTCTGCATCCCGGGAGTGTGATCATGAGCCACCTGCACCGGACGTCCGTCGTTTTTCCGATCGTGGTGGCTTCAAGGGTCAAGGGGCGTTATGGTCATGCCATCGACCACGACTCGTTCGACCGTGTTTGTTTTCCTCCCCAAAAGGCGATGATGTCATCGGCGGGGGGGCCAGACGCCCAACGTCCGTCGTTCGACCGCATGCATTTTTCCGTCCAAGGGCGGATGGATTGACATGCCCCGCGCCGACGTGTTCGTGATCTGTGTTGACCTAGTCCAAAGGCTATTATATATAGCATGCCACTTGTGGATATCGTTTTCGAATATCGGACGANTACCCCAGAACTGAGAAAGGTAGATTTTCATGCTAGTATTTGTGGTATCGATCCATCTGCGCAATACCCTTTTGATGGTGTTTTGTTTGGCTGCATCAACAGCCCCGTCTTCCGGCCTGTATGATGAGAGATTTCGATACGGATCTTGAACTTCTCACAGATTGATCTCATTAGGTCAATTTTAGGGTTGTGCCATTGTCCGGTGCGGTGACTAAGGGAATTTAAAACTACAAATAATGTTTTTTTCTTTTATGGAGTGATCCACAACTTTCTTTGTCATTGATTTCTTTTATGGGAGGTGGCCTCACCCACTTGGGAAGATTAGTAAATTGCGACCAAGAATGAATATGTGCCCGTTGGGATGCTATTGGCTTGATTGGACCAATGCTGTCCATGCCCCATAATGCGAACGACAAAGGTGACGAGTGAATGGAGTTCGTGGGGGGTACTCGAATCATATTTTGCCGTGTGAGTTTCTAAACATTGACGACATTTCTGGACGTAGCGAACCAGTCGTATCCATTGTTTAGCCAAAATAATATCTATCTAAGAATTTCTTTGCTAATGTAAAACCGGTTCATGTGAGGGGCCACAGTGACTGCATGTATCTCTTGAACATCCGGCGAGCCTCTCCTGCTTCGGACACCAGTCTTAAGTAGCCCCAAATCGGGGGAGTTCTCCTATAGGGTTTTCCCCACAGATAAGAATAGGTTTCTAACATTCAAATTGTTGCTTTTGTCACATTTGTTGACTTCTGTTTATTCACCACTCTCAAATATCCTCTAATGTCCATCGACCAGGGCTTTCCATTCAAGCTCTTACTCAACATAGGAAACAATAAGTTGGTTGTTCAGGTATGTAAATGTGGATAGGATGATTACATTTGTGTTATGTTTTTTGTATGTGATCAGGGTGTCGAATCATTAGAAGAATAGTGTATAAGTGTCACGAATTCATTTTGGACCCTTGGTACATGTCGGAATTATGTTTTGACAAAAAAGTTTATTTTAATAGCCATTAACCCACTCCAAATATGGTAACCAACTCTTGAGTTTTCGTTACCCAATCAACTCGAACCTTATGGATTTCAATAGTCTGAATCCCTATTCTTAGCATTTCAGGGAAAAATCCAAGTCAATAAGCACGTCGGAGACATAGTATGAAAGCTTCAGCATTCCTGCCTATTATTTGAGCAAAGGAATCTGAGTGAGTTTTGTTGATGTCGGATAAGTTGCCGGGGATGATATCAAAACAGCCCCGATGCCAGATCCGTATAAGATTTTTAGCTCCATCAAGAACATGATCCATCCATCAGATTCTTCAAAAAATGTCCTCTCCCACAAGTACACGTCTGCATCTGGGAAGTAGGTCTTCAACGGCCTTTGTATGTAGTAATCATCATCCACGGGATTCTTTGACTAGTGTGGCGTGCTAACTAATGCTGGCCTTTCCTTTGCTTGCGTGATATACACTATGCAACTAGCCTCAACAATATATGCCATTTTACCAGTTATCTGTGGGTATGGGCTTTTTGAAGATGTTACTTCAAGGATCCATCCTTGAAATAAAATAAGTAGTATCCGATGAGAGGGGTAAAGACGAACTTTGGCAACCCATTGTTAGGTTAGAGAAACAACAGGTTGGCGCTCTAATAGAGAGTATCGGCTCCGAAATATGGAGGGGTGAGCTTGGGCTCAGCTAAATAACGCCTATGCCATCATCCCTTGTTCATCGGGTTGTCCACGATGTAAATGAAAGCATTATCCATACTGAATAACAAAAGAAAAGTAATGGTCTCATGACTATGGTGAGAAAACACAGGAGATTAGATTAGAAGATAGGGGGGGGTTTTTTTTTTTTTTTTCTTGTCGTGTCAAATGCCTGTTGACATTCGCTTGTCCATTTCCCCACAGCATCCTTTTTTAAAAACTACCAAGATAGGTTCACAGATGATACAGTAGACTTGAGACTATTTGAAACGACAATGTAGTTAAGTCGGCCGTGTAAAGAAGAAACTCAGTACCTCCTTCGTTCTCTTGGCGGGGGGAAGGTCACGAATGGCTTGATATTTGATGGATCCAAGCTATCACCTCGACACAATTAACAATGAATGAAACCAAAAAAGCTTTCTAGTAGGCACCACCAATAAGACCACATTTTTGCTGGATTAGTTTCAGATTTTACTTGAGTAGCTGTTCAAAGAATATCCATAATTTCCTCAAGATGATTTGAACTTCCTTTTGATGTGATGATGGACATCATCACATAAACTTCTAATTTCTTATGGATCATGCCATGAAATAAAGTAGTCATTCTTCATGTCGTAGTCCCCAACGTTCTTAAATTCCAAAAGGGATCAACAGTGTAGGTTATAGCACGCCCCATTGAGTGATGAGGTAGAGTTTCTCAGTCTCGTCTTTGTGCATCATGAAGTTGATGATAGCCGGCAAACCAACAACAAATGACTGAGTTTCATGATTAGCACAATTGTCATCAGTATGTGTATGTTTGGTAATGGAAATTTTATCTTTAGAGTTTAGCTTTTTGAGATCCCGGGTAATCCACACAAACTCTGACCTTGGCGTCTGTCTTGGGAACTGGAACGACATTTGCAAGACAAAATGGGTATGCTGTCACTTGGAGGAACAATCATCAATTGTTTTGTAACTTCTTCTTTGATTTTTCATTACTCATCTCAAGATTGATTTTCTCAGCTTATTTTTTACCGTTAGGACATGCCTGGTGGGGATCAAGTGGGAGAGTCGATGGGTTATGATGACCAGTACTTAGTCCTATCATGGTGCATAGGACAAGGCAAGAGAAATCATTATTTTCTTGAGAATCGTATACTTTCTGTCTCATCTCTTTCATAGGGATGCTTACTTGGATGTTCTTGTATCACCTCTACAATTTCCCCATTCACCACTTCCGTTTATACCAAGTTGGATGGGGTTTTTCCTCGAATTCTGAAACCATTGTAATTAACTCCTCGGAACCTCATTGTCTTTGATTCTCTAGGTCATTAATGTCTTAGTTGAGAGCAGTTTCCTGATGCCATAGTACTTGAGTCCACATACCTTTTTATAGTATTTTTTCTGGTGAGAGAGAAAAAATACGAAAATTAAAATAAGGCAAAAATGGGGACAAAGAAACTTTATGATAAAAAGTTGAAAATTTCAAAAGTTCTCATTTGAAAAAAACAATACATGGGATGGAATTAAAATGTTTATTAAAAAACTATTTTTATTAAAATTAAACATCGATAGGAGAAACATCTTCCAAGAGCGACCAAAGATGCTCGACGAGGTCTGGATGGAGTCGAGGTCTAGTTGTTGATGTGATCTTTATCTTTCTTCCATGCTTTCCACCGGGACCCCTTTCTCCTCCTACATTGATCAACAATGTTGCAAGCTTACCCCTCTTTCTTGGTTAGCGACCAACCTTAAAGTCGTCTGAGATATCATCATAATGACTTTGATGACATCTGCTGATCAAAGATTGATACAGTGGTGTTATGTGTTTCTTCAAGGATAGTAGTCCCATATCTAGATGGTTGCCAATCGCAGCCATTCTTCGGTAGTTAGTGTAGTGATATCCCAAGCCAAAAGTTGTGGAATGTCAAAACAATGGTGTATACTTCGACGATCCCTTTCAATCGCCCCCAAACCTTTCCCAAGCTCGAAACGATTTTTAGGCCATTATATTCATGATTTTTTGGCAGAACCAAGCCTTTGCTGGCAAGCTAAAGATTACCAACAGCTCCATTGTATGTTACAGTACACACCATATGTCTTTCTTCCTTCAACGTGCATACATGATGCCCTTTTCTCCATGGACTACAAACCTCTCGAATCCCATTCCCAAAACTTTCAAGCAGGGGGGAAGAGTAGATGGGACTATCAGCCTATGAATCCATGACGACCCAAAAAAATAAGTTATATGATGAAGGGGATGTCCTGATTTTGTGAACAGCTATGGGAAAATCACGGACCAATGAGCATGTCCAAGGTGTATCTCCCCAACTAGTCGTAGTGCCTATCAAAAGCCAGCCGTCAAATATGCCCTAATTATCTTCCATGTCTCAATTTTTGAACTATCCACGCCAATCCATCGTCCAGGGTTGCTCAAGAGGGCCAAATGTTTAACCGGAGCCTTGCATAGGACCTAATGCTTTGTTTATCACCTTATCCGTGATATGAATCGAAATGTAAAAAGCTTTATTTTGGGTTGTTTCCTTTGAGTGGCAGCCTCATGTTTGTGAACTATTTTCGAGCCTCAAAATCCCATGCCCCACCATTGTGGATACCCCTCTCCATGAGTGATGTTAAATTGGCACATAGATTAACCAAGGATCTTTAGAAGGCATTCCAATTGAGTTTTGGAAGGATTCCCAACTAACGCCAAGAATTGATTTATTTGGGAGGGTTTTACCAACGCTCTCATTCCCATGACAAGTATTATTGTTAGCTTGAACCTTTTTCAAAATCTTATCTTTCAAGCTCTACGACTGATAGTTGGTTTGCTAAGCTCCCAGAACATATTTTCAGAAGTGTAAATTCTTCAAAGATCAGATTACCTTGTTGGAAGCACCTCTGCCTCTGATTTACGTTTGGTTCTATCTTTATTTTGTAATCCAACGGTACACTCATGTGTATCCATTGTATGTAAGGAATACCTTCCCTGATAAGAATGAATTGTGGTCTTGGTGTCGGGCAACTTCTAATTCAAATAGGGCCGAGTCCTTACACCTATACATGCATGGGTGGTGTAGACATGTGCTTCTTTGTTTCGGGTACCAGATAGATTCGCCCAAATCACCAGACATCACCAGCTTACACACGCTGACTGTGTTTATGTTAGATAGGATTTATTGAAACATATCGGTGTAGGTCCTGAGTTGGATGTTATTTTGTATCAATCAAATTTGAACTCTATCCTTGAGGGCTCTAGCAAACTAAGTGGTGTTCACCTTTCAATCCAGAATGGTAGGCGGCACGACCTTGTTAGATCGTGAACACATTTGACCCGAAGATCCACAAGTAATGGCAGGAATTGGTGGAGACGTATCCATTCCTATTTTCAGGTCTTCTTATAAGTTGTTATGGGTTACAGCCAAAGGGGCCATGATGGCATGCCACGGCACAACGTACTCTTATAGTGTGTTGCTATCCAAGACGTATGATGACTATTATGCTTCGACGTCTTGTTCAACACGTCGTTGGGTGTTGCTCGCAAAGGGAATGATATCATCTATTCCCGAAATGTTCGCAGTGTGTGCACCCATGGACGCATAATGGCATGCCAACGACCTAACGTTAGTCCTGAACCATTTGTGCTGGCCCAGGCATGCGGGCTGACCTGCCCTACCGTGGTTTGTGTGTGTGCTAATCAGAATGGTGGGATGTTAACATTCCAACGCCCAAAGTCCATTCGATCGTTGTAATGCTTTCCAAGGTGATGACCCATGGCACTCCTGATGTGTCTGACCGGTGTGTACTATTCAAAGGGAAATGACACATTCCACCCCAAACCATAGTACAATAATGTTTGATTAGGGAGATGGATGTGCAAGCCCCAGTTCGACGTCGTCCGACTTGTGTGCGTGTCCACGTGCGGAGATGTCATGCCAACGCCAGACATCGTCTGGACAATGTTGTATTGGCCTACGTGGGATGATGGCATGCCACGACCACGTATGTCGTCCAACATGTGTGAGTGACAAGGGAGATGATCACATGCCAGCCGACCGACTTATCATACTGCACTCCGTGTGCAGTCTACAGGCGATGAGTCACGATCAATGTCGTCTGACCGTTGGTGTGTGTGTGTTCAAGGTCTCCCATGATGGCCTGTATGATCGATGTATATCCTACTTAAGGCTGTGCTGTCCCAATGGTGATAATGTCTGCACGCCACCGACGTCATCGACACGGGTGTTGTGCTTACCCAGCGGCCCAGCGCGAGCATGCCGACGCCAATAGTGGCCAATCGTTTGTGCTATACAAGGGCAATAATAGTGTACAACAGCCCAAGTTGTTGATCATGTTGTATGTTTTACCCTATGGGTGTATGGCCGGCCAACACTCGATGTGCAACCCGTGTAATGCTAGACAAAGGCCACGATGACATGCCACATCCGACATAGTTCGACCGTGTATGTTGTCCAAGGGCGATGATTGTGTGCCACGCCCAATGTCGTCCCACCGTGAGTTCTGTCCAAGGGCAAAGACGGCATGTCACGCTCGACAATATTCAACAACATGTGCTTCCCAATGGTGATGATGGCATGGCATGCCTTAAGAAATCTGACGATGTGTGCTGCCAAAAGGCCTTGCAGGCATGCTGCATGACGTGGTCTTACCGTCTGTTGTTTCCAAGGGTTATGATAATATGCCACGCTTGACGTCGTCCGATCGTGTATGATTTCCAAGGGCGATGATGGCAAGCCATGGCTGACGTTGTCCGACCGAGTGTGCTTCCCGAGGGCAATGATGGCATGCCATGGACGACGTAGTCCACTGGTGTGTGTGTTGTCCAAGGGCGAAGATGGCATTCCACGCTCGACATCCACGGAGCAAACAATGGACAACCTGCCAACCACTGCTAGCTAGGCTCTATGCATCATATCCCCTCATGACCCTTATCGCCCTTCTCCTACCCCACCCCCTTCCTTGTTGTTTTACTATTATTTCTTGTCGGGCCTGAACATCAGCAATTGGTGTGTTTGTCCATAGGTGCGAATGACATGCCAGCTTCGATGTCGTTCGTCTGTGTGTGTTGTCCAAAGGCGATGATGGCATGCTATGCCCAACGTCGTCCGACCGTGTGTGATGTCCTAAGGCAAGATGGAATGCCACGCCTAATGTAGTTCGACCATGTGTGTTGCCCAAGGGAAATAATGGCATCTTACGTACGACATCGTCTTGACAGTTTGTGTTGCACAAGGGAGATTATGGCTTGCTTTGCATGACGTCGTCCATCCTTGTGTGCAGTTTAAATGAGATGATGGCATGCCACATCAACGTCATCCGACTATGTGTGTTGTCCTAAGGCGATGATGGTATGCCATGCCTGACTTCATCTGGCTAGTGTGTAGCCTAAGGGCCTTGCGGGCATGCCACACCCAAAGTCCTACGATCGTGTGAGCTGCCCAAGGGAGATGACGGCATGTCACACCCGATGTTGTCCCACCGTGTGTGCCTGCCAACGATGGATGGCAGAGCCACACTCCGACGTCATACACCGTTGCGTGTGTGCCCAAAGGTCCATGTCAAGCATGCAACACCGTACGTGTGTCCGATTAATTCGCGTTTGATGTCAAAGGACGGCATGATAAACATCCAGCTGACCCCAAACATTGTCCGCGTGTGTATACTTTCCAAGGGCAATGATTACATGTCACGTTTGACGTTGTCCGACCGTGTATTCTATCCAAGGTTAATGATGGAATTTAATGCTAGACATCATCCGATCGTGTATGCTGCCCATGGGTGATGATAGCATGCCACACTCGACGTCGTCCGACCGTGTGTACAATGCATGGACGATGATAAAATATAATGCCCAACATTGTCCAACCGTTTGTTCTATCCAAAAGGAAGTGATGGCATGCCACACCCGACATCGTCCGACCGTGTATATTGTCTAAGTGCAATGACGACATGCCATGCTCTACTTGTTGTTCGAGTGTGCTGCCCAAGGGTTGTGATGTCATGCTACTCCCAGCACGGTAGGTAAGTGGGGTTTCCAAAGGTCCAT
The DNA here is from genome assembly GCA_027704765.1 of Solanum habrochaites. Classification (NCBI taxonomy): domain Eukaryota; kingdom Viridiplantae; phylum Streptophyta; class Magnoliopsida; order Solanales; family Solanaceae; genus Solanum; species Solanum habrochaites. The sequence continues at coordinate 12,976,808 of JAKWJA010002494.1, read as the reverse complement.
GTGGACTTCCACGCATGATCGCTCCGAATCCTTATGTGAACTATGATGAACGATCACTCTCCTCCCGAGGTCGTCTGATCGTGTATGCTTTCCAAGGGTGAAAATGGCATGCAACACCAGATGTCGTTCGAACATGTGTGCAACCCAATGGCGATGATGGCATGCCACGCCTCGACGTATTCCGATCGTATGTGCTGCCCAAGGTCAATAAGAGCAGGCCACGCTCGACGTCATCCCACCGTGTGTACTATCAAAGGACCATGCCGGTATGCCACACTTAGCATCTCTCGACCGTGTGTGCTGTCCAAGGGAGATTATGGCATGACGCATCCGATGTCGTTCGTCAGTGTGTGTTCTCCAAGGATAAATTTGATTTTAACGATAACGCCGCGACCTCGTCGACCATTTGTTGTTTCCACAGGGCAAGATTGGCATTGCAGAAGCACGCGACCATTGTCGCGACGTGTGTGCTTCCTAATGGCGGGGGAAGATGGCATCAACAGCACACGACACTATCCGAACGGTTTGTGCTACCGAAGGTACCATGCGATCATGCCAGGCCCTATTGGGTTATGCATGTCTGTTGATGTTCAAGGTGAGATAAATACATGCACTCACTCTCAATGTTTCTAATAGTGTATGCTTTTTTCCGACGTTGTATATCTTGCGCAAGTGGCCATTGTGGGCATACCAGGCCCTAAGGGTTTGATCTTTGTGTTTCAAAGGGTGATGTATAACATTGCCAACGCCCACATCGCCGATCACCAGTATTCTTTTCCAACGGGCCGAGTGATAACTGCCATAGCAATGACATAGTAGTCAATCGTGTTACTATCAATGGAAGATGGTATTAACGCCCGATTCATCGACTCTGTGTGTGCTTCTTAAGGGCAATTATAGAATGTTCATTGCCCGATGTCATTCCAACCGTGTCTTAGTACCAAGGGCGATGATACATGCATGCCCCACACTGTCCGACTAATTGTTGTTTTCCACAATGGAGATGATGAATGCCCACGCCCGAATCTGGTTTAGTGTACTAGGTTGTGTTTTGCCCATTTAGTGGCCATGAAGGTATGCAAAATACGTTCGTCCCAACTGTATGTGTCCCAAGGGCGAGTATGGCAACGCCATGCCCGACAATCGTCCGCCGTGTTAATACATGTCAAAGGGAAGATGTATGGATGTAATGAGTGACATCGTTCGTCCATGTGTGCTGCCCAAGGTCAATGATGGTATCTATCGCCCGACGTCATCCAATCGTGTGTGATGCACAAGGGCAATGATAGCATGCCATGCATGACTTCATTCGTCCGTGTTAGCATTCTAATAGAGATGATTGCATGGCACGCTCGACGTCGTCTGACCATGTGTGCTGTCTAAGGTCCATACGGGCATGCCACACTCTACATGGTCCAATCGTTTGCACATACCATGGGCGATGATAACATGCCACGCCCGATGTCGTCCGATCATGTATGCTTTCAAAGGGCGATGATGGCATGCCATGTCCGACGTTGTCCGACCTTGTGTACTTCCCAAGAGCGATGATGATATGCCACGCCTGATGTATTCTGATTGTGTGTGCTGTCTAAGGGCGATGATGGAATGCCACGCTCGACATCATCTGACCTTGTGTGCTATCCAAGGACTATGCTTGAATACCACTTTCAGCGTCGTCCGACCATGTGTGCTGTCCAAGGGCGACGATGGCATACCACATCAAATGTCGTTCGTCAATGTGTGTTGTCCTAAGGCGATGATGGCCTGCCACATCTGACGTCGTCTGACTTTGTGTGTTGTCCAAGGGCGAGATGGAATGCCACACCAAATGTAGTCTGACCGTGTATGTTGCCCAAAGTCAAAGATGGCATCTAACGTCGAATGTCGTCTTACAGATTGTTCTGCATAAGGGTGATGATTGCATGCCACGCCAGACGTTCTCCGTCCTTGTGTGCAGTCCAAAGGCGAAGATGGCATGCCACATCAATGTTGAATTGTGTGTGTCGTCCAAAAGGTAGATACATTCCCGCCGATGTCGTTTTGATTTGGAGATGTTTCCCCAAAGGGACCGGTTGGGGCATGCCACGGAACAATGGGTCTGAACATGTATGTTGTCTAAGGGCGATGATGTCATGCCATGCTTGACGTCGTCCGACCGTGTATGTTGTCCAAGGGCGTTCATGGGATACCATGCCTAACTTCATCCATCCATGTGTGCTACCTAAGAGCAATAATGGCATCTATCGCCAAACATCGTCTGATCGTGTGTGTTGCACAAGGGTCAATGATTGCATGCCACGACCAACATCTTTCGTTCGTGTGTGCAGTCCAAATGGCGATGATTGGAAGCCACACTAGATGTCGTCAAACCATGTATGTTGGCCAAGGGCCGTGATGGCATGCCATGCGCAACATAGTCCAACCGTGTATGATTTTCAAGAGATATGATGGCTTGCCACGCCCGACGTCTTCCTTCCATGACGTATTGACATTGGGCAGACGATGGTAATGTCACGTCGATGACTTGGACGTTGTGTGCTGACCCACGAGGCTATGATTCGGACATGCCACGCACGATGGTCATCAAGTACTTTGTGTGACGCTAATGTCCATGCGGGCATGCCATGCCCGATCATTTTCCCATGGGTTGTGTGTGCTGTCCAAGGGTTATGAATACATGCAACCCGTACATCATTGACCATGGTGGTGTGCCAAAGGCGTTATTGGCATGCCACGTCCGATGGCGCCCGAGCCACGTGTGCTTCCTTAAGGAAAGATGGCATGGCTTCTCACACTCTGTTGACGTTGTCTTGACTATTTTTATTGTTGCGCCAAGGCCCATCGGGCCATTGCCACGTCGACGTCTTCGTGAGCCGTCCGTGTCCATTCCATGGGGCGATGATGAGCTTCCCACGCACGACGCTCGTCCAACCGTGTTTTTTGTCTAAGGGCTTATGAGGGGATTCCATGCCGACAATTCGTCTCACGGTTGGTATGTAGTCCCGGAGAGGAAATTGTGATTGTGACATGCCTGCCTATCTTTTGCTTTATCATTGCTTCCTAGTTTTTTTAATCGCTTGTGTGCCTCACCCTACTAAGGGCTGCAATGATGGTATCCTATTTTTGCCCACTCTTTGCGCGATCCTGTTAGATTTTTCACAAGGTGATTATAAAATGCGCACGCCCCTTACCCTCGTTCGCCTTCGACCTGTGCCTGTTTGATCAGCTGCCCTAAATTTGGTCGCACTGCTACCGGTATTGACACAGCCCTCGTATCCGTTGTTTCATGAGAAACCATGGGTCTTTGTGTTGTTTTTATTCAGGCGCCATGCTATGGCCTTGCGAGCCCGAACATAGTCAAACCATGTATGTTGTTCAATCAGGGGAAGATACATTGGCATGTCTTCTACCGCCCTATTTCTCTGCGTTCCTACTATGCATGTTGTCAGATTGAGAATTATGTCATGGCAACGCTATTTGACTTCGAACCGCTCTTATTGTTTCTAAACCATGGCTATGATGGAATGCCAGTCGGCCCTATGGTGCATCCAACTGTAGTGTGCAACCCAATGTCATTGCTCGGGCTGCCACCGTCCCTGACTCTCGTACCCATCGGAGTGGGTGCTGTCTAAGGGTTCTCAATTTCAAGTCCCATGCCGACATGCATTTGGACCGTTGGTTGTGTTGTCACAGTCCGATTGATGCATGAAACGTTCGATGTCCGTTCCCGATTTCCAGGTGTGCTCCCCGGCAAGGGCGCGTGTGTTTATGGTTTTGCTCGGCCGTCTATCCACGAATGTTTGAATTCAAAGGGTGGATAATTTGCTTCCATCTCGGCGATGTGTCCCAACAGTGTTGTGTTTTTTTCTAGTTGTGCGATATTGGCATGGCCTTGCCCGATGTCATCCAACCGTGTATGAGCTGTCCACCCAAGTGGCGATGATACGGTGATTTGGTATTCATGGCTGACATTCTCCATCCACTTCTCTGCTAGACCACCGACAATGTCACTGATGGCCTTCGCCCCGACGTCCGACCATGTGAGATTCTCAAAACTGATGCAGTCTTGCACACCTCGCTATCTAACAGTGCTTGCTTTCTAATGATGATGATGACATGCCAGACTCGAAATCGTCTGTCTGGTGGTTTCCAGGCGATGTTGTGGCATCCACTTTCGAACCATCTGATCATCTGTTGTTGGCTTTCCTAAGCTGTTGTGTCGTGACTGGACTTCAACACGCCTCCATGACCTTAGCTCTTGACTCGTGTGCTTGCTTCCAAGGGCGATGAATGGCAGGGGTATGATCGACAGTCGTCAGCGAATTTAGGCTTCCCATGGACCATGTGGTTATGACACGTACAACGTCATCCGACCACGCGTTCTATCCAAAGGCGATGATCGAATGCCATGCCCAATGTCGTCCATATGTATATGCTGTCTAAGGGCCATTATGGCATGTCACTCCCGACGTCATCAAATTATGTGTGCATTCCAAGGGTGATGATGGAATTTCCACGGCCTACGTCGTCTGACCCTGTGTGCTGCCCAAGGACCATGATGGAATGCCACGCCCGAAATAGTCTGATCGTGTGTTCTATCCAAGGGAGATGATGGAATTGCCACGCCCGATGTCGTCTGACCGTAAATGTTGTCCAAAGGCGATGATAACATGCCACGGATGACGTCGTCCAAACGTGTGTGCATTGCAATGGAGATTATGGCATTGCCACAGCCGAGGTCGTCTGACCTTGTGTGCTTCCCAACTGTAATCATAGCATGCAACGCCCGTCGTTGTCTAACCATGTGTGCAGTCAAAGGGCAATAATAACATGTCACACCGACATCGTCTGAACGTGTACGCTTTCCAGGGGAGATGATAGTATGCCACTAACATCATCCGACCCTATGTATGATGTGCATGGGTGATGATGGCATGCCACGCCCGATGTTGTCCGATCGTGTGTTCATTCCAAGTGCGATGATGGCATACCATGCCCGACTTTGTCCAACCATTTATGCTGTCCAAGGACGATGATTTCATGCGTCAGACCATGTATTCTGCCCAAAGCCGATGATGGCATTTCACGCCCGATGTTGTCCCAACGTGTGTGCTGCCCAATGGAGATGATGGCATGCCATACCAGACATCATCTGACCGTGTGTGCTTCCCAAGGACTAATGCGTGCATGCCACGCCCTACGTCGTCCAAGGGCGATGATAACATGTCACGCCCAACGTCGTCCAATCATGTATGCTTTCAAAGGTCGATGATAACATGCTACACCCGATGTAGTCCGAAACTATATGCTATCCAAGGGAAATGATGGCATTTAACACCCGAGGTCATCCGACCGTGTCTTGTTCCAAGGGTAATGATAGAATGCCACGCCCGATGTAGTCCGAGTGTGTATGCTATCCAAGGGAAATGATTGCATTTAACACCCGACGTCAACTGACCGTGTGTGCTGCCCAACGGTGATGATAGCATGTCATGCACGACGTCATCTCATCGTGTGTCGTGTCAAAGGTCTATGTGGGAATTCCACATCCAACGTGGTCCGATCATGTGTTTTATAAAAGGGCGATGATAACTTGCCACGCCCGACATCGTCCGATCATGTATGCTTTCCAACGGCGATGATTGATTGCCATGCCAGACGTCGTTCGACCGAAGTATGCTGATCGTGTATGATATACAAGGGCGATGATGCCATGCCATGCTCGACGTTGTCCGACCGTGTATGATTTCCAAGGACCATGATGGGATTCTACACCTAGTGTCTTATGATCGTATGTGTTGTACGATGGCGATGATGGCATGGCACATCTGATTTCGTGTGTCAGTATGTTGTCCAAAGGCGATGATAGGATAACACGCCCGACGTGTCCGACCGTGTCTGCTATCTAAGAGAGATATAGCATGCCACGCCCAACGTTGTCCGACAGTGTCTTTTGGCCAAGGGCAATAATTGCATCTAATGAGCGACATTGTCTGACAGTGTGTGCTGCACAAGGGCGATGTTGGGATGCCACGTCCGTCGTTGTGCCCAGTCCAAAGGCTATGATGGCATGCCATGTCGACGTCATCCGACCGTGTGTGCTTCCCAAAGGTGATGATGGCGTGCGATGCCCGATGTTGTCCAACTGGTGTGTTACCCAAGGTCCATGCGGGCATGCCAAACCCGATGTCATCCGACCGTGCATGTTGTCCAAAGGCAATGATGGAATGCCATGCCCAGCATCGTCCTTCCATGTGTGCTTCCCAAGGGTAATGATGTCATCTATCGCCCGACGTCCTCCAACCGTGTGTGCTGTACAAGAGCGATGATGGCATGCCATACCCAACATCATCCATCCGTGTGTTCAGTTCAATGGCGATGATGGCATGGCATGCCCGACGTCATCCCAACATGTGTTTTTTCAAAGGGATAAGATGACATGTCACGCTCGGTGGCGTCTGACCGCGTGTGCTGTACAATGGCGATGAAGGCATGCCAAGCCCGATAACATCCAACCGTATGTGCTGCCCAAGGACCACATAGGCATGCCACACCCAAGCTGGTCCAATCGTGTTCCTTGTCAATGGGCGATGTTGGGATGCCACACTGTTACTTCCCGAAACCACACCTAGATTTTGGCACGGCGTCGTTGACGTCTCGGAGGTCTAAGACAAGCCCTTTCATATCATTCATTGCATATACATAGTTAAAATTAGTGTGGCATTAAAACTTTTTCACAAACATCATATAGTCTTCAATATCTCTTTCAGTATAAAGTATGAGAAATACGAAGTCCTAATCGGATCATCTAAAAAAAACACAAGAATACTTGGGACAAGGCCCATAGTTAAAAATACTATAGTTTAAAATACTAATATAGAAATAATTAGTCTATTACAATACTTTGAATGAAACATAAAATAAATATATGCCCTCGAGTCAAGTGAGGATATACTTCAACATCTTTTAAACGATTTTCTAAGTCCAAATCTTCCCTTCTCAAAACTACTCACCTACCAAAAACTATATAGATAGAAGTATGGAGTTAGTACAACTACATGTACTAAGTATGGCTTATGCATCTTTTCATTTAAAATAATAATTTTAATCATAATAACATCATAACATCAAATTTAAGAACCACATAACATACTCTACTGTATTTCCCCGCACTAAGGTCCATACTAAGAATTCCCTTAAGTCACACAAAGAGATTACCTCCCATACACCCTCTCAGATATGACTTAACGGCCCTTAAGATTACCGTATATATTAGCACATACCCTACTTACAAGCAATCATAACCTCAAGTTAAAGATTCTTCTCAAAGGTAACTCTAAGCTTCACCCGATTAAGTTGGGATGCGCGCCCATAAAACCCTTACACACATACTTTAGAGATCCGATAGAATCCTAAGATAGAATCCATGCTCACAATCATCACCAACCCAATAGTTTTTGATTAGACATTCCTCTCTTTCCAAAGGCTATCAAAGGACTTACGTAAGTAAATCAAGAAACAATAACGTCCAATATTACTCTTCAAGATTACCTTAATAAATTCTTACACTACCTCAGTCTTAGATCCTGTCCACAAATCAAACACTTCCCTTACTAGATCATACCTCCAGACTTCCAACGATAATACATGGAAAGATCGTCCCTTATGCCCTCTTCACACTTTACCTTAAGAATTGTTAAGTCACTTTAGATTGGGTACTCATTTATTTAACATCGCCTTAACATATTCAGTGAGTTCATTCGTTCATTAATAGTTATACAATCCCTAAAGGACATTAAAATAATGGTCTTATACAAAAACTGGAACTCCCATACATCTTCAAGTCTATTGTGCAATTTCTGGATAAGCAGCCCATACCACCACTAAATCCTCAAATCTAATAGGTATTCCATAGAGAAGGAGCATAGGCAAATAACCGACATAACCATGAAGCAGACATGGACTGTCGAGTTCTATCCTACTCCAATGGAGGTTGTTCTACTTGCCAATGGTAGAACTTATAACACATCCATGTATGCACATGGTTAAGGAATATGAAGGATTATTTGTATCAGTCTCATACTTCACTAGAACTACTTTCCATTCCATACTCACTTGGTGCTTAGACGTTTTCTTCTCATAGAGTATTCATACATTAGGTTCACATAAAAGGGTTCCTTAACAAGTTTATACCCCAATTACATTTAACCCTATCCAGGAAGGTCCACTAGATACCCTCCCAATGGCGACAAAAGCTCATGATAACTTTACTAAGGATTAAAAAAGGGGGCAATATTGAGGGAGGGATTAATGGGTTATAGTGGCATTTTATTTGTCTTTCCTTTATTTCTTCTTCTTTTCTCTAAACTCATGGTGGGTGCCAGCCAAGTAACCTAAGTCCCGGGTTCCCTTGTACTTGTGAATCAACCCTTATGGCTTACACATTAATCATTCTGAACCATAACCTTTAATTCAGGTTTTACAACATAATAAACTCCCATATTAATCAATTTAAATTCACATATCATTCATACTGCAAGACTAAGAGTTGTAATACCCTTATCTACACTCACTATTCATAATCATATATACATAAGGCAAGATATACAAGTCAATCAAGACAACCCATCAAATACTTCACTTTAACACACAAATACAAGTCAATTCTAAAAACACCATAAAAATACCTAAAAATCGCAGACATCATATATATCGCATAAACATCTTTTATAATAGCCTCCACATAACTCATAAAGTCAAGTAAGGATAACCAAAACTCTTAACCTAACACTAGACTCATAATTTCAGTTTAAGTCTCATATGATCACTTAAGGCACATAACAATAAGAATACATAGATGACTCTATAATTTCACATAGAAAGATATCTCATGCTTAAGAAATCAAACTTCAAATACCAACATAACTTCAATATTTCACTACTACCATGGCTCATAACATTGCATAAAATAACGTCGACCACAGGCCACGTCAATTTAAAAGTAGGACACAATAACACTGCCAGCAACCATAACGGGGCCATACAATAACAAAAAATTGAACTATCATTATATCCAAAAAAGAAATCTCACACTACCTTCATCCCTATTCACCTTCAATTCAAACGCTAAATCGTCCAATTAATGTATCACAAGGCCCTTACCCAAGGCCATCACCAACAATTCAGTAAATAATCATCAAATCCAATGAAATCTCTATTAATTTCATATAGTTTACCATATAGGCCAATTAGATCACAATTGATTAATTCTTAGAATCATTAGAAAGCCCATAACAAACTACTAACATTAATCATCTTAGCTTAATCTCAAGTAACCCACATTATTCAAAAACTAGGGTTTATCCAAATTTATAGTTCAAGGTAATTTAGATTAAATCATCAATACAATCTCAATTTATAAATAATTTAATTTTTAGAAACTATTTATGCAACCACCTATGGTAGAAATCATGTAATTGGACATTCAACTTTGTAGAAAACGTTGAAAATCCAATGTAAAAAAAGGAAGGATTTGGCTACTTGATAAACGAGTTTTAAAGAGGCATCAAAAGCCATCCATCAGATGATAATCTTCACATTTTATTATAATTTCGACCATCAATAACCCCTCACCCCTCACCAAGCCGCCTCTTAAAGTTTGACTTCAATGGAGGTTTTGGAATATTTTCTAAGAGTTTTGGGTTTATGATTTTGAAGAATGAGGTCTTACATGTAATTACCCTTTATATATTTTATTAAAATACCCAAAATACCCTTAATAAACCGTTCATGAATTAATATATATGTCGGGTGAATTTACAAATTCACCCCTAAGTGGACAGCAGCACCTGCGCAGGAAGGCAGGTCGTGCGACGCCTGCCCTTGATGGGCCATCACCACATTGACGTGCCATCACACGCCTTCGTCGGTGGCAACATTAACTGGAAATGATTCCTATCGTAACCCTTGTCTGTGTCTCTTACTAAGGGACCCTTTGACTGGGCTTCATAGCCACGACTGTCCGTTGACTGATCTGTCGCCAACCTGCACACTGATTTTGGGTCCTTCCTCAAGGACCCTTAGATTTTTGGAGGTAATTTCCCAGATGTGTCAAACCAATATAATATCATCTATAAGTTTTACACCTCTCACATGAATTTCATCAAAAACGAACACGTAAAACTCAATGAAACTCGCCTAGATGTACAAGGTCGACTCAAGGCGTATCTTTCGAAAGCCTTGGACTCTCTTGGTCGTTTCACCTCCAAACTTCACAAAACCTTAACCACTACCTACACATGCTATATTAACTCTATTAAAAACTGTAGAACACCATGAAACACACAAACACATTGAACCACATTTTAGACATATATGTGACTTAGTCCTCGAACGTCTTAGTCTTTCCTTGACGTTTGACTTCCAACAACTCTAATACTTTAGCTACTGCCTACATACAAAATACTATACATATTTAGTACCTTAGAACATCAATACCAACATGTTCGGCTCTAGTTAACCTAGGTCATTTTCGGGGTCTTACAATCTCCCCCACATGGACAATATTCGTCCTCGAATGACACTTGCAACTCTCCGAACACTTCCAAGATTAGAGACTGAACTAGCATCTATTAATCATTATATAAAACACATAATCCAAAGAAAAACATCAATTTCACATAGTCAGGAGATTCACAACACAACAAGAAACTAGAAAACAATACTATAACTCATTATGCTACAAAACTTACATTCCTCATTCCAAATAGTAAAAACTCATTTTATACTCAATACCCTACTCATATACATCATTTCTAACCACATTACAATATTTTTAATCAAATGAATCAATTAGTCATTTTATCAAAAATATGGCAGCATGCAGTTCCTAGAGAAACTGTGACTTATAAGAATATTTTTTTTCAAAAATCCACATTCTAAGCAATTCATGATATAAACATGCTAACATAAAAAGTAACATCATATAAATACATATTACAACAAAATTATGTCTTCCTGAAATACATAATGCAAGAAGCTAATGAAATTCAATTTCAACAAAACTCCTAAACATCACGCACAAGCAACAATTTCAAGGACTTCTATCCCATCTACAAACCATATACCCCATATAGAAGGAACGCATATCTAAATAAGATAAATAGAACTTACCAACATCATCATCACTCTCCTTCTCCTCCGGCTTCTCCACCCTAGATCGGAGAGCATAGAATGCCTCTTTGTTGAAGCATCATCTTTTGGAACACTAGGAGCAACTTGCTGCCCTCTCTTCCTCTAGAAAAAATCATAGGACAATCTCTTACTTTGTTCGCATCTTTACCAGAACTAAGGCAACTCCCGATAGCCAATACACACTCACCATAATGTTTCTTTCCACAATTTGCACAAGTAGGCTTGCCATCCTTGGAACCGCCTCCATTCTCAACCTTGAACTTAACTACTCATAATTCTCCTTGAGAGTGAACCTCTCTTAAATCTAGTTTTTCTCTTGATCATAGCCACCACTAGTACGTTTAAACTTCTATCTCACAATCCCCTAGGTTTTAAGACTCCGTCAATTGATTGTGTATACAACATGAGTCTAGATAGGGGCATATCATCATGCAACATAGCGGTACGACATTCTTCAACCACTAAGTCGGCTACCCCCGTCATAAAACGACTCAGTTCATCTCTTGGATTGGACACAAGAGAAGGGGCATACCTTGAAAAAGTTAAGAATTTCAAGAATACTCCGCACCACTCATATTGCCTTGCTTGAGATTGATAAACTTCTCCACCTTAAGTTCTCTCCTCTATAGGGGAAAGTACATACCAAGAAAATCTTCCTTAAATTCTTCCCATTCAATATGACCCCCTATCCTTCCAGCCTATTAACTTTCCATCGAGTGACCAAATTTAAAACAGCCCCTCAACTGGCACAAAGCCACTCCGCTTCCTCTTCCCCTAGATGTCTACCCTATAGCACCAAAACTTGTACAACATCCTCAAGAAAACAGGAGGCTTCAACTCAACAAATCTCTCACCTATATGTCATATGCCGCCCACCTAAGCGTCATATTCCATTCTTGCGTATCTAGCTTGGTCCATAAAATCAAACCCCCATCTCCCTATAGACATCTCCTAACCCCTCAATAACTAATCCTTCCATATTAGGAAAAGAATAACCTTGGGGAGTCACTTGGGCATCTTGAGCACCTTGAAATCCTCGCCCACCTTAAGGAACTTGCTCAACTTGAGGGGGAACCTCCTCATCCACCCTCTCCTCTTCCGTAATTGTAGCAGTAATACTTCTAGAAGTCATCTTCTAATAAATACAAGCAAAACTCATAAGAAGGATATTCATAACATTTAATCTACCGCATGACATAGGAGTAGAAAAGATGGTAAACTGCTTTGATACAAAGCTTTGTCACATCCCAAACCACACCCTATAAGTTAGGGCACAATCTCGAATTGTGGCACGGCGTCATCGACCTCTCGAAGGTCTAAGACCATCCCTTTAATATCATTCATTGCATCTACATAGTGATAATTAGTGCGGAATTAAATCTTTTCATAAAACATAATATAGCCTTAAAAATCTCTTTCATAAAAAAGTAATAGGAAATACTAGGTCTCAATATAATCGTCTTAAGACACAAGAATACTTGGGAAAGGGCCCATACTTTACATTCTAGAAGTATCTTATGTGTTTCTAAATTGATTTATGATATTATTATGATTAAAATTATGATTTTTAAATGAAAAGATGCATATTTCAAGTAAAGTCCAGTTTCATGATTTTTATGCATAAGACATACTTGGTACATGTGGTCGTACTAACTCCATGCATCTATATATATAGTTCTTGGTAGGTGAGGATCTTTGAGAAGTGAAGACTTAAACTTAGAAGATCGTTCAAGAGATGTTGAAGTATGTCTTCACTTGACTCGATGGAATATATATCTTTTATGTTTACATTCAATGTATTGTAATAGACTATGCAATTCTATGTTATCTTCTTGACTTACTTAAGTAGGTCTTTTGATAGCCTTGGAAAGGGAATGTCATATCATCTATGTATTGTTGATTTATGTGATCATGATTATTTACATACTCCTTAACATAATTCATTAGTTCAATAGTTCATTAAGACTCATACATCACATAAAGGACATTCAAATAATGGTCTTAAACAAGACCTAGGAACTCTACATAACACCTTCAAAGTCTATTGTGCAATGTCTAGATAGCGTCCCATACCACCACCTAAACTCCATAAACTCCTCAAATGCTAGAGTTTCCATATGTGAGAATAGGCATAACCGACATTTACCATGATAGCAAGACATGGAATCCGAAGTTCGTATCCCTACTCAAATGAGGTTGTCTAACTTGCCAATGGTAAACTTATCACAATCCCAAATGTTATGCCATGTATGAATATTAAGGGCTGAGTTGTATTCAGTCTCATACTTAGCTAGAACTACTTCCCCTACCATACTCATCGGTGCTAGACCTTTGTTCTCATAGACTAATTCTACATCAGGTTTTCACATAACTGGTTTCCATAAAAGTTCAACACCCAATCAATTTATCCTACCAAGGAAGGTCAACTAGGGCTAACTCACCATGGCGACAGAGGTCATGATGACTTTCTTAGGATTAATGATTGCCGTTCCATCACAACTAACCTTAAGTCGAAAATCCGTTTCCTTTACTTTGAAGGATAACATAGCTTCTTTACACTTCAATCATTCTTACCCTTACCCTTAAGTAGAAGATTTCACACATAATAGACACTCATTCTCAGCATTTAAAAGTCCATGTCTTCATACATTCAAGACTCGAACACCCTAAATGAAAAAATGACATATTCATCATCATATATACATCAAGCAAGATATACGAGTGAATAAACATGACATACTTCTCTTTTAACACATAATACAAGTCATTAGAGAAACACCTTTAAAAAAAATAATATCTTAAAGCCATCATATATATCATCATAACATCATTAATATACTCCAAATAGACTAATAAAGTCAAGTAGTAATAACAAAGACTTAACCTAACTCTACACTCATAATGTCAAGTTAATGTCTAACATGATAACTTAAGGCAACATAACATGAACAATACATAAATGACTATATAACTTCACATATACATAGATAATGTAATTCTAAAGATAATCAAACTACATAAATAGCCACATAATTTCAAGTAGTTTCCAATAAGTCCATGCTCATAATATTGCATACAGTAACGCCGACAAGGCCACGTCAATTGCATTTAAGAAACATAACAACGCCACCATAAGTGTACCTTACAAATTACAATATAATACAACTATAATTAATATAAAATTTAATGAATTCTCGGCATCCCTTATTTCAATTCCCTTATGCCACGTCAGTCAATGCTAATCGTCCAATTCAAACATCCCTGAGGCACTCGGTGCCCATCAGCCCAACGCACACCAACAATTGAAGAACTAAATCATAAAATCCAATGAATGTCCTGTCAATCTCAATCTAAATTTAATTTATATTTAAATAGATAAAATTTTTAATATAATGCATGATCATGAAATCACACAAGGATGACGATAACATTCATTTATCCACATTCTGGGTTCATAGGGTATGTTAGATTGAAACATAAAACATATAAATTAGCATCATAATTAAATTTTTATAATCCATTTATGATAACCATGGTAGAATCATAAATTAGACCATTCACTTTTAGAAAACATTGAAAAAAATTCTGAGAATTGGTCTCCTTGATGAAACGAGTTACAAGCATCAAAAGACATAACTCAAGTATGTTAATTCTTAACTTTGATGAAGAATTTATACACAAAAACCCCACCAAGTTGCCTCTTCATGTTGGACTTCAATGGAGGTTTACGAATATATTCTAAGAGTTTTGGGTTTATGTTTTTGAAGAATAAGGTCTTCCATGTGATTACCGTATATATATTTAATTAAAACACCCAAAAGAACCATAATAAACCTTACATGACTTAATTTAGAAGTGGGGTGAATTTATCAATCCACCCCTAAGTGGACAACAACACCTGCCCAGGAAGGCAGGTCGTGCGACGCCTGCATATTACGCCTAACGTAATTCGACCGTGTGTGCAGTCCAAGGGCGATGATAACATGTCATGCCTAATGTCGTCCAACACTGTGGGCTATCAAAGGTAGATGAGGGCAGGCCACGCTCGAGTTTTCCAACCATGTGTTCATTTCAAAGAAGATAATGTCCTTTAACGCCCGACGTCATCCTATTGTGTATGCTATCCAAGGGGAAAAATGGTATGCCATGGTCGACGTCCTCCGATCATGTGTGCTGCCCAAGGGCAATGATGACATGTCACACCTAACTTTGTCTCACCATGTGTGCTACTTAACATCGATGATGTCATTCCATGCTCGGCATCATCTAACCGATTGCACTACCCAAGTACCATGCATGTATGCCACGTCCTACATTGTCCGATCATATGTGCTTTCCAAGGGAGATTATAACATTCCTTGCTCGAGGTTGTTCGATCGTGTATGCTTTACAAGGGAGATGACGGCATGCCACACCCGACGTTGTCTGTGCATTTTTGCTACCTAAGGGATATGATAGCACGCCACGACCAATGTATAATGATCGTGTGAGATTTCCAAGGGCGATGATGGCATGACACGCCCGATGTATTCCGATCGTGTGTGTTGTATAGGGGAGATGGTGGCATGCCACGACTGGCGTCGTATGACGCAGCGTATATCATGGAAGGGTGATGATGGCATTCATCTCTCTACGTTGTCTGACCGTGTGTTCTTTCCAAAGTTAATGATAACATGAAGCGGTCAACGAAGTCCGACCGTGTATGCTATCCAACGACAATAATGTCATTTAAGTCCAAGGGCAATGATAACATGGCACACCTGACCTCGTTTGACCATGTGTGCTGTCCAAGGGAGATGATGGCATGACATGACTGACCTCGTCCGACCCTGTGTATACCTTTGAAGGACGATGCTTGCATGCATCTCCCTACATCGTTCGACTGTATGTTCTTTCCAAATTCGATAATAGCCTTCCTCGCTCGACGTCGTACGACCGTGTATGCTGTCAAAGGTTTATGATGACATGCCATGTCCGAAGTTATCTGATCGTGTGTGTTGCCCAAGGGCGATGATGGCATGCCATCCCTAATGCCGTTAGACCAAGTGTGATGCCCAATGGCGATGATGGCATGTCACGCTCGATGTCGTCTAATCATGTGTGCTGTCCAAGGACCATGCTTGCATGCAAGGCCTAGCATCAGCCGATTGTGTGTGTTGTCCAAGGGAGATGATGGCATGCCACATCTGATGTCGTTCGTTAGTGTGTGTTGTCAAAATTCGATGATGGCATGACATACCTGACGTGATCCGACCGTGTGTGCTGTCAAATGGTGAGATGGCATGGTATGCCACGCCCAACGTTGTCCGGCAGTGTTTGTTGCTCAAGAGCAATGATGACATCTAATACCCGACGTCGTCTGACAGTGTATGCTTCTCAAGAGCAATGCTAGCATGCCACACCCGACGTCGCCGTTCCTAGTGTGCAGTCTAAAGGCGATGAGAGCTTGCCACACTGATATCGTCCAATCGTGTGTGCAGTCTAAGGGTGATGATAATATTACATGCCCGACGTTATCCGACCGTGTGTGCTATCCAAGGTAGATGATGGCATGACACACCTGACGTCTTTTGACTTTCTATATACCGTCAAAGGGCGATGATGGCATGCCACGCCCGACGTCGTCCGACCATGTGTTCATTCCAATGTCGATGATAGCCAACAACGCCTGACGTCCTCCTACCGTGTATGCTGTCCAAGGGCGATTGTGGCATGCCTCGCCCGATGTCATCTGATAGTGTGTGTTTCCCAAGGGCGATGATGGCATGTCATGCCTGACGTCGTCCGATCGTGGGTGCTGCCCAATGGAGATTATGGCATGCAATGCCCGACATCATTCGACCGTGCGTGCTGCCGAAGGTCCATGTGGGCATTCCATGCCCTACGGTGTCTGATCGTGTATGCTGTCCAAGGGCGATTATAGCATGCCAAGACCAAAGTCTTCCTATCATGTATGCTTTCCAAGGGCGATAGACATGCCACGCTCGACGTTGTTAGACCGTGTGGTGCAGCCTAAGGGCAATGATGGCATGCCATGCCTGATATATTCCGATTTTTGTGCTGTCCTAGGTCGATGATGGCATGCCACGCTTGAAGTCACTTGACCGTGTGTGCTGTCCAAGGACCATGCTGGCATGCAAGTCGTTGCATCGTCCAACCTCGTGCGTTGTCCAAGTGTAATGGTGGCATTTCACATCCGATGTCGTTCGTTAGTGTGTGTTATCCAAAAGCGATGATGGCATGACATTTCTGATGGCATAAGACTGTGTGTGCTGTCTAAGGGCCACATGGCATGCCACGCTCGACGTAGTTCAACCGTGTGTGTTTCCCAAGTGCAATGATGGAATCTAATGACCAACATCGTCTGATAGTGTGTGCTACACAAGGGCGATATTGTCATGCCACGCCCGACGTCGTCCATCCTTGTGTGCTGTACAAAGGCGATGATGCATGACAAGTCGATGTCATCCGACTATGTGTGCTGTCAATAAGAGATGATGGCATCGTATGCCCGATGTCGTCCAATTGATGTTTTGCAAAAGTCCATGCAGGCATGCCACACCCTACATTGTCTTACCGTGTATGTTGTCCAGAGGCGATGATGGCATGCCACACCTGACGTCGTCTGACCGTGTATGTTGTCCAAGGGTGATGATGGGATGCTATGCACGACATCGTCCGTCGATGTGTGCTTCCCAAGTGAAATGATGGCATCTATTTCCCGACATCAACAAGCCGTGCGTGCTGCACAAGGGCGATGATGGCATGCCACCCCCACGTCATCCAACTGTTTAGGCTCCCCAAGGTCCATGT
Organism: Solanum habrochaites; assembly: GCA_027704765.1. Taxonomy (NCBI): domain Eukaryota; kingdom Viridiplantae; phylum Streptophyta; class Magnoliopsida; order Solanales; family Solanaceae; genus Solanum; species Solanum habrochaites. Next base: position 12,958,799 of record JAKWJA010002494.1, on the reverse strand, counting down.
AGACATGCGACGCCAAACATCGTATGATTATGTGTGATGTCCAAGGGCAATGATAAAATGACAGGCCCGTTGTCTTTCGATCGCGTATGTTTTTAAAGGTTGATGATGGCATGCCACGCTTGACGTCGTCCATCCACTCTTAGGGCGATGATAGCATTGCCACAGCCGACATCGTCCCCCCATGTGTGCTTCCCAAGGGCCATTATGGCATGCAACGCCTAACATAGTCCGATCGTGTGTGCTGTCCAATGGCGATGATGGCATGACACGCTTGACATCATCTTACCGTGTGTGCTGCCCAAGGGAAATGATGGTATCTAAATACAAACATCATCCGATCGTGTGTGTTTCCCCTGGGCGATGATGTCATGCCAAGCCCAATATAGTCCGACCGTGTGTGCTTCCAAAGGGCCATGCAAGCATGTCACACCCTACGTGGTCTGATTGTGTGTGTTGTCCGAGGTTGATGATAACATGCAAGGCACAACGTCATTCAATCGTGTATGCTTTCCAATGGCAATGATGGCATGCCACGCCCGACATTTTATGACCGTGTGTACTGCCCAAAGGTAATGATGGCATGACACACCCAACATAGTCCGATGGTGTGTGTTGTCCAAGGGCGATGATAAAATGCAAGGCCCGATGTATTCCGATCGCGTATGTTTTCCAAGGGTGATGATGGCATGCCATGCCTGACGTCGTCCTTACATTGTTAGGGAGATGATGACATTGCCACAACCGACATCGTCCCACCGTGTGTGCTTCCCAAGGGCCATTATGGCATGCAACGCCTAACGTAGTCCAATCGCGCGTGCTGTCCAAGGGTGATGATGGAATGCCACGCTTTACGTCATCTTAGCGTGTGTGCTGCCTAAGGTCAATGATGGTATCTAAATACCAACGTCGTCCGACCGTGTGTGCTTCCCATGGGCGATGATGGCATGCCAAGCCCGACATAGTCCGACAGTGTGTGCTTCCAAAGGGCCATGCAAGCATGCCACGCCATACATGGTCCGATTGTGTGTGTTGTCCAAGGGTGATGATAACTAGCCACGCACAACGTCATTCGATAGTGTATGCTTTCCAGTGGCAATGATGGCTTTCCACTCCCGACATTGTCTTACTTCGTGTACTGCCCAAAGGTAATGATGGCATGACATGCCCAACATAGTCCGATCTTGTGTGTTGTCGAAGGGAGATGATGGCATGACACGTCGACGTTGTTCAATTATGTGTGTTGTCCAAAGGCGATGATGGCATGCCTTGTCCGATGTCGTCTGATTGGTGTTTTGCAAAAGTCCATGCGGGCATGCCACGCCTGACGTCGTCTTACCGTGTATGTTGTCTAAGGGCGATGAAGGCATGCCACACATGATGTCGTCTGACCGTGTAAGTTGACCAAGGGTGATGATGGGATGCCATGCCCAACATTGTCCTTCCATGTGTGCTTCTTAAGTGAAATAATGACATCTATTTATCGACGTCGACTGGCTGTGTGTGCTGCACAAGGGCGATGATGGCATTCCACGATGGACATCATCCATCCATGTGTGTTGTCAAAGGGCAAATATGGCATGTAACGCTCGACGTCGTCCGACCGCATATGCTTCCTAATGGGGATGATGGCATGCCACGCCCCACGTCATCCAACCGTATGTGCTGCCCAAGGTCCACGTAGGCATGACACGCCCGATGTCGTCTGATCGTGTGTTATGTTAAAGGGCGATGATAAAACGCCAGGCCCGATGTCTTTCGATCGCGTATGTTTTTCAAGGGTGATGATGGCATGCCACGCTTGTCCTTGCATTCTTAGGCGATGATGGCATTTCCATGGCCGACATCGTCCCACCGTTAGTGCTTCCCAAGTGCCATTATGGCATGCCAAGCCTAATGTAGTCTGATTGTGCGTGTTATCCAAGGGAGATGATGGCATGCCATGCTTGACATAGTCTTACCTTTTGTGTTGCCCAAGGGCACTGATGGCATCTAAAATCAGACATCGTCTGACCATGTGAGCTGCCCATAGGCGATGATGGCATACCAAGCAAGACGTTGTCTAACCGTGTGTACTTTTCAAGGGCCACGCGAGCATGCCATTCCCTACGTGGTCTGATTGTGTATGTTCCCCAAGGGTGATGATAACATGCTACGCACAATGTCATTCGATTGTGTATGCTTTCTAATGGAAATGATGGCATGCCACGCCCGACAATGTCCAACCGTGTGTACAACCCAAAGGTAATGATGGCATTCCACTCCCAATGTAGTCCGATCGTGTGTGTTGTCCAAGGGTGATGATGGCAAGCCATGCTCAACGTCGACATCTTCTGACTGTGTGTCTAAAGCCAATGATGGCATGTCATGCCTGACGTTGTGTGATTGGTGTGTCACCAAAGCGCCATACAGGCTTGCCACGCCTGACGTCTTCTGACCGAGTATGTTGTCCAAGGGCTATGATGGCATGCCACGCCCGAAGTCGTCCAACCGTGTATGTTTTCCAAGGGTTATGATGGGATGCCATGCCCGACATCATCCGTTTGTGTGTGCTTTCCAAGGGTAATGATGGCATCTATTGATGGATGTCGTCCCACCGTGTGTGATGCACAAAAGACTGAGGGCATGCCATTCCCTACGTGGTTTGACCGTGTGTGATGCCCAACGGTGATGATAACATGCCACGCCCAACGTCATCTGATCAAGTATGCTTCCAAGGGCTATGATAAGATATCACGCCCGACGTAGTCTGACCGTGTATGCTATCTAAGGGCAATAATGTCATTTAACGCTCGACGTCATTTGATCGTGTGTGTCGCCCTATCACAATGAAAGCATGACACGCCCGACGTCGTCCGACCATGTCTGCAGTCCAAGGGCGTTCACAACATGACATGCTCGACGTCGTCCGACCTTTTGTGTTGTCCAAGGGAGATGATCGCATGCCATGCCCGACATCATGAGACCGTGTGTATTCTATCGAAGGCCGATGATGGAATGCCACTCCATATGTCATCAAGCTATGTGTTCATTCAAAGGCCGATGATGGCATGCAAGACATGACATTGTCTTACCGTGTATGCTTTCCAAGGGAGATGATTCCATGCCACACCCCATGTCGACTTACCATGTGTGATGCCCAAGAGAGATGATGGCATTTCTCACCGGACACCATCCCTCCATGTGTGCTGCTCATTGGTGATGATGGCATGCCACAGGCGACGTAATTAGACCGTGTGAGCTTGCCCAAGGGCCATGCGAGCATGCCACACAGTACATGGTCCAATCGTGTGTGTTGTCCAAGGGAGATAATAACATGACACGTCCAATGTCGTTTGGTCATGTATGCTTTCCAAGGACTATTATAACATACCACGACCAAGGTAGTCCGACCGTATATGCTATCCAACGGCAATGATGGAACTAAACGTCGGACGTCATCCGATCCTGTGTATACAGTCGAAGGGCGATGATGCCATGCCAAGCCCGATGTCATCCGACCGTGTGTTCATTCTAAAGTTGATGATGGCATACCACGCTTGACGTTTGCTTACCGTTTAAGCTACCCATGGGCAATAATGGCATCTAACATCTGACGTTGTCTGACTTGTGTGCATCCCAAGGGCATTGCGGGCATGCCACGCCTTACGTGGTCCGATTATGTGTGTTGTCCAAGGGTGATGATAACATGCCATGCCCAACATCATTCGATCGTGTATGCTTACCAATGGAAATGATGGCATGCCATCCCATCGTTATCTGACCGTGTGTCATGCCATAAGGTAATGATGGCATGCTACGCCCAACGTAGTCCGATTGTGTGTATTATCAAAGGGAGATGATGGCATGCCATGTTCGATGTCATCCGACCTTGTGTGTTGTCCAAGGGAGATGATGGCATGCCATGCTCGATGTCATCCAATCGTGTGTATACTGTCGAAGGGCGATGATGGCATGCCACACCCGACGTCGTCTGACTCTATGTTCATTCTAAGGGCAATGATGGCATGCCACGCATGACATTGTCTGACTGTGTATGCTGCCCAAGGGCGATGATGGCATGTCCCACCGTGTGTGCTTCACAATGGAGATGATGGTATGCCATACTCGACGTCATCCGACCGTGTGTGCTTGCATAAGGCCATGCGAGCATGCCACGCACTACGTGTTCCGATCGTGTGTGCTGTCAAAGGGAGATGATAACATGCCTCTCCCAACGTTGTTTGATCAGGTATGCTTTCCAAGGCCGATGATAACATGCCACGGCCGACCTAGTCCGACCGTGTATTCTATCCAACGGCAATGATAGCATTTCATTCGATTATGTTTGAAGTCCAAGGGCGATTACAACATGCCACGCCCGACGTTGTTCAATTGTGTGTATTGTCCAAGGGAGATGATGGCATGCCACGCTTGACGTCGTCTGACTCTCTGTATATCATCAAAGTGCAATGTATGTTCGACCATGTGTTTTTTCCAAAGTCGATGATAACATGAAACAACCGCTGTAGTCCGACCGTGTATGTTATCCAATGACAATAATGTCATTTAATGCCTGACGTCATCCGACTCTGTGTGGTGTCCAAGGGTGATGATAACATGCCACGCTCGACGTTGTTTGACCATGTGTGTTGTCCAAGGGTGATGATGGCATGCAACATCTGACCTCGTCCGACCATGTGTATACGGTCTAAGGGCAATAATGGCATGCATCGCCCTACGTCATCCGACCGTGTGTTCTTTCAAAAGTTGATCCCTACGTCGTTCGACCATGTATGCTGTACAAGTTTGATTATGGCGTGCCACACCCAACATCGTCTAATCGTGTGTGTTGCCCAAGGATGATGATGGTATACCAAGCACGATGTAATGCAACCAGGTGTGCTGCCCAATGGCGATGATGGCATGCCAGGCCTGACGTCATCTGACCTTGTATGCTGCCCAAGGGCCATGCATTCATGCCATGCCCTACGTGGTATGATCGTGTCTGCTGCCTAAGTGGGATGATAACATGCCACGCCCGACGTAATCCCATCATGTATGCTTTCCAATGGCGATGTTGGCATGCCACGCCTGACATCGTCTTACCGTGTATGTTGTCCAACTGCAATGATGGCATGCCACACCTGACGTCGTCTGACCGTGTATGTTGTCCAAGGGTGATGATGGGATCCCATGCTCGACATAATCCGTCCATGTGTGCTTCTCAAGGGAAATGATGGCATATATTTCCCGATGTCGTCCGGTTGTGTGTGCTGCACATAGGAGATGATGGCATGGCATGCCGGACATCATTCGTCCGTGTGTGTTGTCCAAGGGAAAAGATGGCATGTAACGCTCGACGTCATCCGACCACATGTGCTACCCAATGGCGATGATGGCATGCCAGACCCCACGTGATTTGACCGTGTGTGCTTCCCAAGGTCCATGTAGGCATGCCACGCCAACATTATTTAATTGTGTTTTTTGTCCAAGGGCGATGATAAAATTCCAAGCCCGATGTCTTCAGATTATGTATGTTTTCCAAGGGTGATGATGGCATGCCACGCCTGACGTCGTCCGTGCATTCGTAGGGTGATGATGGTATTATCACGGCCGACGTCGTCCCACCGTGTGTTCTTCCCAACGTCATTATGTCATGCCACGCCTAACGTAGTCCGATCGTGCATGCTCTCCAAGGGCAATGATTGCATGCCACACTTGACGTCGTCTTACCATTTGTGCTGCCTATGGGATATAATGGAATCTAACATCCGACATCGTCCGACCGTTTGTGCTGCCCATGGGCGATGATGGCATGCTAAGCCCAATGTAATCTGACCGTGTATGCGACCCAAGGGCCATGCAAGCATGCCACGCCCTACGTGGTCCGATTGTGTGTGTTATCCAAGGGTGATGATAACATGCCACACACAATGTCATTCGATCGTGTATGCATTCCAGTGGCAATGATGGCATGCCACGCCCGACGTTGTTTTACCGTGTGTACTGCCCAAAGGTAATGATTGCATGCCACGCCAAACGTAGTCCGATTGTGTGTGTTGTCCAAGTGCAATGATGGCATGTAACGCCCGACGTTGTCCGACTATGTGGGCTGACCAAGGGCGATGTTGGCATGCCACACCCAATGTCATCCAACCGTGTATGTTATTCAAGAGAAATAATGGCATTTAACGCAATACATCATCCGACTGTGTGTGCTGCCCAAGGGCAATGATAGCATGCCACACTAATGTCGTGTGATCGTGTGTGAAGTCTAAGGGCGATGATAACATGCCACGCCTGACATCATCCGACTGTGTGTGTCCATGGAAGATGATGGTATGCAAGGCCTAGCGTCGTCCGATTGTGTGTGTTGTACAAGGGTGATGATGTCATGCCACATCCAATGTCATTCGTCAGTATTTGTTGTCCAAAGGCGATGTTGGAATTACATTCCCGACGTCATTCTACCGTGTGTCCTTTCCGAGGGAGAAATGCCATGCCATGCTTGAAGTAGTCATACCGTGTGTGTTGCCCAAGTGCATTGATGGCATCTAATGTCTGACGTCCTCTGACAGTGCGTGCTTCACAAAGTTGATGTTTTCATGCCAAGCCTGACGTCGACCATCCTAGTGTGTAGTCTAAAGGCGAGGAGGGCATGACACATCAACATCATCCGACAGTGTGTGCCGTCCAAAGGCAATTATGGCATGTCATTCCTGACGTCGTGCAATTGGTGTGTTGCCAAAATGCCATGCAGGCATGCCACGCCCGACGTCTTCTGACCGTGTATGTTGTCCAAGGGGGGTGATGGCATGCCACGCCCGACCGTATATGTTTTTATAGGGTTATGATAGGATGAAATGCCCGACTTAGTTCGTCCGTGTGTGCTTCCCAAGGGCGATGATGGAATGGCACGTCAGACATCATTCGTCCTTGTGTGCTTGGCCAAGGGCCTTGAGGGCATGTCATGTCCTACGTGATTTGTTCGTGTGTGCTTCCCAAGGACGATGATAACATGCCACACCTGACGTCATACAATCATGTATGATTTCCAAGGGAAATGATAACTGCTACACCCGACGTATTCAGACTGTGTATGCTATCCGAGGGAAATAATGGAATTTAACGCCCGACGTCATCCGACCTTGTGTTCTGCCCAATGACGATGATATCATGACATGCCCGACATCGTCCAACCGTGTCTGCAGTCCATGAGAGATGACAACATTCCACTCTCGACATCGTTCAGCCTTGTGTGTTGTCCATGGGAGATGATAGCATGCCACACTGATGTCGTGTGATCGTGTGTGAAGTCCAAGGGCGATGATAACATGCCACGCCTGACATCCTCCGACTGTGTGTGTCCAAGGAAGATGATGGCATGCAAGGCCTAGCATCGTCCGACTGTGTGCTGTACAAGGGCGATGATGTCAAGCGACATCGAATGTCATTTGTCAGTATTTGTTGTCCAAAGGCGATGTTGGAATTACATTCCCGACGTAATTCTACCGTGCGTCCTTTCCGAGGGAGAAATACTATGCCATACTTGAAGTAGTCAGACCGTGTGTGTTTCCTAAGTGCAATGATGGCATCTAATGTCTTACGTCCTATGAAAGTGCGTGCTGCACAAGGTTGATGTTTTCATGCCAAGACCGACGTCGTCCGTCCTAGTGTGTAGTCTAAAGGCGAGGATGGCATGACACCTCAACATCATCCGACAGTGTGTGTTGTCCAAAGGCAATTATGGCATGTAATGCCTGACGTCGTGCAATTGGTGTGTTACCAAAATGCCATGTAGGCATGCCACGCCCGACGTCTTCTGACCGTGTATGTTGTCCAAGGGGGATGATGGCATGCCACGCCCGACCGTATATGTTTTCCTAGGGTTATGATGGGATGACATGCCCGACATCGTTCGTCCGTGTGTGCTTCCCAAGGGCGATGATGGAATGGCACGTCCGACGTCATCCGTCCATGTATGCTTGGCCAAGGGACTTGAGGGCATGCCATGTCCTACGTGGTTTGATCGTGTGTGCTGCCCAAGGGCGATGAAAACATGCCACACCCGACGTCATACGATCATGTATGCTTTCCAAGGGAAAAGATAACTGCTACACCCAACGTATTCAGACCGTGTATGCTATTCGAGGGCAATAATGGCATTTAACGCCCAACATCATCTGACCTTGTGTGTTGCCTAATGACGATAATAGCATGACATGCCCGACATCGTCAGACCGTGTCTGCGGTCCATGAGAGATGACAATATTACACGCTCAACATCATTTAGCCTTGTGTGTTGTCCATGGGAGATGATGGCATGCCACGCCAGACGTCATCCGAACGTGTGTATATTGTCGAAGGGCGATGATGGCATGCCACGCTCGACGTCGTTTTACTATGTGTTCATTTAAAGGGCGAGTATGAAGTGCCACGCATGATATTGTCTGACCGTGTATGTTGTCCATGGGCGATTATTGTATGCCACGCCGTATGTCGTCTGCCCATGTGTGTTGCCTAAGGGAGATGATGGCATGTACGCCCGATGTTGTCCCACCATGTGTGCTGCCCAATGGCGATGATGGCATGCCACACCCGACGTCATCCGACCGTGTGTTCTTACCCAAGTGCTATACAAGCATGCCACGCACTACGTGGTCCGATAGTTTGTGTTGTCCAAGGGAGATAATAACATGCCACGGCCGATGTAGTCCATCGTGTATGTTATCCAATGACTATGATGGCATGTAACGCCCGACGTCATCCGACCGTGTGTAAATTCAAAGGGAGATGATAACATGCCACGACCGACGTCCTTCGACCAAGTTTTCTGTCCAAGGGAGATGATAACATGCCATGCCCGACGATGTCTGACCCTGTGTATACTGTCGAAGGACGATGATGCCATGCAACGCTCGATGTTGTGCGACCTTGTGTACATTCCAAAGTTTATGATGGCATGCCACGCTTGATGTCGTCTTACGATGTGTGTTGCCCTTTGGAGACGATGGCATCTAACATTCGACGTAATCCGAGCGTGTGTGCTTCCCAAGGGTAATAATAACATGCAACGCGCAACGTCATCCGATTGTGTATGCTTTCCTATTGCAATTATGGAATGCCACCCCTGACGTCATCCGACCGTGTGTACTACCCTAAGGTAATGATGGCATGCCATGCCCAACGTAGTCCGATCATGTGTGTTATCCAAGGGAGATGATGGCATGCCATGCTCGACATCGTCTAACCTTGTGTACTTCCCAAGAGTGATGATGGCATGTAACTCCCGACGTTGTCCGGCTATGTGTGCTTCTCTAGGTCCATGTAGGCATGCCATGCCCGATGTCGTCCAACCATGTACGTTTTCCAAGGGTGATGGTAAGATGTCATGACCGACATCGTCCTTCAATGTGTGCTTCCAAAGGTTTATAATGGCATCTATTGCAAAACATTGTTCGACCGTGTGTGATGCACAAGGGTGATGATGGAATTTCACGCCTGATGTCATCCGTCTGTGTGTGATTGCCCAAGGGCCTTGAGGGCATTCCACACTTTACGTGGTTTGATCGAGTGCGCTCTCCAAGGGTGATGATAACATGCCACGCCCAACGTCATCCGATCATGTATGCTTCCCAAAGCTATGATAACATGTCACGCCCGACGTATTCAGACCGTGTATGCTATCCAACGGCAATGATGAAATTTAACACTAGACGTCATCCGAACGTCTGTGCTACCCTATGATGATGATAGCATGACACGCCCGACGTCGTCCGACATTGTTTGCAGTTCAAGGAGATGACAGCATGCCATGCTTGACGTCGTTCGAGCATGTGTATTGTCCAGCGGAGATCATAGCATGCCACGCCTGACGTTATCCGACCATGTGTATTCTGTCGAAGGGCGATGATGGCATGCCACACCCAACGTCGTTTGACTGTGTGTTCATTCCAAGGGCGATGATGTCATGCCACGCATGACATCGTCTTATCATGTATGCTGTCATAGGGATATGATTCCATGCCACTCCCGATGTCGTATGACCTTGTGTGCTACCCAAGGGGGATGATGGCATGTCACGCTCGACATCGTCCCACAGTGTGTGCTGCGCAATGACGATGATGGCATTCCACACCCGACGTCATCTGATTGTGTGTGCTTGCCCAAAGGCCATGCGAGCATGCCACACACTACGAGGTCTTATCATGTGTGCATGCCAAGTGGGTGATAGCATTCCATGTCCAACGTCGTTTGATCATGCATGCTTTCCAATGGAGATGATAACATGCCATGGCCGTTGTACTCCGACCGTGTATGCTATCCAATGGCAATGATGGCATTTAATGGCCGACGTCATTCGACCGTGTGTGGTGTCCAAGGGCGATGATAACATTCCACGCCCGACGTTGTTCGACCCTATGTATACTATCGAAGGGCAATGATGCCATGCCACACCCAATGTCATCCGACCGTGTATTTATTCCAAAGTCGATGATGGCATGCCACACTTGACGTGGTCTTATCGTGTGTGATACCAAAGGGCAATGATGACATCTAACATCCGATGCCATCCGACCGTGTGCGTTACCCATGGGAGATGATGTCATGCCAAGCCTGACGTAGTCTGACCGTGTATGCTGCCTAAGGGCCATGCGGGCATGCCACACTCTACCTGGTCCGATAGTGTGTAATTTCCAAGGGTGATGATAACTTGCCACGCCCAACGTCATTCGATTGTGTATGCTTTCCAATGGCAATGATGGAATGCAATGCATGACGTTGCCCGATCGTGTGTACTGCCCAAAGGTAATGATGGCATGCCACGCACAACGTAGTCCGATCGTTTGTGTTTTCGGGCGATGATGGCATGCCACGCTCTAGATCGTCCGACCTTGTGTACTTCCAAACTGCGATGATGGCATGTAAAGCCCGACGTTATCCTACTATGTGTGCTTCGTAAGGGACATGTGGGCATGCCACACCCGATGTCGCAAAACCATGTATGTTTTCCAAGGGTTATGATGGGATGACATGCCCAACATACTGCATCCGTGTGTGGTTCACAAGAGAAAATGATGGCACCTATGGACTGACGTCATCCGAGCGTGTGTGCTGCACAATGGTGATGATGTAATGTCAGGCCTGATGTCAATCGTCTGTGTGTGCTTGCCCAAGGGCCTTGAGCGCATGCCACACCCTACGTGGTTTGATCGAGTGTGTTGTCCAAGGGCGATGATAACATGCCACGCCCAACGTCATCCGATCATGTATGCTTTCCAAGGGCTATGATAACATGCCACGCCTAATGTAGTTCGACCATGTATGTTATCCAAGGGCAACAATGGAATTTTACGCCCCACATCATCTGAACCTCTATGATACCCAATGATGATGATAGCATGACACGCCCGACATCGTCCAACCGTGTCAGCATTCCAAGGGCGATGAAAACATGGCAGGCCCGACCTCGTCTGACCTTGTGTGCTATCCAAGGGAGATAATGACATCACACGCCCAATGTCATTGGACGAATGATGCCAGGCCTAGAATCAATTGACCATGTGTGATGTCCAAGGACAATGATGGCATGCCACATCTGATATCATTCGTTAGTGATTATTGTCCACAGAAGATGATGGAATGACACTCCCTACGTCGTTCGACTGTGTGTGCTGTCCGAGGGCGTGATGTCATGCCACGTCTGACGTAGTCCGACAGTGTCTATTGCCCAAGTGCAATGTTGGAATCTAATTCCCGACGTCGTCTGACAGTGTATTCTTCACAAGGGCAATGCTAGCATGCCACGCCCGGCGTCGACCATCCTTTTGTGCACTGCAAAGGAGATGATGCAATGCCACGTTGACATTGTATGAATGTGTGTGTTGTTTAAAGGCGATGATGGCATGCCATGCCCGACGTCATCTGATTGGTGCTTTGCCAAAGGCCCATGCGGGCATGCCACTCCCTACGTCATTTGAACGTGTATGTTTTCCAAGGGAGATAATGGTATGCCACACCTGACGTCATTCGACCGTGTATGCTGTCCAAGGGTGATGATGGGATACAATTCCCTTCATCATTCGTCCATATGTGCTTCACAAGGGCAATAATGGAATATAATGCCCGACATTGTCGGGCCGTGTGGGCTTCACAAGAGCGATGATGGGATCCCACGCCTGACATCATCCTTCCTTGTGTGTTATCTTAGGGCGAAGATGGTATGTCACACTCGACTTTATCCGACCGCATGACCTTCCCAATGGCGATGATGGCATGCCATGCCCCACGTCATCCGACCATGTGAGCTGCCCAAGGTCCACAGGCATGCCACGCCCGACGTTGTCTTATCATGTGTGCTGTCCAAGGGAAATGATAACATGCCACGCTTTACGTCATCCGATCCTGTATGTTTTCCAAGGGCGATGATGGCATGCAACACCTGATGTCGTCCGACCGTCTGTGCATTCTCAGGGCGATGATGGAATTGACACGACCGATGTCGTCCCACCTTGTGCTTCCGAATGGACATTATGGCATACCACGTCTAATGTAGTACGATCGTGGGTGCTATCAAAGGAAGATGATGGCATGCCACGCTCGACGTCGTCTTACCATGTGTGTTGCCCAAGAGAAATGATGGCATCTAATAACTGATGTTGTCCGACCGTGTGTGCTGTCCATGGGCGATGATGGTATGCCAAGCCCGACGTAGTATGACTGTATGTGCTACCCAAGGTCCATGTAGTCATAACACGCCTTATGTGGTCTAATTGTGTTTGTTGTCCAAAGGTAATGATAACATGCCACGCCCAACGTTGTCCGACTGTGTGTACTGTCCAAAGGAAATGATGGCATGCCACGCCCAACGTAGTTCAATAGTGTGTGTTGTCTTAGGGCAATGATAGAATACCACGCCCGACATCGTCCAACCTTGTGCTCATCCTAAGTAAGATGATAGCATGTAATGTCCGACGTTGTCTGACAATATATGATGCCTAAGGTCTATGTGGGCATGCCACGCTCAATATCGTCCAACCGTGTCAGCTATCCAAGGGCAATGATGGAATTTAACGCCCGACATCATCAGATCGTGTGTTTCCCAAGGGAGATGATAGCATGCCAGGACGACATCGTCCGATCGTCTATGCAGTCCAAGGGCGATGATAAAATGCCCCGCCTGACATCCTACGACTTTGTGTGTTGTCCAAGGGAGATGATTTCAGGACACGCCCGGCGTCGTGCGACCCTGTGTATATTGTCGAAGGGCAATGATGGCATGCCACACCCAACGTCGTTCGACCGTGTGTTCATTCCAAAGTCGATGATGGCCTTCCACGCCCGACGTCATCCGACCGTGTATGTCTTCCAATAGTAATGATGGCATGCCACGACCGACATCGTCTTATCGTGTGTATTGCTCAAGGGCGATATGGCATGTCACACTCGACGTTGTCCGACTGTGTGTGTTGCCTAATGGTGATGATGTCATGGCACACCCAACGTTATCCGACTGTGTGTGCTGCCCAAGGGCAATGAAGTCATGTCATGCCCTACGTGGTCTGATCGTATTTGTTGTTCAAAAGCGATTGTAACATGCCACGCCTGATGTCATCCGATTGTGTATGTTTCCAAGGGTGATGAATCATGCCACGCCTGAAGTTGTTAGACCGTGTGTGCTGCCCAAGGGTGATAATTGTGTGCCATGCCTGAAGTATTCTTATCATTTGTGTTGTCCAAGTGCGATGATGGCATGACACGCTCGACATCGTCAGAATGTGTGTGCTATCCAAGAACCATGATGGTATGCCAGGCATTGCGTCATTAAACCGTATGTGTTGTCCATGAGCGATGATGGCATTCCACATCCGATGTCGTGCGTCAGTATGTATTGTCCAAAGGCGATGATGGCATGCCATTCTTGACATCGTCCAACCGCGTGTCCTGTTAAAGGGAGAAATGGCATTCCATGCCCGTTGTCGTCTGACCGTGTGTATTGTCCCAGTGAAATGATGACATTTAATGCCCGACGTCGTCTTACAGTGTGTGCTTCACAAGGGCGATGATGGCATGACACGCCCGATGTCGTCTGTCCTAATGTGCAGTCTAAAGGCGATGAATGCATTCCATGTCGACATCGTCCGACAATGTGTGCTGTCCAAAGGAGATGATGGAATGTCAGGCCTGACGTCGTCTGACTGGTGTGTTACAAAAGGGCCATGCAGGCATGTCACGCCCAACGTCATCTGGCCGTTTATGTTGTCTCATGGAGATGATGACATGCCACATATGACGTCATCCGACCGTGCAAGCTGTCCAAGGGTGATGACGGGATTCCATACCTGACATCGTAAAATCAATTTGTGCTTCCCAAAGGCAATAATGGAAGCTATTGCTCGACATCGTTCGGCCATGTGAGATGCACAAGGGCGATGATGCTATGCCACGCACGACATCATCCGTCCGTGTGTGCAGTCCAAAGGTGATGATTGCATGCCACCCTCAACGTCGTCAGACCTTGTGTACTTCCCAAGTGTTATGATTGCATCTAACGCCCGATGTTTTTTTACTATCTGTGATGCCCAAGGGCCATGTCGTCATGCCACGTCCAATGTTGTCCAATCTTGTATGCTATCCAAGGGCAATGATGGCTTTTAATGCCCGAATCATCCGACCGTTTGTGCTGCCCAAGGGCTATGATAAAATGCCACGCCAATGTCGTTCGATCGTGTATGAAGTCCAAGGGTGATGATAACATGACACGCCTGACATCCTTCGACTATGTTTGTTGTCCAAGTGAGTTGATCGCATGGAACGCCTGACATTGTCTGAACCTATGTATACTGTCGAAGGGCCATGTTGGCATGCCCTGACCGACGTCGTCCGACCGTGTGTTCATTCCAAAGTTGATGATGGCCTACCACGGTAGACTTTATCCGAAAGTGCAGGTTTCCAAGGTTGATGATGGCATGCCACGTCCAATGTCGTCTGATCGTCTGTGTTTCCTTAGGGAAATGATAGCATGTCACACCTGATATCATTCGACCGTGTGCGCTGCCCAATGGAGATGATGTCATGACACACCCGACGTCATCCGACAATGTGTGCTTCCCAAGGGACATAAAGGTATGCCATGCCCTACGTGGTCCAATCGTGTGGGCTTCCCAAGGGCGATGATAACATGCCACGTCTGATTTCATCCAATCATGTATACTTTCCAATGGCGATGATAGCATGCTACGCCCGACGTCGTCAGAACAAGAATGTTGCCCAAGGGCGATGATTGTGTGTCACACCCAACCTATTACGATTGTTTATGCTGTCCAAGGGCGATGATCGCATGTCATGCTTGATGTCATATGATCGCGTATGTTGTCCAAGGACCATGCTAGCATGCTAGGCTTAGCGTCGTCCATCCGTGTTTGCTTTCCAAGGGCAATGATGTCATGCCACATCCTATGTCTTTCGTCATTGTGTGTTTTCCAATGGTGTTGATGGCATGAAATTCCCGACGACGTCTGACCGTGTGTCCTATCAGAGGGAGAAATGGCATTCCATGACCGACGTAGTCCGACCTTGTGTGTTACCCAAGTGCAATGATGGCATATGATGCCTGACATCGTCTACTAGTATGTGCTTCACAAGGGCGATGCTGACATGCCACACCGACATCGTCCATCCTATTTTGCAGTCTAAAGGCGATGATGGCATGCCACATCGACAACGTCCGACTGTGTGTGCTTTCCAAAGGTGATGATGGAATGTCATGCCAGACGTTGTCCGACTGGTGTGTTGCTAAAGGTACATGCAGACATGCCATGCTCGACGATGTTTGACTGTGTATGTTGTCATAGGGTAATGATGGATGACATGCCCCACATCGTCTGTCTGTGTGTACTTCCCAAGGGTAGTGAGGGCATCTATTCCCCAACGTCGGAAAATAGTGTGTACTGCACAAGGGCGATAATGGAATGCCATGCCCGACATCATTCGTCCGTGTGTGCTTGCCCAAGGGCCAGGAGGTCATGCCACAACCTATGTAGTTTGAACATTTGTGTTATCCAAGGGCGATGATAACATGCCACGCCCAACGTCATATGATCATGTAAGCTTTTCAAGGGCTATGATAACATGCCACGCCCTACGTAGTCCTACCATGTATGCTATCAAACGGAAATGATGGCATTTAACGACTGAAGTCATCTGACTGTGTGTGGTGCCCATGGGTGATGATCTCATGCCAAGCTCGACGTAGTCTGACCGTGTAACCTTCTTAAGGGCCATACGGGCATGCCACGCCCTACTTGGTCTGAGTGTGTGTGTTTTCCAAGGGTGATGATAATATGTCACACCCAACATCATTCAATTGTGTATGCTTTCAAATGTCAATGATGGCATGCCACACACGTCGTTGTCTGACCTTGTGTGAAGTCCAAGGGAGATGATTGCATGCCACGCCCGACGTCATCTGACTGTGTGTATACTATCTAAAGGCGATGATGGCATGCCATGCCCGACGTCCTCTGACTGTATGTTCATTGAAAGGGCGATGATGGCATGCCATATATGGCATATTCTGACCGTTTATGCTTTCCAAGGGAGATGATTGAATGCCATTCCAGATATCGTCTGACTATGTATGCTACCCAACGGCTATGATGGCATGTCGCGCCCGACGTCATCCCACCATGAGTGTTGCCCAATGGCGATGATGGCATGCCATACCCGATGTCATCCAACCGTTTGTGTTTGCCCATGGTCCATTCAAGCATGCCACGCACAACGTGGTCTGATCTTTTGTGCTGTCAAAAAGCGATGATAACATTCTACGCTCAACA
The DNA here is from genome assembly GCA_027704765.1 of Solanum habrochaites. Classification (NCBI taxonomy): domain Eukaryota; kingdom Viridiplantae; phylum Streptophyta; class Magnoliopsida; order Solanales; family Solanaceae; genus Solanum; species Solanum habrochaites. The sequence continues at coordinate 12,941,982 of JAKWJA010002494.1, read as the reverse complement.
TCGTTTGATCATGTATGCTTTCCAAGAGCGACAATAAAATGCCATGGCTGACGTAGTCCAACTGTGTATGATGTCAAACAACAATGATGGCATTTAACGCCTGACGTCATCTGACCATATGTGAAGTCCTATGTCGATGAAAACATGCCACGCCCGACGTCATTCGACAGTGAGTGTTATCAATGGGAGATGATAGAATGCTACGCCCAATGTTGTCCGACCTGTGTATACTGTCAAAGGGTGATGATGGCATGCCACGCCCGATGTCTTTCGACCGTGTGTTCATTCCAAAGTCGATGATGGCTTGCCACGCTCAACATATTCCGATCGTGTGTGCTATCCAAGGGCGATGATTGCATGCCATGCTCAACGTCGTCCGACCGTGTGTGTTGTCCAAGGACGATGCTGGCATGCAAGGCCTAGCTTTTTCCGACCGTGTGTGCTATCCAAGGTCGATGATGGCATGCCACATCCGATGTCATTCGTTAGTGTGTGTTGTCCAAACGCGATGATGGCTTGACACACCCGACGGCGTACGACTATTTTTTTTCCAAGGACAAGATGGCATGCCATGCTCGACGTAGTCCGATCGTGTGTGTTTCCCAAGGCAATGATTGCATATAATGCCCAACGTCGTCTGACAGTGTGTGCTTCACAAAGGCGATTCTGGCATGGCACGCTCAACATCGTCCGTCCTAGTGTGCAGTCTAAAGGCGATGATTGAATGGCACTCAACATCGTCATACTGTGTGTGTTGTCTAAAGGCGATGATGGCATATCATGCCCAACGTCGTCCAACTAGTGTGTTGCCAAAGGTCCATGCAAGCTTTCCACTCCCGAAATCTTCTGACCGTGTATGTTGTCCAAGGGCGATGAGGGCATTCCATGCCTGACGTCATTCGATCGTGTATGTTGTCCAAGGGCGATGTTGTCATTCCACGCACGATATCGTCCATCCTTTTGTTCAGTGCAAAGGCCATGAAGGCATGCAACGTAAACGTCGTTCGACTATGTGTACTTTCCAAAGGCAATGATAACATACCATGCCTGACGTCGTCTTATTAGTGTTTGGACAAAGGTCCATGAGGGCATGCCACGCTCGACATAATCTTACCGTGTATGTTGTCCAAGAAAGATAATGGCATGACATACCGTAATCCGTCCTTGTGTGCTTCCAAAGGGCAATGATGGCATCTATTTGCCGATGTCATCTGACCGTGTGTGCTACACATGGGCGATGATGGCATTCCACGCCCTACATCATCCGTTTTATGTGTTGTCCAAGGGCAAAAAGTGCATGTCACGCTCAACGTCATCCGACTGCATATGCGGCCCAATGGCGATGATGGCATGCCACACCCCACTTCATCCGATCGTGTGTGCTACCCAAGGTCCACGTAGGCATGCCACCCCTACATTGTTTGATCGTGTGCGATAACCAAGGGCGATTATTACATGCCAGGCCCAACGTCGTTCGATCGTATATGTTTTCCAAGGGAGATAATGGCATGCCATGACCGACGTCGTTCAATCATCTTTGCATTCTCATTGAGATGATGGCATTGCTACAACTGACTTAGTCCCACCATGTGTGCTTCCCAAGAGACATTATGGCATGCCACGCGTGACATAGTCCTATCATGCGTACTTTCCAAGGTCGATGACGGCATGCCACGCTTTACGTCGTCTTACCCTGTGTGCTGCCCAAGAGAAATGATGGAATCTAACATATGACGTCTGACAGTGTGTGCTACCCATGGGTGATGATGGCATGCCAAGCCCGACGTAGTCCGACTGTGTGTGCTTACAAAGATCCATGTGGGAATTCCATTCCCTACGTGGTTCGATTGTATGTGTTGTCTAATGGTGATGATAACATTCCACGCCTAATGTCATTCGATCGTGTATGCTTTCCAATTACAATGATGGTTCGCCACGCCCGACGTTCGTTGTACGAACGTACTGGGTACTGCCAAAGGCGATGATGCATGCCTGCCCAACATGTTCCGTCGTGTGCTGTGTTTGCCAGGGCATGATGGCAAGACACGCTCGATGTCGACTGACCTTTAGTACATCCCAGGTGCGATGATGTCATGTAATGCCCGATAATTGTTCAACAGTGTAAGATATCCAAGGGCAATGATAACATTTAATGTTTGACGTCATCCGACCATGTGTGCTTCCCAAAGGCGATGATGCACACTGTCGTCATTCGATCGTGTGTGCAGTCCAAGGGCGATGATAACATGCCACACCTTACATCCTCCGACTCCATGTGTTGTCCAAGAGAGTTGATGGCATGACACGCCCGACGTCGTCCGATCCTGTGTTTACTTTCGGAGGTCGATGATGGCATGTCAGGCCTGATGTCGTTCGACCGTGTGTTCATTCTAAAGTCGATGATGTCCTGCCACGCCCAACGTCATCTGACCATGTATGTAGTCCTAGAGTGATGATGGAATGCCATGGACTACATCATCTGATCGAGTGTGTTTCCCAAGAGCAATGATGGCATGTCACGCCCGACGTTGTTTGACCTTATGAACTGCCCAATGACGATGATTTCATGCCACGCCCGACGTCATCTGACCGTGTGTGCTGCCCAAGGGCCAGGCATGCATGCCATGCCCTACGTTGTCCAATCATGTGTGCTGCCCAATGTCGATGATAAAATGTCGCCACCGATGTCGTCCAATCGTGTATGCTTTCCAAGGACAATGATGGAATTCTATGCTCGATGTCGTCCGACCGTGTGTGATTTCCAAGGACCATGCTTGCATGCAAGGCCTAGTGTCGTTCTATCGTGTGTGTAGTCCAAGGGCGAAGATTGCATGCCACATCCAATGTCGTTCGTCTTTATGTATTGTCAAAAGGTGATGATGGCATGACATTCCCGACATCGTCCGACCGTGTGTGTTGTCCGAGGGAGAGATTGCATGCCACACCCGACGTAGTCCGACCGTGTGTTTAGCCCATGTGCAATGATTGCATCTAATGCCTGACGTCGTCTGACAGTGTGTGCTTCACAAAGGTGATTCTGGCATGCAATGCTCGACATCGTCCGTCCTAGTGTGAAGTCTAAAGGCGATGATGGAATGCCACTCAACATCGTCCGACTGTGTGTGCTGTCTAAAGGCGATGATGGCATAACATGCCCAACGTCGTCCGACTAGTGTGTTGTGCAAAAGGGCAAGTGCACGGCTGTCCCACGCAACATAGTCTGAGTGCGTATGTTGTCAAGGTGGGGATTGAGACATTCCATTCCTGACGGCGTCCTATGTGTATGTTTTCCAAGGGTGATGATGGGATGCCATGTTCGACATCGTCCATCCGTGTGTGCTTCTCAAGGGTAATGATAGCATCTATTGCCCGATGTCATCCAACCGTATGTGCTGCACAAGGGCGATAATGGATTGCCATGCCTGACATCATAAGTCTGTGTGTTCTTTCACAAGGGCCATGAGAGCATGCCACGCCCTACGTGGTTTGATCGAGTTTGCTATCCAAGGGCGATGATAACATACCACGCCTAACATCATCCGATCATGTATGCTTTCCAAGGGCTATGAAAACATGCCACGACTGATGTAGTACGACCGTGTATTCTATCAAAAGGCAATTATGGCATTTAACGCTCGACGTAATCTTAACGTGTGTGCAACCCAATGACGATGATAGCCTGTCATGCCCGACGTCGTCCGATCGTGTCTGAAGTCCAAGAGAGATGAAAACATGCCACACCCGACATTATCCGACCTTGTGTGTTGAACAAGGGAAATGATGGCATGCCACGCCCGACGTTGTTCGACACTGTCTATAATGTTGAAGGGCGATGATGGCATGCCACGCCCAAAAGTCATTCGACCGTGTTCATTCAAAGGGATATAATGGCATGCAACGCATGACATCGTTAGACCGTGTATGTTGTCCAAGGGAGATGATGGCATGTCATGACAAACATTGTCTAACCATGTGTGCTTCCCAAGGGAGATGATTGAATGTCATGCCTGACGTTGTCCCACCCTGTGTGCTGCCCAATGGCGATGATAGCATGCCTGACGTGGTCCGATCGCGTGTTCTGTCAAATGGCTATCATAACATGCCACGCCCAACATCGTCACATTAAGTATGCTTTCCAAGGGCGATTATAACATGCCACGCCCCATGTAGTCCGACCGTGTATGCTATCCAAGGGAATTCATGAAATTTAATTCCCGACGTCATCCAAATGTGTGTGCTTCACAAGGGCAATTATAGTATGCAACATCGACGTTGTCCGATCGTGTGTGTAGTCCAAGGGCGATGACAACATGCTATTCCCAACGCCGTCTGACCGTCTGTGTTGTCCAAGATATATGATGGCATGACACGCCTGATGTCGTCCGACCCTATGTATATTGTCAAAGGGCAATGATGGTGTGCCACGCCCGACGTCATACGACCGTCTGTTCATTCAAAATTCGGTGATGGCCTACCATGCCTGATGTCGTTCAACTGTATATGATGTCCAAGAGGTATCATGGCATGCCACACCTGACGTTGTCTTATTTTGTGTGTTTCCCAAAGGCAATGATGGCATGTAATGCCCGACGTTGTTCGATCGTGTGTGCTGTCCAATGGTGATGGTGGCATGATACTCCCGACGACATATGACCGTGTGTGCTGCCCAAGGTCCATTCGGGCATCCGTGCTCTAAGTGATCTAATCGTGTGTGGTATCCAAGGGCAATGATGACATGCCACGCCCGACGTTTTCCGATCATGTACGCTTTCCAAGGTCAATGATGGCATGTCACGCCCTATATCGTCAGACCGTGTGTGCTGCTCAAGGGCAATGATGTCATTCCACACCCAACGTATTCCGATCATGTGTGTTGTCCAAGGGCGATGATGGCATGCCATGTTCGATGTCATCTGACCGTGTGTGCTGTCCAAAGACCATGCTGGCATGCAAGGCCTAGCGTCGTCCGACCGTGTGTGCTATCCAAGGGTGATGATGGCATGCCACATGCGATGTCGTTTGTTAGTGTGTGTTATACAAAGGCAATAATGGCATGACACGCCCTACGTCGTCTGTCCGTGTGTGCTATCCCAGAGTGAGAGGGCATACCATGCCTGACGTCGTCAATCCTTGTGTGCAGTGAAAAGGCGATGATGGCATGCCACATCAACATCTTCCGACTGTCTCTATTGTCCAAAGGAGATAATTGCATTCCATGCCCGACGTCATCTACCTAGTGTTTTGCTGAAGGGACATGTGGGGAGGGTATATTTAGGTATACTATATAGACTTGTTGCCCTCCTTGATATATCGGCTAAATGTACAACCTTTTTATCATTTTATTTTGCCTAATTTCTCAATTTTCTTTTTATCTTGTTATTTTCCCTTTCTTATACTTATATGTAAGTGACATTTTTTAAGTCACTTCCATTTTGTTTTGTCTTTCTCTTCATTATTTAAACCCCACTTTCCGGAGTATTCCTTTTAACTGCCACCCTCAACTCATGACTTTGCCATGTGTCAAGGTGCACAATAACCACGATGGGTCAGGACCGATAGGTTTTTGTCCGCAGATTCCACCCTCAACGTATGCTTTTGGCTAAAACTGAGATGCACATGTCCAAAAAAAGGACAAGGCCCACACATTGTTCCCAGAGACGATGAGGTGGGGTGAAAAAGGAAAGATATGTTTTTTTAGGTCAAATCATTTGGATTCATCTGGGAATAACTCATTGTTTGTTTTTTTGTTTTTTGGGGCTCAAGATTGCAATACTTCGAAACAAAGAGCTATGTTTAAATTTCCTAATTGTTCATTTTGGCTTACTCTTAGCAAGATTAACCATGGCAAGTTCTAGCTCAGCTCAATGGTGGATCCTTTGAATTTTTCTATACTCACTAAACATTCATGACATCCCAGATTATAGACACTTGTTTAGTCTTAGATTTCAAGTCATGCATTAGTGTATCTCTATGTCATGTTTAAATCACACAATTTCAATTACTAGCCTAGCCATGCATCATTTCATATAGGGGATATCATATTTTTTTAGCCATTCATGCTTCAGATTTATACTATGTACACAAGCTAAAAATGCCAGTTTCAACCAATAAAAGTAATCTGTCTTTTAGAGAAAAAAGAACACAGGCAGAAAACCCCAAAAAGAGGATCGTGAATGGATACTCAGACTTCACCTTAGGAACTCACTTTTATTTACCACACCCCAACAAAAAGATATTGCAATGGTCCCAATGCCATAAAAAACTGAATACCCACGAGAGTGGTAGGTGAAAAGCATACCTGAGGCGCAAAGCTTGGCGATCAACAAGCTGGGGGTTGGGTCCTGGAACACTACCGATTAATGAAAGAAACCCTCAATAGGGGTCCTCATCAAACAAACCAACACTATCATCGGGGCCTCCGTTGTGTCTCACATCTCTTGAGTAGCAAGGTGAAACACAATGGGACCAGGTGACGACCCATCGGAGTATGACGGACCATCATGGGGATCTGTCATGTCATTACTTAAACATGTTATTTTGATACTGCAGAAGGGAAAGTCGCTGACAATTTTGAGTATAAGAGGACGCCGTCGTGATAATGACGGTCCGTTGTCGATTGTATTGTTGGGGGCACTTAGAACAACTATGTAGCCCTTAGAAGAGGGTATCTGACAGTCTAACGGGTTTTGTGCACGATGGACTGTCGAGGGTACGACGGTCCGTCGTAGATGTTGTTAGTGTAAAACTTAGAAAAAAAATGGAGACCGTAGGACAAGGGTTCTCTAACAACCATGCAGTTGTGCATGACGACCGTCGTGGGTCGAATGGGGCGCTGAGATGGTCGTAATAGAGGACACTTAGAAAAAAGTTGGAGATCCTTAGGAATAGGGTCTCAGACAACCATAACGGTTGTCCAGGACGGACCATCGCGGGAACGATGGTACGTCGCATATGTCCGTTGGTGGACATATAGAGAAAACGAATAGTGGGGGTTTTCTGTTTAATGACGCAATGAATATCCAACGACGGTCCATCGCAGATGCGATGGTCCATCATGCATTTCATCGTTGATCCCCTAATTTTGAAAATAAATGAAAAACATACCTGGCACGACGGATTCATGCGACGGTCCGTCGCAAGCGTGACGGTCCACTAATGTATCCTTCAGTGAATGTTGCGGAGTGATTTTCTACATAATTTCCTATTGATGTGCTACCTGCAAATTTAAAACCCATTAGTAGAAAATGCTACCATTATTAGATTGAAAACTATAGTTGTATTAGAGGATACGTATTGGGTTGCCTCACAACCAGCGCCTGATTTAACGCCGCGGCACGACTGAAGACACTTGATTACTCAAACTTCATCAAGAATGTATGCCTCCACCACTTCATTCGCTGATTCAGCATGCCCGAAATAGATTTTTATTCTTTGTCCATTCTTCTCAAACCGCACACCCTCCTAGGTTTCCAACTCAACTGCTCCATCAGGGAATAGTTGGGTCATCAAGTAAGAGCCAGTCCATTTGGACTTGAGTTTGCCTGGAAACAAGCGCAACCTGGAATTGTATAAAAGCACACAATCCCTAACAATAAACTCTCGTTTTTCAATTATTAGGTCATGGTACTTCTTCATTCATAAGATTTCAGGTGAAATTCATCGAGTTCATTCAATTAGTTAACCGTTATTTTGCAGCTTCGTTCTAATCCATTTTCAACTTCTTCATAGCCCACATGAATTTATACTCTAATTCAAACGGAAGATGAAAAAGCTTTCCATATACAAGTTTGTATGGGGCACATACCTAATGGGAGAGTCTTAACGCTATCCGATAGGCCAAGAGCATATCAGCCTCCTTGTCCCAACTGTTATACTAGCGTCACTATTTTTGAATTATCTTTTGATCTCCTATTTACACTTAAACTTGCACACGAGTGTGAGATGGTAAGAGAGTGGTCAAAGTATGGCGAAACCCAATTTACCAATAATCCCTTTGAAAATTGTTGCAAAATTGGATCCACCATCACTAATAATGCCTTGGGGTTACCAAATCGAGAGAATATATTCTTTTTCAATAACGTAGTGACACTCTTCCCTTAATTGTTTGCGAGGGCGATAACTTCCACGCCCGACGTTGTTTGACCCTGTACATGCATTCCAAGGGCAATAATGGCATGCTACGCCAGACGTTGTCCTATCATATGTGCTGGACAAGGGCTATGATGGCATGGAACTCCCCACGTAGTTCAATTATGTATTCTTTCCAAGGGTGATAATGCCATGCCTCATCGGACGTCGGCCCACCAAGTGTGCTATCCAATGGAAAATATGGCATGTCATGCCCGACGTCGTTCGACTTCGTTTGCTGCCCGATGGCGATGATGGCATGCCACACCCGACGCCATCCGACCGTGTGTGCTGCCCAAGGACTATGCGGTCATGCCACGTCCGACGTCATTCGTACATGTGTGCTTCCCAAGAGCCATGATTTCATGCCACCCCTGATGTAGTTCGATCGTTTCAGCTGTCCAAGGGCAATGATGGAAATACCACAACCGACGTCGTCCAACCGTGTGTGGTGGCCATGGGCGATGATAACATGCCACACTTGACGTTGTACGACCCTCTGTGCTTTCCAAGGAAAATTATGGCATGCTAGACCAATGTAGTCTGACTGTGTGTGCTGACTAAGGGCAATGATGGCATGGCACGCCCAACGTTATCCGACCGTGTGTTCTTCCCAAGTGCCATGCGGTCATGCCACACCCTGTGTCCTTCGATCATGTGTGCTGTCTAAAGGCCATGATGGCATGGAACGCTCGACGTAGTTTGATTGTGTGTGCTATTCCAGGGCGATAATGGCATGCCACACCCAACGTCGTCCCACCGTTTATGTTGTCCAAGGGCGAAGATGGCATGTTACACCCGACTTCGTCCGACCGCGTGTGTTGCCTTATGGAGATGATGGCACTCCACGGCCGACGTCATCCGACTGTGGGTGTTGTGCCCTATCTGACATGTCTGATCGTGTGTGCTATCAAAGGGCGATAATAAAATGCCATGCCCGATGTAGTCCAATCGTTTATGCTTTCCAAGGACGATTATAACATGCCACAATAGACGTCGTCCAATAGAGTATGCTTTCCAAGGACGATGATAACATGAAAAACTTGACATAATCCAACTGCATGTTCTATCCAATAGAGATGATGGCATGCCACGCCCGACGTCATCATATTGTGTGTGTTGCCTAAGGTCCATGAAGGCATGCCACATCAAACGTCTTTCGATCGTGTATGTTGTCCAACAACGATGGTAACATGCCACGCCCAACGTCGTCCGATCATGATTGCTTTCTAAGGGCGATGGTGGCATTGTGTGTGCATGCCCATCATCTGACAGTCTGTGTTGCCCAAGAGCCTTGATTTCATGCCACGCCCGACGTAGTGTGATCGTGTTTGCTGTCCAAGAGCGATGATGGAAATACCACAATCGATACCGTACAACTATGTGTGCTGACCATTGGCGATGATAACATGCCACGCCTGACGTTGTACGACCGTCTGTGCTGTCCAAGGGAAAATATGGCATGCCATCCCAATGTAGTCTGACCATGTGTGCTCCCTAAGGGAAATGATGGCATGCCACACTCGACGTCATCTGACCGTGTGTTCTGCCAATGGCCATGCGGGCATGCCACGCCCGATGTCCTTCAATCATGTCTGTTGTGCAAGGACGATCATAACATGCCACGCCCGACATCATCCGTCCTTGTGTTTATTCCAAGGGCGAAGATTATATGCCACGACTGACGTAGTCAGATCGTGTATGCTGTCCAAGGGAGATGATGGCATGCTCATCTGAAGTCATCCTACCTTGTGTTCTTTCGAAGGTCCATGCGGGCATGCCACGCCTGACGTCTTACGACCATCTATGGTGTCAAAGGGCAATGATGGCATGCAACGCAAAACATTGTCTGACCGTGTGTGCTTTCAATGGGCGATGATTGCATGCCATGTTCGACGTCGTCTAACCGTGTATGTTATCCAAGGGCGATGATGGCATGCCACGTCTGACATCATCTGAACCTGTGTATGTTGTCCAATTGCGATGATTGCATGCCATGCCCGACATCATGCGACCGTGTGTTCATTCCAAGGGTGATCATAACGTGCCACAACCGACGTAGTTTGACCGCGTATGCTGTCCAAGGGCGATGATGGGATGCCACGCCCGACGTTGTCCAACCGGGTATGGAGTCCAAGTGCGATGATGGCAGGCCACGCCCGACATCGTCCGACCGTGTAGTCTATCCAATGGCGATAATGGTATGCACGCTCGACGTCGTTCCACCTTGTGTGTTATCCTAGGGCGAAGATGGCACATCACGCCCGACATCATCCGACCGTGTGTTCATTCCTAGGGCGAAGATGATATTCCATACCTGACGTAGTCTGACCGTGTATGCTATCCAAGGGCGATGATGGCATTCCATGCTCGACTTTGTCCGAACGTTGTGTTGGAAGTCCACAGGAGCGATATGGCCATGACCAACGCCCGAATACGTCCCGACCGTGGTATGTAGTATACAAAGGGAGATGGATGGATGCCATGCCCGACATCGTCCCACCGTGTGTGCTCTCCAAGGGAGAAGATGGCACGTCACGCCCGACGTTGTCTTACCGCATGTGCTTCCCAATAGCGATGATGACATACCACGACCGACTTCATCCGACCATATGTACTACTTAAGGGCCATGCGTGCATGCCATGCCCAATGTTGTCCGATCGTATGTTCTCTCCAAGGGCGATGATAAAATGCCACGCCCGACATCGTCCGATCGTGTATGCTTGCAAAGGGCGATGATTTCATGCAAGGATCGACGTCGTTCGATCGTACATTCCAAGGGCGATGATGGCATTGCCCCGGCTGACGTCATTCGACTATGCGTGCTGCACAAGGGCGATGCTGGCATGCCACGCCAGATGTCGTCTGTCCGTTGTGTGCCTCCAAAGGTGATGATATCATGCTTTGTTAACGTTGTTCAACTGTGTGTGTTGTCCCAATGGCAATGATGACATTTAACAGTCGACGTCGTCCGACCGAGTGTGTTGCCCAACGGCGATGATAGCATTGCCATGCCAACCATCGTCCGACTGCGTGTGCAGTCCAAGCGCGATGATAAAATTCCACGCCCGAAGTCGTCTGACCATGTATGATGTCCAAGGGCGATGATGGAATGGCGCGACCTATGTTGTCCGACATTGTGTATGGTGTCCAAGGGTGATGATGTCCTGCCACGCCCGACGTCATCCGATCTTGTGTCCTGGCCAAGGGCCATGATGGCATGTCATGCCAAAACACTAGTCGGGTAGGGTGGAGAGTAAACAGGTATTCATAATGCTTTTTTTATTGCACACAAAAACATAACCATTCATTTAGCACATACAATATCACATGTTTTCGTCATATGCGTGAAACCTTGGAATCACAACGTAAATTAGGATTTCGAATGGGGCTCAACATATGGGACCTCAACTAGGGAGCCTTATTTAGCAAACACAGAGTCTGCTATATTCATTCTTACGTACTTCATTTCATCCATTTATATACCAAGTATGTTGTTTAGGACTCTCATCGGGTTCACCGTGCAATGACAAATAATGACCTAGTGTCATTACTTGAATCTAGTTCTCCTCCTGATTATCCTATCCAAACACCTTTGGTATCATTCATTTCATTGTGTGCATTACATGAATCTGGCCTCATTCTTTCTTTGGAAACTTTAACTTTAACCGAAAAATATCATGTGAGCTTCATCAAATTTAGCGTCTACTCCACACCGAAAAGAGGATGAAATACTGGCCAAGGAAACAAAAGGTGCGTATATAGGGGAATGAACCTTGCTAGAAACCTATGTTGGCAGCATAGGTTCAAAGATAGGAGATATAAGGAGGAGACCCATACCCTCCTAAAATGGACAGTCTCATTCTCAAAGATTCACAGACCCTTGCCTTCCCAAAAGAAGGAATCGCGACTCATAGCTAGCCTACCGGTGCTCAGTATAAAGTTCCATTACATTCATCTCACACATCATAGAAGATGGCTTCTATCATGAGGGCATAATTGCTTATAAGATGATTTGTCATCTCATCATTTCTATTAAGTGTGCATTAATCTCAATACTTCCATTAGAGTGTTTTTTAGAGACTGGTCTCTTTATTAGTTTTACACTCTGATAGGTGAGTACAGTAAAACTTATTAGGCTAATTTGAGATTGGTATCGTCTTTCATATTAGACTCTTATCAGGTTGTCATCAAATTCATTAACTTTAGCATATTAGCCCGTCATAATTACTCACCACATTACGTGAATGTTCATTTCCTCATATGTCAATGCACTTGGCCTTTTTGTGTGTTTCACACTAACCCTGCTGGGGTACTCTTCATCAATATACAGATTAAGGATTCAATAATGAAATGTACGCTGGCTTATGAAAACCCATAGTACAAGCCATGAGGCTTCGTTTCAAATTTTTCTAAGGTGCATTATACTTACCCAGATTATATGGTACAAGACTTACGCATCTTGAAGTATACTAAGGTATCGAATTGATTCGTTACTAGGCAACATTCAAGTAAATATTTTCTCACGTAAGACTAGTATCAAAAGGAATTGGGCAAGGGGAAACCGATTCGAACCCTTGAGCAAACAAGTCTTATATTAAATTGATTTAAAATTTTCAAAGCATTGGGACCCGAGATCGGAATCCCAACGCCTACATTTCTTTTCTTTCTTTTCTCTCCTTGACTTTTCTGTTTTTGACCGAGAGGATGTGGGATCGATACCCACAACCTCATTTTATTTTTCTTTAATTGGTTCTCCTAGTTTCCTCGCCTATCCGAGAGGTTATAGGTTCAATTCCCACACATCCCATTTTATTTATTTTTAATCTCGCATGGACCAGTCTTAATTTTGGCTAAGGACACATGGGTTAGAAACCCATGTACCTCATTTCTTTTAATTAATTTCAAGTTTTTCTTACTCGGCTAAGACCCGAGTTCGATTCCCCATAACCTTATATTTATTATTAAATTTTTAGTAGCTTGCATATGGGTAGGTCTCGGGTTCAATCCCTAATGACCTCACATATTTTAAAATTATTTTTGAAACTCCAATTCTTCAAGTTGCATAGCCGAAACCAAATTCCAGAAATTTGGAAATGTGATCACGTTTTTCAGTACATTTTCTCAAGATTTTATACGTTAGATTTTAGGACAATTCGTGGAACTTTTAGTACATTATTAGGTGCATTTTAGTAGTTACATTTAGCCAAGAGTTTTCACTCAATTCAGCGACATCACACCTCATATGAACATCACAATTTTTTACAAATATTTGCACATAAAATACCAGGATTTAACATGACTTTTTCACACTTCAATCTGTGACCAAGAGTCACGTCATACACAATGCACACACATACTTATCACATAGTTTTGGAAACACAAAATTAGCAGTCTAATAAATCCAAACATAATCATCCCAAAAACACATTACATTCCTTATTTCTACCAGCAAACATACCCAACCTACAACAATCGATGAGAGCTAGTGACAGGGACATGCAACGGGGAAACATTCCTAGTTTATGGATTAAAATAGACTTAATATTAAAGGTATCTTGGGAAAGGGTCCAAGAAGAAGAAAACCAATACCTTTTTGTCCTTCAACACCTGCTTGAAACCTTTCCAACACACTGCCAACTCCCACAAACCAAAGCTTCACCACCGAAACATCAAACACAATTCCATCGAGAAGTTTGCTTTTGCTTTTCGTTTTTTGAGTATTTTTTCTTTTGAGATTTAGAGTTCAAGTTCTTCTAGTGTGATGAACTTTTGAATTTTTTATGTTTGTGTTTACTGATAATGGAACGTGAAAGTGATAGCGGGGGTTTAGACGTGATAGTAGCTTAGGAGTAGGAGTTTTAGGTGAAGACTTAGTCAAACTAAGACTCCATGTTATTTAATTAAAAATCTGATTTTTCTAAGGCTAAGTGAAATGACTGCTACGCCCTTACTTAAATTAGATAATTTATTTAATATTGCTTCCACTAAGCATCGAACCCGGGTGAAGCTCTTCTCGTGAACGGGTCAATTCGGGTCGACCCAACCCAAACCATTCACTAAAATGCATTACTTAATTAATTAATTAAATTCTTACGTTAATTATGATACTACCCTTAGGTTGGAAAAGACCATTTTACCCCTATACCTCCAACCTAGATACTCTTCAAGTCGGTTAGATTCATCGGGTGGGAATCTTAAGATGATGCCCCATGGAGGACCCAACCTTTCCTGGCTCAAATAACTGACCAAGTTGGTTGGCTTGGCTGGTGCATAGATTCTGAGGTCTGGTTCCACCCGCGTCAAGTCGTGTCATCCCAGTTTCATCTAGGCATTCTAGGTACGTTTAACCATTACTTTGCATAGTCATTGTCAGGTTATTACAATTTCTTATGACCTAATGTTGATTGAATTGAGTTTAATTTATGTTTTATTTTTTATTTCTATTGTTAATTAAGCTATTATATTGTAATTGTTAGAGATGTTAAGGAATGGTGATCTTGGCTATTGGAAGAGGATAATTTGACCTAATTCCCTTATTTAATGTAAAATTTATATAGATTTGATTTTAATTTGTATGATACACTTATTATGGCGGTGTTTACTTGTTCTTTTTGTGATCATTGCCTTGTCGACATTATTATGTGAATTGTAGTAGTATCATGTTAGTGTTCATATGAAGGTATAATGTAAACTTTGTAATGTGAAGTAATGTGACTATGTGTAAGGTGTGATGGTATACATGAAGGTATAAAGTGAAGGATCATGTGACATTTATGTGTGATATTATATAATGTTGATATAATGTGATGAAATTATATTCTCTTCTAAAATTGATGCGTAATGATGATGGATTCTGAAGAGTCTTATATGATGATATTGTGTCTTGATTGGTAGAGTTAGGTCCCTTTTATTGATACGTGAAAGCTTCTAGATTATGAACTCTTGTATTTTGTATATTTAGGTGCCTAATACTTGATGTAGTAAATTTATGTGAATGTAATCTCTTTACTTGGTAGGCTTAGGCACCCTTGTCATTTATGTAGGAATTAATGAAAGTCTAGGATCAGTATACCTAAAGTGGTAATCTTCTATGAATGACTAATGTGAAAACCTTGAATATGAAAACAAGGTTAAGAATGTGAAACCTTGAATATGAAAAGAAGGTTAGTAAAGAAGCCTTGATCGGTAGACATAAATGGTGCCTTTCTTAAGTGGAATGATAGACTTAGAGATAGGTTGGCCATAACGACATGCAGCCATCATTAAACAAATCATAAAAGCTATCCTAATGAATATTGATCGGTAAACCATTGTGTATCCCTTCTTGGAAATGATATTATTGGTCGGTATGCCGAATGATGGCACCCTCTTTAATGCACTTATGTGAATGAACTTACTCTATGAGAACCAACGCAAAGCGTTGAGTGGATATGCTTGTGGTAGTAGCTCTACTTGAGATGAGACTAGAGTACAAAGTAGACCTTGATATCCCATAACCATGTACAAACATGGAACGTGTCTTAGTTCTACCTTTGGTAAGTAGAACACCTTCCACGGTGTGGGGTCTTAATGACACCATATCCCATACCTAGCTAGTATGGTCTTTGTCGGTTAATGCATTTTCTCATCATGTGGGATGTGCACTCTAGTATTATATAGGTTCTCCAACATGTAGGTAGTGGAAAGGGATGCTATCTACACATGGCACAAGTAGGATTTGAAGATACTAAAGTGAGTTTCTTAGGTCTTCCTAAAACATTATGTGAAGTCTCCTACTTGACTAGTTGTCTCTAAAATGGTTTAGATGAATAATGTTGACTTAGTTAAAGTATGTTGAATACAAATTTTCTTATATAGGGTAGCTTTTAGGATCACTTAGGTTTTCTTGAAGAGAATGTGTGGGTGGTCTTTACATGTCTTACTTAGGTGAGTCTTAGAGTAACATTAGGTAGAGGGTCTTAATGGTAAAAGTCTTGATTTATTGAATATGGAAATTATGTACTATAGGTTGATGTTATCTTAATATGTCTTATATGTGATTTATGACTTTTGTTGTTTCTCTTAAACTCTTATGATGAAGGTTTTTAGTCAAAATGTCATGTAGGCATGTTTCTATACTAAATGTCCCTTTTTGCATGGCTCCCATACTTAGTGCATTAAATGTAATAACCCATTATTTTCCTTTTTTTACTAAAGTGTAGGGATTGGAGGTCATGGTATGCCATGGATGACGGATAGGTTTCTAACGGTTGAAGATGAAGTTTTGGTGAGTCCTTATATATTCGAGGTCAAGACCTACATGTTTATTGTATGTTCTTTTAGTCTTTATTTCATGTCTTGTGTGGGCTTAGTCCCAAATGTCGTACTCTAAAGTATTATATGATTTGTGAGACATAAATGTTGTAAAGTTAGATGTTTTAAAGTCTTCCACTTGTTTACTAATGAAAGTATTCTTCGTGTGTGAAGAAAGATTTAAATTCTTACTTATATTGAGTATCGCATGTAATGAATGATCCATGAGTCTTGTATGAGACCTCCAAGAGGTCGAATATGCCATGTGGATTGAGGGTGCTCCCGGTTCGTTATAAACTTGGTCACCCACACACTTCATTAGAAATGAAATGTACAAAACTGGATTCATTGTTGCTAATTATATTGACAACTCTAACACATAATCCACTTTATCAATCCTTTTCAAGATCTTGTAAGGGCCTACATATCTAGTATCGAGCTTCACTTTCTTGTCAAATTTCAACACTCTTTTAATAGGTAACACTTTCGAAAACACTAAATCATCAACTTGAAACTCTAGTTCCTTTCTAATTACATTTACATAAGATTTTTGGGAAGTATGAGTCCTCTTAACTCTATCTTTAATGAGTTGCACTTCCTCCACAGCTTCTTGAACTGAAATGGTCCTATCAAGGTTGTTTATTCTACTTCGAACCAACAAACCTGAGATAGAATTTATCATTCCACGCTTTTAGCTAGCTTCTTTCACCCTCCCCACTCTCTTTTCTACAATGTACTCATAAGAAGACATCTGAATGCTGGAATAGTAGCAATTATTTTAGGCGAACTCTACAAGAAAAAGATGATCATCCTAAGCTATATTTGAAATCTATTAGACGAGCTCCCAATATGTCCTTTATGATCTTGATGGTACAGTTTTCCTGCCCATCCATCTGTGATACACTCAAATTACACTTCTCTAGAGAAGCATACATGATCATTATCAAGTAAAGAACCCAACTTGTAAGTTGGAGTCAATCCCACAAGGACTTTGGTTTAGACTTAACTGTGACCCACAATTATATTCGTTTAGTCAAGATATTTCCAAGAATGTTGTCAAGGGGTGGGGGTTTGTGAAATAAATTTAAAAGATTATATAAGTATCAAGTAAACAAGTGTTAACTTTGGTTTTCATCAATATGAGAATGTAACTAGGATATACATGTTCCCACAAGACCATAAAGCGGTAACCCTGGTAATAGAAATTCCTTCGTAATGTATTACATGCAAAGTGATAAGTTATGTATCTATAAATCCTTGGTCTGATATCTAGAGAATTTCACCCTGAACCTTGGTCCGGTTTCATATTTATAATTTACCAACCCTCACCTTTAACCTCAAATTACACATCGTAACGATGTATGTATTAGTTTTCACGCTTGCACCCATGGATACCAAACTATTAGATAGTATCATACTAAATAACTATGTTGATAATTCTTTTCATATTAATTACCTCCTTTGCCTGGCAAGTAGTAAGAAGGTGGGTTTTAACATTTGCAGCCACTAAAAAGGCTTCTAAACAAAAGAATTATTAATGCATACAACAACATTCAAGAATTGCTTAATTATTATTCATACTTTAATAATTGGTCATGGTTCCCACAACCCTAGTTCTGGAGTTTACTTACCTATAATCACCAAAACAAAATTCATTATTGTAAAAGAATGAATTATGAATTTACGTTATAAGAATAATAAACCCAGAATTTAAACTTGAATATATACACTGAAATCTTCAAATCAACCTAAGAAATCATTAGTTGCTAATGTGTGCAAAAATTAATCTCAAAAGTCTTAAACTATAAAATATAACAATGTAATAATATCTAACCCCAGAGATTTACATCCTCTATTTATAGAAGACCAATCCTAAATAAAACGGGCAGCAAAATAAGGAAATAAACAACATGACGCGTCTTCATTCTACGGGATTAAACTACGGTCCGTAAGTCGAGTTACGGACTGTAGGTCCCTTCCGTTTCTCCATACTTAGACAAATTTTTATCTTCAAAAATATCAAATCTAAGTCAACCTATACGGTCCAACAGTATGGCCCATCGTTGAGACGACAGTTCGTAAGTGTCTCCGTCACTCTATACATAGAATATTTTAGAATCGTGTACCAGAACCACTTCTCAGAGCACTTCTACGGAACTACAGTATTGACCATAAGTCATTTGACGATCCATAAGTCATCCTTGTGGTTCCATACTTAGTCAAATTTCCTTGAGCTTCCACACTGACTTTTCATGGTCCTCTCACAGTCCTTAGGTGCCTCCGTAGGTGACTGATTTCTGCGATTTCTTCAGCTATCTTCTCAAATCTCTGTGCATGAGTTTGTTTTATGAAATCACAACAAAACACATACAACTAACACAAAATAATCCTCATACACGCCCAAATCAATAGTGAAACGTATCAAGAGCACCATAAACTCATGGTACATCAAGCCCTCAACTTAAAATCGTTATTTGTCCTCAAGGAACCTCCTATGACTCTAAAAAACATTTGTATGGAAGCAATCAATTTAAACCTGAGCAATCACATGTCTCTCCATCCTAACTCTTATTTTCAGTGCAACTTTGTTCTCTTAGACTCAAACAAGCTAATTTGTGTGGATCAAAACATGACACATTAGACCAATTAACACACCACATACACTGTTTAATTATCCCTAGAGTATCGACTTTCAGTAATATTACAAGTGTCGTAGCTTCAACATAAATGCCCTTTTTTTACACAATATAAATTAATTTTTTAATATAGGGATTCATTCCTCTCACGATAAGAAGTAATTATCAAGTACAGGTAGTGCTCAATAACATAGGCTTTTCCTTATCTTCACTTCTTAGACTCTCCACACTAGACTCTATAATTACTATAGGACTTTCTTAGCTTGTAACCTAGTCTAGGGTATGGTGTTGTACATTTAGGTATAAGTATTGACTTTTTGCCTTCCTTCACATTACATTTAGGATTCCTACCTCTTTTGTTTAATTCCTTTCAAGAACAGATGTGATTTCCTCGGACCTCTTTCATTGTTTTTATTTTACTTCTTTCTTTTCATTGCTGTCAGTATTGTTCTTTCGAACTCAATCCTCTTTTATTCTTTTCTATCTTTTCAACACCCAACTCTTTCAACCACTATTTTCATTAGATTTTCTCTTTCATAGCCACCCTTAATTTATGGCTTTTCCATGAGTCAAGGTTCACAATTCCTTATGTCGGGTCAGGGCAAATAATGAGTTCACTTTTACATTGCAAAACAACAAAGGTAGGAATTTTGGCCTAATTCCGCGTGACAGTCCAGAGGGGACCGGGGACAAAACCTTTGATTCTTGGAATGTAAGCTAGGGAGTTAGATAAAATTGGTCTCTTTTACGCTCTAAACATTTGGATCAAAGGGAAAATTCATTTTATTTGGTCAGACTCATTTTAGGCTATTTATGAACTATTCACAACAAAGGTCTACGATAACTTCCTATACACGTGAGTAGATTATCTTAGCAAGACTAACCGCGCAAGTTCTAGATTGGAACCACACAATTTGATTCCTCCACAATTTTCACACACATTGGGAACCTAGTTTCATCATTAGATCATTATATCACTCAGTTGAAGTTTTAGCTTAAATCATGCAATTAAATTAGACTCTTTTATATAATATCCTGATCCAACACATTTAGCTTATTCTAATCCATACTTTCAACACATCTACATAGCTTTTGGACGAGTATCATTTTCTTACCAAGTACATGCCATCATGCTTGATTATTATTCGCGCTTCTACACATACGAAACATGTCAGTCCAAAGGAAATTAGACAATCTTTTATAGGAAAAGAACACTAGAAAGAAAACCTCAAGAGAGGATAGTGAGTTGGTTACTTATGCTTCACCCTATTACTCACAATCCATTTACCCCACCCCTACAAAATAAGTGTTATTTTTCCCAATGCATGGCACCGAAGAATCATTAAGGAGTGGGTGGGTCCAGTTTTCCAGATCCCACTAGAGTAGTTGGGTCACCATCAATATTTCTTACATCAACAATCACTATACCAGGAGTGGTGCTAACATCCTCTAACTCCTTCCTAGAACTCGATGCCCCTACACCCATCTCACGAACTGTAAGCTAACTCATCTTCTCATCTATGATGGATACCTCTCTTGATTTCTTGTCTAGTCGGCTATGCTTCTTGGCTGCCCTTTCGTCTTCCATGAGCTCGATTTTTTGGCTCGATCATTGTTTCTTATGTCTAGCCCATTTTTCCTCAGCCCTCTCTCCCGCATCATCATTACTAAAAAGTGACCCCATCACAGTATCACTGCCAGATGCTAAAGCTGGATCCTATGGTACGACAACAGGTTTGGCCATGATAGAATCAACGTCGGCCCGGAGGTTATCCAGTTTAGTCTAGAAGGTAGGCATATTATTAGAATTGGTTGGCTCTTCCAGAACTCACACTTTGAAAGCATCGAGCCGCCAATGAAATGCCTTGACTTTGTGGTCGATAGTTTCCTCGATCCTCTTCTTTGCACGTTCCTCAGACTCTGCAATTAACTTCCGCATTAAATGATTTAGAAGGTGTAATAAAGTGGACATTTGGTTTTCTAACTTTAGTATGTGGATCAGTGGTGTGATAGATGTTCTAGTTGAAAGAGTTGCTCTAGATGAACTTGAATCCTTAATACCTACCCGTGAGGATGAAGTCGTAGAATCAACTATAGGTGTAGTCCCGTCTCTGTGCATTTTCTCTACAACATCATTACATGTAGGCATATCAAATCATGGTCCTCTCCGCGGTGTTGCCACTGTCACATACGGGTTTACCCCATAGATATAACCGTCGTCGTCATCCTTTTTGAGGGCTAAGACTAGTCTCTTAGTTTACATCATTACATTCATAGGTCAAATTTAGTAGAAAATTTAAAACTTTTCGTTACTTCTAATTAGAGAATTACATAGAACTCTACATACACATAACATATATATATCGAGTATACATAGACTCTTTGTATAGGAAAATTACTTAGTCTTTTACTTTTATTGCACATAAATATATATAGAAAACATCATGGTCATAATATTCATCTCATCTCATAACCATCTACTCAGAGTATATCAAATTTGGGCCTAGCCAATACATCAATTAAATAAGACCACATATAGGTCATATAAATGTACAATATTCAATTGAAAAGAAAAAAAACTATAGCGTCTTAAAACTCATTACAAATCCAAAAGTTATATAGTGGCATTGCCCTCAGAAGTTGAGGACCTACCCTAATTGGATGAATAAGAGATCCTAGCCTTCTTAAAGTCGACTTCCAAAACTCTTCAACGATCGGAACCTAAAATGCTGGGGTAAAACGAAGAAATGGGGTTAGTACACCACTTGTACTAAGTATGAGACCATATGCACATATAAAATCAAATCATGCAAATAGGGAAATTTTATTAATACATGATTCTTTATTCTTTGAAATTCCTTATGAATCATCAAGGAAAACATACAACTCAAGAAGGAATATTCAGCAAGTCAAAGCAAAAAACATACTTTAACACACTTTAACTCATAATCGAATATAACCCTACCATCAAGTAATTACATCACAAGCATGGACAATTGTTCATCATATCATAATAAATCAAGGCTACTACCCATGAATCCTCCTAAGGCAACCAAGTGTAATAACCAAGTTAATCCCCATAACCTTACTCAATCAAGTGACACAAAAAGAATCATGACTAATATTCATATTCACGTAACATATCCTTTTATAGTTCAAGAGCTAAGAGATACGTATTCTCCTTCTACATACACATTGGCAATGGAGGCCTCTCTCTAGGTGAATCCATTGGATTAGTATCCCTCTTTGGGGATTTCAACCCACCACATGTGAAATATAGGGTGAATATCCCTCTATGGGGAAGCCATTCACCTTCCATGTCAATGTTCCCTCAGTGCTATAAAGTGTCCTTTATTGAATGTTTATTAATCTCCATAGCGTATTTTAGGTCTTTAGGGTTAGACATTTATATCATCATCAAACATATCTCAATAGAATTGTATGAGATAATCCTTTCATTCACAATTTCATGTAAGTGAGGTCGTACCATTTTTCTAGTTTCATTTATAATAAGGCACACGATTAATCATCCCATCATTATACATTTACATCTTAATACCTCAAATCAAACTCAAGACGTTCCAATTCAACATCAACCATGATGTCAATTCCTAATACAAGGCCCACTCCTCCAAACAACAGCATGACCACTCACCATTACCTAATTTGAAGGAAGATGATAGAGTCATAAGACGTACAATTCTCCTTCATAGTTCATCATCAGTTCTTACCATAAACCCTAATTCAACCCAATTTGGATATAATAATATAAGTCAATAACTCAACATGTAACAAGGCTTAGAAGAATCACTACACACAATTCATAGTACATAATAGCTTAAGACAAAGCTACTTAGTCAATTCATTACCTAACCTAGAAACTCTTCTCAAGAACTGACATGAAATTAAAAGCACTCTAATTGGTTCATTATTATGTAAAAAAAATCACTAGTACTAATTCAACGAATAAACCAAGTTAATTGAACCAAATACACCTAATACATACAAGATCAAACTAGGGTTTAAGGGTAAGGGTCATCTTTTACAAACTAGACACAACCATCAAGATATATCATTATAGGTTAGAATACATTGCATACATGTATTAAAATTCATTTTATCATAACATATTTTCGAAGATTGAGAAAGAACCCACATGAAAACTCAACTTTGAAAACAGACTTAAGGAAACCTTTGAGGGAAGATGTCTCAAAGGTGAATTAGATCCATACCTAAATGTTTTATGAAAGAATTTATGGTTTTTAAATCTCATCCACTTTACAGCCCCCAAGTCCTACCCTCTATCTTGTCTTCCATGGTGTTTTCAATGAGAGAAGAGGAAAGAAAGAAAAAGGAAGAGAAATTTGTTTTGTGAGTTGTAATTAGACTAATGGGGTTGGGGTCTTTATATGGGGGATTAATTAAGTTAATTAGACTTCTATTAATCCCTAAATAACCACCAAACACTTTAAATAATTATATAATACTAACTTAAAGACTTGTAGGAAAATGGACCCTCATAGACAAGAATCCGTTGATGGTTCATCTGTGAGTCGACAACTGGTCCCTCCTCCGTGCTGCACAATCGTCGATTTGGTTAGAGACTTGTGAAAAGAGGGATCCCAAAATTTTTGTAAGTGTTGTTAGATGGTTGTCAATGATGCCCTGTCGATCCACAAACAAATCGTTGATTACCTCTCGTGATTGCATACTTGCCAGACAATGTTGACTCCAATGTGGAAGGGTCCTCCTCAAGGGCCCTTGGTTGGTCCTTGGGTATTTGTACCCGGACATTTTGAAAATGAATCTACTTAAACACATGTTATACACCCTTCCACTAATTTTCATCATTTTTCCGAGTCCTAAAAACTTGTCAAATAGGCTAAGGCACACTAGTACCTCCTAGAACTAGTTTCTCAACATCATGGATATTCTTGGGCGTTTTGGTTTCTAGACTTCCTAAATGACTTATAAATATTAAAATAGGCCTTAAAATAGTTTGTAGACCTTACGACACTTATGTTAGGATTTAAGACACGTCTTGGGATTTCAAAACTGTACAACCACATTAGCTTCATCCTTAATGAGTCCAATATCCAAAGTCCCTTTAGCATGGACCACCTTATCACAGTGCCAAATTGGTACCCCAACATCCCTGCAAATCTAGAAAATCAGATACACTAAATAGGTAAGTTATAGTGGTTTTGAAACCTTCTCGTGTTTCTCTTCTAGTATCAACTTGGCAATGTTTATTTTGAACCCTTAAACTAACTTTGCCACCATCATTTCCCTGCCCCATGTGACGCTCTTATCGGCTTGGGTCAACGACAAACTAATTTGCACAAGCAACAATAAGAATTTGGCAACAAATTTGAGGGTTGCAATTATGATACCTAAATGGGACTATTAAACCTCATGTTTCCACTCGCCGTCCATGGACATGTGATTGGAAATCAAAGATATGATGTCTTTACATTTTTCCGCATACTCGTGATAGCTTCAGACTGCACAATCTCCCAACGATAATCAAAGTCAGTTGTGATGGCCTCCTATCTATTATCGGGGTTAGGGCCATAAAAAATTTGACTGATTGTAGTGTAGGAGATTCTAACACGAACCCCTCGGACGATAGTGTAACTAAGGGGGTCTTGACCTTTTGGGTTGGCCTTCTTGTGTATTGAACCACGAAGAGTGGCAGCATAAGAGGCATAGAACTCCCACAAAATCTCCTCACTGTACATTTCGGGATTGCAGATCATTCACTCACACTTGTTATTCTTGAATAGCTCATGGATTTCTGACACTGTGTGAAGGTTCCTTGTGAGGACTCTATGCTCCTCCATGATGGTATGAGTTGCATTCCCCTTTGTATTTAGCATCTTCGCATCCCGGTAGATCTGTAATTGCCCATCAGCGCACCAACTGTTAGGTTCATCAACGACTACATCAAGGGTAGCATTTTGAGGAACTTGTGAGCTGGTGGCGTCATCAAAATATTCCTCTTCTATTTTCCTATTTGACCCGGAGGTGGAGCCTGATGTGGAAGCAACCGTAGAGTTAATTGACGAACCATTAGTTGACCCTTATGGTGAGTCGATCAATGTATCCTCCTCATCACACTGGGTGGTAGTGACTACGTTGGAATTCATCGTCCTGGGTTGGAACTGATTATCCCGATCTACAACTGTTGGACTCCGTCTTGTGTTGGGGACGTAATCGGGATCATTGGTGCTCTCTAGGTCATTGAAGACAAATTGAGGGTAAGGTCGGGTGGATTTAGACCTCCCTTTTGTGATGACTTCCTTCTTTGGTTCCATCATACATGTGGAAGAGTAGTTAGAGCCTAGAATCAACTTATCACACAACCGACTTAATTCTAGAAGAAGAAAAAACAGAAAATTACAGTGGACACCTACGAAGGGGATTTATGATCTGTAGGTCCTTATGTAAGTCAAGTTAAACTAGATAAGGGGATTCTTATGGAAAGTACAAGAATGCAGAATGGTCCATTGGTCGAATCACAGACCGTAGTCTATGATTGCAATCTCACACTTAGATTTTCAATTATGCACTCTAACCTACGGTCCGTAATATGACTTACGATCAGTAGACGAGGTCTCATATGTTGGGTCTGAGAATGGTTGAAGTTATATCATTCTTTATGGACCCAAATTTTTAAACAGTTAAGCGCATGTCTTACCCTAAGCAAGTATTTCAACATTCATCCTCGCGATTTCTTCATCCGAAGGCTTCCAAGTACTCAAGTACTCAATTTTAACTTTGTACAGAAAAATTATGGAAACCTAAGTCAAAACTTGCATGTAGATCACCTAGTTCTTTTACGGTATGACCACTCTAACACTATTTATCTTCCCAAAGGTGTTTATAATTTAAAATATCATGCATTTAAGGACAACACAACACCCATATTTCCTCCTCCCGACTTCCAAAGAATCTAACTATGAAACAAAATTCATGTTTTAAACAGGAAATCAAATACCTTAGACGAGATAAGTAGTGGTGTGAATGTGAAGCTACACTAAGACTCCAATTAATTACTCACCAACTTCGCCTAACCCAAACATCGGAGTAATATAAGAAAGGATTATAAGAAGAATTTGTGATTGATTAAATTGGGGTTTTTGAGGATGACATGAGTTAGAGGAGGGATGGATTAAGAGGAAAAATGATTGAATTGGGGAAGTTAAGGAGTGATTTTAGGGATTTAGGGTAGTGAAAAACGGTTGAAGTGGCTTGTGGTGGGAAATGATTTTGAAAATGGTGGTTTAAACTAAGTTAGTGTCCAGGTCGAGTTGGGCAGACTGGGGTTTGGACCTACAAGACCGCGCTTACAGTCCATTGGTCGAGTTATGACCCATAAGTCCAGATCATAACTTACCAAGACACTTAAAAATTACAAGGATATACGCGGGATCTACGGCACCATCTATGGTCTGTAGAAGGATCGACAGAACGTCAATGGTGTCACACTGCACCAGACCACTTTCTCTAGACTTTTGACATTGCGCACTTGAACATGCAATTGACCTTAGACCATTATTTTTATATTTTCATTAATCTTTTTAGACAAGGACCCTATGCTATATCTAGAAAACAGTAAAAAATTAAGAATTTACTACTTTGGTAGAAGAAATCAATTGAACAAAAGAAAACTACTTGAACGGAATCATAAACCTATAGTTTGTTATTATTTATACCTGGGTTACCTCCAAGTAGCACTTAATTTAACATCGCTACATGACACATGCCTCTTGACTTATCAAACTTCATCAAGATAATATGCCTCAATCACTTGTTGCACACTCTCAGAGTTTACTAGATAGATCTTGATACTCTTCCCATTCAACTTTAACCTTGTTCCTTTACAATTTTCAAGCTCCACCACTCCATGCGAGAACACCTGCTTGATTAAAAATGGTCCGACCCACTTGGACTTGATCTTTCTAGAAAAATAAGTACAACTTTTGGTTTAATATAATCAGAAGATATCCAACTTAAAATTCTCACTTTTAAATCCTTTGTTTATGGTACTTATTCATCCTCTCTTTATACAAGGCTGAACTTTCTTATGCTTTAAGGAAAAACTCATCGATAAAATTCAAGTCATTCACCCTTTGAATTGATGTAGTGCCCCAATCCAAGTTAAGCTTCTTCATCGTCCACACGACTCTATACTCTATATCTACCGGTAGATGGCAAGACTTTCAATAAAAAAAGATGGTACGACGACATACCTATGTCTTGTATGCGGTCTGATAGGACCTTAGAGCATTATCAAGCTTCCTTGATCAATCCATTCAATTGGCATTCACCGTCTTTACTAAGATTTTTTTTAATGTCTCTATTGGACATTTGACTTGCCCCCTAATCTGTAGATCGTAATGAGTAGCTACATTATGGCAGATACCATACATCTCAAACAATTTTTTAAACAACTTATTGAGAAAGTGGGAACCTCCATCACTAATAAATTATAAAATTTTGTTGGGGGCCAAATTATTATAAGATTGTTTCCGTATGATGAATGAGGGTGGACAATTTTGGACCTTCATTGTTGGGGAGTGTAATTAATTCCACCAACATTGATATATAATGAACTACAACAAAAATATACTTCATCCCATATGAACTCACAAATGTCCCAATAATATTAATTCCCCATACATAAAATAACTTGATCACCCTGATTGGCTTCAGAGGAAGCTATTGCCTCTTTTAAATCCCATCTTCTCTTTGGTAACGGTCACAAGATTTGGAAAAAAAAAATGAGAGTCTAGGTGGATGGTGGCCAAATATTATTCACACTGCAAAAATTTATGTGTAGTTTGAACGCCATTATGATTTCCACCAACAGGCGATCAGTGACATGCCTCAAGAATACTCAACATCTCAACCTCGGGCATACAACAAAGAATAATCCCATCAAACAAATATGATACAAGTATGGTTAATCCCAAAAGAACTTTGTCACATCATGCATGAACTTCTTTCTTTAGTAAGACGACAAATCCAGAGGTACCAAATAGATTGCCAAATAATTAGCAAAGTTGGCAAACAAAGGAGTGAGGTCATTGGAAGCAGCCAACACATTTTCGTCTGGAAACATATTATTGATCTCACCCTTGTCACCAAGCTTGAGTAAAGCTTCATCCTCAAATCTAGACAAGTGATCGGCGACTTATTTCTTTGTCCCCTTGCAGTCTTCAACAGCAAAATAAAATTCTTGGAACAACAACACACATTAGTAATCTGTGGTTTTACATCCTATTTTTTCGATCAAATACCTTAACAACAAATGATTATCCAAGGGTGATGATTCCATGCAACGCCTGACCTCATCCCACCATGTGTGATGTTCAAGGGAGTAGAAGGCATGTCACACTTGACGTCATCCGACTATATATGTTGCCCAAGGGACATGTGGGCATGCCACGCCAGGCGCCGTCTGATCGTGTGTGTAGTCCAAGGGCAATGATGGCATGTCATGCCCGGCGTTGTCCGACCGTGTCTGTTGTCCAAGGAACATGATGGCATGCCACGCCCGACGTCATTCGACTGTGTGTGCTTCCCAAGGGCGATGATATCATGTCATGCCTGACGTACTCTTATTTTGTATGCTTTCTAAGGGCGATGATGGCATGCCACGCCTGACATTGTCCGACAGTGTGTGCTTCCCAAGCGTGATGATGGCATGTCACGCCTGACGTCGTCCGACAGTGTGTGATGCCCAAGGGCAATGATGGAGAGCTACGCCCTAAGTATCCGACCGTCTATGCTGCCCAATGGCCATGCATGTATGCCACGCTCCACGTCGTCCCATCATCTGTTCTTTCCGAGAGCAATAATAACATGCAACGCCCGACGTCGTTCGACCGTCTATGCTTTCCAAGGGCTATAATGGAATGCCATGCTCGACGACGTCCGATTATATGTTCTTCAAAAGGAAGGGAGGAGGGAAAGGTAAAAGGAAGGGAGGGATGAACCTACAGACACTATTTTACGTCCCCTTAACTTTTCTTCCTAACGAATCTCTCTTGCCCCGACGTGTGTGCTGCCCACTGGCAATGATGGCAAGCGACGCTTGACATCTTTTGACCGTGTGTGTTGCCCAAGGACTATGCGGATATGCCACGCCCGACATCATCCAACTGCATTTTTTGCCCAAGGGATATGATGGCATGCAATTCCCGATGTCGTCTGATTGTTTATGATGCCCAAAGCCCATGCAGGAATGCCACGCGTGACGTCGTCTGACCGTTTTTGCAGTCCAAGGGCGATGATGTCATGCCACATCTTACGTCATTCGACCGTGTGTGTTTTCTAAAGGCGATGATAGGATATGTCACACCTGACATCGTCTTACTGTGTTTGTTGGGCAAGTGCTTTGATGGGATATGCCATGCCTAATGTAGTTTGACCATGTATGTTCTCCAAGGGCGATGATGCCATGCCACACTTGACGTCGTCCCACCCTTTGTGCTTATTAAGGGAGAAGATGGCATGTCATGCTCGACGTCATCCGACCATGTGTCCTGCCCAAGAGACATGCAGGTATGCCACGCCCGCCGTCGTCCGACCGTGTGTACGCTCAAAGGGCGATGATGTAATATCATGCCCGACGTTGTCCGACTATGTCTGTTGTACAAAAGAGATGATCGCATGCCACGCCTGACATAGTTTAATCGTGTATGCTTTCCAAGGGCGATGATGTCATGCCACGCCCGACGTCATATAACCTTGTGTTTTTCCCAAGCGCGATTATGGCATGTCATGCCTGATGTACAACTGTGTGTCCTACCCAAGGGCGATGATGGCAAGCCACGCTCGACGTATCCAACCATCCATGCTGCCCAAGGTCCATGCAGGTATTCCATGCACGACATCGTCTTCTCATGTGTTCATTCCAAAGGCAATGATAACATGCCACGCCCGACGTTGTTCGACCATGTATGCTTTCCAAGGGTGATGATGGCATGCTACGCCCGACGAAGTCCGACCATGTGTGCTTCCAAAGGGATGAATATGGCATGCCACGCCCGAAGTCGTCCTACTCTGTGTGTTGCCCAAGGGCAATGATTGCATTCATCGCTCGACATTTTCTGATCGTGTGTGCTGCCCAAGGACCATGCGGATATGCTACGCTAGACGTCATCCGACCGTGTGTGCTGTCCAAGGGCGATGATGACATGTCACTCCCGATGTTTTCGCAACGTTTTGATGCCCCAAGGCCCTGCGACGGGGAATACTATGGAAAAACTAGTCGACGGAAAGCACTCCTGTGTGCTAGTACAAGGGCGATGATGGAATGCCATGCCCGACGTCGTCCGACCGTGTGTGTTGACCAAAGGCGATGATGGAAAGCCATGACAGACGCTATCAGATCGTGTGTGATGCCCTAGGGAGATGATGGTATGTCATGCTTGATGTTGTCTGATCGTGTGTGTTGTCCAAGGGTGATGATGGCATGTGTCAATCGACATCATCCGACCGTGTGTGTTGCCTAAGGACAATGTTTTCATGCCAAGCTCGACATCATCTAACTGTGTGTGCTATAAAGGGGAGATGATGACATGCCATGCCCGTCTTACACCATCCTTACGTGTGTGCTTTCCTTGGGTGATGATGGCATGCCATGCCCGACGTAGTTTGATCGTGTGTTCTTTCCAAAGGCGATGATGGAATGCTAAGATCGACATCGTCCGGTCGTGTATGCTGCCCAAGGATCATGCGGTCATGCCACAACCGACATCATCTGATCGTGTTCTGTCCAATGGAGATGATGACATGACATGCCCGACGTCAGTTGTTTTTGTGTGCTGTCCAAGGGCGATGACTACATGCCATGTCAGGCGTCGTTTGTTTGTGTGTGCTGTCCAACAGAGATGATGGCATGCCAATACTGACGTCATATGATTGTGTGTGCAGTCCAAGGGCGATTATAACATGCCACACCCGACGGCGTTCGACTGTGTATTCTTTCCAATGGCGATGATGGCATACCACGCCTGACGTCATCCGATCGTGTATGCTACCCAAGAGCGAGCATGGCATGCCACGCCGGAGAGGGGTCCGACTGTGTGTGCTCCCCAAGGGCGATGATGGAATGCCATGCCCGATGTCGTGAGATCATATGTGTTGGTAAAGGTCTATGAAGACAAGCTATGCTTGACATCGTCCTACTATGTGTGCTGACAAAGGATGATAATAAAATGGACACCTGAAGTAGTCCAATTGTGTTTGACGTTTAAGGGCGATGATACCATTCCCTGCATAACATCATCCGACCGTATGAGTTTCCCAAGGGCAATGCAGGCATCCTATGCCTGACATCGTCTGACCATCTGTTCTTTACAAGGGAGAGTATAAGATACCAAGCCCGATGTTGTCTGACCGTGTATGTTCTCCAAGGATTGTGATAGCATTCCACTCTCGACGTCGTCCGACTGCGTGTTTTACCCAAGTGCGATGAAGACGTGTTGCACCCGACGTTGTCCAACCATGTGTGCTTTCCAATGGCGATGATAACATGCCAAAGCCGACGTCATCTAACTGTGTGTGCTTCCCAAGGGCCATGCGGGCATGCTACGCCCAACATGGTCCGATCATGTGTGTTGTCCAAGGGCGATAATAACATGCCACGCCCGACGTCGTTTCACCGTGAATTCTTTAGAAGGGAGATGAGGCATGCCACGCCCGATTTCATTCGACTGTGTATACTCCCTTAGGTCAATGATGCCTTGCAATTCCTGACGTATTCTGATCGTGTGTGTTTTCCAAGGGTGATGATGGCATGCCATGCCTGGCGTAGTTTGTTACTGTTTCCTTCCAAAGAGCGATGATTGGATGACACTCTCGACGTCGTCCGATCGTATGTTCTGTCTAAGGGCGATGATATCAGGTCATACCCGACATCGTCTGACTGTGTATGCTGTCTAAAGGCAATGATGGCATGACAAGCCCAACGTCGTCCTACCATGCGTGCTGCCCAAAGTACATGTCGCATGCCACACTCGATGTATTCTGACCGTGTTTGCAGCCCAAGTGAAATGATGGCATTCCACTCCCGACTTTGTCCTACCGTGTATGTTGTCCAAGGGAGATGATGGCATGCCACGCCTGATGTCGTCCAACTGTGTCTGCTGCAAAAGTGCGATGATGGGATGCCATGCCCAACGTAGTCTGATCTTGTAGGCTTTCCAAGGGCGATGATGGCATACCACGCTCGACATCGTATGACTTGTGTGCTGCCCATGGGCGATTATTGCATGTCACGTCTGATGTAGTCTGACCCTGT
Organism: Solanum habrochaites; assembly: GCA_027704765.1. Taxonomy (NCBI): domain Eukaryota; kingdom Viridiplantae; phylum Streptophyta; class Magnoliopsida; order Solanales; family Solanaceae; genus Solanum; species Solanum habrochaites. The sequence continues at coordinate 12,909,608 of JAKWJA010002494.1, read as the reverse complement.
GTACTTCCCAAGGGTGATGATGGAATGCCAAGACAGATGTCATCTGGACAATTGTGTTGTCTGCTAAAAGGCCGTGGCGGTATATGCAGACTGAGGTTATCCGCCCCCTCCCCTCCTCCCCCTGATGTGTGTTCTTTCCCAAGCATGATAAACATGCCACGCGCGGAAGTTCAGTACGAATCTTGTATGCTTTCAAGGGCCGGATGTGGCTGCCATGTCCGACGTCGATCGATTATGTGTGCTTCCATAGGGGGATGATGGCATGCCAAGCCCGACGTTGTCTGACTGTGTATGTTGCCCAAGTGCGATGATGCATGCGATGCTCGACGTCGTCGGACCGTGTGTGCTACCCTAGGACCATGCAAATATTCCATGCCCGACAACATCCGATCGTGTGTGCTTCACAAGGACAAAGATGGCATGTCAATCCTTACGTCATGCAAACATTTATGCTGCCCAAGGCCAGTGCGGGAATGCCACCCCCAAAGTCATCCGACCGTGTGTGAAGTCCAAGGGCAATGAACGCATGCCACGCTCGACGTTGTCCAACCGTGTGTGTTGTCCAAAGGTAATGATGGCATGCCCTGCCTGACGTCATCCGACTGTGTGTGATGCCCTAGGGAGATGATAATATGCCACGCCCGACATAGTCCGATCGTGTGTGTTGTCCATGGGAGATGATTTCATGCAACGATCCACGTTGTCCGACAGTCTGTATCTCCTAAGGTTCATGCGATCATGGCACGATCAACGACATCTTTGTGCATGCTTTCCAAGGTCGATGATGACATGCCATACTCGACGTAGTCTATCTGTGTGTGCTGTCCATGGCCGATGATGGCATGCCACGCCTGACACTATTCGATCGTGTGTCCTATCCAAAGGCGATGATGGCATGCCATAACTGACTTAGTCTGATCGTTTTGTGATTTTGCAAGGAGCAATGATGGAAATGAGAAAAGGAGAAGTCATTCACCGACCCCCCGTATATTATGTGCCCCAAGGATAAATGGGGCATGCCACGCACGACGTCATCTGACCGTGTCTTCTGTCCAAAGGTGATGATGGCATTCCACGCCTGATGTAGTCCGTCTATATGTTCTATCCAAAGGATATTATGGCACGCCACGGCCGATGTCGACCGACAGAGTGTGTATTCCAAGGGCGATAATGGCATGACATACCCAACATTTTCCGATTGTGTGTGTCTCGACCCCAATTCTAGAATCCGGATCACAACCGGCGTTGTTGATCTCTCAGAGGTTGCAAACAAGCCTCATCTAGAATTCATCACATTCATCTAGTTAAATTTGAAAAACATTTAAAAACTTTTATTTATGAAGTATCATAGACTCCATTATAAGATTAACTACATACATATATGACTAAGTCAATATAAGAGACAACCATCTAGCATAAATAATCACTTCCGAAAACTGAAAATGGAATATATCAATAAATAGTTTGCCAAACATGGCATTTTTACAAAGCTTTGAATGAAGGTGCTTAAGAAACGCTAGGTACAAAATCGCTAGCTATGTCTAAATATAAGGCTAGACTAAATCTGTCATCATCCTCAAAACCGGGGCAGGACCTACCAAATTGTTTGGAGCAAAAAGCTTAAGTCAGAAACGCTTGCAAGTGTCGTCAAACCTGTCCTGACCATGAACCTACCAAATAGGAAAATGTAGGGGGTTATTAAACAACTTGGAGTCACCGAGGGTGTTATACCCACACATACACAATTAGCTATTGCATGATCATGTGAATGCTCCGCTTAAAAGACTGCTAAGTTCTAGAAAGTTAAGTCACTAGACTTTCTAATTGTATTGCTGTGAACCATGTGGTACGAATATGATGTATTTTACATCATAAAAGACACACAAAAATGTCTATTGATTAAAATATATTGTATTCCAAAATATAATTAAAACAAACGGACGAAGATTGAGTTTTGTTCCTTCGTAAGGCAGAGAGCTCCTTTTGTGAACATTAGATTATTTTTTAGTCTTTTTCTTTGTGTGGTGTTAGTCAATAAGTATGTCGTCCTTATATTTTACTTTAACTTCAATGATTAATTGTAGTCCCATACCTTCAAATGAACGATTGTTGGAAGTAACCAAGGACTAAGGAATGTTTGCACTACCTTAAATTGAGGAATTCTTACACTATATATTCAGTACATTTCATAAATTTCTCTATTAATGTCATTGATTTATTAGTTTATGTTTTATGTTAATAAATTTCATATACACGGACTTTGAATCGTTGATGTGCATAAACATCTCAAGTAAGGGCCCAACATATGGGACCTCAACCCGAGGCTTCTTTAGAAAACCACAGAGTCTGCTTCATTCGTTTATTCGTACTTACCATCATTTATTTCATTCATTCGTAGGCTAATATAAAAACCAGCTATACCTATGATGAAGTTAATACTTATCGGGATCATGAAGTGCAATAAACAATAATGACCTAATGTCATTACCTGAATCTGATTTTACCTCTTGATTGTCTTACACAAACACCATCGGTATCGTTCATTTAATTATCTTTCGTACATTGAGGAACTCCAACCTTAACCGACATATATCATGTGAGCATCATCAAATCCAGTGTCTACCCCACACTGAAAAGACGTGGAATCACCAGCCAAAGTGACCAAAAACATGCTAGCATACATGGGAATTGAACCCTGCCAGATCCATAGGTTGGCAGTATAGGTTCGAAGACTAGAAGATATAAAGAGACACATACCTAGCATGTCGGACAGTCTCATCTCATGAGAGGTACGTGATCCTCCGCCCATCCCAAAAGAAGGCATGACCGCTCTGACCTAGCCTATCGGTGCTCAATAAAAAGTTCCATTGAATTCAACTCATACGTCTTAGAAGGTAGATTCTAGTATGAGGAAATAATAGCTTAGTAATGATTTCTCATCTCAACGTTAGTAATTATTATGAATACATCAGTCTCAATAATTTTCATTAGAGTGTCCATAGAGAGTGGTCTCTTCATTAGCTTTACACTCTCATAGGTGAGTACATTTTGGTAACATTTACTTACACTATTGATGACTTGTCATCTTTTTCTTTACATTGATCAAATGTGAATTGTCCTTACATAACATCTTTTGTTTTAATGACACTTGTCTCACACATTCTAACACCTTCATTCGTGAGTATTTTTAACATAATAGCTTAGGTGTAAGTGAGGCTTGTGCCACTTTTTTTAACACCTCATTATGGTAACTTTCTTAACTTAAACTCACGTTACTTACTTTAGTGTAGTAGATTCATATTATCGTATATGAATGATAAGCACTTCATTCAATGAGTTTCATGAGTTCATATGTCATTCTTTTAGAGCATGTTGGGAGTTTTCCTAGTGAGTGACATGCCCTTGATTATTTGTTCATTGAATTAGTTTAGAAGTGCTTATATTATCATTTGATACTCTAACTACACTATATTAGCATATGATTACTATTGGCATAAACCTTTTAATATTAAACTACATAAACATTTTTGTTGGCATGTGCCAATTCTACGTATGTTCATATTTAAATTTAATATGTATTAACCATTAGCCAATCTTTTAATTATTTAACATAATATTATAGCCATTTACATGCATCACTTTTAGAAAATGTATTGTTAGACATTTTATTGGCATACGATTAGTATTGGCATAAACAATTGGGAATAGATTTCATACCCATATTTGTAGTCATAAGACAATTTTCATGTGTGCTGTCCAACGGTGATTATAACATTCCACGCCCAACGCCGTCTGATCGTGTATGCTTTCCAAGGGCGATGATGGCATGCCACGCCTGACTTCATCCAACCGTGTGTGCTGCCCAAGGACGATGATGGCATTCCCCGCTCGACGTCGTCCGACCGTCTGTGCTATCCAAGGATGATATGGCATGCCACACCCAACGTCGTGAGATTATGTGTACTTCCCAAGTGCGATAATGGCATGTAACCCCAACGTCACTCAACCGTGTATGCAGGCCAAAAAAATGATGGGATGCCACGCACGATGTCGTCCATCCTTGTGTGTTGTCCAAAAGTGATGATGTCATGCTAAGCCCGACATCATTCGACCATGTGTGCTGCCCAAGGGCTGTGATTTCATGCCATGCCCGACATCGTGCGACCGTTTGTAGTCTTCAAGGGCAATGGTGGTATTCCATGGCCACGTAGTCCAACCGTGTGTGCTAACATAGGGATATAATGGTGTGGTACGCTCGACATTATTCGACGGTGATGATAACATGCCACGCCCAACATCATCCGATCATGTATTCTTTACAATGGCGATAATGGCATGCCAAGCCCCACATCATCTGACTGTGTGTGCTTCCCAAGGGAAATGATGGCATGCCACGCTCGACATTGTCAAACCGTGTGCTTTCCAAGAATGATATGGCATGTCACACCCAACGTCTTCCTATCTTGTGTGTTTCCCAAGTGCGATAATGGCATGTAACGCTTGGCGTCTTCCGACTATGTGTGTTTACCAAGGGCGATGATGGAAGGGCACGCCCGATGTCGTTCGATCGTGTATGCAGTCCAAGGACGACGATGTCATGCCACGCCCGACATCGTTTGTCCTTGTATGCTGTCCAAAGGGGATGTTGGCATGCTAAGCCAACCTCATCAAAACTATGTGTGCTTCCCAAGGGCCATGTGGCATACTAGCCAATGTAGTCCCACCGTGTGTGCGTCCCAAGTGATGTGATTGTATGCCACACCCGACATCGTGCGACTATGTGTACTGTTCAAGGGCGATGATGGTACTCCACGCCCGACGTAGTCCGATCGTGTGTGCTAACATAGGGCGATAATGGCGTTCCACGCTCGACATTTTCTCACTGTGTATGATGTCCAACGGGAATGATAGCATTTAACGCCTCACATCATCCGAGCGTATGTGTTGCCCAAGGGCGATGATAGAATTGCCACGCCTGACATCGTGTGACCGTGTGTGCTGCCTAAGGGCCACGCAGGCATGCCACGCTTGACGTCATTAGACCGTGTGTGCTTTCCAAGGGCGATCATAACATGCCACGCTCGATGTAGTCCGAAGGTGTTAGCTGTCAAAGGGCAAATATGTCATTTAATTGACGACATCATCCGACCGTGCTTGCTGTAAAAGAGAGATTATAGCATACCACGCTCGACTTTTTCTGACCATGTGTACACTCCAAGTGCGATGATAACATGCCACGCCCTACGTCATCTGACTGTGTATGCTGTCCAAGGGAAATGATGGTATGCCACGCCCGATGTCTTCTGACCGTGTGTTCTATCCAAGGGAAATGATGGAATTTTATGCCAGACGTCGTCCCAGCGTGTATATTTCCCAAGGGCTTTAATAGAATGCCACGCGTGATGTCGTCTAACCGTGTGTGCAGTCAAAGGGAGATGATGCTTGATGTCATCCGACTGTGTGTGTTGTCTAAAGGAGATGATGGCATGCCACGCCCGACGTCGTTCATCCCTATGTATGTTGTCGAAGAGATATGATGTCATGCCAAGACCTACGTAGTCTGACCGTGTGTTCATTCCAAAGGCGATGATAGAATTCCACACCCGACAACGTCCAATCGTTTATGTTGTCCAAGGGCAATGATGCCTCACCACGCTCGACATCGTCCAATCGTGTGTGCTACCCAAAGGCGATGATGGAATGTCACACCCAATTTTGTCCGACCTTGTGTTCTACCCAATGGCGATGATGGCATACCGCAGCCGATGTTGTCTGGCTGTATGTGCTGCCAAACGGCCATGCGGGCAATCCATGCCTTACGTGGTACGATCATGCTTGTTTTCTAAGGGTGATGATAACATGCCATGACCGACGTCATTTGACCATGTATGATTTCCAAGGGCGATGATTACATGCCACGCCCGACGTCGTCCGAGTATGTGTTCTACCCAAGGGCAATGATGGAATGCCACGCCCGATGTAGTCCAATAGTTTTTGCTATCCATGGGATATGATGGTATGCCACGCTCCACATCGTCCGATAGTTTGTGTTGTCCAACGACCATGCTGGCATGCCAGGATTAGCATTGTCTGATTGTTTGTGTAGTCTATGGGAGATGATGGCATGCCACCTCTGATATCATTTATCAGTGTGTGTTCTTAAAAGGAGATGATGTCATACAACGCACAATGTTGTACGAGTGTGCTGTCCAAGGGCGAGATGACATGCCAAACCCGACGTAGTCTGACCGTGTGTGCTTCCCAAGGGAAATGATGGCATCTAACGCCTGACGTAGTCTAACAATGTGTGCTTCACAAGGGCGACTATGTGATGCCACGCCTTACGTTGTCCGTCCTTGTGTGCTATCCAAAGGAGATAATTGCATGACATGTCAACGTTGTCTAACCGTGTATGCTTTCCAATGGCGATGATGGAATGCCATGCAAGACGTCGTTCGACCATTTATGTTATCCAAGGGCGATAATGGGATGCCATGCCTGATATCGTCCATCCGTGTGTGCTTTCTAAGGGCAATGATGGCATATAGTGCCCGACATCGTCCGATCGTGTATTCTGAACAAGGGCGATGATGGCATGCATGATCGATGTTGCTCGATCGTGTGTGTTGGCGAACGGCCATGATGGCATGCCACGCCCGACATTGTCCGATCGTGTGTGTTCCCCAACGTGTATGCATTCCAAGGGCGATGATGGCATTGCCACAACCAATGTCAACAAAACTTGTGTCCTGCCCAAGGGACATGATAGTATTCCACGCTCGACGTAGTACGATCGTGTGTGTTGTCCAAGGGAAATGATGGCATGCGATGCTCGACGTCGTCCGACCGTGTGTGCAAAATTATGGGAAATGTAAAATTTAAAAGGATAAAAGTGTTTTATCATAAAATTGATTATCTAACATTAAAATTGACATTCTCATATGTGTTACCCACGTATTTCGAACACATAAATCTATTTTCTTTTATTTAATTCGTAGCAATAAAGATATATAATTTTCTTCAAAATTGGAGGAAATTCAAAATTTCATTGGTTAAAAGAAAACTTTTCAGAAAATCGGCTTGTCCAAACCCCCTTTGGTGAGTTTCAATCTCTTATTTGGTGAAACTTTAAATGATTAAAAATTTGGGGTCGAATATCCATTTGAATCAATTTTTTTTGTTCTGTATATTTTGTCAAGATCTACATGGTAAACTCCTTAATTTGGTTAAGTTTTTTCAAAAAAATAATTATTATATTTTTATTTATATAGAATAATATAAATGTAAAACTAGAAAGGTAATATTATTCGTGCCGTATTATGTTAAAAGTGAAAGACCAGTATAACTGGATGGGAAAATCAAGAAGATATATTATATTTGTACGAATAAGCAACAATAATCGATGATGGCATACCACGCCCGACCTAGTTTGACAGTGTATTGTCACGGACTTTTCGATCTGGACAAGACTCCGTGTGGCACTTGACCGTCTACTCACGATTCTTGCACGATCTCGTAGACTCAAGTAAGCCTTTTACTACTTGGATCGCTAAGAGAAATAAGAAAGAGAGACAAAAGGCAAATTTGGAAGAAAGACTTGTATTGATGAATTGATGGATGTATTACAAATACAATGACTCTCCTATTTATACTACTCTAATGACTAAGCGTAAATAAATGCTACACTATACAAGTCCCTTAGTTCATGCACTCAAGACATGACTACATTCTAGGAATGACTCTATTCTAAGAATGACTCTAACTCTTCCAAAAAGGACTCCTAGACTTCTCTAGTCTGCCCCAACGTTCTAAAGGCCCTGCACAAGCCTCTCCAAGGCTGAAAACTGCCGCCCCTCCATCTGCTGAACGTTTGAAACGCCTGCCCCTCCGTCTGCTGCCTGCTTGGACTGCCTGCCCCTTCGTCTGCTGACCGTTTTGGGCTGCATGTCCCCTTGCACACGCTGCTAGCTGCCTAGATGGGTGGCGATCTTCCTGGATAGATGGCGGGACGTCACAATCTCCCCCACCTAATGATTCGACGACCGCGTCGCATTGCGACTGTATCGGCGTTGAGATCTTCCGTATGATCATCAACTCGCTTACTCGATCAATCCCTTCGAGCAGCCTCTTCATCGATGGCCCAACCTTTCTCGACCCGATCTTCTGAACTTCCTCCTTCATAGGAGGCAAGTGCCTCGGCGGCTTCTTTCTCATCACGTCAGCGTTCCTACTTGGAACCCTCTTCGTGCACGGTGGCAAGGTCTTTCTAGCACCATTGTCTTCTCTCGAAATTGCAATGGTTGCTGCCGGTGTTAACCTCTTCCTCTCGTCGACCCACTCGAGCTTCATTGTTGTCATTCTAGCCTGTCCCTCTGTCTCTTGTGCCTTCACCATGGGAACTATACATTTCCTTCCCTTCTCCATGATTGTCAATTTTTGGAGATAAGAATCGATTACTGCATGAAATTGCTGGAAGAACTTCTGCCCAAGAATAATGTCAAACAGATTTATGGGGGCGACGATGAATTTGGTTTTCCCTTTCCAATCGCCTACCGTGATGTTCACCCCGTGCGCAACTCCAATTATGGGAGTCTGTGATGTCTTGATAGTCCTAATTTGAGCGTTGCTTGCACTATATCGCAACCCCAACCTCGTTGCTGCCGTCTTGGTCATAACATTGACCTCCACACCGGTGTCGACCAACACATGAGCAATTTTCCCATTGATCGTGATGTCGACCGTTTGAGCGCATGCCATAGACTTTGCAAGTCCCTGATCAGCATGCTTCGGCTCCGCTTGCCTTGGCTTATCTTTCCTTGGCCTCGTCGATGGTTGCTCGATGAAAGCCCCGTATAGGTTTATCACGCCCAACTGCTTAGTCTCCCCGACTTCTTCCTCTTGGGCTTTCTCTTCCTTCCGCTCACGGAGGATAGCACCAAGACTCTTCAGTTAAGGGCACCTTTTATAACCATGCGTCCCTTTGCATATGTAGCAACCATCCTTGGAATCCCTTACCGTGTTGCCACGATCTCCAGATTTCATGCCGTTGGACCTGTAGGTGTCATGCTATTTAGGTCGTGGCTCCTCGCCTCGACTCTTGGGTTGTGGGCTTTGCTCCTCGCCTTCGCCACAGTCTTCCCCACTATCATCATGACTGCCTACCTAATCGTCCTCCTCGGCACTGAGAGACTTCTCCTGCCTGAAGTCTTTCAAGGCTTCGGCCTGCGTAATGGCTTCGTCCATAGTCCTGACTTGTCGCTGCTCCAACTCCGTTCTGGCCTAATTTTGCAGCCCATCCATGAAGTAGAACAACACGTCATCGTCCGTGAGGTTGGTAATCTGAAATATAAGGGTGGTGAACTCCCGCACATACGCGCGTATGCTGCCCTTCTGTTTGAACTCCCTCAACTTGCGCTTTGCCTCATAGACAACGTTGCCGGGATAAAATGCTTTATTGAACTCCACACGGAACTGCTCCCATGTGTTCAAAGTGCATGTATCCTTTGCGATGTAAGAATCTTTACGCTTCCACCATAATATGGCCAACTCTAAAAGATACAACACAGTAGTGTTGATCTTATTCACATAACTACGCACCCGCATACACTTGAAGTAATTCTCCACGTGCCATAGGAAATTATCCACCTCCTGCGCGTCACAGACGCCTTTAAAGACAGATGGCTTGGGAGCCTCGACTCTGGCCTCCCTTTCCCGGTCAAGTGATGTTGATCCACCAACCTCCCTACTTTCCTCGAGATTTTCCACCTTATTCTTCAGCGCCTCGATCGTCTCAAAGGCTTCCAAGAACCTGAACTCCAAGAAAGTAATGGTTTCCTTCATCGCTACTTCGGTCTGCCTGCGTACCTCCAACTCCTCCTGGATGTTGTCAACTTCTTCAAGGGCATGGTCTTCAACGGTTTTGAAGTTTCTGTCCACCCTGTTCAAGCGCCGGTCTAAGATCTTAATGGCCTGGTCAGCCATTTCTACCCTTGCAACCCACATTTCTCCGACAGCAACGTCCATGGCATCTTCACCGATGTCTTCGTCACTTCCATCGACAATTGCGGGTAGTTGAGATGTTTGCACCTCGCTTGGTGGGGGATCGGGAAGATTGGCTTCCTTTAACTTCTGCTGCTTCTTCCCTTTCTTTTTTTTTTCCTCCATCCGGGCAGACGTTGGGGGTGTTGCTAGCACCGCTACCGTCTCCTTCATTTGTCATTCTCTTATGATGAGCCTGCTCTGATACCACTTGTCACAGACTTTTTGATCTGGACAAGACTCCGTACGGCACTTGATGGTCTACTCACGATTCTTGCACGATCTCGTAGACTCAAGTAAGCATTTCACTACTTGGATCGCTAAGAGAAATAAGAAAGAGAGACAAAAAGCAGATTTGGAAGAAAGACTTGTATTGATGAATTGATGGATGTATTACAAATACAATGACTCTCTTATTTATACTACTCTAATGACTAAGAGTAAATAAATGCTACTCTATACAAGTCCCTAAGTTCATGCACTCAATACATGACTACATTCTAGGAATGACTCTATTCTAAGAATGACTCTAACTATTACAAATAGGACTCCTAGACTTCTCTAGTCTGCCCCAACATTCTAGAGGCCCTGCACAAGCCTCTCCAAGGATGAAAACTGCCGCCTCTCCATCTGCTGAACGCTTGAAACGCCTGCCCCTCCGTCTGCTGCCTGCTTGGACTGCCTGCCCCTTCGTCTGCTGGCCGTTTTGGGCTGCATGTCCCCTTGCACACGCTCCTAGCTGCCTAGATAGGTGGCGATCTTCCTGGATAGATGGCGGGACATCACAGTATGCTGCCCAATGGCAATGATGGCATCTAATGCCCAACGTCGTCAAACAATGTGTGTTGTTCAACGGCGATGATGGAATGTTATGCCCAATGTCGTCCGACCGTGTGTGCATTCCAAGGGCAATGATATCATGGCAAGACCGACATCGTTCGAGCGTGTACACTATCCAAGGGCCATGATGGCATGCCACACCCGACTTTTTCCAACCGTGTATGTTGTCCTAGGGCGATGATGGCATGCCACACCCAATGTAGTCCGATCATGTATGTTGTCAAAGGGCGATGATGTCATGCAACGGTCGATGTCGTCTGACCTTGTGCTATCCAAGGGCGAGATGGTAGGCCACACTCGACGTCGTCCGACCGTGTATGCTTCCCATGTGCGATAATGATATGTAACGTCCGACGTTGTACGACTGTGTTCACCTCCGAAGAGCGATGATGGCATAGTAGTCTCGATGTCATCCGACCATATGTGTTGTCTAACAGTTATTATTAAATTCAATTCCCAACGTCGTTCGTCCTTGTTTGTTGTCCAAAGGTGATGATGGCATGTGAAGCCCGATGTCATCTGATAATGTTTACTGCCCAAGGTCCATGTGGTATGCCACGTTGACGTTGTCCGACCATGTGTGTTGCCCAAGGGTTGTGATGGCATGCCACGCCCGATATCGTGTGATCATGTGATCTTTCCAAGGTCGATGATGGTATTCCCACACCCGATGTAGTATGATCGTGTGTGCTGACATAAGGCGATGATTGCATGCGACGCTCGACATATTCTAACCATGTATGCTATCCAAGGGTTATGATGGCATTTAATGCCCAACATCATTTTAGCCTATGTGCTTCCTAAGGACGATGGTATAATTGCCACGCCCAATGTTGTGCGGCCGTGTGTGTTTCCCAAGGGCCATGTGGTCATGCGACGCTTGATATTATCCGACTGTATGTGCTTTCCAAGCACAATGATAACATGCCTCACCCGACGTAGTCCGACTGTGTATTCTCTCTAAGGGAAATGATGGAATTTAACGCTCGACATCATCTGACCGTGTGTGCTGCCCAAGGGAGATGATAGTATGCCACGCCCGACGTCGTTCGACTATGTATGTTGTCCATGCAGAATGATGGAATGCCATGACCGACGTCATTCGACCCTGTGTATGCTGTCAAACAGCGATGATGGTATGCCACGACCGACGTCGTCTGACCATGTGCTCTATACAAGGGCAATGATGGTATTTAACGCTCGACGTCATCCGACCATGTATTCTTCCCAAAGACGATGATAGCATGCCACGCCCAATGTTGTCCAATCGTGTGTGCAGTCCAAGGGCTATGATGTCATGCCACGCCTGACGTCGTCCGACGTATGTGTTGTTTAAGGGCAATGATGGCAGGCCACAACCAACGTCGTCCCTCCATGTATGTTCTCCAAGAGCAAAGACGGCATGTCACACCTAATTTCGTCCAACCGCGTGTCTTGGCCAACGATGAAGATTGCATGGCACTCTCGACATGGTTCGACCATGTGTGCTACCCTATGGCGATTATGGAATGCCACGCTTGACATCATTCGACCGTGTGTGCTGCCTAAGGGACATATAGGCTTGCCACGCCCTACGTGGTCCGATCCTGCGTGTTGTCCATCGGCAATGATAACAGGTTGCGCCTGACATTGCCCAATTGTGTATGATTTCCAAAGCGATGATGGCATGTCACGCCCAACGTCATCCAACCGTGTGTGCTACGGAAGGGTAATGATGGCATGCCACGCCCGACGTAGTCCTATTATTTTTGTGCTATCCAAGGGCGATAATGGCATGCCACGCTCGACTTTGTTCGACCGTCTATTTTGTCGAAGGACCATGCTGCCATATCATGCCTAGCATCGTCCAATCGTGTGTGCTGTCCAAGGAAAATGATGGCATGCCACATCCGATGTAGTTCGATAGCGTGTGTTATCAAAAGCTGATGATGGCATTCCACCCCCGACGTTGTGACACCTGCTTGTTGTCCAAGGGCGAGATGGCATTCCACGCCTGCCGTAGTCCGACCGTGTGTGTTGCTCATGGGCAATGATGGCATCTAATGCCCGACGTCGTTCAATAGTGTGTGCTGCACAAAGGAGACTATGGATGCCCCGCCTAACGTCGTTCGTCGTTGTGTGCAGTCCAATGACGATGATGGCATGCCATATCGATGTCATCGGACCGTGTGTGCCGTCAAAAGGTGATGATGGCATTCTATGCCCGACATTGTTCGACCGGTGTGTCCGGCCTAAGGTCCATGGTGGCATTCCAAGCCCGATTTAGTCCAATCGTTTGTGCTGTCCAAGGGCGATGATGAAATGCGACACTTGATGTCGTCTGACCTTGTGTAAAAAATTAGGGGAAATGTACAATTGAAGGGGATAAAAACTTTTTATCATAAAATTGATTATCTAACATTAAAATTTACATTCTCATATGTGGTACCAAGGTATTTAGAACTCAAAAATCTATTTTCTTTTATCCGATTCGTCACAATAAATAAATGCAATTTTCTTCAAAATTGGGTGAAATTCCAAATTGAATGGGTTAGAAGACTTTTTTAAGAAAATTGGCTTGTCCAAGCCCCCTTTGGACAGTTTGTTCGCATATTCTAAAAAAAATAACCAAATTAAAAAAATCACCTCAATCGTACATCCGAGTAAAAAATTATGGTCGTTTGAAATTTAACAAATTTAGAACTACTATTTTTGAGTTTCAATCTTTGATTTGGTAAAACATCAAATGATTGAAACTTTGGTCTCTAATATCCATTTGACGATTTTTTTTATTCTACATATTTTTTTAAGATCTAAGTGGCCAATTCCTTAATTTTGTAATGTTCTTTTAAAAAATATTATTATATTTTTATTTATATAGTATAATGTAAATGTAAAACTAGAAAGGTAATATGATTCGTACTGTATTAAGTTAAAAATGCAAGAATTGTATAATGTAATGGGAAAATAAAAAAGATATATTATATTAGTACAAATGCAACAACCATAATTGATTATGGCATTCCACGTCCGACGTAGTCTGACCCTGTATATTGCCCAAGGGTAAAAATGGCTTCTAATGCCAGACTTCGTTCTACCATGTGTGCTACTCAAGAGCGATGATGGCATGCCACACCCGACGTTTTCCGACCGTGTGTGCTTCCCAAGGGCCATGCAGGCATGACCCACCCTACGTGGTTTGATCGTGTGAGGTCTTCAAGGGTGATGATAACATACCACGCCCAACGTCATCCGATCGTCAATGCTTTCCAAGGGCAATGATGGAATGCCAGGCCCAACGTCGTCTGACCATGTGTGTTGTCCAAGGGAGAAGATGGCATGCCACGCAAGACATCGTCGACATTGTGTGTTACCCTAGTGCGATGATGGCATGTAACACCCGACGTCATCCGACTGTGTGTGCTACCCAAGCGCCATGTGGGCATGCCACGATCGATGTCGTCCAATCGTTTGTGCAGTCCAAGGGAGATTATTGCATGCCACGCTCGACGTCCTTCGTCCGTGTGTGTTGTCCAAAGGGATGATGACATGCCATGCCCAACGTCCTACGACCGTGTGTGCAGTCCAAGGGAGATGATGATATTCCACGCCCAATGTCGTCTGACTGTGTGTGCGGCACTAGTGCAATGATGGCATGCCACGCCCGATGTCATCTGTCCATGTGTGCAGTCCAAAGGCAATGATGGCATGCCACATCAACATCATCCAACAGTGTGCGCTATCCAAAGTTCAACGATGGTATTTAATACCTAACGTCGCCCAACCGTGTGTGCTTCAAAAAGGCAATGATAGAATTGCCACGCCCAACGTCGTCCGACCTTGTGTGCAGTCCAAGGGCAATAGTAACATGCCATGCCTGACATCGTCTAATCTTGTATGCTGGCAAAGGTGGATAATGGCATGCCACGCTCGTCATCTTCCAACTGTGTTTGCTGACCAAGTGCCATGATGGCATACGCCACACCTAAAGTAGTCCGACCATGTATGTTGTCCAAGGGAGATGATGTCATGCCATACTTACCGTCGTCCCACCATGTGTGATGTTCAAGGCAGAAGAAGACATGTCACGCTCTACATCGTCCGACTATGTGTGCTGCCAAAGGGACATGCGGTCATGACATGCCCCACGTCATCCAACCATGTGTTCTGTCCAAGGAAGATGATATCATTCCACGCTCGACGTAGTCTGACCGTGTATGATGGCCAAGGGCAATGATAGCATGCAACGCCCGACGTTGTTCGACCGTGTGTGTAGTCCAAGGGCGATGATAACATGCCATGCCCGATGTCATCATACCGAGTATGCTTTCCAAAGAAGATGATAACATGCCAAGCCTGATGTTGTCTGACCATTTATGCTATCAAAGGGCGATGATTGCATTCCACGTCTGACGTCGTTCGACACCGTGTGTGTTGTTCAGCACCGAAAATGGCATGCCACACTCGATGTCATCCGGCCGTGTGTGTTTTCCAAGCGCCATGATTTCATTCCATGATCGACATAGTTCGACCGTGTATGCTGCCCATGGGAGACGATGCCATGCCAGGACCAACATCGTCCCACCATGTGTGTTGTCAAAGGCCAATGATACCATGTCATGCCCGATGTTGTCCGACCGTGTGTACAGCCAAATGACGATGATGGCATGCAACATTTGACGTTATCCAACTGTGTGTGCTACCCAAAATCCATGCGGGCATGCCAAGACCAACGCCGTACGATCGTGTGTGCTGTACAAGGGCAATGATAACATGCCATGTCCAACGTCATCCGATTGTTTATATTTTCCAAGGGCGATAAAGGCACACCACACCCGACGTTGTCCGACCGTATGTACATTACAAGAGTGATGATAGCATTGCCACAGTCTACGTAGTCTAACCATGTGTTGTCCCAAGGGCCATGATGGCATGACACGCCTGACGTAGTCCTATCGTGCGTGATGTCCAATGACGATGATGGTATGTCACGCTCGACATCGTCAAACCGTGTGTGCAAAACTAGGGGAAATGTAAAATTCAATGGGATAAAAGTTTTTTCTCGTTAAATTGATTATCTAACTTTAAAATTGACATTCTCATATGTCTTACCAAGGTATTTCGAACTGAAAAATCTAATTTCTTTTATCAGATTTGTAGCAATAAAAAATTAATTTTTCTTCAAAATTGGGGGAAATTAAAAATTGAATGGTTTAAAAGATGTTTTTAAAAAAATCAGAGATAATGGCATGCCATGCACGACGTCATCCGACCATGTGTGTCCAATAGCTATGATAACATGCCACGGCCGATGTCGTCCGACCGTGTATGCTACCCAAGGAACATGTGGGCATGCAATGCCCAACATCGTCCAACCGTATGTGCAATCCAAGGTTGATGATGGGATGCCACGCGCGAACGTCATCCTATCGTATGTGCTGTCCAAGGAAATGATGGCATGCCATGCCCAATGTGGTTCGACTGCATGTGTATACCAAGGGTGATGATGTCATGCCATGCGCAACGTAGTCTGATCATGTATGCTTTCCTAGGGCGATGATGGAATGCCACACTAGACGTCGTCCAATCGTGTGTTCTGCCTCAGGGAGATGATGGCATGTTACGCCCCACATCGTCTGCGCATGTGTGCTGCCCAAGGGAGATAATGGCATGCCATGCCTGACATCATCCGACCGTGTTGTCTAGGCAAGGTCCATGCGCGCATGAAACGCCCGACGTCGTCTGATCGTGTGTTCTATCAATGGCCGATGATAGTATGCCACGTGATTTCGTTCGACTATATATTCTTTCCCAGGATGATGATGTCATGCCACACCTGACATTGTCCGATCGTGTGGGTTTCCCAAGGGAGATGATGGCATGCCACGCCCAACGTCGTCCGACTAGTGTGCTTCCCTAGGACGATGATGGCATGTGATGCTCAACATCGTTCAATCGTATGTGCTAGCCAAGGACCATGCGGGCATACCACACCCGAAGTCATCCGACCATGTGCGCTGCCCAAGGTCGATTATGGCATGTAAAGCCCAACATCGTCCCTCCGTTTATGCTGCCCAAGGCTCATGCTGGCGTGCCACACGTGATGTTGTCCAACCTTGTGAGTAACCCTTGGGCCATGAAGACATGCCGCGCTCAACTCTTCCGATCTTGTGTGCTGTCCAAGGGCGATGATTGCATTCTACGCTCGACGTCGTCCAACCGTGTGTGCAAAACTAGGGGAAATGTAAAATTGAATAGGATAAAAGCTTATTATCATAAAGTTGATTGTCTAATATTAAAATTGACATTCGCATATGTGCTACCAATGTATTTAGAACTCAAAAATCTATATTCTTTAATCAGATTCGTATCAATACACAATTACAAATTTCTTCAAAATTGGGGTAATTCAAAATTCAATGAGTTAAAAGATGTTTTTTGGCAATCGGGTCATCCTAACTACCTTTGGTTAGTTTTTTCGCATAGATCTAAAACAAATAACCAAATTGAGAAGAAAAATCGCATAAATAGGACATTCTATTCGAAAGATATGGCCTTTTGAAATTTAACAAATTTACAACTACTTTTTTTGAGTTTCAATCTTTGATTTGGCGAAACTCCAAATAATTTAAACTTAGGTCACAAATATCCATTTTATGATATTATTTTTATTCTGCTATTTTTTGAGATCTACGTGGTCAACTTTTTAATTTTTTTTTGTTTTTTATAAAAATATTATTATATTTTTTTTATATAGAATAATATAAATTCAAAACTAGAAAGGTGATATGCTTCGTGTCATATATTAAAAATTAAAGAGTAGTGCAATGTGATGCAAAATTAAGAAGATATATTATATTAGTACGAATGCGACAACCATGATCGATGATGGCATGCAACGCATGACGTAGTCCGACCATGCGTACTACCCAAGGGCAATGACGACATCTTATGCCTGACGTCGTCCAACCGTGTGTACTTCTTAAAGGCGATAATGGCATGCCACTCCCGACTATGTATGATGTCCAAGGGATATAATGGCATGCCAGGCCTGACGTCATCCCACCCATGTGTTGTCAAAGGGCAAAGATGGCATGTCATGCCCGACGTTGTCCGACCAAGTCTGCATCCCAATGGCGAACATGGCATGACACTCCCAACATCATCTGACCATTTGTACTACCCATGGTCTATGCGGGCATACCACCCTCGATGTCATCCAATCGTGTGTGCTGACCAAGGACAATGATAACATGTCACACCCGAAATCATCAGGTTTTGTATGCTTTGCAAGTGCGATGACGGAACGCCTCGTTCGATGTCGTTCGCTCGTGTGTGAATTTAAATGGCGATGATGGCAATGCCACACTATACATCGTCCACCGTGTGTTTTGCCTTATAGCGATGATGGCATGCCACGCCCGACATAGTACGATTGCGTGTGTTCTCCAAGGGCAATGATGGCATGCGATGATCAACGTTGTCTTACCGTATGTGTTTTTCAAGGACCATGTGGCCATGCCACGCACGACGTCATTTAACCATACGTGATGTCCAAGGGAGATGATGACATGTTGTAATTGACGTCGCCTATCTATGTGTGTATTGTCAAAGGGCGATGTTTGCATGCCATGCGCGAAACCATCTGATCTTTCCAAAGGCGATGATTGCATGCCACACCCAACGTAGTCCGATCATGTGTGCTTTCCAAGGACGATGGAGGGAAGGAAAAAAGAGGAATAGGTTTCTCATCATTCACCTCCGAACGTTACTTCCCAAAGACCATGCAGGCATGCCACGCACGATGTCATCCGACCCTGTGTGCTATCCAAGGGTGATGATGGTATGCCACACCCGATGTCCTTTGTTTGTATGTGCTATCCAAGGGCGATGATGGCATGCCTAGCCCGACGTAGTCCAACCGTGTGTGCATTCCAAGGGCAATGATGGCATTGTCAAAGACAACATCGTCCAACCGTGTGTGCTACCCAAGGGCCATGATGACATGCCACGCCCGATTTAGTCCGATCCTATGTGTTGTCCAATGGCGATGATTGCATGCCACGCTAGACGTCGTCCCACCATGTATGCAAAACAAGGGGAAATATAAAATTGAACGGGATAAAAGCTTATTATCGTAAAATTGATTGTCTAACATTAAAATTGACATTATCAAATGTGTTACAAAGGTATTTAGAACAGAAAAATCTGTTTTATTTTGTAAGATTCGTAGCACTAAAAAATTACATATTTTTTTTAAAAAATAGGGGAAATTCAAAATTGAATGAGTTAAAAGATGTTTTTTTTTTTTAAATCAGCTCCTCCTATTCGCCTTTGGTCAGTTTGTTTGCGTAGATCTCAAAAAAATAACAAAATTAAGAAAAATATTTTCCTTAATTAGACATTCGAGTAAAATGATATGGCCGTTTGAAATTTCACAAATTTAGAACTACTTTTTTTTAGCTTCGATCTTTGATTTGGTGAAACTTCAAATTAGTGAAACTTTGTGCACGAATATCCGTTTGACGAGATTTTTTTATTCTTCTATTTTTTTGAGATCTACGTGGTCAAATCCTTAATTTTTTTAGTATTTTTTATAAAAATATTGTTATATTTTCATTTATATAGAATAATATAAATGTAAAACTAGAAAGGTAATATGCTTCGTGTTGTATTATGTTCAAAATGAAAGACTAGTGCAATGCGATGGGAAGATCGAGAATATGTATAATATTAGTACGAATGCGACAACCATGATTGAGGACAACATGCAAAGCCCGATGTAGTCAGACCATGCGTGCTTCCTAAGGGAAAATATGGCATCTAATTCCTGACGTCATCCGACCGTGTGTATTGCCCAAAGGCGATGATGGCCTGCTACGCCCAACGTATTCCAACCATGTATACATTCCAAGAGCGATGATAGCATGCGTAGACCAACGTCTTTCCACCCCGTGTGTTGTCCAAGGGAAAAGATGGCATGTCATGCTCGATGTTTTCTGACCGCATCTGCAGCCCAATGGCGATGATGGAATGCCACGCCCGATGACATCTGATCGTGTGTGCTACCCAAGGTCCATGCAGGCATGCCACACTTGACGTCGTCCAATCGTGTGTGTTATCCAAGGGCAATGAAAACATGTCATGCCCGACATCGTCCCATCGTGTATGCTTTCCAAGTGCGGTGATGGCACGCCACACCTGATGCCGTCCGACCATGTGTGCATTTCAAGGGCGATTATGGCATTGCCTCAGCCGACATCGTCCACCGTGTGTGCTGCCCAAGGGCCATGATAGAATTCCATGCTCGACATAGTCTGATCGTGTGTGCTATTCAAGGGCGATGATTGCATGACACGCTTGACGTTGTCTAACCGTGTTTTCAAAACTAGGGGAAATGTAAAAATTAACGAGATAAAAGCTTTTTATCATGAAATTGATTATCCAACATTAAAACTCACATTCTTTGATTTGTTACCAAGGTATTTTGAACATAAAAATCTATTTTATGTTATCATATTCGTAGCAATAATAAATTACAATTTTTTTTCAAAATTGGGAGAAATTCAAAATTGAATGGGTTAAAAAATGTTTTTAAGAAAATTGACGATGATGGAATGTCACGCTCGACATCGTCCGACTGTGTGTTCTATCAAAGAGTGATGATAAGATTCCACACCCAGCGTTGTTTGACTGTTTATGCTTTCCAAGGGCGATGATGGCATGCCACGCCCGACGTCGTCCGACTATGTGTTCTACCCAAGGGACATGCGGGCATGCCATGCCCGATGTCCTCCAACTATGTATATTGTCCAAAAGCGATGATAACATGCCACGCCCAACGTAGTCTTACCGTTTATGTTGTCCAAGGGCAATGATAGCGTGCAGCGCCTGACGTTGTTCAACCACGTGTGTAGTCCAAGGGCGATGATAACATGCCACGCCGATGTCATCAGACCGTATATTCTTTCAAAAAGAGATGATAACATGACATGCCTGATGTCCTCCGACCGTGTATGTTGTCCAAAGGTGATGATGGCATGCCACGCCTGACGTCGTCCGACACCATGTGTGCTGTCCATGGCCAAAAATGGTATGCCACACTCGATGTCGTTCGACTGTGTGTGTTTGCCAAGAGACCTGATTAAATTCCATGCCCGATCTAGTCCAACCGTTTATGTTGTCCAAGGAAGACGATGCCATGCAAGGATCGATGTTGTCCCATCATGTATGTTGTCTGAATGAGTTAAAATACATTCTTTCAGAAAATCCGCTTGTCCTCACTACCTTTGGTCAGTTTGTTCGCGTAGATCTCAAAATATAACCAAATTGAGGAAAAAACAAAAGCCTAAATGGATATTTTTATCTGAGTCCAAAAACATATAGTGCGTTGAATGTGAAAATTTCACAAATTTACAACTACTTTATTTTTAGTTTCAATATTTGATTTGGTGAAACATCATATGATTGAAACTTTGGGATCAAATATTTGTTTGACGCGATTTTTTTATCCTACATTTTTTTTGAGCTCTACGTGGTCATATCCTTAATTTTATTTACTATTTTTTATAAAAATGATGTTATATTTTCATTTATATAGAATAATATAAATGTAAAACTAGAAAAGTAATATGCTTCGTGTTGTATTATGTTAAAAATGAAAGACTAGTGCAATGTGATGGGAAAATTTAGAAGATATATTATATTAGTACGAATGTAAACAACCATGATTGATGATGGCATGCAACACCCGACGTAGTCCGACCATGTGTGCTGCCCAAGGGCACTGATGCAATCTAACTCCCGACGTCGTTCGATCGTGTGTATTGCCCAAAGTCGATGATGGCATGCGAAGCCCGACGTAATTCGACCGTGTGTGCTGCCCAAGGGACATGTAGGCATGTAACACCCTACTTCGTCAGACCGAGTGTGCTACACAAGGGTGATGGTGCCATGCCATGCTGACTTCGTCCGACAATCTGTACATGTGGGCATGCCACGATTGACGATGTCCGACCGTGTGTTTTGTCCAAGGGCGATGATAACATGCCACGTCCGACGTCGTCCGATTGTATATGTTGTTCAAGGGCGATCATGGCATGCCACTCCTGACGTAGTCCGATCGTGTGTGCTATCCAATGGCGATGATGGCATGCATTTATTGATTTCGTTAAACCATATGTTCAAAACTAGGGGAAATGTAAAATTGAACAAGATAAATGCTTTTTCACATAAAATTGATTATCTAACATTAAAATTGATATTCTAAGATGTGTTACCAAGGTAATCCGAACTCAAAAATATATTTTCTTTTAGCATGTTCGTATCAAAAAAGAATTATAGTTTTCTTCAACTTTAAAGGAAATTAAAAATTGAATAGTTTAAAAGATGTTTTTCAAATAATCGAAGACAATGGAATGTCATGCTCGACGACTTCAGACCGTTTTTTCTGTCCAAGGGTGATGATAAAAGGCCACGTCCGACGTTGTCTGACCGGGTATGCTATCCAAAGGTGATGATGGCATGCCATGCCCGATGTAGTCCGACGTTGTGTGCTGCCCAAGTGACATGCAGTCATGCTATGCCTGACGTCGTCCGATCGTATGTGCAATCCAAGGGCGATGATTGCATGCCAAGACCGACATCGTCCAACTGTATGTGCTATCCAAGAGAGATGATGGCATTCCATGCATGACTTTGTACGACTGGGTGTGCTGCCCAAGGGTAATGATGGCATGCCACGCACGACATAGTCAAATCGTGTGTGCTTTCCAAGGGAGACGATGAAATGCCAAGCCCGACGTCGTCCAACCGTGTGTACTGCCTCTGGGAAATGATGGCATGTCACCCACTACGTCGCCTGACCATGTGTGCTGCCCAATGCATTGATGGCATGCCACGACCGACATCATCCGACCATGTGTGCTGCCCTAGGTATATGTGGGTATACCATGCACAACGTCGTCAGATCGTGTGTTTTGTCTAAGGCTGATTATAATATGCCATGCCTGACGTCGTTCGACCGTATATGCTTTCCTAGGGCAATGATGACATGCCATACCCGACGTCGTCTGTCTGTGTGTGCTGCTATGAGGATATTGGCTTACCACGCCTGACATCATCCGATCGTGTGTGCTTTCCAAGGGAGATGATTCCATGCCATGCCCGACGTAGTCCGATCCTGTGTGCTTTACAAGGGTGATGATGGCATGCAACGATCGACGTCATCCGAATATTTGTGTTCCCCACGACCATTCGGGCATGCCACACACGACGTCCTTCGACCGTGTTTGTTGTCCAAGGGCGATGATACCATGACACTCTCGACATTGTCTTTTTGTTTGTGTTTTCCAAGGGAGATGATAGCATGCCACGCCCGACGTCATCTAATCGTGTGTGCAATCCAAGGGTGATGATGGCATTGCCACGGACGACATCTTCAAACTTTGTATGCTGACCAATGATCATATTAATATGACTCGCCCGACGTAGTCCGATCGTGTGTGTTGTGCAAGAAGCGATGATTGCATGCCACGCTCGACGTTGTCCCACCGTGTGTGCAAAAATAAGGGTAATGTAAAATTGAACAGGATAAATGCTTTTTATCATAAAATTTATAATCTAACATAAAGACTTCTATACGTGTACCAAGTATTCGAAGTCAATAAACATTTTCTGTTATCAGATTTGATAGCATAAAGAATTACCATTTATTCAAAGTTGGGAAATTCAAAATTTAATGGTGTAAAAGACGTTTTTCAGAAAATTGGCTTGTACAAAGTAACTTTGGACAATTTGTTTGCGCGGATCTTATAAAAATAACAAACTGAAAAAAAAAATGTCTCAATTGGACATCCAAGACAAAAGTTATGTCCGGTTGAAATTTCACAATTTTACAACTACCTTTTTTTGAGTTTCAATCTTTGATTATGTGAAACTTCAAATAATTGAAACTTTGGGATCGAATATCCATTTGACTGAATTTTTTTATTCTGCATATTTTATTTGAGATCTACGTTGTAAACTTCTTAATTTGGTTTAGTTTTTTTTAAAATATTATTATATTTTTATTTAAATGGAATAATATAAATGTAATACTAGAAAGATAATATTCTTTGTGCCATATTAAGTTAAATATGAAAGACTAGTACTGCGCGTTGTGAAAATCAAAAACATATATCATTAGTAAGAATGAGACAACAATGAACTATGGCATGCCACACCCGACGTAGTCGAACTATGTATTCTTCAAAAGGGTAATGATTGTATTTAAAGCCCGACATCGTCCGACTATGTGTGTTGCCCAAGGGAGATAATTGCATGCCATTTCAAACGTAGTCCGACAGCATGTGCTGCCCAAGGGCAATGCGAGTATGCCACGCCCTACGTAGTGCGATCGTGTGTGTTGTCCAAGGGTTATGATAAAATGGCACGCCAAAAATGATGGTATGCCACGCCCGACGTCGTCCGACCGTATGTAATGCCCAAAGGCGATGATGGTATGCCATGCCTGACGTAGTTTGATCGTATGTGTTGTCCAAGGGCAAAGATGGCATGCCACGCTCGACGCTGTCTGACCGTGTAAGATGTCCAAGGGTGAGATGGCATTCCACGCCCAACGTCGTCCGACCGTGTGTGCTGCCCAAGTGCATTGATGGCATATAATGTCCGACGTCATCTGACTGTGTGTGCTACCCAAGGTCCATGTATGCATGCCATCCCTGAGTTTGTCCAACCGTATGAACAGTGCAAGGGTGATGATGTCATGCCACAGTAAACGTCGTTCGTCCACGTATGTTGTCCAAATGTATGATGACAAGCCACGCTCGATGTCGTATGACCATCTATGTTGTCCAAAGGCAATGATGGCATGCCACACCCGATGTCATCTGACCGTGCATGCTGCCCTAGGGTGATGATGGCATGAGAAGCCTTACGTTGTACGTCTATGTGTGCAGTCCAAAGGCGATGATGGCATGCCACATCGATGTCATCCGACCATTTGTGTTGTACCAGGGCCACGATGGCATGCCATGCACAACGTAGTCCAACCGTGTATGCTATCCAAGGGCGATGATCGCATTCCACGTATGACTTTGTACCATCATGCGTGTTGTCCAAGGGAGAAGATGACATGTCACGCCCGAGGTCGTTCGACCTCTTGTGCTTTCCTATGGCGATGATGGCATGCCACAACCGACGTCATACCACCATATGTGTTTTCTAAGGGTGAAGATGACATGTCACACTCGAAGTAGTCTGAGCGCTTTTGCTACCCAATGGCAATGATGGCATGCCACACCTGATGTCATCCGACTGTATGTGCTGTCCAAGCGCGATGATAACATGCCACGCCGATGTCATCTGACCGTGTATGCTTTCAAAAGGAGATGATAACTTCCCATGCCTGATGTTGTCCGACCGTGTATGCTTTCCAAAGGTGATGATGGCATGCCACGCCTGACGTCGTCCGACACCGTATGTGCTGTCCATGGCTGAAAAATGTTGCCACACTCGATGTCGTCAGACTGTGTGTGTTTTCCAAGAGCCATGATTAAATTCCACGCCCGATGTAGTTCTATCGTTTATGCTGCCCAAGGGAGACGATGCCATGTAAGGAACGACATTGTCCCACCATGTATGTTGTCCGAATGAGTTAAAAGACATTTTTTCAGAAAATCCGCTTGTACTCACTGCATTTGGTCAGTTTGTTCGCGTAGATATCAAAATATAACCAAATTGAGGAAAAAGTAGCCTAAATTTGATCTCTGAGTCAAAAGATATGGTCGTTTTAAATTTAAAAAATTTACAACTACTTTTTTTTATTTTCAATAATTGATTTGGTGAAACTTCATATGATTTAAACTTTGGGATTGAATATTCGTTTGACGGGATTTTGTTTTATCCTACATATTTTTTTTGTACGGGGGCATATACTTAATTTTATTTACTATAGTTATATTTTCATTTGTATA
This sequence comes from Solanum habrochaites, assembly GCA_027704765.1. Taxonomy (NCBI): domain Eukaryota; kingdom Viridiplantae; phylum Streptophyta; class Magnoliopsida; order Solanales; family Solanaceae; genus Solanum; species Solanum habrochaites. The sequence continues at coordinate 12,883,776 of JAKWJA010002494.1, read as the reverse complement.
TAATAATATAAATGTAAAACTAGAAAAGTAATATGCTTCGTGCTGTATTATGTTAAAAATGAAAGACTAGTGCAATGTGATGGAAAAATTGAGAAGATATATTCTATTAGTACGAATGCGACAACCATGATCGATGATGGCATGCAACACCCGACATAGTCCGACCGTGTGTGCTGCCGTGGGCACTGATGAAATCTAACGCCTGACGTCGTCCGATCGTCTGTACTACCCAAAATCGATGATGGCATGCCAAGACCGATGTAGTTCGACCGTGTGTGCTGCCCAATGGCCTTGCGGGCATGCAACACCATACTTCGTTCGACCGAGTGTGCTGCACAAGGGTTATTATGCCATGCCACGCTGACATCGTCCAACCGTTTGTGCTTCCCAAGGGACATGCGGGCATGCCATGATTGACAATGTCCGACCGTGCGTTTTGTCAAAGGGCGATGATGGCATGCATTTCTTGATATCGTCAAACCATGTGTGCAAAACTAGGGGAAATGTAAAATTGAACAGTATAAAGGCTTTTTAACTTAAAATTGATTATCTAACATTAAAATTGAAATTCTCAGATTTGTTACAAAGGTATTCCGAACTCAAAAATATATTATCTTTTAGCATATTTGTATCAAAAAAGAATTATAGTTTTCATCAAAATTAAGGGAAATTAAAAAACTGAATAGTTTAAAAGATGTTTTTCAAAAAATCGAAGACAATGGCATGACATGCTCGACGACTTCGGACCGTGTGTTATGTCAAAGGGTGATGATAAAGGCCACGTCCGACATTGTCTGAACGTGTATGCTGTCCAAAGGTGATGATGGCATGCCATGCCCGATGTAGTCCGACTTTGTGTGCTCCTTAAGTGACATGCATGCATGCCATGACCGACGTCGTCCGATCGTATGTACAATCCAAGAGCGATGATGGCAAGCCAAGACCGACGTCATCCAACCGTGTGTGTTGTCCAAGAGATATTATGGCATTCCATGCATGTCTTTGTCCGACTGGGTGTGCTGCCCAAGGGTAATGATGGCATGCCACACCTGACGTAGTTTGATCGTGTGTGCATTCCAAGGGAGATGATTAAATGCCACGCCCGACGTCGTCCAACCGTGGTGTACTACCTCAGGGAAATGATGGCATGTCACCCACGACGTTGTTTGACCGTGTGTGCTGCCCAATGCATTGATGGCATGCCACGGACAACATCAACCGTCCGTGTGTGCTGCCCTAGGTCTATGTGGGTATACCATGCACAACGTCGTCCAATCGTGTGTTTTGTCTAAGGCTAATAATATTTCATGCCCGACGTCGTTCGACCATATATGCTTTCCAAAGGAAATGATGACATGCCATACCCGATGTCGTCTCTGTGTGTGTGCTACTAGGAGGATGTTGGCTTACCACGCCCGACATCATCCAATCGTGTGTGCTTTCCAAGGGCGATGATGCCATGCCATGCCCGATGAAGTATGATCGTGTGTGCTTTACAAGGGTGATGATGGGATGCAACGGTCGACGTCATCCGAATGTATGTGTTACCCACGGCCATTCAGGCATGCCACGCACGACGTCCTTCGACCATTTTTGTTGTCCAAGGGAGATGATAGCATGCCACACTCGACGTCGTCTGATCGTGTGTGCAATCCAAGGGTGATGATGTCATTGCCACGGCCGACGTCTTCAAACCGTGTATGATCCCCAAGGATCACATTGATATGCCTTGCCCAACGTAGTCCGATCGTGTGTGTTGTGAAAGAGCGATGATTGCATTCCATGCTTGACGTCGTCCCACCGTGTGTGCAAAAATAAGGGTAACGTAAAATTGAATGGGATAAAAGCTTTTTATCATAAAATTTATAATCAAACATTAAAATTTACATTCTCGTACGTGTTACCAAGGTATATCGAACTACAAAAACTATTTTCTTTTATCAGATTTGTAGCAACAAAGAATTACCATTTTCTTCAAAATTGGGGGAAATTAAAAATTGAATATGTTAAAAGACGTTTTTCAAAAAATTGGCTTGTCCAATGTATCTTTGGACAATTTGTTTGTGCAGATCTCAAAAATATAACAAACTGAGAAAAAAATTGTCTCAATTGAACATCCAAGTCAAAAGTTATGACCGGTTTAAATTTCACATATTTACAACTACTTTTTTGAGTTTCAATCTTTGATTTGTTGAAACTTCAAACTATTGAAACTTTGGGCTAGAATATCCGTTAGACTCAATTTTTTTAGTACGCATATTTTTTTTTGAGATCTACGTTGTAAACTCCTTAATTTGGTTAAAATTTTTAAAAAGTATTATTATACTTATTTAAATGAGATAATATTAATGTAAAACTAGAAAGGTAATATTCTTTGTGCCATATTAAGTTAAATATGAAAGACTAGTACAACACGTTGTGAAAATTAAAAATATATATTATTAGTACGAATGTGACAACCATGATCGATGTCATGCCACACCCGACGTAGTCGAACTGTGTGTGCTTCAAAATAGTAATGATGGTATCTAAAGCCCGACATCGTCCGACAATGTGTGTTGCCGTCAGGGGATTAATCGCAATGCCTTATCACACCTAGTCCGAAACGTTGCTTGCCCAAGCCGCATGCGATTTAATGACATGCCCTACGTAGTGCGATCGTGTGTGTTGTCCAAGGGTTATGATAAAATAGCATGCCAAAAAAGATGGTATGCCACGCCCGACGTCGTTCGATCGTTGGGTCATATGGTGATTCTCCTAGGCGATGATGGTATGGCCATTCCTGGCTAGTCTCTTCGTATGTATTTCGTCCAAGTTCGACAACGGTATTTTTAGTCGGGGTGTCGTTCCAGTGTGTGGCTCCGCTCGGGGGGGGGGGGGCCTCGACGTTGTCCTGACCGTGTAATATGGGGGCCAGGGTAAGATGGCATGTCCCCTCCCGATACCGTTTTCCACCATGTTGCTGCCCCAGTGCATTGTGAATTGCTATATAATGCCCAAGCGTCATCTGACGTTTGGTGTGGCTACACCCCAGGGTCCTGTAGGCATGCCATCCCTGCTTGTGGTCCAAACGTTATGTTGCAGTCCAAGTGTGATGATTTCATGCCACACTAGCAACTCTCTTCTGTGCAAGCCCGCCGGTATGGTTGTCAAACGGGAGATGACAGGCACCTCGTGGTCCGTACACTGTCTTGCTGTCAAAAAACACAGGCAATATGCATGCCACATTCACCCGATGTCATCCGACCGTGCGTGCTACAAAAAAGTGATGATGGCATGAGAAGCCTATCGTCGTACGTCCATGTGTACAGTCCAAAGGCGATGATGGCATGCCACATCGACATCGTCCGACCATTTGTGTTGTCCCAGGTCCACGATGGCATGCCATGCACAACGTAGTCCAACCGTGTATGCTTTCCAAGGGCGACGATGGCATGCCATGACTGACTTTGTACCACCATGTGTGTTGTCCAAGGGCGAAGATGACATGTCACGCCAGACGTCGTTCGACCTCTTGTGCTTTCCCATGGCGATGATGTCATGCCACGACTGACGCCATACCACCATGTGTGTTTTCTAGGGGCGAAGGAGCGCTTTTGTTGCCCAATGGCAATGATGGCATGCCACGCCTGATGTCATCCAACTGTATGTGTTGTTCAAGCGCGATGATAACATGCCACGCCGATGTCATCATACCGTGTATGCTTTCAAAAGGAGATGATAACATGCCATGCCTGATGTCGTCCGACCGTGTATGCTGTCCAAAGGTGATGATGGCATGCCACGCCTGACATCGTCCGATACCATGTGTGCTGTCCATGGCCGAAAATGGTATGCCACACTCGATGTCGTCTGACCGTGTGTGTTTGCCAAGATCCATGATTTAAATTCCCACCACGATGTATCCGACCTTTATGATGCTGCCCAAGGAGACCGAATGCCATGCAAGGTCGAAGTTTGTCCCATCATGTGTGTTGTCCGAAGGAGTTAAAAGCATTTTATCTAGAAAACCCACTTGTCCGCACTGCCTTTGGTAATTACTTGTTCGCCTTGATCTCAAAATATAACAATGAGGAAAAATAGCTAATTGATATCTGAGTCCACAAGATATTGTATTTCTTAAGTGTTCACAATTTACAGACTACTTTTTTTTTTAGTTTTCCATATTTTAGTTGGTGAAACTTCATAATGATTGAAACATTGGATCGAATATTCCGTTGATGTTATTTTTGTTTTATCCTACCATATTTTTTTCTGAGCTCTATTCGTCATATCTTAATTTTATTTACTATTTTTTTATAAAACTAATGTTTATAGTATATTTTATATAGACTAATATAAATGTACACCTAGAAAAGTAATATTTTTCGTGCTGTATTATGTAAAAATTAAATGACTAGTGGCATGCTATTGGGAAAATTGAGAAGTATATTTTATTCGTAACAAATGCGACAACCATGATCGAGATTGCAAATGCAACCCCGCGTAGTCCGACCCGTGGTGTTCACTGCCCAAGGGCACATGATGCAATCTACGCCCGCGTTGTCCGAGTATCCGTGTTGGTACTGCCCAAAGTCGATGATGACATGCCAAGTCCCCGACGTAGTTCGACCGTTGTGTGCTGCGCACGGGGCCTGCGGGCATGAAACACCCTACTTCTCGACCAGTGTGCTTTCAAGGTGATTATGTACATGCCACGCTGACATCGGCAACCATCGAGCTCCAAAGGGAAATTCGCCATTCCGTGATTGAACGATGTACGACCGTGGTGTTTTTGTCCAACGGCTATAATACATGCCATCTGACGTTCCATGCGATTGTTATAATGCCATGAAGGGCTATCATGGACGCCACTCCCTTACGTAGTCGCGATCGTGTGTGCGTCCAAGTGCAGCCCGAGTCGTTAGGCATGCATTTCTTGATTTCGTCAAACCATGTGTGTAAAAACTAGGGGAAAATGTAAAATTGTCAATCGATGTGTTCCGTCAATTTGCTGTTCTTTTTCACATCGGAAAGTTTTCGGATTATCTAACATATAATAATTGAAAATTCTCAATGTTTACGAATGATTCCAAACCAAACATTATATTTTCCTTTTAGCATATTCGTATCTAAAAAGATTATAGTTTTCTTCAAACTTAAGCCTGGAAATTGAAAAAACTAATAGTTTAAAAGACGTTTTTTCAAAACATCAAAGACATGGTCCATGCCAATGCTCGACCTCTTTGAACCGGTCCCTTCCTTCTTCCAAGGGTGATGATTAAAGGTTCCCACTTTTTCCGACTTGTCTGACCCGTTGCTGTATGGTTCTTGTCCAGCAGGTGATGATGGTGCAATCAATTGCGGTCCCCTGATGCTATCGACTTTGTGTTTGTCCCAATGTCCATCGGCTGCCATGCGCCCGACGTCGTTCCTATCTATGGTGGCAATCCAAGGGCGTGAAGACCATTCCAAGACTGACATCATCCAACCGTTATTGTGCTTTCCCAAAGAGAATGATGGCATTCCATGCATACTTTGTCGGACTGGGTGTGCTGCCCCAGGGTAATGCATGGCATGCCACTCCCGACGTAGTCCCCTGATTGTGCGTGTGCTTTCCAGGGTAGATGATTAAATGCGCTACGCCTTGAGCTGTCTCATCGTCACCATTTGTAACTGCCTCAACGGGCAATGATGAAATGTCACCCAGACGTCGTCTGACCTATTTGCGCTGCCCACATGCATTGATGGCATGCCACGGCCGCATCATCCCTACCGTTGTGTGTTTGGTGCTGCCCCGAGCCTCTACGGTCCTATGTGGGTGATACCTTACGGTGGCTGAACAGTTATGTTCTCAATTTCGTCGTCACTGATTGTGTGTTTTGTCTAAGGCTAATTATAATACTGCCATGCCCGACGTCTTCGACCCCCGTAATATGCTTTCCAAAGTGCGGCATAGTGAGGACATTCCATACCTGACGTCGTCTGTCTGTGTATGCTTCTAGAAGGATATTGGCTTACCACGCCCGACTTCATCCGATCGTGTGTGATTTCCAAGGGCAGTGATGCCATGTCATGCCCAACGTAGTCCGAACGTGCGTGCTTTACAAGGGTGATGATGGCATGCAACGATCGACTTCATCCGGATGTATGTGTTGCCCACGGCCATTCGGGCATGCCACGCACGACGTCTTTTGACTGTGTTTGTTTTCCAAGGGCTATGATAACATGCCACTCTCGACATTGTCTTTTTGTTTGTGTTTTCCAAGGGAGATGATAGCATGCCACCCCCAATGTCGTCTGATCGTGTGTGCAATCCAAGGGTGATGATGGTGTTGACACGACCGACGTCTTCAAACCGTGTATGATACCCAAGTATCATATTGATATGCACTTGCCCGACGTAGTCCGATCGTGTGGGTTGTGTAAGAGCAATGATTACATGCCACGCTCGACGTCATTCCACCATGTGCGCAAAAATAAGGGTAATGTAAAATTTAACGGGATAAAAGCTTTTTACATATCAAAGATTTATTAACATCTAAAACATTAAAATGCTTGGACGGTAATTTCTCATACGTGTTACCAAGGTATTTTGAACTCAAAAAAACTATTTTCTTTTATAAGATTTGTAGAAATAAAGAATTACCATTTTCTTCTAAATTAGGGGAAATTCAAAATTTAATGTGTTAAAAGTAGTTTTTAAAAAAACCAGCTTGGCTAAAGTAACATTGAACAGTTTGTCTGCGCAGATCTAAAAAAAATAACAAACTGAGAAAAAAATTGACTCAATTGGACATCAAGTCAAAAGTTATGAACAGTTGAAATTTCACAAATTTACAACAACTTTTTTTTGAGTTTCAATCTTTTATTTGGTGAAACTTCAAACGATTGAAACTTTGAGCTCAAATATCCGTTTGACTCAATTTTTTTATTCTGCATATTTTTTTGTGATCTACGTTGTAAACTCCTTAATTTGGTTTAGGTTTTTAAAAAATATTATTATATTTTTATTTAAATGGAATAATATAAATGTAAAACTAGAAAGGAAATATTATTTGTGCCATATTAATTTAAATTTGAAAGACTAGTACAACGCGTTGTGAAAATCAAAAAGATATATCAATAGTACGAATGTGACAACAATGATCGATGGCGTGCCACACCCCCTACTATCAACCGTTTGTGGCTTCAAAAGGTAATGATGGTACTAAATCCCCTGACTCGTCCGACGATGTGTTGCCTGGGCCCAAGGGAAATAATTTCATGCCATAGTCAAAACGTAGTTCGATCAGCGTGTGCTGCACGGGAATGCGTTATGCCCGCCCTACGTTTAGGTGCGCACTCGTTGTGTGTTTTTGCCAACTCGGGTTCATTGACATACAATATGGCACCGCGCCAAAAATGTGGGTATGCACTGCCCAGACGTGTCCTCCCGAGTTTTTTGTGCTTCCCTACTCCCATTGTGATGCCCCCAACTGCGCGATGATGGTTATTTCCATGCCCTGACGTAGTCCCGATCACTATTTTTTGGTCCAAGGGCAAGATGGCCATGCCCACGCTCGACTCCGTAGAGTTTTTCTCGCGGACCCCCTTTAAACTGTCCAAACGGTGAGATGGGCATTCTCGACGCCCGAGCTTTCGTCCGACGTTTGTGTCCACTTCCCAAGTGCACTTGAGGGTGTTGCTACCCAAGTACCATATAGGTCATTGCCATCCCTGAGTTTTCCAACTTATGTGGGCATTCCAAGGGTGATGCATGTCGCATGCCCAACCTCAACTAGACGTAGTTCCATCCCCTATGGTGTCCAAAGAGATGATGACAGCCCGCTTGACGTCGTTACGACCCGTCTAACAAATCGCTGTCCACGTACGATATGGATTCACACCACGATGTCTCGGCATCATCCGACACGTTGACGTTGCTCACAAGGTTGATGACTCTGGCAATGAGAAGCCTGACGTGTCGTCCATGTGGTGGCAGTCCCCCACGGGCATGAATGGCTGCCACAATCGACGTCGTCCACATAGGTTGGTTGTCGCCAGGATTCCCACGATTGCATGCCATGCACAACGTATCCAACAACCGTGTACGTGTCTAATGGGCCTATGATGCCTTGCCTACGACTGCTGACTCTTCTGTTCAACCTCCACCCTGATTATCTGTTTGTGTCCGCAAACTGGCGAAAGAAATGACACAATGTACACTGCTCCCGCGCTTTGCCTCGTGGGTGCTTCCCTATGGCGTGATGTCATGCCACGACGCCTATTTGGCGCTCATCCACGCCGTAGCAGAGTGGGGCAACCGACGTCATACCACCATGTGTGCTTTCTAAGGGCGAAGATGACATGTCACACTCGACATCGTCTGAGCACTATGGCTGCCCAATGGCAATGATGGCATGCCACGCCTATTGTCATCTGACTGTATGAGCTTTCCAAGCGAGATTATACCACGCCACGCTCGACGTCGTCCGATCATGTATGCTTTCCAAGGGCGATGATGGCATGCCATGCCCGTCGTTATCTTATAGTGTGTGCATTCCTAGGGCGATGATTGCATTGCCTTGACCGATGTTGTCTTATCGTGTGTGCTGCCCAAGGGACAGGATGGCATGCCACGCCCAATGTAGTACGATCGTGTGTGCGGTCTAAGAGCGATGATGTAATGACACACTCAAAGTCATCCAACTATGTGTGTTTTACAAAGGGATGATATATTCCACACAATGATTGCATGCCTCTCCCGATGTATTACGATCGTGTGTGTTTCCCAAGGGAAATAATGGCATGTAACGCCCGATGTCGCCCGTCCGTATGTGCTGCCCAAGGACGATGACGGCATACCAGGCGCGATGTCATCCTACCATGTGTGTAGTACAAGGGAGACGATGGCATGCCATGCCCGACGTTGTCCGTCCCTGTGTATTGTCCAAAGGTGATGATGGCATGCCAAGCCCGACGTCATCCGACCATGTAGAATGCCCTACTATGATGTTTCATTTAACACCCGACGTCATTCGGATGAGTGTGTTGACTAAGGGATATGTGGGCATGCCACTCCCGATGTCGTCCAACCGTATTTGCAGTCTAAGGGCCATGCTGGCATGCCACGCTCGACGTTGTTCGTCCATATGTGCTAACTAAGGGCGATGATAAAATTACATGCCAAAGGTTGTAGGACCGTCGGTGTTGTTGCAGGGAAATGATGACATGCCACGCCCAACGTACTCCAACCATGTATGGTATTCAAGGATGATGATGGCATGACACGCCTTATGTCATCAAATCATGTATGCTGTCAAAGGGAGATGGTGGCATGGCACGCCTGATGTCGTCTGACCCTGTGTATGCTGTCCAAGGGCGATGATGGCATGCCACTCCCAACATTGTACGACCGTGTGTTCATTCAAAAGGCCATGATGGCATGCCACAGTCGACGTTATTCGGTCGTTTATATTGTCCAAGGGCGATAATGGCATGCTACGCTTGACATCGTTTGACCCTTTGTGAATTCCAAGGGAGATGATGGCATTGCAACAATCGACGTCATCAAACCATGTGTACTTTCTAAGGACCATGATGTCATGTCATGCCTGATGTAGTCCGATCATGTGTGTGTCATATGGCAATGATGGCATGCCATGCTCGACGTCATCCAACCGTGTGTGTTGTTCAAAGGGATGATGATATGCCACGCCCGACATCATACGACCATTTGTGTTTTCCTAAGGCGATGATGGCATGAAACTCCCGATATAGTCCTACCGTGTGTGCTTTCCAAGGGAGATAATGGTATGCCACTCCCGACATCATTCGACCGTGTGTACTACCCAAGGGTGATGATTGTATGGAAGGCCCGACGTCGTCCGACAATGTGTGTAGTCCAAAGAAGACAATGACATGCCATGCCTGACGTTGTCCGTCCTTGTGTGCTGTCCAAAGGCTATGATGGTATGACAAGCCCGATATCCTCGACCGTGTGTGCTACCCAAATGCGATGATGGCTTGTAACACCTGATGTCGTCTGACTAAGTGTGCTATCCAAGGGCGATGATGGAATGCCACGCCTAACGTCGTCTGACTGTATGTGCTTTCCAAGGTAGATGATATAATACCACGCCCGATGTAGTCTGATCATGGGTGTTGTCTAAGGGCGATGATGGAATGCGACTCCCGACATCGTCTGACTGTATGTTCTTCCCAAGGGCGATGATGTAATACCACGCCCGACATAGTCTAATCATGTGTGCCTTACAAGGGCAACGATAGCATGCCACACTCGATGTTGTCCGACTAAGTGTGTTTTCCATGGCTGAGATGGCATGCCACGCCCGACGTTGTCCGACTGTGTGTACTGTCCAAGTGCAATGATGGCATGTAATGCTCGATGTTGTTCGACCATGTGTGCTTCCCTAGGGCGATGATGGCATTACAAGACAGACATCGTCCGACCGTGGGTGTAGTCCAAGGGCTATGGGTGCATGAAACACTCAATGTCGTCTGTGCTTGCGTGAACTCGAAAGGCGATGATGATGGCATGCAATGCCCGACGTTGTCTGAATATGTATGTTGTCCATGGGCGATGATAGGATGACATGATCAACATCGACTGTCCTTGTGTGCTTCCCAAGCGCAATGATGGCATCTATCGCCCGACCTCGTCCAACCGTTTGTGTTGCATAAGGGCGATGATGGCATGCCAAGGCTGATTTCATCCGTCCGTATGTGTACTCCAATGGTGATGATGGCATGCCACGCTCGACATCGTAAGTCCATGTGTGTTAGCCAAAGGACATGATGGCATTCCATGCCTGACGTAGTCCGACCGTGTATATTGTGCAAGGGCGATAATGGCATGTCACCCCCGACGTTGTCCCACCATGTGTGTTGTCCAAAGGCGAACTCACCTGTCACGCCAAACGTCGTCCGACCGCGTGTGCTGCTCAATTGCGATGATGGCATACCACACCCTCCATCATACGACCATGTGTGATGTTGAAGGCGATGATAACATGCCACGCCCGAAATCATCTGATCGTGTATGCTTTTCAAGGGCGATGATGGCATGCCACGACCGACGTCGTTTGACCGTGTGTGCAATCTAAGGGCGATGATAGAATTTTCACGACAAACGTCGTCCGACACTGTATCCTTTTGCAAGATCACTGATGGCATGCCATGCCCGACGTAGTCTGATCCTGTGTACTGTCCAAGGGCGATGATGGCATGCCACGCTCGGCGTCGTTCGAGCGTGTGTGCAAAATTAGGGGAACTGTAAAATTGAACGGGACAAAAGCCTTTTATCATAAAATTGATTATCTAACATTAAAATTGACATTCTAATATATATTACCACAGTATTTCAAACACAAAAATCTATTTTCTTTTATCATATTCGAAGCAATAAAGAATCATAATTTTCTTCAAAATTTGGGGAAATTAAAAATTTAATGGGTTAAAAGACTTTTTTGGAAAATAGGCTCTTCCAAACTACCTTTGGGAATTTTTTTTTCATAGATTTAAAAAAAATAATTACACTGAGAAATAAATTACCTCAATCTGACATCCAAGTCAAAAGTTATGAGCGATTGAAATTTTACAAATTTACAACTACTTTTTTTGATTTTCAATCTTTGATTTGGTGATACTTCAAACGATTAAAACTTTAGGCTCAAATATTCATTTGACTCGATTATTTTTATTCTGCATATTTATTTGAGATATACGTGGTAAACTCTTTAATTTGGTTTATTTTTTAAAATATTATTATATTTTTATTCTAATAGAATAAGATAAACGTAAAACTAGTAAGGTTATATTCTTCATGCCGTATTAAGTCAAAAATGAAAGACCATACAATGCGTTTGGAAAATCGAGAAGATATATTAGATTTGTAACTAAGGAACAACCATGATCATGCGTGAATGCAACCCCCGACGTAAGTCCGGGCCGGTTAACTTCCCACGTTTAATTACATCCGTGCATCCAAAACCTCGACGTCGTCCGACCGTGTGTGATACACAAGGACGATAATGGTATGCCATATGCGATGTAGTCCGACATTGTAAGCTGCCCAAGGGACATGCAGGCATTCCACGCCCTACGTACTCCAATCTTGTGTGCTGTCCAAGGGGTAATGATCCCATGTAACGCAATTCTTCCTATTTGGGGGTGCTTTCCAGTGTGAATGATGGCTGCCACGCCCGAAGTCTTCCGATGATGTATCGTTCAAGGACTCATACAATGATGTGTATGCCAGACCAAACGTCCCCACCGTGTGTTTTTTCTTTTCTAGGGCAAGATGGCACGTCACGCTCGACGTTGTCCGACTGCGTGTGCAGCCCAATGGTGATGATGACATGCAATTCCCGACGTTTATCCAATCGTGTGTGATGCCCAAGGTCCGTGGGGGAATACCATGCCCGACGTCGTTCGATCGTGAGTGTGTTCCATGGGCGAAGATAACAAGCCGCGCTCGACAACGTCCGATCTGGTATGCTTTGAAAAGGCAATGATGACACGCCACGCCCTACATCGTCCCACCGTATTTGTATTCCAAGGCGATGATGGCATTGCCATGACCTATTTCATTCGACCTTGTGTGATGCCCAAGGTCCATGATGGCATGCAACGTCCAACGTAGTCCAATCGTATGTGCTGTCCAAAGGTGATGATGGCATGCCACGCTCAACGTCATCTAAAGGTTTATTCAAAACAGGAAAAATGAAAAATTGAACGTGATACAAGATTTTTATCATAAAATATATTATCTAACATTAAAATTGAAATTCTCAGATTTGTTACCAACGTATAGTGAACACAAAAATCTATTTCTTTTATCAGATTTGTAGCAATAAAGAATTACAATTTTCTTAAAAATTGGGGGAAAATCAAAATTGAATTGGTTAAAAGAGGTTTTTAAGAAAATCGAAGATGATGGCATGCCATGCTCGACGTCGTCCGACTGTGTGTAGATCCAAGGCCGATGATAACATTCACCGCCCGATGTCATCCGAACGTGTGTTCTGTCCAAGGGTGATGGCATGACGTAGCCGATGTCATCCGATCGTGTGTGCTGCCCAAGGGACATGCAGGAATGCCACGGTGGATGTCATCCCACCGCATGTCTAGACCGAGCGCGATGATGGCATGCCATGCCCGACGTAGACCGATAGTGTTTGGTTTCCAAGGGCGATGATAGCATGCCACGCTCGACGTCATCTGTCTGTTTGCTGCCCAAGGGCCATGCGGGCATGCCACACCCGACATAGTCTGAAGGTATGTTCTTCCCAAGGGCTATGATAATATACCACTCTCGATGTCGTCCAACTGTTTATGTTGTCCAAGTGAGATGATGGCATGCCACGCCAAATGTCGTTCGACTGTGTGTGCTGTCCAAGGAAGATGAACGCATGCCACGCCCTACATCATTTGATCGTGTGTGGTACCTAACAGCCATGATGGCATGCCACACCCGACGTTATCCGATCATGTGTTAGTCCAAGAGCGATGATGGTATGCAACGCCCAACACTATCTGATCGTGTATGCTTTCAAAGACGATGATGGCATGCCACGCCCGATGTCGTCTGAATGTGTGTTTTTTCTATTTAATTTGGTTTATTTTTTTTATAAAAATATTATTATATTATTATTTATTTTGAATAATATAAATGTAGAACTAGAAAGGTAATATGGTTTGTGCCGTAATAAGTTAAAAGTTAAAGACTAGTGCAACGTGACGCAAAAATCAAGAAGATATGTTAGATTAGTACGAATGCGACAACTATGATGGATGATGGCGTGCCATGCCCGATATGGTCTGACCGTGTGTGCTGCCCAAAGGCAATAATGGCAACTAACGCACGACTTCGTCTGACTGTATGTGCTGCACAAGGGCGATTATCGCATTGCCACGCCCGACGTTGTCCGACCGTTTGTGTAGTCATAGGGCGACGATAACATGCAATGCCCGACATCGTCTTATCAGCTATAGTGTCCAAGGGAGATGATGCCATGCCATCTCTGACGTCGTCCGACCATGTGTGTGTTGTCCAAGGGTGATGTGGCATACTAATCCCGACGTCGTGTGATCGTGTGTTCATTCCAAGGGCTATTATGATGGAATTTCACGTGCGACGTTGTCCGACCTTGTATGTTGTCCAAGGGCGATGATGGTATGCAACACTCGACGTCACATGATCGTCTGTGATGTGCAAGGGCGATGATGGGATGTAACTCCCGACGTTGTCCGACCATATGTGCTGCCCAATGGTAATGATGCAATGCCACGACCAACATTGTGCGACCGTGCGTGTTGCCCAAGGTCCATGTGGGCATGCCACACATGATGTCATTCGACCGTTTATGCTGACATAGGGCGATAATAACGTGCCACCCTCAACGTTGTCCGACCGTGTGTACTGCCCAAGGGCAATGATAGCATTGCAACGTCAAATGTCATACGCCCGCATCTGCAGTCCAAGGGTAATGATAACATGCCACGCCCGATGTTGTACGATCGTGTATGCTGTCCAAGGGCGATGACGGCATGCCACGCCCGACATCGTCCGACACCATGTGTGCTATCCAAGCGCGATAATGGCATGCCACGCTCGATGTTGTCTGGTCGTTGTGTGTTGTCCAAGAGACATGATGGCATGCACCGCCCGACATAGTCTGACCGTGTATGTTGTCCAATGGCGACCATGCCATTCCAGGCCTTACGCCGTCCAACTCTGTGTGTTATCCAAGGGAGAAGATGGAATGTCACGCTAGACATTTTCAAACCGTGTGTGCTGCCAATGGTGATGATGTCATGCCACACCCGATGACATCCGACCGTGTATGGTGCCCAAGGTCCATGCGGGCATGCCATGCCCGACGTCGTCCGATCGTGTGCGCTGTCCAAGGGCAATGATAACATGCCACACCCGATTTCATCCATTCATGTATTCTTTACAAGGGCGACGATGGCACGCCTCATCTGACATTATCCGACCCTGTGTGCATTCCAAGGGTTATTCCCTAGCACATGCCACACCCGACGTACTCCAACTATGTATGCTTTTCAAGGACGATGATGGCATGACATGCCTGATATCATCAAATCATGTGTGATGCCACGGCCGACATATTCTGACTGTGTGTGCTGCCCAAGGGCAACGATTGCATGTAATGTCTGATGTCGTCCGACCGTGTGTGTTGTCCAAGGGTGGTGATGGAATTCCATGCACGACGTAGCCGTCCTTGTGTGCTACCCAAGGGCAATAATGGTATGCAATGCACGACGTTGTCCGATCGTGTCTGCAGCCCAAGAGTGATAATGGCATGGCACGTCCGAGGTCATCCGACCATGTGTGCATTCCAAGGGCGATCATGACATGCCATGCCCGACATCGTCCATCCTTGAGTGTTTTCCAAAGGCGATGATGGCATGTCAAGCTCGACATCATCGACCGTGTGTGCTGCCCAAGGCCAATGATGGCTAGTCATGCTCGACGTTGTCCAACCATATGTGCTGCCCAATGGTTGTGATGGCATGCTACACCTTACATCGTGCGACCGTGTGTATTGCCCAAGGGACATGCAGGCATTCCATGCATGACGTCATCTGACCGTGTGTGTAGTCCAAGGGCGATGATAAGATGAAACACCTGACATCATCCGACCGTGTATGCTGTCCAAGGGCCATGATGGCATGCCATGCCCATCATCGTCCGAAAACTGTGTGTTCATTCCAAGGACGATGATGGCATGACACGCCTGACATCGTCATTCCATCTATGTTGTCTGAGGGTGATGATGGCATGCCATGCCCAACATCGTCTGACCATGTCTGCTGCCCAAGGGCGATGAAAGCATGTCACGCCCGACGTCCGTCCACCGTGCGTGTTTGCCAATGGCGATTATTGCATGCATCCCGATTCATCCGACCTTGGTATGCCTCTTAAGTTCCATGCGGTAATGGCCACGCCCTACATGGTTCGATCATGAGTTCATTCTAAGGAAGATGATAACATGCCACGCCCGATGTCGTCCGATCGTGTATGATTTCCAAGGACAATGATAACGTTCCACGCCCTTCGTCGTCTGACCGTGTCTATTGTCCAAGGTTGATGATGGCATGCCTCACACGACATCGTTCGACCATGTGAGTAGTTCAAGGGCGATGATGGCATGCCACGCCCGATGTCTTCCTTCCTTGTGTGCAGTCCAAAGGAGATGGTGACGTGTCAAGCTCGACATCATACGATCGTGTGTGCTTCCCAAGTGTGATGATGGCATGTAACGCCCAACGTCGTCCGGCTGTGTGTGCTTCCTAAGGTCCATGTTAGCTTGCCACGCCCAATGTCGTCCAACTGTAGGTACAGTCGAATGGCCATGGCAGCATGCAATTCTTGACGCCGTTTGTCGCTAACCTAAGGAGATAATAATATGCCCCACATGATGTGGTATGACCGTCTGTAATGTCTAAGCGCAATGATGGCATGCCACGCCCGACGTAGTCTGACCGTGTGTGCTTCCCAAGGACAATGATGGTATGTAATTACTGCCGTCGTCCGACCGTGTGTGTTGTCCAAGGGCGATGATTGCATGCCACGAATGATGTAGTCGTCCGTGTGTTCTACCCAAGGGCAATGATGGTATATAACAACTAATGTCATCCGACCGTGTCTGCTGCCCAAGAGCGATGAGTACATGGCACGTCCGAGGTCATCCGACTTTGTGTGTAGTCCAAGGGTGATGATGGCATGCCATGCTCGATGTCGTCCATCCTTGTGTGCTATCCAAAGGCGATGATGGCATGTCAAGCCCGACGTCATTCGACCGTGTGTGCTGCCCAAGGTCCATGTGGCATGACACGTCGACGTACTCCGACTGTGTGCGTTGCCCAAGAGAGATGATGGCAAGGTATGCCTGACGTCGTCCAACCATATGTGTTTCCCAAGGGCTATGATGGCATGCTACACCTGACATCGTGCGACTGTGTGTTGCCCAAAGGCCATGAAGGAATGCAACTCATGACGTCATATGATCGTGTGTGGTAATAGAGGGAGATGATAAGATGCCACACCCGTTGTAGTCCGATCGTGTGGCATGCCATCATCACCTTTGGGCAGCACACACGGTCAAACAACATCAGGCTTGGCATGCCATCATGACCTTTGGGCAGCACAAACAGTCGGACGACCTTGGGCGTTGCATGACATCACCGCCCTTGGACGGCACACACGGTCGGATGACGTCAGGCGTGGCATGACATAGACACCATTGGAAGGCACACACGGTTGGATGACGTCGGGCGTGGCATGACATCACCTCTCTTGGGCAGCACACACGGTCGGACTACATCGGGTGTGGCATGACATCACCGCCTTTGGATAGCACACACGGTCGAACGACGTCGGGCGTGGCATGCCATCATCACCTTTGGGAAGCACACACGGTCGAACGACGTCGGGCGTGGCATGCCATCACCGCCTTTGGACAGCACACACGGTCGAATGACGTCGGGCGTGGCATGCCATCATCGCCTTTGGGCAGCACGGTCGAACGGCGTCATGCGTGGCATGACATCACCTCCTTTGGACAGCACACATGGTCGAACGACGTCGGGCGTGACATGACATCACTGCGTTTTGGACAGCACACACGGTCGAACGACGTCGGGTGTGGCATGCCATCATCGCCTTTGGTCAGCAAACCCATTCGAACCACGTCGGGCGTGGCATGCCATCATCGCCTTTGGACAGCACACACAGTCAAACGATGTCGGGCGTGGCATGCCATCATCGACTTTGTACATCTCACACAGTCAAACGACGTCGGGCGTGGCATGCCATCATCGCCTTTGGGTAGCACGGTCGAACGACGTCAGGCGTGGCATGACATCACCGCCTTTGGACAGCACACATGGTCGAACAACGTCGGGCGTGACATGTCATCACTGCGTTTGGACAGCACACACGGTAGAACGACGTCAGGTGTGGCATGCCATCATCGCCTTTGGGCAGCACACCCGGTCGAACCACGTCGGGCGTGGGCATGCACATCGCCTTTGGCAGCACCCACGTCAACGAAGTCTGGTTGGCTGCTGCAATCATCACCTTTGGAAAGCAGGACAATCACGTCCCCTTAGACGCACACACGTTCGGCAACGTTGACCCCTGTCTTACATTGTCGCCCTTGACTGCACGCACAGTCGGGCAACGTCGGGTGTGGCATTACAACTCACTCAAGCCCTTTGGAATGGACAGCACACACGGTAGGACAACTAGGGCATGGCCTGAACACACCTGCCCTTGGGCAGCACACACGGTCGCAACTACGTTCGGGTGTGGCCTGACATCACCTCCCTTGCCAGCACACAATCCGGTTGACCGGCGTCGGGGCGTTTACATGTCAATCGCATTAAAAAGCAATACACTAAACACATGACGTAGAACCTCTGGCGATGACCATGCCATCATTTCCCTTTGAAAACATACACTTTAGGACGACATCTGACTTGGCAAGCAATCATTGCCCTTGGACAACATGCACAGTTTGACGATGTCGGGTGTGGTATGCCTGCACGACCCTTGGGAAATACACCAATTGGATGACGTCGGGCATGGCATGGCATCATCGCCTTTTGACAGCACACACGGTTGTAAGACGTTGACGTGGCATGCCATCATCGCCTTTGGACTGCACACATGGACGGAGTGTCATCGGGCTTGGAATGCTATTATCGTCCTTGTGCAGCACATATTATCAGACGACATCGAGTGTTTGATGATATCATTGCCCTTTAAAAGCACACATGGTCTGTCTACATCAGGCGTGACATGCCCTCTCGCCCGTGGTCAGCACACACAGTCAGAAGATGTCAGGCGTGGCATGCCATTATCGCCTTTGGACAACACACAAAGACAAAAGATATCGGACGTGGCATACCATATTCTTCTTTGAACAACACACACGGTCGCACGATGTTAGGCGTGGCATGATAGCATGGTCCTTGGGCAACACACACGACTGAACGACGACAAGCGTGGCAAGCCATCATCGCCATTGGACAACATAGACAATCGATCTACGTCTGGCGTGGCATGCCATCATGGCCCTTGGAAGCACAGACATACAACATCGGGTGTGTCATGACATCATCACCCTGGTGAAGCACACACGGTCGGAGGACATCATACATGACATGCCATCATCGCCCTTGAGCAACGCACACGTTCGAACGATGTCGGGTGTGGCATATCATGGCCCTTGGACAACATATACGGTCGGACGACGTCAGGCATGGAATGCCATTTTTGCCCTTGGACAGCATACACTGTGGGACTACATCGGGCGTAGCATGCCATCATCGCCCTTGGAATGAACACACGGTTGTACAATGTCGGGCGTGGCATGCCATTATTTCCCTTGGAAAGCACACACGGGGCAGACGATGTCGGGCATGGAATCCCATTATTACCCTCGAACAATATACACTTTTGAACGACGTCAAGCGTGCCATGCATTAATTTCCCTTGGGCAACACACACACTCGTACAACGTCGAGTGTTACATGTAATCATTGGCCTTGGACGACACACATTGTTAGACTATGTCAGGCGTGACATGCCATAATTTCCCTTGGACAACACAGAAGGTCATACGACATCGGGCGTGGCATGTTATCATCTTCCTCAGTCAGCACACACGGACGAAAGACGTCGAGCGTGGCATGCTTGCATGGACCTTGGACAGCACAAACAGTTGGACGCCATCGGGCGTGGCATGCCCACATGGACCTTTGGCAGCACGCACCCTCGGACGACATAAGGCGTTATATGCCATCATCGCACTCTGGTAGCATACACGGTCGGATTAAGTCAGGCCTGGTATGCCATCAGTGCCTTTGCACAACACACAAGAAAGAACGACATCGGGTGTTGCATGTCATTATCGCCCTTGTGCAACACACACAGTCGGCCAACGTCGGGCGTGACATGCCATCATCGCCCTTAGGCAGCACAAATGGTCGGACGACGTCAGGCGTGGCATGCCATCATCGACTTTGGAATGAACACAGGATCGGACGATGTCGGGTGTGACATGCCGTCATTGCCCTAGGACAGCATACACAAGGTCGGATAACGTCGGGCGTGGCATGCCAACATCTCCCTTGGAAAACATACACGGTCGAACGACGTGAGGCATGCCATACATTCATCGCCATTGGGCAGAACACACGGTTGGATGACGTCGGGCGTTACATGCCATCATTTCCGTAGGGCAGTACACACGATAAGACTACGTCGGGCGTTACATGGCATCATTGTCGTTGGCCAGCAAACACAGATGAACAACGTCGAGCGTGGTATGCTTTCATGGCACTTGCACTGCATATATGTTTGGACGACATCGGGAGTGGCATGCCCAATGGCCGTTGGGAAGCACACACAGTCGTACAACATCGAGCGTTACATGCAATCATAGCACTTGGGAAGCATACACGATCGGATGATGTCAGGCTTGGCATGTCATCATCGCCTTTAGACATCACACAAGGACGGACAACGTCGGGCGATGCATGCTATTATCGCTTTTGTATAGACCACACGGTAGGACATAGTCGAGCGTGAAATGCCATCATAACTCTTGGGCAGCACAATTGGTCGAACGATGTCGGGCGTGGAATGACATCATCTCCCTTGGACAACATAAACGATCGGATGGCATCGGGCATGGCATGTCATCATCGCCTTTGGGAAGCACACACGGTTGTATGACGTTGAAGTGGCACGCCATCATCGCCTTTGGACTTCACACAAGGACGTGGGGACATCTGGCTTGGAATGCCTTTATCTTCTTTTTGTAGCACACAATGTTAGACGACTTCTAGCATTAGATGACATAATTTCCCTAGGGAAGCACACACGGTTAGTCTATATCGGGCGTGGCATGCCATCTTTCCCTTGGTAAGTACAACGGTCGAACGACGTCGGGCATGGCATGCTATCATCGCCATTGGACAAAGCACACTGACGAGCAACATCGAACATGGCATGCCATCATAGCCGTGGAAAAGCACACACGGTCAGACGAAGTTTGGCGTGTCATGACAACATGATCCTTGGGAAGCACACACGGTCTAACGACGATGAGCGTGGCAAGCCATCATCGCCCTTGGACAACACACACGATCAGACTGTGTCTGGTTTGGCATGCCATCATCTCCCTTGGGCAGCACGGTCGTACAACGTCAGGCGTGGCATGGCATCATCACCCTTATGAAGCACAAATGGTTGGACGACGTCTGTCATGACATGCCATCCTCTCCCTTGAGAAATACACACGTTCAAACAACGTCATGTGTGGCATACCATCATCGCCCTCGGTCAACGTACACAGTCTGAAGACGTCGGGCGTGGAATTCACCATCTTTTCCCTTGGACAACACAGAAGTTCATACGATTTCGCGTGTGTCATTTTATCATCTTCCTTGGTCAGCACACACGGATGAACGATGTCGAGAGTGTCATGCCAGCATGGGCCATGGACTG
Source organism: Solanum habrochaites (assembly GCA_027704765.1). Lineage (NCBI taxonomy): Eukaryota > Viridiplantae > Streptophyta > Magnoliopsida > Solanales > Solanaceae > Solanum > Solanum habrochaites. Next base: position 12,862,247 of record JAKWJA010002494.1, on the reverse strand, counting down.
CACAAATGGTTGGATGACATCGGGCGTGGCATGCCCATATGGACCTTGGGTAGCATGCACAGTAGGATGACATCGGGCGTGACATTCCATCATCGCACATTGGAAGCATACACAGTCGGATTTTGTCAGACTTAGTATGCCATGAGCGCCTTTGCACAACACAGACAAAAAGATGACATCGGGCATTGCATGTCATTATCGCCCTTGTGAAATACACACAGTCAGATGACGTCAGGCGTGACATGTTATTATCGTCCTTGGGCACCACAAATGGTCGGACGACGTTGGGCGTGGCATGATATCATAACCCTTGGACAGCATACACGGTGAGACTATGTCGGGCGTGGCATGACATCATCGCCTTCGGAATGAATACACGGTCGGACGATGTCAGGTGTGACATGCCATCATCTCCTTCGGAATGAATACATGGTCGGACGATGTCAGGTGTGACATGCCATCATTGCCCTTAGACAACATACACAAGGTCGGATGACGTCGGGCGTTAAATGCTATCATCGCATTTGGAAAGCATATACAGACAGACGACATTGGGCATCACATGCCATCATTGCCCTTGGAAAATATACATGGTAGAATGATATTGGGCGTGGCATGCCATCATTGCCCCTGGACAGCATGCACAGTTAGATGATGTCAGGTGTGGCATGGCCGCATGGCCTTTGGTAACACACCAGTCGGACGATTTCGGGCATGGTATGCCATTATCGTTTTGGGATAGCACACATGGTTGTATGACATTGACGTCGCATGCCATCATTGCCTTTGGACTACACACAAGGACGGAGTGAGATCGGGCATGAAATGTCATTATCTCCCTTGTGCAACACACAGTGTCAGATGACATTGAGCATTTGATGAAATCATTGCCATTGGGAAGCACACACGGTTGGTCTACATCGGGTGTGGCATGCAATCTTGCACTTGGTCTGCACACACAGTCGGACTAAATCTGGCATGGAATGACCGTATGGACTTTGGATAGCAAACATGGTCAAACGATGTTGATGTGGGATGCCATCATCGCCATTAAACTGCACACACAGACCGATGATGTCACTCCTTGCATGCCATCATTGCCCTTGTGCAGCTCACATGTTCGGACAACATCGGGCGTTAGATACCATCATCGCCCTTGGAAAACATACATGGATGGACGACGTCGGCCATTACAAAACATAATTGCTAGTGGAAACAATACACGATAGGACAACATAGAGTGTGGCATGCCGTCATTACCTTTGGACATCATGCACAGTCAAATGATGCGGGGCATGGTCTGCCCGCATGGATCTTGGTAAACACATCGGTCGGACGACGTTGGGCATGGCATGCAATTATCACCTTTAGACAGCACACACAGTTGTACGACATTGACGTGGCATTCTATCATTTCCTTTGGACTGCACACAAGGACGAAGTGATATCAGGCGTGGCATGGCATTATCAACCTTGTGTGGCACACACTATCAGATGGAGTCGAGAATTCAATGACATGATTGCCCTTGGAAAGCACACACAATTGGTCTACTTCGGGCGTGGCATGCCATCTCGTCGTTGTTCAACATATACAATCGGACGACGTCAAGCATGGCATGCCACCATCGCCTTAGGACAACACACAGTGACGAACGACATTGGACGTGGCATGCCATCGTCATCCTTGTACATCACACACGATAGGAGGACGTTAGGTGTCGCATGCCATGATGCGTCCTTGTGCAGCACGCACGATCGGACTACGTCGGGCGTGGCATGCCATCATCAAATTTGGGAAAAATACACAGTCAGACGATGTCGGGAGTGGAATGCCATTTTTTCCCTTGGAAAACATACAAGGTCGAACTACTTCAGGCTTGGCATGCCATCATCGCCCATGGAATTAACATGCGGTCGGACAATGTCGGGCGTGGAATGGCATCATCGCCCTTAGACAACATACACCCCAAGTTGGACGACGTCGGGCGTGGCATGCCATCATTGTTCTTGGACAGCATGCACAGTCGGACGACGTTAGGCATGCCATGCCATCATCTCCCATGGGCAGCACACATGGTTAGATGACGTCGAGCGTTACATTCCATCATTACCCTAGGGCATCACACACGGTTGGACTATGTCAGGACTGACATGCCATCATTGTCGTTGGACAATACAAACTTTCATACGACGTCGGGAGTTGCATGTTATCATCGCCCTTGGTCAGCAAACACGAATGAACGTCATCGAGCGTTGCATGCTTGCATGGGCCTTTGACTACACATGTAGTTGGACGGCATCTAGTGTGGCATGCCCACATGGCCCTTGGAAAGCACACACTTTCCGACGACATCGGGCATTACATGCCATCATCGCACTTGTACAGCACACACGGTCGGACGCCGTCGGATGTGACATGCCATCATTTCCTTTGGGCAGCTAAAATGGTCAGACGACTTTGGGTGTGGCATGAAATTATCGCCCTTGGATAGCATGCATGCTCGGACGACATAAGTCATATCATGCAATCTTTGCCCTTGCACAACAGACACAGTTGGACTACATTGCGTGTGGCATGCCATCATCGCCCTTCGACAGCGCACACACTAAAACAACATTGGGCGTGGCATCCAATCATCACCCTTGGGAAACATACACGGTTTGACGACGTCGGTTGTGGCATATTATCACCGCCCTTGGACAGAACATACCGTCGGACTACGTCATGTCTGGCATGCACGCATGGACTTGGGCAGCACACGGTCAGATGATGTCGAACTTGGCATGCCATCATATCCCTTGGACAACACATACAATAATACTACATAGGACGTGGAATGCTATCATCTCCCTTGGACCGCACATGCGGTTGGACAACATCGGATGTGGAATAATAGCATTTTCCTTAGGCAACACCCACGATCAGGTGTGGCATGCCATCATCGCCTTGGACAACATACACGGTCGGACGACGTCAGGAGTGTAATTCCATTTTTTCCCATGGACTGCATACACGGTTGGACAACATCAGGCGTGATATGCCATCATCGCCATTGGAATGAACACACGATTGGATAATGTAGGGTGTGGCATGCTATTATCGCCCTTGGACAGCATACACGGGGTCAGAAGACGTCGCGCATGGCATGCCTTCATCGACATCGAACAACATACACTTTCAGATGACGTTAAGCGTGCCATGCGTTCATCCCCTTTGGGAAACACACACGCTCGGACAAAGTCGAGCGCTACATGCAATCATGGGCATTATATAACACAGACGGTCGGACTACATCCAGCGTGACATGGCATCATTGCCCTTGGACAGCACAGAAGGTCATACGACGTCGGGCGTGGCATGTTATCATGTAACTTGGTTAAATAGACGAACAAACGACATCGAGCGTGGCATGCCAGCATGGACCTTGGACTGCACATACGGTTGGACGACATCGGGTGTGGAATACCGACATGACCTTGGGAAGCACACATGGTAAGACAATATCGGGCGTTACATGCAATCATCATACTCTAGAAGCATACACGGTTGGATTATGCTAGGCTTTGTATGCCATCATCGCCTTTGGACAGCACACAAGGAAGGACGACATCAGGTGTTGCATGCCATTATCGCCCTTGTTCACCACATATGGTCAGACGACGTCGGGCGTGACATGCCATCATCAGCCTTGGGAAACACAAATTGTGGAACGATGTCGGGCGTGGAATGACATCATCGCCCTTGGACAACATACACGATTGGATGGCGTCGGGCATGGCATGTCATCATCGCCTTTGAACAGAACACACAGTTGTACGACGTTTAATTAGCGTGCCATCATCGCCTTTGGACTGCACACAAGGACGTGGTGACATCGGGCATGGAATGCCTTTATCTTCTTTATGTAGCACACACTGTCAGACGACGTCTTGTATTAGATGAAATAATTTCTCGAGGGAAGCACACACGGTTAGTTTATATCGGGCGTGGCATGCCATCTTGCCTTTGGTAAGTACACACGGTCGTACAACGTCAAGCATGGCATGCCATCATCTCCATTGGACAACGCACACTGACGAACAATTTCAAACGTGGCATGCCATCATTGCCCTTGAACAACACACATGGTCAGCAGACGTTAGGTGTGGCATGCCAACATGATCCTTGGGAAGCACACACGGTCGAACGACGATGAGCGTGGCAAGCCCTCTTCGCCCTTGGACAACACTCATCGATCGACTACGTCTAGTGTGGCATGCCATCATCGCCCTAGGGGAGCACGGTCGTACAAAGTCAGACGTGGCATGTCATCGTCACCCTTATGAAGAACTAATGGTTGGACGACGTCGAGCATGACATGCCATCATCTCCCTTGAGTAGCACACACGTTTAAAAAACGTCGGGTGTGGAATACCATCATCGCCCTTGGGCAACATGCATGGTCGAAAAAAGTCGGGCATGGAATGCCCTTTTTGTCATCGAACAGCTTACACGGTTGGAATATGTCAGGCGTGGCACACTTACATTGCCCTTGAATGAACACAGGATCGAATATTGTCAGGTGTGTCATGCCATCATCGCCCTTGGACAGCATACATGAGGTTAGACGATGTCGGGCGTTGTATGCCATCATCGCCCTTGGACAGCATACTCGGTCGGACGACGTCACGGACGTGATGCAATCATCTCCCATGGGAAGTACAGAAGCTCGGACAACGTCGAGTGTTACATGCTATCATTGGCCATAGGAATCACAAATGGCGGGACTATATTACGAGTGACATGCCATCATTTCCCTTGGACAGCACAAAGGGTCGTACGACGTCAGCGTAGCGTTATATCTACCTTGTCATTAACACGGAAACGATCTACTGTCGGCGTGGCATTCCATCATCACACCTTGTAATCCCAACACGTCAGAGGACTCGTACATACATGCATCAGCTCCCTTGTGCAAGCGCGCACCGTTCGATGATGTCGGTTGTGGCATGCCATCATCGCACCTTGGACAACAACACGATCGGACTACAAATCTATGTGCGGGGGCCATCATCTCCCTTGGGGAACCGTCCGTACAAATCAGACGTGGCAAGTCATCTCAACCCTTTGAAGAACAATGGTTGGAGGACGATGTCGGGCATGACATGCCAATCATCACCTTGAGTAGCACATCCGTTTTAAAAACAACGTCGGGTGGTGTCATACCTCACCGCCCTTGGGTTACATACACGGTCGAAAGAAGTCGGCATGGAATGCCATTTTTGTCATTGGACAGCTTACATACTACACGGGTTGGACTATGTCAGGCGTGGCACACTTACATTGCCCTTGGAATGGAAACACAGGATCGATATTGTTGGTGTGCATGCTTCATCGCCCTTGGACACATACACGAGGTTAGACGAGTCAGGCGTGATAATGCCATCATCCGCCCTTGGTCACCGTACTCGATCGGACAACGTCACGTCACCTTCATGCCATTCATCCTCCCCTGGAAGCTAGACGCTCAAACAACGTCGAGCGTTACATGCTATCATTGGCCATAGGAAGCATACATGGTGGGACTATATCAGGAATGACATGCCATCATTGCCCTTGGACAGCACAAAGGGTCGTACGACGTCAGGCGTAGCATGTTATAATCAACCTTGGTCATTAAACACGGACGATCTATGTCGAGCATGGCATGCCATCATCACCCTTGTAAATTACACACGGTCATAGGACTTCGTACATGACATGCCATCATCGCCCTTGTGCAGCGCACACGTTCGAATGATGTCGGGTGTGGCATGTCATCATCGCCCTTGGACAACATACATGGTCCGACGACGTCAGGCGTGGAATGCCATTTTTCCCATGGAAAGCATTCACAGTTGGACAACATCGGGCGTGGCATGCCATCATCGCCCTTGGAATGAACACATGGTTGGACAATGTTGGTTGTGGCATGCCATTATCGCCCTTTTACAACATACAAGGTGTAACATCATCGACCTCAAACAACATACATTTTCGGACGACGTCAAGCGTGCTATGCATTCATCGCCTTTCGGAAACACACACGCTCGAAGAAAGTCGGGCGCTACATGCAATCATGCCTTAGATAGCACACACGGTCAGACTACATCGAGCGTGACGTGGCATCATGGCCCTTTGGACAGCACAAAAGGTCATATGGTGTCGGGCGTGGCATGTTATCCTCTTCTTTTGTTAGAACAGACGAACGAACGACGTCGAGCGTGGCATGCCAGCATGGACCTTGGACTGCACATACGGTTGGACGAGATCGGGCGTGGAATGCCTACATGAACCTTGGGAAGCACACACGGTCAGACGATATCGGGCGTTACATGCAATCATCGCACTCTGGCAGCATACACGGTTGGATTACGCTAGGCTTGGTATGCCATCATCACCTTTGGACATCACTCAATGAAGGACGACATAGGGCATTGCATTCCATTATCACCCTTGTAAAGCACACACGGTCAGACGACATCGGGCGTGACATGCCATCATCACCCTTGGGAAGAACAAATGGTGGAACAATGTTGGGCGTGGAATGACATCATCAGCTTTGGATAACATACACGGTTGGATGGCGTCGGGCATGGAATGTCATCATCACCTTAGGATAGCACACATGGTTGTACGACGTTGAAGTGGCATGCCATCATCGCCTTTGGCCTGCACACAAGCACGGAGTGACATCGGGCGTTGGACAGCACACACAAGTCGGAACTCCCGAGCGTTAGATGCCAATCGCTCGACATGGTAAGCATACCGGTCGAATTGCTGGGTCAGCGCATTTTGATACTCTCAATGAGTGACAACCGTCGGGCGTTTGCAATGCCCAAATGATCGCTGTTTTGCAGCACCACTCCCACGGTTGGACGAACGTCAAAGCGTGACATGCAATCATCACCCTGGGTAGCAAAAATGGTCGAACGATGTCAGGCTTGGTAGACATCATATGCCCTTGGACAACATACAACTGTCTAACAAACGTCGGGCCTGGTATCATCATCGCCTTTGGCGACACATGGATTGTACGCGTTGAGTGGCATGCCATCATCGCCTTGGCGCTCACACAAGCCTGCGTACCTAGGGCGTGGCATGGCATTTTCTTTCCTTCTGCAAACACACACTGGCATAGAACGTTGAGCATTAGATGAATCATTTCCCCTATGTAAGCACCACGGTTAGTCTACATGAAGTGTGCATGCCATCTCTCGCCTTTTTCCAAGTACACATGCTCGAACTACGTCGGGCATGTCATCCATAATCGCCTTTGGGACAACGCACACTAACGAATAACATAGGGCGTGGCTGCCATCCATTCCGCTTTTAAAATGCACACAATGGTCGGAACGAAGTTAGGCATGGCATGGACATCATGATCCTGGCAGCACACAAGTCATGTTCACACACCGTTGAACGACATGAGCGTAGGCAAGCCATCATTGCCTTGACAGCACACAACAATCAGGACTATCTCTGCGTTGCAATTGCATGCCATCATAGCACTTGCAGCACGATCCCCGTTACAACGGCAATTGTGGCTTACCATCATCACCATTTGTGACGTACAACTGTACTGGGATGACGTCGGGCATGACATGCCATCATCGCCCTTAAGCAGAACAAACGTTCAAATGACGTCGGGTGTGTCATGACATCATCGCCCTTGTACAACATACATAGTCGGAAGACGTCGGGCGTGGAATGCCATTTTTGCTGTTGGACAACATACACAGTCGGACTAAGTCAGGTGTGGTACACCTTCATTGCCCTTGGAATGAATTAACGGTCGGGCAATGTCGGGTGTGTCTTGTCATCATCGCCCCTAGACATCATACACAGGGTCACACAATGTCGGACGTGGTAAGCCATCATCGCCCTTAAACAGCATACACGTCTGGATGATGTCACGCGTGTCATGCCATCATCGCCCTTGGGCAGCACACACACTCGGACGACGTCGAGCATTACATACCATTATTTGCCTAGGAGGCAACCCACAGTGGGAGTATAATAGCGGCATGCCATCATTGGCCCTTGGACAAACAAAAAAAATCGTACGCACGTGAGGCTCGTGGATGACATCATACACCCTTTGAACAGCAACACGGTTGGACTACGTGTGGCGTGGGCATGCCATCATCGCATCTTGGAATGAATCAACAACAAACCTTCGTAACGATAATCGGGAGTGACATGATGCCATCATTGCCCTTGGAAAACATAGAATAGTCAGATGACGTCAGGCTTGGCATGCGATCCATCGCCCTTGGAAAACATACAAAACGTCGAACGACGTGAAGGCATGTCATGAACTCTCGCCCTTGGGTGTAACAATGCATCATTACCCTAGGGCCCAGCACAAACTCCCGACTACGTCGGGCCCCCCCCCCCCCCCCGTGACATGCCATCATGTCGTTGTCAGCATAACGAAAGAACTAGGTTGAGTGGTGGCATCTTGCATGGCACATGGACTGCACATACAGTTGAACGACCTCGAGCTGAGCATGCCCCTGAATACTTTGGGCAACAACACCACACAATCGGCTACAATCTAGAGTTAGATGTCATCAATCGCAGTCTAGGTAGAATCCACGGTCGAATGATGTCAGGATGACATACCATCATGCGCCTTTGACAACACTCAAACGAACAGCGTCAGGCGTTGCATGCCATTTAGTGTCGTTGTGCAGCAACCACAAGATTGGATGACGTGTAGCGTGAATACCTCATCACCCTTGGGTAGCACAAATGGTCGAACATGTCGGGCTTAGGAATGACAATCATGTGCCTTGGACAACATACAACGGTCGGACAGCGTCGGGCATGGTATTCCATCACTCGCCTTTTTTGGACAGCACAGCGCGGTTTGTAATGACGTTGAAGTGGAATTCATCATCTCCTTCGGATTGCACCCAAGGAACGGAGTGACTCGGGGCGTGGAAGCCATTGTCTTCCTTCTCCAAGCACCCTGTCATACGACGTTGAGCATTAGAATGCATCATTTCCCTAGGGAAGAACCCACACGGTTAGTGACATCGGGTGTGGCATTCCCATCGTGGCCCTTTGTAAGTACACTGGTCGAACGCCGATCGGCATGGCATGCCATCATCGCCTTTGGACAACGCACACTACGAAAAAAACATAGGAGCGTGGCATGACATCAATCGCACCTTCCAGCAGTCACACACGGTCGGACGATGTTAGGCATGGCATGCCAGCATGATCCTTGGGCAGCACACAACAGTCGCACCCACGATGAGCGTGGCAAGAACATCATTGCCCTTGGACAGCACCACGATCTTATAGACGTCTGTTGTGGCATGCCCTCATAGCCCTTGGACACACGGTCCTACAATGTTTACTTGTGGGCTTTCCATCATCGCCCTTGTGAAGTACAAACGGCCCGGCCTGACGTCGGGCACAACCTTCATTGCCCTAGGAATGAATACAAGGTCAGACAATGTCGGGGTGTGGCATGTCTCATCGCCCCTGCACAGAATGCCAAATGGCCCGCTTGGACAGCATACAGGGTCGACGACGTCACGCGTGTCATGCAATCATCGCCCTTGGGGCACACAACCTCTCGGACGACGTCGAGCTTTACATACCATCATTGGCCTTGGGAAGCACACACGTGGGAGTAATATAAGGCTGACTGGCCCATCATTGCCCTAGACAACACAAAAAGTCTACGATTCAGGCGGGAATGACAATCATAAACCCCTAGGACAGCTACAGGTTGGAAAACTAACGTTTGGCGTGGGCATGCCATCATCGCTCTAGGAAAGAATACCAACAGTCGTACGATTGTCGGAATGACATGCCATCATTTTTCCCTTGGACCAACATAACAAAATGTCGGATGACGTCAGTCGTGAATGCGTCATAAAAGCCCTTGGACACAAGACGGTCGAAACGACGGGAGGCAATTCCCATGCATCAATCGCCATTGGCGTAACATGAAATCAATACCCTAGGGAAGCACACATCAGTCTGACTACGTCGGGCGTGACATGCATCATGTCTTGGTCGCATCCATGAATGAACAAAGTTGAGCATGGCCTTGGACTGCACTTACAGTTTGAGGATATTGGGCGTGGCATGCCAACATTTACGTTGGGCGCAACACACACCAATCGAACAACATAGAGCGTTAGATGCCATCAGCACACTTGGGAAGTTAACACGGTCGAATGATTGTCCAGTTGGCATTCATGATCGTCTTTGTACATCACCAGGACGGACACGTTGGCTTTCATGCCGTTATCGCCCTCGTGGCAGCATAAACGTTTGGACACATCGGGCGTGACATGTCATCATCACCCCATGGGTAGCAACATTTGGTCGACGGGGTGCGATGTCGGGCTTGTAATGATATCATCGCCCTTAGGACAACATACAAGGTAAGGACGGCGTCAGCCATGGTAATGCCATCATCACCTTTGGACAGCACCACTCTTGTACGACGTTGGAAGTGGCATGCCATCCATCGCCTTGGACTGCACACCAGGACGGAGTGACCTTCAGCATAGGAATCCATTATCTCCTTCTGCTCATGCAATGTAAGGACTGAGACGTCGAGCGTTAGATGACATCATTTCCCAAGGGAAGCACACACGGTTAGTCTACTCGGTGTGGTGTCCATCTCCGCCCCTTTGTAAGTACACTTGTCGAATGACGTTGGTCATGGCAATGCCATCATCCCTTTTGTGACACGCACATGACACAAATAACATGAGTAACATTCATACCATCATCGCCCTGAACAACAAACGTACGGACGACGTTTTAGCGTGGCATGCCGAGCATGATCCGTGGGAATACCAAGGTCAAACGAAGATGAGCGTGGCAAGCTATCTCGCTTGGACATCACACACGATAGGACTAAGTGTAGCGTGGATACCAATCATCCGCCCTTGACACCCTAGGTCCCGAACAACGTCAGGTGTGGCATGCCATCATCAACCTTGTGAAGCACAAATGGTCAGAGGACGTCGGGCATGACTTGCCATCATCGCCCTTGAGTAGAACACACGTTCAAACGACGTCGGGTGTGGCATGCCATCATCGCCCTTGGATAAGATACACTGTGGAAAGACGTCAGACGTGGAATGCCATTTTTAACGTTGGACATCATACACGGTCGAACTACGTCAGGTGTGGCACGCCTTCATCACCCTTGGAATGAACACACGGTCAGACAATGTTAGGTATGGCATGCCATCATCACCCTTTGACATCATACACGGGGTTAGACGATGTCTGCGTTGTATGCCATCATCTCTCTAGGACATCATACATAGTCGCACAACGTCACGCGTGTCATGCAATCATCTTCCTTCATAGCATACACGCTCGGAAAGCGTCGAGCGTTACATGTCATCATTGGCCTTGGGCAGCTCACACGGTGGGACTACATCAGGCATGACATGCCATCATCGCACTTGGATAGCACAAAAGGTCGTACGATGTAAGGCATGGCATGTTCTAATCGCCCTTGGACAGCAAACACTTACGATCTATGTCGGGCGTGGCATGCTAGCATCACCCTTGGGCAGCATGATCATACAGCATCGGGTGTGGCATGTCATCATCAACCTTTTGAAGCACACATGGTCGGAGGATGTCGTACAGGACATTCCTTCATCGCCCTTGAGCAGCACACACGTTCGAGCGTTGTCGATTGTGGCATGCCATCATCGCCCTTGGACAACATACACGGGTGGACGACGTCAGACATAGAATGCCATTTTATCCCTTGGAAAGCATACATGGTCAGACTACATTGGGCATGGCATGCCATAATCGCCCTTGGAATGAATAAAATGTTGGACAATGTCGGTGTGGCATTCCATTTAAGCCCTTAGACAGCATACATGGGGTAAGACGCTATCGGGCATGGCATGCCATCATCACCGTCGGACAGTATACACTTTCGGACAATGTCAAGCGTGCCATGCATTCATCTCCCTTGGTCAACATACACGCTTGGACAACGTCGAGCGCTACATACCAATATTGGCCTTGGACAGCACACACGGTCGGACTATGTCGGGCGTGAAATGCCATCAATGTCGTTGGATAGCACAGAAGGTCATACGACATCGGGCATGGAATGTTATCATCTCCCTTGGTCAGCACAAACGGACAAATTACGTAGAGTGTGGCATGCAAGCATGGACGTTTGACTGCACATATGGTTGGACGACATCAGGAGTGGCTTGCTCATATGGACCTTGGGCAGCACGCACAGTCAGACAACATCGGGCGTTACATGACATTATCAAACTTTGGCAGCATACACTGTTGAATCACGTCAGTCTTGATATGCCATCATCGCCTTTGGACAGCACAAAAGGAAGGACGATATCGGGTGTTGAATGTCATTATCGCCCTTGGGCAGCACAAATGGTCGGACGATGTCGGGCATGGAATTACTTCATCACCCTTGGAAAGCATACACTATCGGACTACGTCGGGCGTGGCATGCAATCATCGCCTTTGGAATGAACACACGGTTAGACAATGTCGGGGGTGACATGCCATCATTGCCCTTGGACAGCATACACAAGGTCAGAAAACGTCGGTCGTGGCATGCCATCATCGCCCTTGATAAGTAAACACGGTTAGTCTATATCATGCGTGGCATGCCATCTCGCCCTTGATAAGTACACACGGTCGAACGACGTCTGGAATGGCATGCCATAATCCCAATTGGACAACGCACACTGACGAACAACATCGAATGTGGCATACAATCATCTTCCTTGAACAACACACACGGTCGGATGACGTTGGGCGTGGCATGCCAACATGATCCTTGGGCAGCACACACATTCGAACGACAATAAGCATGGCAAGCCATCATCACCCTTGGACAACACACACGATCGGACTACCTCTTGTGTGGCATGCCATCATCGGCCTTGGGCAGCACGGTCGTACAGTGTCAGGCGTGGCATGCCATCATCACCACTGTGAAGCATAAACGGTCGGACGACGTCGGGCATGATATGCCATCATCTCCCTTGGGCAGTACACACGTTCAAACAACGTCGGTTGTGGCATGCCATCATCTCCCTTGAGCAACATGCAGGGTCGAAAGACGTCAGGCGTGGAATGCCATTTTTGTCGTTGGATAGCTTACACGATCGGACTATGTCAATTGTGGCACGCCTTCATCGCCCTTGGAATGAACACACGGTCAGACAATGTCGGGTGTGTCATGCCATCATCGCCCATGGACAACATACACGGGGTCAGACGATGTCGGGCATGATATGCCATCATCGCCCATGGACAACATACACGGTCGGAAATGTCACGGATGTCATGTAATCATCTCCCATGGGCAGCACACAAGCTCGGACAATGTCGAGCGTTACATGCCATCATTGTCCATGGGAAGCACACATGGTGGGACTACATCAGGAGTGACATGCCATCATTTCCGTTGGACAGCACAAAGGGTCGTACGACGTTAGGCGTGGCATGTTATCATTGCCCTTGGTCAGCAAACACAGATGATCTAAGTCGGGCTTTGAATTCCATTATCACTCTTGTAAATCACACACGGTCAGAGGACTTCGTACATGGCATGCCATCATCGCCCTTGTACAACGCACACGTGCAAATGATGTCGGGTGTGCCATGCCATCATAGCCATTGGACAACATACACGGTCGGACGTCAGACGTGGAATGCCATTTTTGCCCTTCGACAGCATACACGGTTGGTCTACATCGGGTATGGCATGCCATCATTGCCCTTGGAATCAACACACGATTGAATAATGTTGGGTGTGGCATGCCATTATCGCCCTTGGACAACATACACGGGATAAGATGACGTCGCGTGTGGCATGCCATCATCGCCCTCAAATGGTGTACAATTTTGGATGACGTCAAGGGTGACATGCATTCATCGCCCTTGGGAAACACACATGCTCGGATAACATCGAGTGCTACATGCCATCGTTGGCCTTGGACAGCACACACGGTCGGACTACATCGGGCGTGACATGGCATTATTGCCCTTGGACAACACAGAAGGTCATACAACGTCGGGCGTGGCATGTTATCATCTCCCTTGGTCAGAACACATGGATGAACGATGTCGAGCGTGGCATGCCAGCATGGACCTTGGACTGCACATATGGTTGGACAGCATCGGGCGAGGAATGCCCACATGGACCTTGGGAAGCACGAATGGTCGGACGACATCGGGCGTTACATGAAATCATCGCACTTTGGCAGTATACACGGTCGAATTACGTCAGTCTTGGTATTCCATCATCGCCTTTTGAAAGCAAACAGGGAAGGACCACATCTGGCGTTGCATGCCATTAGTGCCCTTGTGCATCACACACGGTCGGACGACGTCGAGCGTTACATGCCATCATCACACTTGGGAAGCATACACGGTCGGATGATGTCACGCTTGGCATGCCATAATCGCCTTTGGACAGCACACAAGGACGGACAACATCGGGCGTTGCATGCCATTATCGCCCATGTGCATCACTCACGGTCGGATGACGTCGAGCTTGACATGACATCATCACCATTGGAATGAACACACGGACGGATAACAACGGTCGTGGCATGCCATTATCGTCCATGTGCAGCACACTTGGTCGGACGGAGTCAGGCTTAGATGCAATCATCGCCCTTGGAAAGCATACACGGACAGACGACGTCAGGCATTACATGCCATCATTTCCCTTGGAATATATACATGGTAGGACAACGTCAGGCGTGGCATGCCATCATAACCGTGGGAAAGCATGCACAGTCGGACGATGTCGAGCGTGGCTTTTGCGCATGGCCTTTGGGGAAAACACTAGTCAAACGACCTTTGGCATGGAATGCCAGCATCACCTTTGAACAGCACACGGTTGTACAACATTGATGTGGCATGCAAACATAGCTTTTGGAATGCACACAAGGATGGTCTAATATCGGGTGTGGCATGCCATTATCGACCTTGTGCAGCACACAGTGTCAGATGACATCATGTCCCTTAGAAAGAACACATGGTTTGTCTACATCGGGCGCCGCATGCCATCTCGCCCTTGGTTAGCACACACTGTCGAATGATGTCGGGCATAACATGCTATCATCGCCTTAGGAAAACACACACTGATGAACGACATTGAACGTGGCATGCCATCATCACCCTTGGACAGCAAACACGGTAGGAGGACGTTAGGCGTGGCATGCCAGCATGGTCGATGGGCAGCACACACGATCGAATGACGACGAGTGTGGCACACCATCATCAACCTTTGACAGCACACACGATTGGACAACATTGAGCATGGCATGCCATCATCGCCCTTGGGCAGCTCGGTCGGACAATGTCGGGAGGGGCATGCCATCATCCCCCTTGTGAAGCTAACACGGTCGGACGATGTCAGGCGTGACATACCATCATCGCCCTTGAGTAGAACACACGATCGGACGATGTCGGGTGTTGCATGCTATTATCGCCTTTGTGTAGCACACACGATCGTACGACGTAGGGGGTGACTTGCCATTATCACCCTTGGGAAGCACAAATGGTTAGACGACGTCTAGCGTGGAATGACATCATTGCCCTTGGATAACATACATGATCGAACAACGTTGGGCATGTCATGTCATTGTCACCCTAGGACAGAAGACACGATCGGACAACGTTGGGCGTGGCATTCCATCATCACTCTTGGACAACATAAATAGTCGGATGACATCGGGCGTGACATATTTTCATCGCCCTTGGGCTGAACATGCCATTGGACTACGTCGGATGTGGCATGCCCGCATGGCCCTTGGGCAGCACATAGTCGGACGACGTTGAATGTGGCATGCCAACATTGCCCTTGGACATCACACACGATAAGACTAGATTGGGCATGGCATGCTATCATCTCCCTTTGACTGCACATGCGGTTGGACAACATGGTGCGTGGCATAACAACATGACCCTTAGACATCACACATGATCGGACGACGTCGGGCGTGGCATGTCATCATCGCCCTTGGACAACACACACAGTCGGACAACGTCAGGCATTGCATGTCATACACGCCTTTGGAATACACACACCGATGAATTAGGTCGGGCGTGGCATGTTATCTTCGCTCTTGGGAAGCACACATTATTGAACTAAGTCAGGATTATCATGCCCGAATGGCCTTTGGATAGCAAACACTATCAAACGACGTTGATGTGGCATACAATAATCTCCATTTGACTGCACACATGGACGGATGACATCTGGCATGGCATACCATAATCTCCCTTGTGCACTACACATGGTTAGACGATGTTAGGCGTTAAATGCTATCATCGCATTTGGACATGACATGCCATCATTGCCCTTAAAAAATATACATGGTAGAATGATATCAGGCGTGACATGACATCATTGCCCTAGGACAGCATGCACAGTTAGACAATGTCGAGTGTGGCATGGCTGCATGGCCCTTGGTAAACACACTACTCGGATGATGTCGGGCATGGTATGACATTATCGTCTTTAGATAGCACACATGGTTGTAAGACTTTGACGTGGCATGCCATCATTGCCTTCGGACTACACACAAGGACGAAGTGACATCAGTCATGAAATGCCATTATCTCCCATGTGCAACACACAGTGTCAGATGACATCGAGCATTAGATGACATCATTGCCATTGGGAAGCACACACGGTTGGTCTACATCGGGCGTAGCATGCCATCTCGCCCTTGGTCTGCACGCAAAGTTGGACTAAGTCGGGCATGGCATGCCCGTATGGCCTTTGGATAGCAAACATGGTCAAACGATGTCGATGTGGCATGCCATCATCGTCATTAGACAGCAAACACAGACTGATGATGTCACTCTTGACATGCCATCATTGCCCTTGTGCATCTCACAAGTTTGGACAACTTCGGACGTTAGATACCATCATTGTCCTTGGAAAGTATACACGGATGGCATCGTCGCGAATTACAAAACATCATTGCTAGTGGAAAATATACACGATAGGACGACATCGAGCAAGGCATGCCGTCATCGCCCTTGGACAGCATGCACAGTCGAATTATGCGGGGCGTGGTATGCCCGCATGGATCTTGGTAAACACACCAGTCAGACGACGTTGGGCATGGCATGCCATCATCGCCTTTAGACAGCACACACAGTTGTACGACATTGACGTGGAATGTTATCATCGACTTTGGAATGCCCACAAGGACGGAGTGATATCGGGTGTGGCATGCCATTATCAACCTTGTGCGGCACACACTGTCAGATGGCGTCAAGAATTAGATGACATGATTGCCTTGGGAAGAACACACAACAGGTCTACATCGGGTGTGGCATGCCATCTTTCCCTTGTTCAGCATACCTAGTCGGACGACGTCGGGCATGGCATGCAATCATCGCCTTTGGACAACACATAGTGATGAACGACATTGGACGTGGCATGCCATCGTATCCGTTGGACAGCACACACGGTAGGAGGACATTAGGTGTGGCATGCCATGATGGTCCTTGTGCAACACACACGATCGTACTACATCGGGCGTGGCATGCCATCATCACCCTTCGACAAAATACACAGTCGGACGATGTCAGGCGTGGAATGCCATTTTCGCCCTTGGAATACATACAAGGTCGGACTACGTCAGGCTTGGCATGTAATTATTGCCCTTGGAATTAACACGCGATCTGACTATGTCGGGTGTGGAATGCCATCATCGCCCTTAGACAGCATACACCCCGGGTTGGACGACGTCTGGCGTGGCATGCACGGTCGGACGACGTCAGGCATGCCATACCATCATCGCCCTTGGGAAGCACACATGGTTAGATGACGTCGAGCGTTACATTCCATCCTTACCCTAGGGAAGCACACACGGTCGGACTACATCAGGTGTAACATGCCATTATTGCCGTTGTACAGCACAAAATGTCATACGACGTCGGGAGTTTCTTGTTATTATCGCCCTTGGTCAGCACACATGAATGAACGACGTTGAGCGTGGCATGCTTGCATGGTCCTTGGACTACACATATAGTTGGACGACATCTGGTGTAGCATTCCCACATGGCCCTTGGGCAGCACACACATTCGTACGACATAATGCGTTACATGCCATCATCGCACTTGTGCAGCACACACGGTCGGACGACGTCGGGCGTGACATGCAATCATTGCGTTTGGGCAGCTAAGATGGTCAAACGACATTGAGCGTTGAATGAAATTATCGCCCTTGGATAGCATGCATGCTCGGACGACATCAGGCATGGCATGGAATCTTTGCCCTTGGACTACAGACACGGTTGTACTATGTCGCGTGTGGCATGCTATCTTCTCCCTTTGACAACACACACAGTTGAACACCATCGGGCGGGACATCCACTCAACGCCCTTGGCTAACATATACAGTTGGACGACGTTGGTTGTTGCATATTATCATCGCCCTTGGACAGAACATACTGTCAGACTACGTCGTCTCTGGCATGCACGCATGGCCCTTGGGCAGCACACGCTCGGACGATGTCGAACTTGGCATGCCATCTCTGCCCTTGGATAACACATACGATAAGACTACATTTGACGTGGAATGCTATCATCTCCCCTTGGACCACACATGCGGTTGGACAACATCAGACGTGGCATAACAACATATTCCTTAGGCAACACCCACGATCGGGTGTGGCATGACATCATCTCCCTTGGACAACACACACGGTCGGACGATGTTAGGCATTGCATGCCATACACGCCCTTGGAATACACACACGAACGAACAACGTCGGGCATGGAATGTTAACATCACTCTTGGTTAGCACAAACGATAAGACTAAGTCGGGCGTGGCATGCCTGTAAGGCCTTTGGATAGCAAACACTATCAAACAATGTCTATTTGGCATGCCATCATCGCCATTGGATTGCACACATGGACGGATGACGTCGGGCGTGGTTTGCCATCATCGCCCTTGTGCAGCACACACGGTTGAACGACGTCGGGCAGAAGATTTCATCATTGCATTTTGAAAGTATTCATGGATGGACTACATCAGGCATGACATTCCACCACTGCGCTTAGAAAGTATACAAGGTAGGACAACGTCGAGCGTGGCATGCCATCATTGCCCTTGGACAGCATGCACGATTGGACGATGCCGGGTGTGGCATGCCCGCATGGCCTTTTGGAAACACACCAGTTGGACGACGTCGGGGCATGGAATGGCTTCATCACCTTTGGAAAGCACACATGGCTGTACGACATTGACGTGGCATGCCATAATCGGCTTTGGACTACACACACGAATGGAATGACATCGCGCTTGGAATGCTATTATCATCCTTTTGCAACACACATTATCAGACGACGTCGATTGTTAGATGACATCATTTCCCTTTGGAAGAAGACATGGTAGGTCTACATCGGGTGTGACATGCCATCTCTCCTTTGGTCAGCACACACGGTCGGACTAAGTCTGGCGTGGCATGCCATCATCGCCTTTGGAAAACACACAATGACGAACGATATCAGACATGGCATGCCATCATCTTCCTTGAACATCACACACTGTCGAATGATGTTAGGCGTGGCATGCTGGCATTGTCCTTGGGCAGTGCACACGGTTGAACGACGACGAGCATGGAAATCCATCATCGCCCTTGGACAGCACACATGATCGATCTGTGTCGGGCATGGAATGCCATCATCGCCCATGGGTAGCACGGTAATACAACATCAGGCACGACATGCCATCATCACCCTTTTGAAGCACACACGGTCAAAGGACGTCGTACACGACATACCATCATCGCCCTTGAGCAGCACAAACATTCGAACTATGTCGGGTGTGGCATGCCATCATCACCCTAAGACAACATACACGGTAAGACGACGTCAGGCGTGGAATGCCATTTTTGCTGTTGGACAGCAAGCACGATTGGACTATATCGGGCGTTGCAAGCAATTATCGCCCTTGGAATGAACACACGGTCGGACAATGTCAGGTGTGGAATGCCATTATCGCCCTAGGACAACATACACGGGGTCAGACGACGTTGGGCGTGGCATGCCATCATCGCCCTTGAACAACATACACTTTCGGATGACGTCAAGTGTGCCATGCATTCATCGCCCGTTAGGAAACACACACGCTCGGAAAACATCGAGGATTACATTCCATTATTGACCTTGGACAGCATGCACAGTCGGATTACGTGAGGTGTGACATGCCATCATTGCCCTTGGAGAGCCCAAATGGTCAGATGACGTCGGGCATGTCATGAAATCATCAATCTTCGAGAGCATACACGATCAGACTACATCGGGCGTTAAGTGCCATCATCTCCCTTGAAATGAACACACGGTCAGACGATGTCAGGCGTGACATGCCATCATTGC
Source organism: Solanum habrochaites (assembly GCA_027704765.1). Taxonomy (NCBI): domain Eukaryota; kingdom Viridiplantae; phylum Streptophyta; class Magnoliopsida; order Solanales; family Solanaceae; genus Solanum; species Solanum habrochaites. The sequence continues at coordinate 12,841,817 of JAKWJA010002494.1, read as the reverse complement.
CCTTGGACAGCATACACAAGGTCTAATGATGTCAGGCGTGACATGGGATCATCGCCCTTGGACAATATTTACAGTCAAACGACGTGAGGCATGCCATGTAATTATCGCCCTTGGGCGTTACATGCGATCATTACCCTAGGGCAGCAGACACAGTCGGACTACGTCGGGCGTGACATGACATCATTGTCGTTGGTCAGCACATACGTACGAACGAGGTTGAGCGTGGCATTCTTGCATGGCACATGGACTGCACATACAGTTGGACGACATCGAGCATGGCATGCGCACATGGCCGTTGGGCAGCACACACAATCGGACTACATCGAGCGTTAGATGCCATCATCGCACTAGGGAAGCATACACGGTTGAATCATGTCAGGCTTTGCATACCATCATCGCCTTTTGACAACACTCAAGGATAAACAACTTCGAGTGTTGCATGCCAGTATCGCCCTTGTGCAGCACACACGATTGGAGGACGTCGGGCGTTACATGCCATCATCACCCATGGGTAGCACAAATAGTCAAACAATGTTGGGCTTGGTATGACATCATTTCCCTTGTACAACACAAACAGTCGGACGGCGTCGGGCAATGTATTCCATCATCGCCTTTGGACAACACACATGGTTGTACGACGTTGAAGTGGCTTGCCATCATCGCCTTTGGACTGCACACAAGGACAGAGTGAAATCGGGCGTGGAATGTCGTTGCCTTCCTTCTGCAGCACACACTGTCAGACGACGTCGAGCATTAGATGACATCATTTCCCTAGGGAAGCACACACGGTTAGTCTACATCAGGTTTGGCATGTCATCTCGCCCTTTGAAAGTACACAAGGTCGAACGACCTCGGGCTTGGCATGCCATAATCGCCTTTGGACAACGCACACTGACGAACAACATAGGACATGGCATGCCATCATCTCCCTTGAACACACACATGGTCGGACGACGTTAGGCGTGCCATGCAAGCATGATCTTTGGGCAGCACACACGGTCGAACAACAATGAGCGTGTAGAGCCATCATTGCCCTTGGACAACACACACGATCGGACTACGTCTGGCATGACATGCCATCATAGCCCTTGGGTAGCATGGTCGTACAATGTAAGTTGTGGCATTCCATCATCACCCTTGTGAAGTACAAACGGTCGGATGACATCAGGCATGACATGCCATCATCTCCCTTTAGCAGAACAAACGTTCAAATGACGTTAGGTGTGGCATGCCATCATCGCCCTTGTACAACATACATAGTTGGAATACGTCGGGCGTGGAATGCCATTTTTTCTGTTGAACAACAAACACGGTCGGACTACGTAATGTGTGGCACGACTTCATGGCCCTTGGAATGAATACACAGTCGGATAATGTCGGGTGTGGCATGCCATCATCGCCCTGGAAAACATACACAGGGTAACACGATGTCGGGCGTTGTATGCCATCATCGCCCTTGGACAGCATACACGGTCGGATGATGTCACACGTGTCATGCAATCATCGCCATTGGGCAACACAAACGCTCGGACAACGTCGAGCGTTACATGCCATCATTCGCCTTGGACAACACACACAATGGCACTACATAAGGCGTGACATGCCATCATTGCCCTTGGACAACACAAAAGGTCGTACAACGTCAGGCGTGGCATGACATCATCACCCTTTGACAACATACATGGTTGGACTACGTCTAGCGTGGAATGCCATCATCACCCTTAGAATGAACACACAGTCGTACAATGTCGGGAGTTACATGCCATCACTGTCCTTGGGCGTTACATGCGATCATTACCCTATGGCAACACACACGGTCAGACTACGTCGGGCGTGACATGCCATCATTGTCGTTGGTAAAGACATAGCGAAACGAACGAGGTTTGAGCGGGCATGGTTTGCATGCACTTGGAATGCACTTACAATTGGACGAAATCGAGCGTGGCATGCCCACATGGCCGTATTGGGCCCAGCACCACACAGTCAGACTACATCGAAGCGTTAGATTGCCATCATCGCACTTGGGAAGCCTACAGGGTCGGAATGATCGTCAGGCTGGGAATTGCCATCATCGGCCTTTTGGACAAACACTCAAGGAATGAAATGTCGGGGCGGTTGCATGCCAATATCGCCGTTTTGCAGCAGACACGGTAGGATTACGTCAAGCGTGACATGCAATCATCACCCATGGTTAGCACAAATGGTTGAACGATGTCGGGCTTGGTATGACATCATTGCCCTTGAACTACATACACGGTCAGACAACGTCGGGCATGGTATTCCATCATCGCCTTTGGACAGCACACATGGTTGTACTACGTTGAAGTGGCATGCCATCATCGCCTTTGGACTGCACACAAGCACGGAGTGACATCGGGCGTGGCATGCCATTGTCTTCCTTCTGCAGCACACACTGTCATACAACGTTGAGCATTAGATGACATCATTTCCCTATGGAAAGCACAACACGGTTAGCTCATGGTTGTGCATGCCAACTGCCCTGGTGAAGTACACATGGTCGATGACGTCAGGAATGTATGCCCTCATTTCCTTTGAACAACGCCACACGAACGAACAAAAAAAAACAGAGGGCATGAACATGCATCATCGCTTTTGAAACTGCACAAAACGGCTTCGGACTATTGGTTGGCGTGGCATTGCCATATAGCAATTGGGAAGCCACGGTCGTACAACGTCAATTGTGGCTTACCATCATCACCATTGTGAAGTTACAAACCGTTCGGAGACGTTCAGGCATGACATGCCATCCATCGCCTCTTGAGCAAACAAACGTACAAACAAAAGTAGGGTGTGGGCATTGGCCTCATCGCCCTTGTACAACATACACAGTCGAAAGACGTCGGGCGTGGAAGGCCATTTTTGCCATTGGACAATATACACAGTCGGACTACGTCAGGTGTGGCACACCATCATTTCCCTTGGAATGAATTAACGGTCGGGAAATGTCGGGTGTGGCTTGTCATCATCGCCCCTAGACAGCATGCACGGGGTCACACGATGTCGGGCGTGGTAAAAAATCATCGCCCTTGGAAAACATACACGGCTGGATGATGTCATGTGTGTCATGCAATCATCGCCCTTGGGCAACACACACGCTCGGACGACGTCGAGCGTTACATGCCATCATTGGCCTTGGGCAGCACAAACAATGGGACTACATAAGGCGTGACATGCCATCATTGCCCTTGGACAACACAAAAGGTCGTAAGACGTCAGGCGTGGCATGACATCATCACCCTTAGACAACATACATGGTTGGACTACGTCTAGCGTGGAATGCCATCATCGCCTTTAGAATGAACACACAGTCGTACGATGTCAGGAGTTATATGCGATCATTGCCCTTGGGCGTTACATGCGATCATTACCCTACGGCAGCACACAAGGTCAGGAATAAGTGGGCGGACATGCCCTCATGTCATTGGTCAGCATACATAGGACGAAAGACGGTAGAGAGTGGCCTGCTTGCATTTGCACTTGGATGCACATACAGTTGGACAGACACGAGTTGGCATGCCCACATGGCCGTTGGGCAGGCACACACAGTCGGACTACATCGGCTGTAGATGCATCATCGAACTTGGGAAGATTGACAAAGTGAAGTCGAGTTATTGTCAGGGCATGGCATGCCCAATCATCGCCTTTTCACAACCTCAAGGTTATGAACAGGGTCGGCGATGAATGGCCAATATCACGTTTTGGAGCACACACGGTTTGGACAAAGTTCAAGCGTGACAGAATCATCACATGGGTAGCACAAATGATCGAACGATTCGGGCTTTGGATGACATCATTGCCCCTTGGGACCAACATTACACAGGTTTCAGACAACATCGGGGCATGTATTCCATCATCGCCTTTGGACAGCAACATATGGTTGTACGACGTTTGATAGTGGCATGCCATCATTGCCTTTGGACAATTGCAGCCAAGCACGGAGAGCTTGTGGACATCGATTGTGGAAATGCCATTGTTTCCTTCTGTTTTTACAGCACCCACTTGTCATAAAACGTTGAGCATTAGATGGACTAATTTCCTAGGGAAGGGACAACACGGGTAGTCTACATCAAGTGTGGCTATGCCATCCGCCTTTTTAAGTACCAATGGACTCGAATGACGTTGGGAATGGAAGCAATCATCGCCTTGCCTCCTAACTTGGACAACGCACTAACGAACAAATCGGGCGTGGCATAGCCACCATCGACTTTTGAAAATGCCACAACACGGTTGTCGGGACGCGTGAGGCATGGCCGGGCAGCATGATCCTTGGGCAGCACACACCATCGAACGACGATGAGCGTGGTAACCCATCTTTGCCATTGGACAGCACACACAATCGGACTATGTCTGGCGTGGCATGCCATCATAGCACTTGGGCAGCACGGTAGTACAAAGTCAATTGTGGCTTACCATCACTACCATTGTGAAGTACAAACGGTCGGACGACGTAGGGAATGACATGCCATTATCGCCCTTGAGCAGAACAAACGTTCAAACGACGTCGGGTGTGGCATGCCATCATCGCCCTTGTACAACATACACAGTCCGAAGACGTGGGGCGTGGAATGCCATTTTTTCCGTTGGACAGCATACACAATCAGACTACGTCAGGTGTGGCACACCTTCATTGCCCTTGGAATGAATAAACGGTCGGGCAATGTTTGGTATGGCTTGTCATCATCGCCCCTATACAGCATACACAGGGTCACACGATGTCGGGCGTGGTAAGCCATTATCGCCCTTGGACAGCATACACGTCTGGATGATGTCACGCGTGTCATGCCATCATCGCCCTTGGGGAGCACACACTCTCGGACGACGTCGAGCATTACATACCATCATTGGCCTTGGGCGGCATACACAGTGGGAGTATATAAGGCGTGACATGCCATCATTGCCATTGGAAAGCACAAAAAATTGTACGACGTCAGGCGTGGCATGACATCATAACACTTGACAGCGCTTAGCGGAAACGGTGGACTTACGTCTGGCGTGGCAGCCATCTCCGCTCTTGGATATGAATACACCTTCGTGACGGATGTCGGGAGTGACATTTCACATTGCCCTTGGAAAACATACAAGGTCACCTGTCGTTACGAACGACGTGCGGCCATGTCATGAAATATCGCCCTTGGGCAGTAACATGAGATCATTACCATAGGGCAAGCACACACAGTCAGACTACCGGTCGGCGTGACATGCCCATAGATTGTAGTGGTCCAGCATATACCAACGAATGAGGTTGAGTGTGGCATTCTTGAATGGCACATGGATGACATACAGTAGGACGACATCGAGACACGCTCCCGCGCATTGCCCACATGGCCGTTGGCTAGCACACACAATCGGGACTACATCGAGCGTTAGATGCCATGCATCGCACTAGGGAAGCAATACGACAGTGTTGAATGATGTCAGGCTTGGCATACCATCATCGCCTTTTGACAACACTCAAGAAAGAACAGCGTCGGGCGTTGCATGCCATTATCGCCGTTGTGCAGCACACACGATTGGACGACGTCTAGCGTGACATGCCATCATCACCCATGGGTAGCACAAATGGTCAAACGATGCCGGGCTTGGCATGACATTATTGCCCTTGGACAACATACACGGTCGGACAGCGTCGGGCATTGTATTCCATCATCTCCTTTGGACAACACACACGGTTGTACGATGTTGAAGTGGAATTTCATCATTTCCTTTGGACTGCACACAAGGACGGAGTGACATCAGGCGTGGAATGCCATTGTCTTCCTTCTCCAGCACACACTGTCATACGACGTTGAGCATTAGATGGCATCATTTCCCTAGGGAAGAACACACGGTTAGTGTACATTGGGTGTGGCATGCCATCTTGCCCTTTGTAAGTACACATGGTCGAACGACGTCGGGCATGACATGCCATCATCGCCTTTGGAGAACGCACACTAACGAACAACATACGACGTGGCATGAAATCATCGCCCTTGAGCAGCACACACGGTCGGACTATGTTAGGCATGGCATGCCAGCATGATCCTTGGGAAGCACACAAAGTCGAACCACGATGAGTGTGGCAAGCCATCATTGCCCTTGGACAGCACACACGATCGGACTATGTCTGGCGTTGCATACCATCATATCCCTTGGGTAGCACGGTCGTACAACGTTACTTGTGGCTTTCTATCATCGCCCTTGTGAAGTACAAACGATCGGATGACGTCGGGCATGACATGCCATCATCGCCCTTGAGCAGAACAAACATTCAAACGACGTCGGGTGTGGCATGCCATCATCGCCCTTAGACAACATACAAAGTTGGAAGACGTCGGGCGTGGAAAGCCATTTTAGCCGTTGAACAACATACACGATCAGACTACGTCGGGTATGGCACACCTTCATTGCCCTTGGAATGAATACACAGTCAGGCAATGTCGGGTGTGGCATGCAATCATCGCCCCTAAAAAAATACACTGGGCCCTTGGACAACATACACGGTCGGACGACGTCACGCGTGTCATGCAATCATCGCCCTTGGGCAGCACACACGCTAGGAAGATGTCGAGCATTACATATCATCATTGGACTTGGGAAGCACACAAAGTGGGAGTACATAAGGCGTGACATGCCATCATTGCCCTTAGACAACCCTAAAGGTCGTACGATGTAAAGTGTGGCGTGACATCATAACCCTTGGACAGCATACACGGTTTGACTACGTTTGGTGTGGCATGCCATCATCGCTCTAGGAATGAATTCACAGTCGTACGATGTCGGGAGTGACATGCCATCATTGCCCTTGGACAACATACAAAAGGTCGGATGACGTCAGGCGTGGCATGCGATCATCGCCCTTGGACAACATACACGGTCGAACGACGTGAGGCATGCCATGCAATCATCGCCCTAGGGCGTAACATGCGATCATTACCCTAGGGAAGCACACACAGTCTGACTACGTCGGGCGTGACATGCCATCATTATCGTTGGTCAGCATACACGAATGAATGAAGTTGAGCATGGCACTTGGACTGCACATACAGTTAGAGGAAATTGGGCGTGGCATGCCCACATGTACGTTGGGCAACACATAGTCGAACAACATAGAGCGTTAGATGCTATCAGCGCACTTCGGAAGCATACACGGTCGAATGATGTCATTGTTATGTTATCATCGCCTATGGACAACACACAAGGACGGACAACGTCGGGCATTTCATGCTGTTATCGCCCTTGTGCAACATAAACGGTTGGACAACATCGTGTGTGACATGTCATCATCACCCATGGGTAGCGCAATTGGTTGAAGGATGTCGGGATTTGTATGATATCATCGCCCTTGGACAACATACACGGTCGGACGGCGTAAGGCATGGTATGCCATCATCACCTTTGGACAGCACACACGCTTGTACGACGTTGAAGTGGCATGCCATCATCGCCTTTGGACTGCACACAAGGACGGAGTGACTTCGGGCATGGAATGCCATTATCTTCCTTCTGTAGCACACACTGTCAGACGACGTCGAGCGTTAGATGACATCATTTCCCTAGGGAAGCACACATGGTTAGTCTACATCGGGTGTGGTGTGCCATCTCACCCTTTGTAAGTACACACGGTCGAACGACGTCGGGCATGGCATTCCATCATCGCCTTTGGACAACACACACAGACGAATAACATAGGACATGGCATACAATCATTGCCCTTGAACAACAATACGGTCGGATGACGTTAGGCGTGGCCTGCCAGCATGATCCTTGGGAAGCACACAAGGTCGAAAGAAGATGAGCGTGGCAAGCTATTATTGCCCTTGGACAGCACACACGATAGGACTACGTGTAGCGTGGCATACCATCATCTCCCTTGGACAGCACGGTCGAATAACTTCAGGTGTGGCATGCCATCATCAACCTTGTGAAGCACAAATGGTCGGACGACGTCGCGCATGACTTCCCATTATCGCCCTTGAGTAGAACACACGTTCAAACGACGTTGGGTGTGGCATGCCATCATCGCCCATGGATAAAATACACTGTCGAAATACGTCAGACGTGGAATGCCATTTTTAACGTTGGACAACATACACGGTCGGACTACGTCAGGTGTGGCACGCCTTCATCGCCCTTGGAATGAACACATGGTCGGAAAATGGTGGGTGTGGCATGCCATCATTGCCCTTTGACATCATACACGGGGTTAGACGATGTCGGGCGTTGTATGCCATCATCTCCCTAGGACATCATACATAGTCGGACGACGTCACGCGTATCATGCAATCATCGTCCTTCGTAGCATACACGCTCGGACAGCGTCGAGCGTTACATGCCATCATTGGCCTTGGGCAGCTCACACGGTGGGACTACATCAGGCGTGACATGCCATCATCGCACTTGGATAGCACAAAAGGTCGTACGATGTCAGGCATGGCATGTTATCATCGCCCTTGGACAGCAAACACTGTCGATCTACGTCGGGCGTGGCATGCCAGCATCGCCCTTGGGTAGCATGGTCATACAACATCGGGCGTGGCATGTCATCAACAACCTTTTGAAGCATACACGGTCGGAGGATGTCGTACACGACATTCCTTCATCGCCCTTGAGCAGCGCACACGTTCGAGCGTTGTCGGTTGTGTCATGCCATCATCGCCCTTGGACAACATACAAGGTTGAACGACGTCAGGCATTGAATGCCTTTTTTGCCCTTGGAAAGCATTCATGGTCAGACTACATTGGGCATGGCATGCCATAATCGCCCTTGGAATAAATAAAATATTGGACAATATCGGCGTGGCATGCCATTTCAGCCCTTAAACAACATACATGGGGTAAGACGACGTCGGGCATGGCATGTCATCATCACCGTCGGACAGTATACACTTTCGGACGATGTCAAGCGTGCCATGCATTCATCTCCCTTGGTCAACATACACGCTTAGACAACGTCGAGCGCTGCATACCAATATTGGCCTTGGACAGCACACACGGTCGGACTACGTTGGGCTTGACATGCCATCAATGACGTTGTATAGCACAGAATGTCAGACGACATCGGGCATGGAATGTTATCATCTCCCATGGTCAGCACAAACGGACGAATTACGTAGAGTGTGGCATGCTAGCATGGACATTTGACTTCACATATGGTTGGACGACATCAGGCGTGGATTGCCCACATGGACCTTGGGCATCACGCACATTCAGACAACATCAGGCGTTACATGCCATCATCGCACTTTGGCAGCATACACAGTTGAATCACATCAGTATTGAAATGCCATCATCGCCTTTGGACAGCACACAAGGAAGGACGACATCGGGTGTTGAATGGCATTATCTCCCTTGGGCACCACAAATGGTCGGACGATGTCGGGCGTGGAATTACATCATCACCCTTGGACATCATACACGGTCGGACTACATCGGGCGTGGCATGCAATCATCGCCTTTGGAATGAACACACGGTTGGACAATTTCGGGTGTGGCATGCCATCATCGCACTTGGAAAGTATACACAGGGTTAAACGATGTCGAGTGTGGTATGCCATCTTCTCCCTTGGGCAACATACACGGTCGGATGACATCACGCGTGTCATGCAATCATCGCCCTTGGGCAGCACACACGCTCGGACGACGTTGAGCATTACATGCCATCATTGGCCTTGGCCAGCACACACTGTGGGACTACATCAGGCGTGAGATGCCATCATTGCCCTTGGACAGCACAAAAGGTCATACGACATAAGGCGTGGCATGTTATCATCTCCCTTAGTCAGCAAACACAAATTATGCAAGGCTTGGTATGCCATCAGCGCCTTTGCACAGCACACAGGAAAGGACAACATCGGGCATTGCTTGTCATTATCGCCCTTATGAAACACACACATTCGGATGACATCAGGCATTACAAGCCATCATCCCACTTGTGCAGCACACACGGTCGGACGACGTCGGGCGTGACATGCCATCATTTCCTTTGGGCATATAAAATGGTCAGACGATGTTGGACGTGGCATGACATTATCGCCCTTGGATAGCATGCATGCTCGGACGGCATCAGGCATGCCATGCGATCTTCACCCTTGGAAAACAGACACAATTTCATTATGTCACGTGTGGCATGCCATCATTGCCCTTGGAAAGTGCATATAGTCGAACAACATCGGGCGTGGAATCCAATCATCGCCCTTGGGTAACATACACGGTCAAATGATGTCAGGGTTGGCATGCCATCATCGCCTTTGTACAATACACAAGGACGGACAGCGTCGGGCATTTCATGCCGTTATCTCCCTTCTGTAGCATACACAGTTTAACGACATCGGGTGTGACATGCCATAATCACCCATGGGTTCGCCATAAAATGGTCGAACGATTCGGGGATTGGTATCCATATTCAATCGCCCTGGACAACAACACGGTCGGACGGCGTGCGGCCATGTATGCATCTCACATTTGGACAGCACAAAAGTTTGTACGACGTTTTTTAAGTGGCAGCCATCATCTCCTTTTAAATTGCCAAACAAGGGAGGAGTGACATCGGGCATGGAATGACCTTATCTTCATTCTTGTAGCACACACTGTTCAGACGACGTCGAGCTTTAGCTGAACATCATTTTCCCTAGGGAAGCACACACGTTAGTCAATCTGGTTGTGGTGATGCAAATCTCACCCTTTGTAAGTACAACACGGTCGAATGACGTCGGTCATGGAACTGTCCATAATCCCTTTGGAAACGACGACGACGAAACACATAGGACGTGGGTGGCTGCATTCATCGCCCCTTGAACAGCCCACAACGTCGGACGCGTTAAGGCGTGGCATTGCAAGCATTATCATTGGGAAAAGGACCACAAGGTCGTTCGAACGATGATGAGCGTGGCAACGCTATATATTAACGGCCTGGAAAAAACACACGATGAGGAATACGTGTAGCGTGGCATACCATCATCGCCCTTGGCCAGAACGGTCGAACAACATCAGGTGTGACATGCAATCATCAACCTTGTGTGAAGCACAACTGGTCGGACGACGTCGGTTATGACTTGCCATCATCGCCCTTGAGCAGAACACACGTTCAAACGACGTTGAGTTTGGCATGCCATCATCTCCCTTGGAAAACATACACAGTCGAAAGACATCGGGCGTGGAATGCCATTTTTTCCGTTGGACAGCATACACGATCGGACTACGTCAGGTGTGGCACGCCTTCATCGCCCTTGGAATGAACACACTATCGGAAAATATCGAGGTGTGGCATGCCATCATTGCCCTTGGACAGCATACACGGGGTTAGACGATGTCAGGCGTGGTATGCCATCATCTCCCTTGGACATCATACACAGTCGGATGACGTCACACGTGTCATGCAATCAACACCCTTGGCAGCACACACGCTCGGATGACGTCGAGCGTTACATGCCATCATTTGCCTTGGGCAGCTCACATGGTGGGACTACATCAGGCGTGATATGCCATCATTTCCCTTGGACATCACAAAAGGTCGTACAACGTTAGGCATGGCATGTTATCATCCCCCTTGGAGAGCAAATACTGACGATCTACGTTGGGCGTGCCATGGGTGCATTGCCTTTGGGCAGCATGGTCATACAACATCGGGCGTGGCATGTCACACACGGACGAAGCACGTCGTACATGACATGCCATCATCTCTCTTGAGCAGCGCATACGTTCGAGCGATGTCGGGTGTGGCATGCCATCATCGCCCTTGGACAATATACACGGTTGGACGACGTCAGGCCTAGAATGCCATTTTTGCCCAAGGAAAGCATACATGGTCGGACTACATTAGGCGTGGCATGTCATAATCGCCCTTGGAATGAATAAAAGGTTGGACAATGTCGGGCGCGTGTTTCATGACACACGGCCGAAACGGACATCGAAGCGTGGTGGTATGCCCAATCTTGCCTTGGGAAGCATACCACGGCGGCTGATGTCCACGTTGGCATGCCATTATCGCCTTTGGATAGCACACAAGAACGGACAACGCGGGCGTTGCTTGTCATTATCGCCCTTGTACATCACACACGGTCAGACTACGTCGAGTTTGACATGCCATCATCACCCTTTGGCAGCACCAATGGTCGAACGATGTTGGGCGTTGTATGACATCATTGCCATTGGAAAACATACACGGTCATATGGAGTCGGGCATAGCATGACATCATCGCGTTTGGACAGCACATGTGGTTCTATTACGTTGAAGTGGCATGCCACCATCTCCTTTGGACTGCACACAAGGAAAGAGTGACATCGGGCCTGGAATGCCATTATGTTCCTTCTGCAGCACACACTGTCAGGCGGACATCGAGTATTATATGACATCATTTCCCTAGGAAAGCACACACTGTTAGTCTACATCGGACGTGGCATGTCATCTCGCCCTTTGTAAGTACAAACGGTCCAACGACGTCTGGCATGGCATGCCATCATTGCCTTTGGACATCGCACACTGACAAATAATATCGCACGTAGCCTGCCATCCTCGCCCTTGAAAAACACACACGGTCAGACGACTCTAGGCGTGGCATGCAAGCATGATCCTTGGGCAGCACACACAGTCGAACGACGATGAGAGTGGCAAGCCATCATCGCCCTTGGACAGCACACACGATCGGACTACGTCTTGCATGGCATGCCATCATCGCCCTTGGGAAGCAAGGTTGGACAATGTCAGGCGTGGTATCACATCATCACCCTTGTGAAGAACAAGCTGTTGGAAGACGCCGGGCATGACATGCCATGATCGCCCTTGAGCACCACACACGTTCAAATGACGTCGGGTGTGGCATGCCATCATCGCCCATAGACAAAATACACAATTGAAAGACATCGAGCGTGGCATTCCATAATCTCCCTTTGGCAGCACACACGGTTAGACGACATTGGGCGTGGCATGTCGTTATCACTCTGGGAAAGCATAAACGATTAAATGATTTTGGGCGTGGCATGTTATCATCACCCTTGGACAGCATACACGATGATTTTTTTTTGACCACGTAGGCGTGGTATTAATGGGTATATGACTCTAGGCAGGGAACCACACGTTCGGATGATATCAGGCGTTGCATGCCATTATTTCCCTTGTGCAGCAAACACGATCGGACAACATAGGGCATGACATGCCATCATTGTCCTTGGGCAGCACAAATGGTCGACAACATTGAGCGTGGCAGGTTATCATCGCCCTTGGACAGAACACACGATCCGACTACGTAGGGCGTGACAAGCCGACATGGCCCTTGGGCAGCACACACGGTCGGATGATGTCGGGCGTGGCATTCCATCATCTCCATTGGGTAGCACACGCAGTCGGATGACGTTGAGCATGACATTCCATCATCGCCCTTGGGAAGCACACACGGTAGAACGACGTCAGGTGTGGAATTCCATTATAACCTTTAGAATTACCACACGATCGGATGACGTCGGCGTTTTTTAAATGCCCATTAACTTTTGGATAGCATTTACACGGTGCCCTACGTCGGGGCCATGCATGTTATCATCGACTTGAAAAGCATTACATTGATTTAATGACATTGGGCGTGGCATGTTATTCATTGCCCTGTGGACAGTTATAACAGATCGGACCACGTTAACGTGTTATGGCATGCCCGCATTTAGTCTGTGAGATGCAAACACTGGTCGTGAAGGTCGGGCATTGATTGAAATTGCCATTATCGCCCTTGTACAGCACACACGGTCGAAAAATGTAAGGTGTCCATCATGACATTAATCGCCCTTGGGGAAGCACAAATGGTTAGATGACGTTGGGTGTGCCATGACGGTGTCGCCCTTAGAAGTTTTATACGGGTCGGATCGGATTTGACGTCAAGGTGGACATTGCCATCTTTCTCTGGAAAACAGACAGGTCGGATTACATCTGGCGTGCATTGTTACCACAAGCCATTGGACAACACACATGGTGGCAAATCGGGCGTTTTGCATGACATCATCACACTTGTTACAACATAATGGTCAGAAGACGTCGAGCGTGGTGGCATTTTATCATTGCCCTTGGGAAAGAACCATACTGTCCGACTACGCCGGGTTGGGTTTGGCCTAATGTCATCGGGTAGCACACCTCGGTCATACGAAGTAACGTGGCATTGGCCATCATTACCCTTGGACAGCACACACGACTAGACTACTTCAGGCGTGCAATGCCCACCATATCCTTTGGCAGCACCACACGACTGGATGAGTCGGGCGTGCGCAGCAATTATCGCCCTTAATAAGCACCACCCACATCGGACTAAGTCGGGTGTGGCAATGCTAGTATGCCCATTAGAAAGGCATACACGTTATCGACGAAGTCGGCATACAAAAATTCATTGGCTAGTTTTAAAAATATACACCGATTAGGACGCATCGAGCGTAGCTTGCCATGCATTGCCTTGGGAAAAACATGCACAGATAAGACGATGTCCAGGTGGTTTTGGGCATATGGATCTTGGTAAACACCACTAGTCAGGACGACGTTGGGCCATGGTTCATGCCATCTCGCCTTTAGACAGCACACACAGTTGTATGACATTGACGTGGCACATGCTATCATCGCCTTTGGACTGCACACAAGGACGGAGTAGTAATATCGGGCGGGGCATGCCATTATCAACATTGTGTGGCACACACTGTCAGATGGCGTTCAAGCATTATATGACATTGATTTCCCTTGGGAAGGCACACACAACTGGTCATACTCGGGCGTTGGCATGCCATATCTCGCTTTTTTGTTCCGCTACATAGCGGAGCACTCGGAGCATGGCATTGCAATCCATCGCATTTGGCAACACACAGTGACGAACGACAATTGGGACGTGGCATGCCATGTCACCTGGACAGCACACACGGAGGAGGATGTTAGGAGTGGCATGCCATGTTGGTCATTTTGGCAGGCAACGCCGACGATCGGACTACGTCGGGCGTGTGAATGATGAAAGCCTCATCACCTTTCGACAAAATACACAGTAGGACGATTACTTGCGGGCATGTGGAATGTCAATTTTTGCCGCATGGAAAACATTACAAGGTCGGACTACGCAAGCTGGGAATGGAATGCCATCATTGCCATTGGAAATTACATGGCGGCGGACATGTCGGGTGTGGCATGCCATCATCGCCCTTAGACATCATACACCCTAGGTCGGACGAAGTCGGGCGTGGCATCCATCATATCCCTGAAGGACAATCATACATGGTCGGAAGACGTCAGGCATTGCCAAGCCATCATCGCCCTTTGGCAGCAAACATGCGTTAGATGACGTCGAGGCGTTACATTCCACCCCTACCTAGGGCAGCACCACCACGATCGGAATAAGTCAGGCGTGACATTGCCATCATTGTTCATTGTAATAAAGCACAAAATTTATAATACGACGTCGAGGAGTAGCATGAGTAGCATGTTATGTAATATTTTCCCTTGTCAGCACAACGAACCCCCCCCCCCCCCCCCCCAATAACGGGAAAACGTGACGTTGCATGCTTGCATGGACGTTGGATAACACATATAGTTGGACGAAATTTCTTGTGTGGCATGCCCAACATGGCCCTTGGGCAGCAGACACATTTGACGACATCAGGCGTACATTCCTCATCGCATGGTGCCAGCACACACGTCGGATTGACTTTCGGGCGTGATATTCCATCATTGCCTTGGGCCAGCTAAAAATTGTCAGACGACCATTGGGCGTGCATGACATATTCGCCCTTGGGATAGCATTGCAGCTCGGACGGCATCAGGCAATGGCATGCAATCTTCGCCCTTGGACAACAGACAGAGTTGGACTATCTCGCGTGTGGCATGTCATCATAGCCCATGACAGCTACACAATTTCCAACATATTGGGCGTGGAATCCAATCATGCCCTTGGGGAGGATAAACATACACGGTTGGAGAACATTGGTTGTGCCATATTAAAACGCCCTTGGAAAGACATACCGTCGGCCTACGTCGTGTTCTGTCATGCATGCATGGGACTTGGGCACGGCATACGGTCGGATGATGTCGAACTTGGCATGCCCATCATTGCCATGATAAGACATCGATAAGACTCACACTGGCGCTGGAATTGCTATCATCTTATTGGACCGCAACATTGCGGTTGGACAACATCGGACGTGGCATAAATAACATATTCCTCGGCAATACCCACAATCCGGTTGTGGCAATGACATCATTCTCCCGGGACAACACAACAGGTGGACGAGGTTAGGCCATTGCATTCCATATACGCCCTTGGAATCCACACACGAACGAAACAACGTCGGGCAATGGAAATTTTTAAACATCACTCTTGGTTTGCACAACCCAATCAGACTTAAGTCGGGCGTGCGTGACATGGCATGCCTTTGTTTGTTTTAAGTCCTTTGGATGCAAACACTATTCAACAAAGTTGTCTATTTGGTTCATTGGGCCTTCATCGCCATTGGACTGCACTCACGGACGGATGACGTCGAGCGTGGCTTGCCATCATCGCCCTTGTGCAGCACATACGGTTGGACGACATCGGGCGTAAGATGTCATCATCACATTTGGAATGTATACATGGATGGACGACATAAGGCATGACATTTGATCATTACCCTTAGAAAATATTCAAGGTAGGACAACGTCGAGCATGGCATGCCATCATTGCCCTTGGACAACATGTACCATTGGACGATGTCGGGTGTGGCATGCCTGCATGGCCCTTGGGAAACACACCAGTTTGACGACATAAAGAATGGCATGGCATCATCACCTTTGGAAAGACACACGGTTGTACGACGTTGATGTGGCATGTCATAATCACCTTTTGACTGCACACATGGACGGAGTGACATCGGGCTTGTAATGCTGTTATCATCCTTGTGCAACACACATTATCAGACGACGTCGATTGTTAGATGACATCATTGCCCGTTTGAAGCACACATGGTAGGTCTACATCGGGTGGGACATGCCATCTCACCTTTGGTCAGCACACACGGTCGGACGAAGTCGGCGTCGCCTGCCATGACGACTTTTGGAAACCACAATGACGAACGATATAAGAAGTGGCTGCCATCATTCTTCCTTTTGAACCATCACATCCTGTCGAATGAGTTAGGCGTGGCATGCTAAGCATGGTCCTTTGGCAGCATACACGGGTGGAAGGACGCGAGGCATGGCAAAGCCATCAACGCCTTGGACAGAAACACACGACGATCTACATCGGGCGTGGCATTCCATCATCGCCACAATAGGCAGAACGGTTTAATAACAACAGCCGGCCGTGAATGCCATCATCAACCCTTTTGAAGCACCACGCGTCAGAGGACTCGTACATGACATAACCATCATCACCTTTTTGTGCAATGGCGCACACATTCGAAACGAATGTTCGGGTGTGGCATACATTATCCACCCTTAGATTACCTACACGATCAGACGACGTCAGGCGTGGAAATGCCATTTTGCCTTGGACAGCATACCGATTAGACTATATCGGGCGTGGCAAGCCTTATCGCCCTTGGATGAACACACGTCGGACAATGTCGGGTGTGGTAGTGTGGAATGCCATCCGCCTTGGACAATATACACGGTTGGGTCAGACGGACGTCGACTGTGGCATGCCATCATCACCCTGGACAGCATACACTTTGGACGATGTTATTTTTTGTTTTTGTTTGTTTTTTTGTAAGAGTGGTTGCAATGCATTCATCTCCCTGGGCAACACACAACGCTCGGGAAAAACGTTCGAGCCTAATGCCACATTGGCCTGGTTCGCCACACAAGTGGGACTACATAAGGTGACATGCCATCATGCCCTTGGACAGCCCAAAAGGTCATACGACGTCAGGCATTGGAATGACATCATCACCTTGGAAAGCAAATACGGTTGGATCGTATAGCGTGCCTGCACATCGCCCTGGAAGAACACTCCAGTGTATGATGTCGGAGAGAGTGACATGCAAATCATTGCCCCTGGGAACAGCATACAAAAGGTCAGATTGAAGTCAGGCGTGGATGCGAAATCGCCTGGACCAACATAACACGGTCGAACGACGTGAGGAATGCCTTTGCAATCTCGGCCCTTGGGTCCGTTAAACACATGCGATCATTACCCTAGGGCAGCACACACGGTCGGGACTAGGTCGAGCGTTGGTGGCATGGCCATCCTGTCGTATGCAGCACACACGACAAAACCAATGAAGTTGAGCGTGGAAGCTTTGCATGGCCACTGTGGGACTGACATTACAGTTCGGACGACATAGGATGTGGCATGCCCACATGGTCGTTGGGCAGCACACATTGTCGGACGACATCGAGCGTTAGATGCAATCATCGCACTTGAGAAGCATACACGGTCGAATGATGTCAGGGTTGGCATGCCATCATCGCCTTTGGAAATCACATAAGGACGAACAACGTCGGGCATTTCATGCCGTTATCGCCCTTGTCCAGCACACACGGTTGGACGACATCGGGCGTGACATGCCATCATCACCCATGGGTAGCAAAAATTGTCGAACGATGTCGGGCTTGGTATGATATCATCGCCCTTGGACAACATACACGGCCGGACGGCGTCAGGCATGGTATGCCATCATCACCTTTGGACAACACATATGTTTGTACGACGTTGAAGTTGCATGCCATCATCGCCTTTGGACTGCGCACAAAGACGGAGTGACATCGGGCATGGAATGCCATTATCTTCCTTCTGCAGCATAAAATGTCAGACGACGTCGAGCATTAGATGACATCATTTCCCTAGAGAAATACAACACAGATAGTCTACATCGGGCATGGCATGCCATCTCGCCTTTGGTAAGTACACACGGTCGAACGACATCGGGTATTTATGCATGCCATATCGCCTTTTGGCCACCAATGACACACTAACAACAAACATCAGATGTGGCCTGCCAGTCATTGCCTTGAACAGCACACCACGGTCGGGATGACATTAGATGTGGCCATGCAATTCATGATCCATTGGAAAGCACCCACCGGTCGAACGAGGATGGAGCAGTGGCTAGCATCACTCTATGAGACAGCACAGACGATAGGACTTATGTATGGTTAGGTTTTGTGTGTGGCATGCCATAACGCCCATGGAAAGCACGATCGGACAAACGCCAAGGGAGTGCATTGCCATCATCACCTTGTGAAGCAAAAAACGGTCGGACGACGCTTGATGAAAGGCCATTCATCTCCCTTGAGCAGCACACACAATGAAACAACGTCGGGTGGCTTCAATCCAGTGCCCTTGGACAAACATACACGGTCAGAGGACGTCGGGGTTGATGACATTACGCTGTTGGACAGAATTACACGATCGGAAATGTCAGGCGTGGAATGCTTCATTCGCCCTTGGGAATGAATACTATGGTCGGACAATTTGCGGGTGTGTGTGGTGTGGCATGCCATTATCGCCCTTGGAAAGCATACACAGGGTTAGATGACATCGGTTGTGGTCTGCCATCTTCGCCCTTGGACAACAAACACGATCGGATCAAGTCACGCGTGTCATATAATCATCGCCCTTGGGCAGCACACACGCTCGGACGACGTTTAGTGTTACACGCCATCATTGCCCTTGGATAGCACAAAAGTTCGTACGACATCAGGCGTGGCATGTTATCATCTCCCTTAGTCAGCAAACACGAATTATGTCAGGCTTTGTATGCCATCAGCGCAAATGCACAGTATACACGAAAGGCCAACATCAGGCATTGCATGTCATTATCGCCCTTGTGAAACACACACAGTCGAATGACGTCGGGCGTGACATGCCATTATCGCCCTTGGTCAGCATAAATGGTCGGACAACGTCGGACGTGGCATGACATTATCACCCTTGGACAGCATACAAGTTTGAACTACGTCGGGCATGGCAAGATATCATCGCCCTTGGAATGACCACACGGTCGGAGGATGTCAGGTGTGACATGCCATCATCGCCCTTGGACAACATACACGGTTGGACGATGTGAGGCATGCCATGCAATAATCACCCTTGGGCAGGGCACACGATTGGATGACGTCGAGCATATCAATGCCCTAGGGCAGCACACACAGTAAGACTACGTCGGGTGTTACATTCCCTCTTTGCCCTTGCAGAGAAGAGAGTCACGGTGGGAGGACGTCGGGCGTGGCATGCCGTCATCGCCCTTGGACAGCATACACTTTCGGACGACGTCAAGCGTGCCATGCCTTCATCGCCCTTGGTCAACACACACGCTCAGACAATGTCAAGCTTTACATTCCATCATTGGACTTGGACAGCACACACGGTTGGAGTACATCGGGCGTGACATGCCATCATTGCCCTTGGACAACACAGGAGGTCATACGACGTCGGGCGTGGCATGTTATCATTTCCCTTGGATAGCACACACGGAAGAACAACATCGAGCGCGGCATGCTTGCATTTATCTTGGACTGCACAAATAGTTGGATGACATCGGGAGTGGCATGCCCACATGGACCTTGGGCAGCACACACAGTCGGACAACATCTGGCGTTACATGCCATCATCGCACTCTGGCAGCTTACACGTTAAGATAACGTCAGGCTTGGTATGCCATCAGCGCCTTTACACAGCACACATGAAAGGACGACATCGGGTATTACATGTCATTATCACCCTTGTAAAACACACACGGTCAGACGACGTCGGGCGTGACATGCCATCATCACCCTTGGGCAGCATAAATGGTCGGACGACGTCGGGCGAGGCATAACATCATTACTTTTGGAAAGTAACACGGTCAGATTACATCAGGCGTGGCATGCCATCATCAACCTTGGAATGAACACAGTTGGATGATGTCGGGTGTAACATGCCATCATTGCCCTTGGACAATATACACAAGGTCGGATGATGTCGAGTGTGTCATGCCATCATTGCCCTTGGATAACATACACGGTCGAATGACGTGAGGCATGCCATACATTTATAGCCCTTGGGTAGTACAAACGGTTGGATAACGTTGGGCATTACATGGGATCATTGCGCTAGGGTAGTACACACTCTAAGACTACGTCGGGTGTCACATGGCGTCATTGTCGTTGGTCAGTACACACGGACGAACGACGTCAAGCGTGATATGCTTGCATGGCACTTTGACTACACATTCGTTTGGACGACATCGGGAGTGGCATGCCCAATAGCCTTTGGGCAGAACACACAGTCGGACGACATCGAGTGTTACATGCCATCATAGCACTTAGGAAGCATACATAATCGGATGATGACTGGCTTGGTAGGTCATCATTGCCTTAAATACTGCACACAAGAACGGACAGCGTCGGGCGTTGCATTCCGTTATCTCCCTTGTACAGCACACACGTCGGATGACGTCGGGCGTTACATACCATCGTCACCCTTGGGTAGCAAAAATGGTCGAACTATGTCGGGCTTGGAATGACATCATCGCCTTTGGACAACATACACGGTCGGACTATGTTGCATGGCACGCCTTTATCGCCCTTGGACTGAACACACGGTCGAACAATGTCGGGTCCTTGGACAGCATACATGGGGTTAGACGATGTCGGGCGTGGAATGCCATCATCGCCCTTGGACAGCATACACCGTCAGACGACGTCACAGATGTCATGCAATCATCTCCCATAGCCAGCACACACGCTCGGACAATGAAGAGCGTTACATGCCATCATTGGCCATGGGAAGCACACATGCTGGGACTACATCAGGCGTGACATGCCATCATTACCCTTGGACCGCACAAAGGGTCGTACGACATCAGGCGTGGCATGTTATCATCGCCCTTGGTAAGCAAACATGACGATCTATGTCGGGCGTGGCATGCCATCATCACCCTTGTAAATCACACACGGTCAGAGGACTTCGTGCATTAAATGCCATCATCGCCCTTCTGTAACGCACACGTTGGAACGATGTCCCTTGTGGCTTGCCATCATCGCCCTTGGATAACATTCACGGTCGGACGACGTCCGGCGTGGAATGCCATCTTTGACCTTGGACAACATACATGGTTGGACTAAATCGGGTGTGGCATGCCATCATAGCCCTTGGAATAAACACACTGTTGGACAATATTCGGTGGGGCATGCCATTATCGCCCTTGGACAGCATACACGGGCTCACACGACGTCGCGCGTGGCATGCCATCATCGCCCTTGGGCAGCACAGTCATACAACGTCAAGAACGGCATGCCATCATCACGCTTGTGAATCACACACGGTCGGAGGACGTCGTACATGACATGTCATCATCGCCCTTGACCATCGCACACGTTCGAACGATGTCGGGTCTAGCATGCCATCATCGCCCTTGAAAACATTCATAGTCGGACGATGTTAGACGTGAAATACCATTTTTTCCCTTTGACATCATACAAGGTTTGACTACATGGGGTGTGGCATGCCATCATTGCCCTAGTAATGAACACACTGTTGGACAATATCGGGCGTGGCATGCCATTATCGCCCTTGGAAAGCATAGATGGGGTCAGATGACATTGGGTGTGTCATGCCATCATTGTCCTCGGACAGCATATATTTTCGGATGATGTCAAGCGTTCCATGATTTCATTGCCCTTGTGAAACACACACGCTCGGACAACGTCAAGCGTTACATGCCATCATTTGCCTTAGACAGCACAGACAATTAGACTCCATCGGGTGTGAAATGCCATCATTGCCCTGGGACAGCACAGAAGGTAATACGACGTCGGCCGTGGCATGTTATCATCTCCATCTGTCAGCACACACGGCCGAACAACGTCGAGCGTGGCATGCCAACATGGACTTTGGAACTGCACATATGGTTGGACGACATAGGGCGTTGCATGCGCACATAGGCCATGGCAGCACGCACAGTCGACGACATCAGGCGTTACATGCCATTATCTCACTCTGGCAGCATACATGGTCGGATTACGTCAAGCTTGGTATGCCATCATTGCCTTTGGAAAGAACACAAGAAAGGATGACATCTGGCGTTGCATGCCATTATCGCCCTTGTGCAACACACACGATCAGACGACGTCGAGCGTTACATGCCATCATTGCTCTTGGGAAGCATACACGGTCGGATGATGTCAGGCTTGGAATGCCATCATCTCCTTTGGACAGCACACAAGGATGGACAACGTCGGGCGTTGCTTGCCATTATCGCCCTTGTACATCACACACGGTCAGACTACGTCGAGCTTGACATGCCATCATCACCCTTTGGCAGCACCAATGGTCAAACGATGTTGGGCGTTGTATGACATCATTGCCATTGGAAAACATACACGGTCAGATGGAGTCGGGCATAGCATAAAATCATCGCCTTGACAGCAATATGGTCTATTACGTTGAAGTGGAGGGCCACCATCTCCTTTGGACTGCCCACAAGGACAGAGGACCTCGGGCCTGGATGCAATTAGTCCTTAGGCAGCACACATTGTCAGGCGGAACGAGATAGATGGACATTATTCCATGGGGAGCACAAACTGTTAGTCTACATCGGGTGTGGCATGTCATCTCGCCCTTGGTAAGTACAAACGGTCCAACGACGTCTGGCATGGCATGCCATCATTGCCTTTGGACAACGCACACTGACAAACAATATCGCACGTGGCCTGCCATCATCGCCCTTGAATAACACACACAGTCAGACGACGCTGGGCGTGTCATGCAAGCATGATCGTTGGGCAGCACACACAGTCGAACGACGATGAGCGTGGCAAGCCATCATCGCCCTTGGACAGCACACACGATCGGATACTCTGCATGGGCATGCCATGAATCGCCTGTGGAAGCAAGGTTTGACAATGTCAGTCCTGGTATCACATCATCACCCTTGTGAAGCACAAGCTGTCGGACGACGTCGGGCATGACATGCCATGATCGCCCTTGAGCACCACACACGTTCAAATGACGTCGGGTGTGGCATGCCATCATCGCCCATGGACAAAATACACAATTGGAAGACGTCGAGCGTGGCATGCCATAATGGCCCTTGGGCAGCACACACGGTTAAACGACATTGGGTGTGGCATGTCGTTATCACACTGGGAAAGCATAAACGATTAAACGATTTTGGGCGTGGCATGTTATAATCACCCTTGGACAGCATACACGATTTGACCACGTAGGGTGTGGTATTCCCGTATGGACTATAGGCAGCACACACGGTCGGATGATATCAGTCGTTGCATGCCATTATTTCCCTTGTGCAACAAACACGATCTGACAACATCGGGCATGACATGCCATCATTGCCCTTGGGCAGCACAAATGGTCGACAACACTGAGCGTGGCAGGTTATCATCGCCCTTGGACGGAACACACGATCCGACTACGAAGGGCGTGACAAGCCAACATGGCCCTTGGGAAGCACACACGGTCGGATGATGTCGGGCGTGGCATTCCATCATCGCCATTAGGCAGCACATGAAGTCGGATGACGTTGAGCATGACATTCCATCATCGCCCTTGGGAAGCACACACGGTCGAACGACGTCAGTTGTGGCATGCCATCATCGCCTTTGAACAGCATACACTGTCCAACGATGTCTAGAGTGGAATTCCATTATCACCTTTAGAATTACCACACGGTCGGATGACGTCGGGCGTTAAATGCCATCATTAACCTTGGATAGCATACACGGTTGCCCTACGTTGGGCCATGCATGTTATCATCAACCTTCGAAAGCATACATGATCTAATGACTTTGGGCGTGGCATGTTATCATTGCCCTTGGACAATATACATGATCGGACCACGTAAAGTGTGGCATGCCCGCATAGTCTTTGAGATGCAAACACGGTCGGATGAATTCGGGCATTGCATGCCATTATCGCCCTTATGCAGCACACACGGTCGGACAATGTAAGGTGTCACATGCGATCATCGCCCTTGGGAAGCACAAATGGTTAGATGACGTTGGGTGTGGCATGACATCGTCGCCCTTGGACAGCTTATACTGTCGGATGACGTCAGGCGTGGCATGCCATCTTTTCTCTTGGACAACAGACACGGTCAGACTACATCTAGCGTGGCATGCCATCATCGCCCTTGGACAACACACATGGTTGGAACACATCGGGCGTTGCATGACATCATCACACTTGTACAACATAAACTGTCAAAAGACGTCGAGCGTGGCATTTTATCATTGCCCTTGGAAAGAACATACCGTCCGACTACACCGGGTGTGGTATGGCCTCATGGCCATCGGGTAGCACATGGTCAGACGAAGTCGAACGTGGCATGCCATCATTGCCCTTGCACAGCACACACGACTAGACTACTTCAGGCGTGGCATGCCCACATATCCCTTTGGCAACACACACGATTAGACGACGTCGGGCGTGGCATGAAATTATCCCCTTTAATAAGCACACACATCGAACTAAGTCGGGTGTGGCATGCTCGTATGCCCTTTGGAAAGCATACACGTATCAATGACGTCAGGCATTACAAAACATCATTGCTAGTGGAAAATATACACGATAGGATGACATCGAGCGTGGCTTGCCATCATTGCCCTTGGACAACATGCACAGTCAGACGATGTCGAGGGTGGCTTTTGCGCATGGATCTTGGTAAACACACTAGTCGGACGACGTTGGGCATTTCATGCCATCATCGCCTTTAGACAGCACACACAGTTGTATGACATTGGCGTGGCATGCTATCATCGCCTTAGGACTGCATACAAGGACGGAGTAATATCGGGCGTGGCATGACATTATCAACCTTGTGTGGCACACACTGTCAGATGTCGTCAAGCATTATATGACATGATTTCCCTTGGGAAGCACACACAACTGGTCTTCATCGGGCGTGGCATGCCATCTCGCCCTTGTTCAGCATACATAGTCAGAGAACGTCGGGCATGGCATGCAATCATCGCCTTTAGACAATACACTGTGACGAACGACATTGGACGTGGCATGCCATCGTCACCCTTGGACAGTACACATGGTAGGAGGACGTTAGGCGTGGCATGCCATGTTGGTCCTTGTGCAGCACGCACGATCGGACTACGTCGGGCGTAAAATGCCATCATCACCTTTCGACAAAATACACAGTCGGACGATGTCGGGCATGGAATGTCATTTTCGCCCATGGAAAACATACAAGGTCGGACTACGTCAAGCTTGGCATGCATCATCGCCCTTGGAATTAACACGGGGTCGGACAATGTCGGGCGTGGCATGCCATCATCGCCCTTAGACAGCATACACCCCGGGTCGGACGACGTCGGGCGTGGCATGCCATCATCGCCCTTGGACATCATACACGGTCGGACGACGTCAGGCATGCCAAGCCATCATCGCCCTTTGGAAGCACACATGGTTAAATGACGTCGAGCATTACATTCCATCCTTACCCTAGGGCAGCACACACGGTCGGACTACGTCAGGCGTGACATGCCCTCATTGTCGTTGTACAGCACAAACTTTAATACGACGTCGAGAGTTGCATGTTAATATTTCCCTTGTCAGCACACACGAATGAACGACATTGAGCGTTGCATGCTTGCATGGCCGTTGGACTACACATATAGTTGGACGACATCTTATGTGGCATGCCCACATTGCCCTTGGTCAACATACACATTAGGACGACATCAGGCGTTACATGCCATCATCGCACTTGTGCAGCACACACGGTCGGATGACGTCGGGCGTGATATGCCATCATTGCCTTTGGGCAGCTAAAATTGTCAGACCACATTGGGCGTGGCATGACAATATCGCCCTTGGATTGCATGCATGCTCGGACGGCATCAGGCATGGCATGTAATCTTCGCCCTTGGACAACAGACAGAGTTGTACTATCTCGCGTGTGGCATGTCATCATCGCCCATGGACAGCTCACACAGTCCAACATTATTGGGCGTGGCATCCAATCATCTCCCTTGGGTAACATACACAGTTGGACGACATTGGTTGTGGCATATTATAATCACCCTTGGACAGAACATACCGTCGGACTACGTCGTGTCTGGCATGCATGCATGGGCCTTGGGCAGCATACGGTCGGATGATGTCGAACTTGGCATGCCATCATTGCCCATTGATAAGACATACGATAAGACTACATTAGACGTGGAAAGCTATCATCTTCCCTTGGACCGCACATGCGGTTGGACAACATCGGACGTGGCATAATAACATTTTCCTTAGGCACCACCACCCACATCCGGTGTGGGCAATGACATCATCTCCCTGGGACAACATCACACGGTCGGATGAGTGTTAGCATTGCCATGCCATACACACGCCCTTGAATTCCCCATAACGAACAACGTCGGCTGGAATTTAAACATTACTCTTGGTTTGTGCACAACCGATTAGAACTAAGTCGGGCGTGGCCAGCCTGTTAAGTCCCTTTGGATAGAAACACTATCAAACAATGTCTATTTGGGGTCGCCCTCATCGCCATTGGATTGCACTCAACGACGGATGAGTCGAGCGTGGGCTTTCCATCATCGCCCTTGTGCAGCACATAACGGTTGACGACATCGGGCGTAAGATGTTCCAATCATCACATTTGGAAAGTATACCATGTATGGATGACATAAGGCATGACATCGATCACTGCCCTGAGAAAATATACAAGGTCGGCAACTTACGAGCATGAGCATGCCTCAATTTGCCCTTGGACAACAATCCATTGGACATGTCGGGTGTGGCAATTCCTACCTGGACCCTTGGAAACACACAGTTGGACGACGTCTGGCATCGCCAAGCATGGCATCATCACCTTTGGAAAGACCCAGCGGTTGTACGACGTTGAATTGTGGCATGTTCATAATCGCCTTTTGACTGCACACTGGACCGGAGTGACAATCTAGGCTTGTATGTTGTTATCTGTCCTTGTTTGGCAACACACCTTAATCATACTGACGTTCCCGATTGTTAGATGACATCATTGCCCTTTTGAAGCACACATGGTAGGTCTACATCGGGTGTGACATGCCATCTCACCTTTGGTCAGCACACACGGTCGGACGAAGTCGGGCGTGGCATGCCATGATCGACTTTGGACAACACACAATGAAGAACGATATAAGACGTGGCCTTCCATCATTTTCCTTGAACATCACATACTGTCGAATGACGTTAGGCGTGGCATGCTAGCATGGTCCTTTGGCAGCATACACGGTGGAATGACGATGAGCATGGCAAGACATCAACGCCCTTGGACAGAACACACGATCGATCATCATCGGGCGTGGCATTCCATCATCGCACATAGGAAGCACGGTCATACAACATCGGGCGTGACATGCCATCATCACCCTTTTGAAGCATACGCGATCAGAGGACGTCGTACATGACATACCATCATCAATCTTGCGCTGCGCGCACACATTCGCGAGACGATGGTGCGGTTGTGTGGTGGCATACCATTATCGACCTTAGATTATCATCACGATCAGAACTACGTCAGCGTGGAATTTCCGATTTTTTGCCCTTTGGCACGATACATTACTTGGACTATATTCGTGCGTGGCAAGCCTTATCGCCCCTGGAAAAGAACACAAGGTCGTACAATGTCGGGGTGGAATGCTTTATCGCCCTTGACAACATACACGGGGTCAAACGACGCGAGTGTGGCATGGCCATCATCACCCTCCGGCAGCATACACTTTGGACTATGTGTCAAGCGTGTGGCCATGCCTTCATCCGCCCTTGGGGCAACACCACGCTCGTAAAACGTCGAGCGTTACATGCCATCTTGCCTGGGGCAGCACACAATGTGGGACTACATAAGGCTTGACATGCCATCATTGCCCTTGGACACACAAAAGGTCGTACTATGTCGTAGGCATGGCATGACATCATCACCCTTGGAAGCAAATACGGTTGGACTAGTCTATCGTGGGGCATCCCATCATCCGCCCTTGGATGAACAACGTCAGATCTGTACGATTTCGGGAGTGACATGCCATCATGCCCCTGCGAAAGCTACAAAAGGTCGGATGATGTCATGTGTGGCCTGGTATCATCGCCTGAACACATCACGTTCGAACGACGTGAGGAATGCCTTTGCAACAACATCGCCTTTGGCGTAACATGCGATCATTACCTTAGGGCAAAAGCACACCCGGGCGGACTAGGTCGGGCGTGACATGCCATCATTGTCGTATGTCGCACACACGAACCACGATGTTGAGCGTGGCAATGCTTTGCAATGTCACTGTGTACGCACATCAGTAGGACGACATGGGCGTGTCATGCCACCATGGTCCGTGTGTGCAGCCACACATTGTTCGGACACATCGGAGCGGTTGATGCAATCATCGCACTTGGAAAGCATAGCACGGTCGAATGATGTCAGGGTTGTGGCATGCCAGCATGGCCCTTTGGACATCACAAAAAGGACGGACACGTCTGGCATTTATTTCGTTATCGCCTTGTGCAGTACACACTGTTTGGACGACATCGTCGTGACGTATGCATCATCACCCAATGGGTAGCAAAAATGGTCGAACAATGTAGGGGTGGTAATGATATCATCGGCTTTTTGACAACATACAGAAACTGCCGGACTGCGTCGGCAATGGTATGCCATCATCACCTTTGGACAACACACATTCCTTTTACGACTTGAAGTTGCTGCAATCATCTCCTTTGGACCTGCACACAAAGACCGGCGTGAACATCGGGGCATGGAATGCCATTATTTTCCTTCTGCAGCACACAATGTCAGACGACGTCGAGCATTAGATGACATCATTTCCCTAGGGAAGCACACACAGTTAGTCTACATCGGGTGTGGCGTGCCATCTCGCCCTTTATAAGTACACACGGTCGAACGATGTCGGTCATGGCATACCAGCATCGCCTTTGGACAATGCACACTGACGAACAACATAGGACGTGGCATGCCATCATCGCCCTTGACCAACACACACAGTCGGACGAAGATAGGCGTGGCATGCAAACATGATCCTTGGGAAGCACACACGGTAGAACGATGATGAGCATGGCAAGCTATCATCTCCCTTGGACAGCACACACGATAGGACTAACACTTGTTGCTTTGCATACCGATCAAACACCCCGCCCATTTTTTTTTTTTTTTTTTGTTTTACTGTTTTTTGGGCGCACGGTCCGACAATGTCAGGTGTTGGCTGCCTCATTATCCCCTTGTGAAGAACGAACTCGACCCGTCGGGCATGACTTGCACATCGCCCCTTGATGCAAGGCCACACGTTCAAAAGACATCGGTTGGATGCCAATTATTTGTTGCTGTTGGACAACATAACAAGTCCCCAAAAGATGTCGGGCGTGGAATGCCATTTTTCTCGTTGGACAGCATACACGGTTTGACTACGTCAGGTGTGGCACGCCTTCATTGTCGTTGGATGACCACACGTTCGGACAATGTCGGTTGTGGCATGCCATCATCGCCCTTGGAAAGCATACACGGGGTTAGACGATGTCGGGCGTGGTATGCCATCATCTCCCTTGGACATCATACACGGTCGAACAACGTCACGCGTGTCATGCAATCATCGCCATTGGCAGCACACACGGTCGAACGACGTCCAGCGTTACATGCCATCATTGGCCTTGGGCAGCTCCCACGGTGGGACTACATCAGGCGTGACATGCCATCATTTCCCTTGGACAACACAAAAGGTCGTACAATGTCAGGCATGGTATGTTATCATCTCCCTTGGACAACAAACACCGACGATCTACATCGGGCGTGGCATGGCAGCATCGCTCTTTGGCAGCATGGTCATACATTATCGGGTGTGGCATGCCATCATCACCGTTGTGAAGCACACACGGTCGGAGGACGGCGTACATGACATGCCATCATCGCCCTTGAGCAGCGCACACGTTCGAGCGATGTCGGGTGTTGCATGTCATCATCGCCATTGGACAACATACACAGTATGATGCTGTCATGCCTGAAATGCAATTTTTGCCCTTGGACAGCAATACACGATCGCACTTCATTAGGCGTGGCATGCCATAATCGCCTGTGGAATGAATACAAGGTTTGACAATGTCGGCGTGAGGATGCCTTATCGGCCTTTGAACACATGCTTTTGGTTATACTACGCGGACAGTCATGCAAGCCAATCATAGAACCTCGGACAGCATACACTTTCGAACGATGTCAAGCTTGACATGCATTCATCGCCTTTGGACAACACACACGCTTGGACAACGTTGAGCGGTACATGCCATCATTGGCCTTGGACAACACACACGGTCGGACTACGTTGAGCGTGACATGCCATCATTGTCGTTGGATAGCACAGAAGGTCATATGACATCGGGAGTTGCATGTTATCATCTCCCTTGGTCAGCACACACGGACGAAGGACGTTGTGTGTAGCATGCCAGCATGGACCTTGAACTTCAATACGGTTGGACGACATCGGGCGAGGCATTCCCACATGGACCTTGGGCAACACGCACAGTCGGACGACATCGGGCGTTACATTCCATCATCGCACTCTAGAAGCATACACGATCAAATTACGTCAGTTTTGATATGCCATCATCGCCTTTGGAAAGAACACAAGTAAGGACTACATCAGGGTTGAATGGCATTATCTCTCTTGGGTAACACAAATGGTCGGACGGCGTCGGGCGTGGAATGACATCATCACCCTTGGACAGCATACACGGTAGACTACGTTGGGCGTGACATGCAATCATAGCCCTTGGAATGAACACATGTCCAGACGATGTCGGGCATGACATGCCATCATTGCCCTTACATAGCGTACACAAGGTCGGATGATATCGGGTGTGGCATGCCATCATCGACCTTGGACAACATACATGATTAGACGATATGAGGCATGCCATGCAATCATCTCCCTTGGGAAGCATATACGGTTGGATGACGTTGGGCGTTACATGCGATGATTACCCTAGGGCAGCACACACGGTCGGGCGTGACATGCCATCATTATCGTTGGTCAGCACACACGGACGAACGTCGAGCGTGGCAAGCTTGCATGGCACTTGGACTGCACATACAGTCAGAATACATCGGGCGTGGCATGCCCACATAGCCGTTGGGCAGCACACACAGTCAGACGATATAGAGCGTTACATGCCATCATTGCACTTAGGGAGCATACACAGTTAGATGATGTCACTCTTGGCATGCCATCATCGCCTTTGCACAACACAAATGGACAAACAACGTCGGGCGTTGCATGCTATTATCGCCCTTGTGCATCACCCACAGTCGAACAAAGTCGAGCGTGACATGCCATCATCACCCTTGGGAAGCACAAATGGTCGAATGAGTTTTTTTGGTTTTTTTTTTTTTTGTTTTATTGTTTTTTAGCTGTCTTCTTTTTTTATGCCTTCTTTTTCCTAGGGCTAAACGTTCTTTTTGTGCTCTGTCTGCCCCTCATCCCCCTTGGACAACATAACATGGATCTGCGGTGTCGGGAATGGCAATACCATCACATCGCCTTGGACAGCCAAACACTGTTGTACGATGTTGAATGTGGCATCCACTCATCGCCTTTAGACTGCACACAAGGACAAGTGACATCTGGCGTGGAATTCATTTTTCCTTCTGCAACCACTCACCAGGCAGAAGGGACGTCGAGTTTTAAATTACATCATTTCCGTAGGGAAGCACACATGGTGAGTCTTCATCGGGCATGGCATGCCATGTCTCCCTTGTTAAGTACACACGGTCGAATGACGTCGGGCATGGAATGACATCATCACCTTTGGACAATGAACACTGACGAACAACATCGGATGTGGCATGCCATCATTTACCTTTTGAAAAGGCACACACCGTCCGGACAATTTATATACGTGGCATGCATCATGAACCTTGGGCAAGCACAGACGGTCGAAGACGGATGAAGTCGTGGATAGCCATCATTGATCTTAGACAGCACACACGATAGGACTCCGTCTGGTGTGCATGCCATCATCGCCCAGGGAACAGCACAGAACGGACAACGTCAGCGTCCGCTTGCCATCACTCCACCCTTTGTAAAGCACAGAACGTCCACGACGTTTGACTGACATCATCCTGCCCTTGATCAGAACACACGTTTGAACGACATCGGGTGTGTATTCATCATCGCCCTTGGCACATACACCGTCATAGAAGTCGGGCCGTGGAATGAAATTTTATGTCGTTGGACAACATACACTATCGGTACAACGTCAGCGCGTGGAATCCTTCTTCATCGCCCTTGGTAATGACCACACGTCCAGACAATTCGGGTGTGGCATGACATCATCTTCATCTCCCTTGGACAACATACATATGGTTCTACGAAGTCGTTGTTGTAATGCCATCTTTTTGCCCTTGGACAACTACACGGTTGGTTGTAGTCCCATGTGTCAGCAACTCATCCTCCCTTGGCAGCACCATGCTCGGACAACGTTTGAGCGTTAACATGCCACATTGGGGGGGGGGGGGCCCCCCCTGGCCAGCACACCGGTGGGGCTACATCAGGCGTACATGCCAGCAATTGCCCTTTGACAAGCATAAAGGTCGTACGACCTGAGGCGTGGCATGTTATATATCCCCTTGGTTAGCAAACCGTACAATGACGTCGAGCGTGGCAATGTTGGCATGGCCCTTGCCTGGGCACCTACGGGGGGTGGGGGTTCGATGACATCGGGCGTTGCAAATGCTCACATGCCTTTTGGGCAGCACACAAAGTCGGACAACATCAGGGCTTTTACATTCCACATCGTCTCACTTAAGCAGTCATACACACACGGATTACGAAAGGTCTTGGCTCCTCATCTCCTTTTGACGCACACAAGGATAAATCGTCATCGGAGTTTTGCATGCAATTCTCCCATTGTGGTATCACACCACACTGTCAGACGAGTCGGCGTTACAAGCCATTCATCACCTTCCTGGGCTCAAAATGGTAGAAAACGACGTTGGGCGTGTTAATAAATCATCCGCCCTTTGACAACATAGATGCGTCCGAAACACGTAGGCGTGGCATGAATTCATCGCCCTTAGACAGTATACGATTGGACAACGTTGGCTTAGATGACTATATTGCCTTGATAACACACATAGACGGACGATGGTCGGGGCAGGAATTCCATCATCAACCATATGAACAACATACACAGTCGGGCACATCGCGCATGGCAATGTTAATTATCGCCCATAGATAGTATACAAACGATTGACAACGTCTGGCGTCGCATGCACCGCCTGGGCTTGGGAAACCCACATAGAGCGACGTTTAGCCTTGTGCAAGCCACACTATGACTACAATCGGTGTGACATGGCCATCAATCGCCCTTGGACTGCACACAGAATGGATGATGTCGGACGTGGCATCCATCAATCACGCCTTGGGCAGCACACATTTTCAGACGACGTCGGGTGTTAGATGCCATCAGTGACCTTAAGCAACACACATGGTCAAACGTCGTCGAGAACATTGGATGTTGCAGCCAATCATTGGCCCCTTGAACATAAACACAATGGTCCGAACTTACGTTTGCACGTGGCATGCCATCACGATCCTTTGGTAGCACACACGGTCGAATGACAATGAGCATGGCTAGCCATCATCGCTCTTAAACACAACACACGATAGGACTAAGTATGGTGTGTCATGCCATCATTGCCCATGGGAAGCACGGTCGAACAACGTCAGGCGTGGCATGTCATCATCACCCTTGTGAAGAACAAATGGCGGACGACGTTTGACAAGACAAGCCATCATAGCCCTTGAGCAGCGCACACGTTTGAACGACGTCGGGTGTGGGATTCCATCATCGCCCTTGGACAACATACACAGTCATAGGACGTTCGGTGTGGAATAAAATTTATGCCGTTGGACAACATACATGATCGGAAAACGTCAGGCGTGGAATGCTTTCATCGCCCTTGGAATGAATACACGGTCAGACAATGTTGGGTGTGGCATGCCATCATCGCCCTTGGACAACATACATAGGGTTAGACGACGTCGGGTGTGGTATGCCATCTTCGCCCTTGGACAACATACACGGTCGGATGACATCATGTGTGTCATGCCATCAACTCCCTTGGGCAGCACACACGCTCGGACAACAATAGCCGTTAACAATGCCTCCATTGGCCTTGGGCCAAGCACACACTGTGGGCTACAATCCAGGCCCCGTGACATGCCATCATTGCCCTTGGACAGCACAAAAGGTCGTACGACATCAAGTGTGGCATGTTATCATATCCCTTGGTCAGCAAACAAGTACGAATGACGTCGAGCATGGCATGTTGGCGTGGCCCTTGGACTGCACATACGGTTCGACGACATCGGGCGTGGCATGATCACTGGGCCTTTGGGTAATCACACACGGTCAAAAAACACATTGGAGTTACAGTGCCCATTTGTTTTTCACTTGAGCAGCATACATGGCCGGATTACGGAGGGCTTGGCATGCCATCATCGCCTTTGGACAGCACACAAGGATAAACGACATTGGGCGTTTCATGCAATTATCACCATTGTGTAGCACACACGGTCAGACTATGTCAGCGTGACAAGCCATTACCTCCCTTGGGCATCAAAAATGGCCGAACGATGTTGGGCGTGTAATGAAATCATCGCCCTTCGACAACATAGATGGTCGAAACACGTAGGACGTGGCATGAATTCATCGCCCTTAGACAGTATACACGATTGGACAACGTCGGGCGTTAGATGACTATATTCCACTTGGGCAACACACAAAGACGGACGATGTCGGGCATGGAATCCCATCATCACCATTGAACAACATACACGGTCGGGCAACATCGCGCATGGCATGTAATTATCGCCCTTAGATAATATACACGATTGGACAACGTCGGACGTCGCCTGACCGCATGGGCCATGGGCAACACACCAGTAGAATGACGTTTAGCCTTGTGCAGCACACACGATCAAACGACATCAGGTGTGACATGCCATCATCGCCCTTGGACTGCACACAAGAATGGATGATGTCGGACGTGGCATGCCATCATCACCCTTGTGCAGCACACATTTTCAGACGACGTCAGGTGTTAGATGCCATCAGTGACCTTAAGCAACACACATGGTCAAACGTCATCCAGAACATTGGATGTTGCATGCCATCATTGCCCTTGAAAAGAACACACGGTCGGACGACGTTAGACGTGGCATGCCATCACGATCCTTGGGCAGCATACATGGTCGAACGACAATGATCATGGCTAGCCATCATCGCTGTTAAACAGAACACACGATAGGACTTAAGTCTGGTGTGTCATTGCCATCATTGTGCCCATGGAAAGCAAACGGTCGAAACAACGTCAGGCGTGCATGGAGTTTTATCATCACGCCTTGTGAAGAACAAATGCGTACGACGTTTTACGACGCTATGCCCATCCATCGCCCTTGAGCAGCACACACGTTTGGAACGACGTCGGGTGTGCATTCATCATCGCCCTTGGACAACATACAACGGTTAGATGGATCGGCGCATTGGGAATATGACATTTTGCATTGGAAAAGCATACTCGATCAGTACACCGTCAGCAATTGAACGCTTTCATCATCCCTTGATGAGAACACATGGTCGGTCACAATTTAGAGCGGTGTGGCATGCCATCATCCGCCCTTGACATCATACACAGGGTCAGCACGTCAGGTGTGTTGCCATCTTCACCCTTGGACATCATACACGCACAGATGATGTCACACTTCTGCAACCATCGTCCCTTGGGATTGCACACACCTCGGAACGACATTGATCATTACATGCCATCATGGGCCTTGCCAGCACACGAACGGTGGGTCGACAGCGGCGTGAAACATGCTATCCTTTTCCCTTTGGAACAGCACAAAAGGTCGTAACGACGTCAAGCATGCATGTTATCATTTTTCCCTTGGTCAGCAAACACAACGGACGAACTACGTCGATCATGTCATGCTGGCATGGGCCTTGGACTGCACATACGGTTCGACGAAAGCCGGGCTTTGCTTGCCACATGGCCTTTTGGGCAGCAACAAAGTGGGACGACATCGGCGTACATTGCCATCATGTCACTACTAGGCAGCATACACGGCCGGATAACGCGGGCTGGCATGCCATCATCTCCTTTGGTAACAGGCACACGAAGTACAAACGACATCGGGCCGTATCATGCCATTATCGCCCGTTTGAGCACAACGGTTAGACGATGTCGATGTGAACATGCCATCATCTCCCTTGGGCATCACAAATGGCCCGAACGACTTGGGCGTTTCAATGAAAAATCATCGCCCTTGACACTAGATGACAAAATACTAGGGCGTGGCATTACATCATCTCGCTCTTAGACAGTATACACTATGTGACAACGTCCGTCGTTAAGGACTAATTCCACTTGGGAAACCACAACACATACAGACGATGTCCGGCATGGAATACCATTATCAATCAACCGTTAACAAATAGCACGGTGGGGCACGTCGGCATGGCATACCTTTATCACCCTTTTGATAGTATAAACCTAGTTGGACAACAATCGTTCGTGACATGACCGCATGGGCCCTTGGGCAACACACTAGTAGAACGCGTTTTAGAACCTTATGCAGCACACAACGATCAAACGACATCGGGTGTGACATGCCATCACCGCCCAATGGACTGCACAAACATGGAATGGAGGATGTCGGAACGTGGCATGTCTCATCACCCTTGTTTGCAGCACACATTAAATCAAGACAACGTTCGGGCGTAATACCACGCAATTAGCCCTTGGGTAAGACACATGGTCGAACGTCGTTGAGCGTGGAATGCCATCATCGCCCTTGGGAAGCACACACAGTTTGACTACATCGGGTGTGGCATGCCATCTTGCCATTGGGCGGCACACACGACCCGACGACATCGGGCATGGAATGTTATCATCACTCTTGGACTACACACACGAATGGATGACGTAGGGCGTGGCATGCCCACATGGCCCTTAGGCACACACATGGTCGGATGACATCGAGCGTTGCATGCCATTATTGCCTTTGAGTAGAACACCTGATCAGATCACATCTGGCGTGTCATGCCATCATCGCCCTTGGACAACATACACGATCGGACGACGCGGGCGTGGCATGCCATCTTTCTCCATTGGATAACAGACACGGTCACAAAACGTCAGGCGTGGCATACCATCATCGCCCTTAGGAAGCACACACGGTCGGACGATTTCGAGCGTGGCATGACAACTCACTCTTGGACAACATACACAAGCGAACGACATAGAGCATGAAATATTATCATCGCCCTTGGACATAATATATTGTCGGGCTACATCTTGTGTGGCGTACCCTTATGGACCTTGGGCAACAGACGGTCAGACCACGTCAGGCGTGGAATTCCATTAT
Organism: Solanum habrochaites; assembly: GCA_027704765.1. Classification (NCBI taxonomy): domain Eukaryota; kingdom Viridiplantae; phylum Streptophyta; class Magnoliopsida; order Solanales; family Solanaceae; genus Solanum; species Solanum habrochaites. The sequence goes on along the minus strand of JAKWJA010002494.1, from coordinate 12,803,473 downwards.
TGACCTTGGAACGCACAAACTATCGAACTACATCGGGCGTGGCATGCCCTCATCGCCTTAGGACTGCACATACGGTTAGATGACATTGGGCGTGGCATGCCATCATTGCCTTTGGACACCACACGATCAAACGACATCAGGAATTTCATACCATACACGCCCTTAGACTTCACAAATGGATGAACGACGTCAAGAATGGCATTTTATCATCGCTCTTGGGCAGCACGCGCGATCTACTACGTCGACGTGTCCATGCCACGCATGGAACTTGGCTCACATCACGGTTGGGACGTATAATGTGTGGCAAATGCCACATGGACCTTGGGCCAATCACCGCACAATCGGACGACTTCCAGGCATAACATGCCTTCAATCGCACTCAGCAGCATACACATCGTATTACGTCAAGGCTTGGTACTGCCCATAGAGCCTTTGCCTCACAACACAAGGAAGACGACATCGGTGTTTGCATATAGTTTTATCCGCGCTGTGAAAACACACACGGTCAGACCACGTCGGGATGGACTTACATCATCGCCCTGTGGGCATCCCAACTAGGTCAACACGTCCGTGCGTGTCCAATGACATCTCATCACCCCTTCGACAGCATACACAGTTGGATTACGTCAGGCGTGGCATGCAATCATCAACCTTGGAAAGAACACACGGTCGGACGATGTCGGGTGTGACATGCAATCATTGCCCTTGGATAGCATACACAAGGGCGGATGACGTCGGGCATGGCATGCCATAATCGCCCTTGAAAAACAAACACAGTCGGACGACGTGAGGCATGCCATACATTCATCGCCCTTGGGCAGCACACAAGGTTGGATGACATTAGGCGTTACATGCTATCATTGCCCTAGGGCAGTACACATGCTAAGATTAGGTCGGGCGTGACATGGCATCATTGTTGTTGATCAGCACACACGGACGAACGACATCGAGCATGGTATGCTTGCATGGAACTTGGATTGCACATACGTTTGGACGACATCGGGAGTGGCATGCCCACTGGCCGTTGGGCTGCACACACAGTCGGACGACATCAACCGTTACATGCCATCATAGCACTTGGGAAGCATACAGTATCGGATAATGTCAGGCTTGGCATATCATCATCGACTTTAGAGAACACACAAGGACAAACAATATCGGGCGTACAATGCCATTATCGCCCTTGTACAGCACACACGGTCTGATGACGTCGGGCGTGACATTCCATCATCACCCTTGGGTAGCACAAATGGTAGAACGATGTTGGGCATGGAATATCATCACCGCCATTGGACAACATACACGGTCTGATGATGTCTGGCATGGCATGTTATCATCACTTTTGGACAACACACACAGTTGTATGACGTTGAAGTGGCATGCCATCATCGCCTTTGGACTGCACACAAGTACGTGGTGACATCGGGCGTGGAATGCCCTTATCTTCCTTCTGTAGCACACACTATCAGAAGACATCTAGTGTTAGATGACATAATTTCCCTAGGGAAGCACACACGGATATTCTATATCGGGCGTGGCATGCCATCTCTCCCTTTGTAAGTACACGGTCAAACGACGTCGGACATGGCATGCCATCATCATTATTGGACAACGCACACTAACGAACAACATCGAACGTGGCATGCCATCATCGCCCTTGAACAGCACACACGGTTGGAAAACGTTAGGCGTGGCATGACAGCATGATCTGTAGGCAGCACACACGGTTGAATGACGATGAGCGTGGCAAACCATCATCTCCCTTGGCCAACACACACGATCGGACTACGTCTGGTGTGGCATGCCATCATAGCCCTTGGGAAGCACGATCGTACAACGTCAGGCGTGGCATGCCATCATCACACTTGTGAAGCACAAATGGTCGGACGACGTCGGGCATGACATGCAATCATCTCTCTTGAGCAGCAAACACGTTCAAACAACGTCGGGTGTGGCATACCATCATCGCCCTTGGGAAACATACACGGTCGGAAGACGTCGGGCGTGGAATGCCATTTTTATCGTTCGACAGCTTACACGGTCGGACTACTTCAGGTGTGGCACGCCTTAATCACCCTTGTAATGGACACACGGTCGAACAATGTCGGGTGTGGCATGACATCATCGCCCTTTGATAGCATACACGGGGTCAGACGATGTCGAGCGTGGTATGCCATCATCGCCCTTGGAAAGCATACACGGTCAGACGACGTCATGAATGTCATTAAATCATCTCCTGTGGGCAACACACACGCTTGGACATTGTCGAGCGTTAATTCCATCATTGTCCGTGGGAAGCACACATGGTGGGACTACATAAGGCATTACATGCCATCATTTCCCTTGGACAACACAAAGGGTCGTAGGACGTCAGACGTGGCATGTTATAATCGCCCTTGGTCAGCAAATACGGACGATCTATGTCGGGCGTGGCATGCTATCATCACCATTGTAAATCACACACAGTCAGAGGACTTCATACATGACATGCCATCATCGCACTTGTTCAGCGCATACGTTCGAACGATGTCGGGTGTGGCATGCCATTATCGCCATTGGATAACATACAAGATCGGACGACGTCAAGTGTGAAATGCCATTTTTTCCCTTGGAAACCATATACGGTTGGACTACATCGGGTGTGGCATGCAATCATCGCCCTTGGAATGAATACACGGTTGGACTATGTTCGATGTGGCATGCCATTATCTCCCTTTGATAGCATAAACAGGGTCAAACGACGTCTCACGTGGTATGCCATCATTTCCCTCGAATGGCATACACTTTAAGATGACGTCAAGCGTGCCATGCATTCATCGACCTTAGCAAACACACATGCTAGGACAACATCGAGTTCTACATGCCATCATTGGCCTTGGACATCACACACTATCAGATTACGTCGGGCGTGACATGGCATAATTGCCCTTGGACAGCATAAAAGGTCATATGACCTTGGGCGTGGAATGTTATCATCTCCCTTGGTCAGAAGACACGGACAAATGACATCGAGCGTGGCATGCCAATATGGACCTTGGACTGCACATACGGTTGGACAACATCGCGCGTGGAATGCCCACATGGACCTTGGGAAGAAAACACGGTCGGATGACATCTGGTGTTACATGCAATCATCGCACTTTGGAAGCATACACGGTTGGATTACTCTAGGCTTGGTATGACATCATCGCCTTTAGATAGCACACAAGGAAGGACGACATCGGGCGTGCATGCCATTATCTCCCTTGTGCAGCACACATGGTTGAACGTCGATAAGCGTGGCAAGACCGCATCACCCTTGGACAGCACACACGATCGGACTACGTCTGGCCTGGCATGCCATCATCGCCCTTGGGCAGCACGGTCGGACAATGTCACGCGTGGCAGGCCATCATTACCACAAATATTCGGACGTCGTCGTGCATGACATGCCATCATCTCCCTTGAGCAGCAAACACGTTCAAACGACGTCGGGTGTGGCATGCCATCATCGCCATTGGACAACATACACGGTTGGAAGACGTTACGCGTGGATTGCCATTTTTGCCGTTAGACAGCATACACGGTCGAACTACGTCAGGCGTGGCACGCCTTCATCGCCCTTCGAATGAACACACGATCGGATAATGTCGGTTGTGGCATGCAATCCTCGCCTTTGGACCACATACACAAGGTTAGACGATGTAGGGCGTGGTATGCGATCATCGCCCTTGGATAGCATACACGGTCGAACGACGTCACTCGTGTTATGCAATTATCGCCCTTGGGCAACACACACGGTCGGACGACGTCGAGCGTTACATGCTATCATCGTACTTGGAAAGCATGCACGGTTGGATGATGTCAGGATTGGCATGTCAGCATCGCCTTTGGACAGCATACAAGGACGGACAATGTCGGGCGTTGCATGCCATTATCACCCTTGTGCATCACACATAGTCGAACGACGTCGATCTTGACATGCCATCATCACCCTTGGGCAGCACCAATGGTTGAATAATGTCGGGCGTGGTATGACATCATTGTCATTGGACAACATATACGGTCAGATAACATCGGGCATAGCTTTCCATCATCGCCTTTGGACAGCACACATGACTGTACGACCTTGAAGTGGCATGCCATCATCGCCTTTGGACTGCACACAAGGACGTGGTGACATCGGGTGTGGAATGCGATTATCTTCCTTTCGTAGCACACACTATCAGAAGGAGATCGAGTGTTAGATGACATCATTTCCCTAGGGAAGCCCACACGGTTAGTATACATCGGGTGTGGCATGCCATCTCTCCTTTGGTAAGTATACGCGATCGAACTACGTCGGGCATGGCATGCCATCATCGTCGTTGGACAACGCACACTAACAAACAACATCGTACGTGTTTGCTATCATCGCCCTTGAACAGCACACACGGTCAGCCGACGTTAGGCGTGGCATGCCAGCATGATCTTTGGGCAGCACACACGGTCGAACGACGATGAGCGTGGCAAGCCATCATCACCCTTGTGAAGCACACACGGTCGGAGGACGTCGTACATGACATGCCATCATCGCCCTTGACCATCGCACACGTTCGAATGATGTCGGGTGTGGCATGCCATCATCGCCCTTGAAAACATACACAGTCAGACGACGTTAGGCGTGAAATGCCATTTTTGCCCTTTGACAGCATACAAGGTTGGACTACATCGGGCGTGGCATGCCATCATCGCCCTTGTAATGAACACACAGTTGGACAATGTCGGGCGTGGCATGCCATTATCGCCCTTGGAAAGCATAGATGGGGTCAGACGATATTGGGCGTGGCACGCCATCATCATTCTCAGATAGCATACATTTTCGGACGACGTTAAGCGTGCCATGATTTCATTGCCCTTTCGAAACACACACGCTCAGACAACGTCAAGCGTTACATGCCATCATTGGCCTTGGACAGCACACAGTGTCGGACTACATCGGGCGTGACATGCCATCATTGCCTTGGGACAACACAGAAGGTAATACGACGTCGGGCGTGGCATGTTATCATCTCCCTTGGTCAGCACACAAAGACGAACGATGTCAAGCGTGGCATGCCAGAATGGACCTTGGACTGCACATACGGTTGGACGACATCGGGTGTGGCATTCCCACATGGACCTTGGCAGCAAGCATAGTCGGACGACATTGGGCCTTACATGCCATCATAGCACTCTGGCAGCATACACGGTCGGATTACGTCAAGCTTGGTATGCCATCATCGCCATTGGAAAGCATACAAGAAAGGACAACGTCGGGCTTTGCATGCCATTATCGTCCTTGTGCAACACACACAATCGGACGACGTCGAGCGTTACATGCCATCATTTCACTTGGGAAACATACATGGTAAGATGATGTCAGGATTGGCATGACATCATCGCCTTTGGACAACACACAAGGACGAACAACGGCGGGTAATGCATGCCATTATCGCCCTTGTGCATCACACACGGTCGGACTACGTAGAGTTTGACATGACATCATCACCCTTGGGCAGCACCAATGGACCAACGATGTCGGGCGTGGTATGAAATCATTGCCATTGGACAACATACACGGTCAGATGGCGTCGGGCATGGCATGCCATCATCGCCTTTGGACAGCACACACGGTTGTACGACGTTGAGGTTGCATGCCATCATCGCCTTTTGACAGCACACGAGGACGTGTTGAAATTGGGTGTAGAATTCAGCACACACTTTCAGACGACGTCGAGCATTACATTACATCATTTCCATAGGGAAGCACACATAGTAAGTCTACATCGGGCGTGGCATTCCATATCACTCTTGGTAAGTACACACGGTCGAACGACGTCAGACATGGCATGCCATCATCGCCTTTGGATAATGCACATTGACAAAACAACATCGGACGTTGTCTGTCATCATCGCCCTTGAATAGCACACACGGTTAGAAGACGTTAGGCGTGACATGCTAGCATGATCATTGGACAGAACACACAGTCGAACAACGATGAGTGTGTCAATCCATCATCGCCATTGGACTGCACACACGATCGGACTACGTCTGGCATGGCATGCCATCATCTCCCTTGGGCAGCACGGTCGGACAAAGTAAAGCGTGGTATCCCCTCATCACCCTTATGAAGAACAAGCGGTTAGACGACGTCAGGCATGACATGCCATCATTGCCCTTGAGCAGCAAACACGTTTAAACGACGTCGGGTGTGGCATTCCATCATCGCCCTTGGACAAAATACACGGTTGGAATACGTCGAGTGTGGCATACCATAATCGCGCTTGGGAAGCACACATGGTCAAACGACATCGGGCGTGGCATGCCATCAATACACTGGGAAAGCATACACGATCAGACGATGTTGGGATGGGCATGTTATAATCACCCTAGGCAAACAGACACGGTTAGACCACGTAGGGCGTGGTATTCTTGCATGGCCCTTAGGCAACACACACGGTCGATGATATCAGGCATTGCATGCCATTATCGCCCTTGTGCAGCACACACGGTCGGACAACATCGAGCGTGACATGCCATCATTGCCCTTGGACAGCACAAATGGTCGAACGACATCAGCCGTGGCATATTTTCATCACCCTTGGACGGAACACACGATCTGACCACGTAGGGCATGACAAGCCCACATGGCCCTTGGGCAGCACACACAGTCGGATGATGTCGGGCGTGGCATGGCATTATCGCCATTGGGCAGCACACGTGGTTGGATGACATTGGGCATGACATGCCATTATCGCCCTTGGGCAGCACACACGGTCGAACGACGTCAAGCGTGTTATGCCATAATCACCCTTGGACATTATACACGGTCCATTGATGTCGGGAGTGGAATTCCATCATCGCCTTTGGAATCACCACACGGTCAGATGACGTTGGGAGTTTTGTGGCATCATCATACTTGGATAGCATACATAGGGTCGAACGACATTGAGCGTGGCATGTTATCATCATTCTTGGAAAGCACACATGATCGGACGACGTCAAGTGTGGCATGTTATCATCGCCCTTAGACTACACATATGGTCGGACGACATCGGGTGTGGAATGCTATTATCGACCTTGGATAGCACACACGGTTAGATGACGTCGGGCTTCAAATGTTATCATTGCCCTTGGATAGCATACACAGTCGACCTACGTCGGGTCTTGCATGTTATCATAGACATTGGAAAGCATACATGATTTAATGACATTGGGCGTGGCATGTTATCATTGCCCTTGGACAGTACACATGATCGGACCACGTACAGTGTGGCATGCTCGCATGGCCCTTGAGATGTAACCACGACAGGATGACGTCGGGCATTGCATGCCATTATCGCCCTTGTGCAGCACACACTGTCGGACAATCTCAGGCGTGACATTCCATCATCGCCCTTGGGAAGCACAAATGGTCAGATGACTTTGGGTGTGGCATGACATCGTCGCCCTTGGACAACATATACGGTTGGACGACGTCAGGCGTAGCATGCCATTTTCTCTCTTGGACAACAGACACGGTCGGACTTCATCTATCATGGCATGACATCATAGACCTTGGACAACACACATGGTTGGAAGACATCGGGCGTTGCATGACATCATCGCACTTGTACAACAAGGTCAGAAGACGTCGGATGTGGCATTTTTTCATTGCCCTTGGAAAGAACATACCGTCGAACTACGTCGAGTGTGGTATGGCATCATTGCCCTTGGGTATCACATGGTCAAACGAAGTCGAACGTGGCATGCCATCATTTCCCTTGGACAACACACACGACTAGACTACTTCAGGCGTGTCATGCCCACATATCCCTTTGGCAGCACACACGATCGAACGACATCGAGCGTGGCATGCAATTATCGCCCTTAATCAACAGACACAGTCGGACCAAGTCAGGTGTGGCATGCTCGTATGCCCTTTGGATAGAAAACACGTTCATACGATGTTGACATGGCATGCAATCATTGCCATTAGAATGAACACATGGACGGATGACGTCGGGCGTCGCTTTCCATCATCGCCCTTGTGCAGCACACTCGGTAAGACGGAGTCAAGCTTAGATGCCATCATCTCCCTTGGAAAGCATACATGAACAGATGACGCCAGGCATTACATGCCATCATTTCCCCAGAAAAATATACACGGTAGGATGACGTCAGGCGTGGCATGCCATCATAACCCTTGGAAAGCATGCACAGTCGGACGATGTCGAACGTGGCTTTTGCGCATGGCCCTTGAAAAACAAACTAGTCAGACGAAGTTTTGCATGGCATGCCATCATCATCTTTGAACAACACACAATTGTACGACGTTGACCTAGCATGCAAACATTACCTTAGGAATTCACACAAGGATGGCATGATATTGGGTGAGGCATGCCAGTATCGACCTTGTGCAGCACACACTGTAAGATGACGTCAAGAGTTAGATGACATCATTTTTCTTAAGAGGCACACACGGTTGGTCGACATCGGGCGTGGCATGCCATCTCTCCCTTGGTTAGAACACACGCTCGAACGACGTCGGGCGTGGCATGCTCGTATGGCCTTTGTATAGCAAATATGGTCAAATGATGTCGATGTGGCATGCCATCATCGCCATTATACTGCACACACAGACCGATTATGTCAATCTTGGCATGCCATCATTGCCCTTGTTAAACTCACATGTTCGGACAACTTCAGGCTTTAGATACCATCATCGCCCCTGGAAATCATACACGGATGGACGACGTCGGGCATTACAAAACATCATTGCTAGTGAATTACACGCCTAAGAACGACTACTCGAGTGTGGTAATGCCCGCATCGATCCTTGGTAAACACAAGTCTCCAGTAGACGACGTTGGTGCATGTCATTCCATCATCTCCTTTAGACAGCACTACAGTTTACGACATTTGACATGGCTGCTACTCATCGCCTTTGTACTGCACAAAAGGACAGAGTGATATCGGGGTGGAGTCATGCCATTATCAACCTTGTGCGCACACCCTGTCAGATGGCATCGAGCAATTAGATGACATGATTGCCCCTTGGAAGCACACACATTGTCTAACTCGGGGCTCGGGCGTGCATGCAATCTCCGCTGTTTTTCCTCATACACAGTCGGACAACTCACGCATGGAATGCCTCATCCCGATTTGGAACAACACGCAATGACCAAACGACATTGGACGTGGCATGCCATGTCCACCTTGGACCACACACCACACGGTAGGAGGTTGTTAGGCGTGGCATCCATGACGGTCCTTGTGTAGCACACACGTCAGAATACGTCGGGTGTACATGCCATTATCACCCTTGGAGAACGTCCAAGTCGTACAATATCGGGCGGTTAGGAATGAAATTTTTATCCCTGGTAAAACAACCGGGTCGGACTAACGGTCAGGCTGGCATGCGCATCCATCGCCTTGGAATTCACACGCGGGTACGGAAAATGTCGGGCATTTAATGCATCATCCTCATTAGACAAAATCATACACCCCGCATCGGAGGACGTCGGGCGTGCATGCCATCATCATATCGCCTTGGACAACATACATGGTCGGGACGTCAGGCTGCCAGCCATCATCGCCCTTGGACAGTCCACCTGTTAATATCGTGCGAGTCGTTCATTCCATTTTACCCTAGGGAAGCAGACACATACGATCGGACTACATCAGCCGTGACTGCCATCATTGCATTGTCGTTGGACATCACAATTGTCATACGACTTTGCGAGTGGTATGTTTATTATAGCTTTGTCAGCAACCCCGAATGAACACATTGATCCGTGGCATTATGCATTCCGTAGAATCCACTATAGTTTGGACTAACATCTGGTGTGGCATGCCCACATGGCCCTTGGGCAGCACAGACATTCGGACGACATCAGGCATTACATGTCATCATCGCACTTGTGCAGCACACACGGTCTGACAACGTCGGGCGTGACATGACATAATTTCCTTTGTGCAGCTAAAATGGTCAAGCAACATTGTGCGTGGCATGACATTATCTCCCTTGGATAGCATGCATTCTCGGACGGCATCAGGCATGGCATGCAATCTTCACCCTTGGACAACAGACACGGTTGGACTATGTCGCGTGTGGCATGCCATCATCGCCCTTGGACAGTGCACACAGTCGAACAACATCGGGCGTGGCATCCATTCATCGCCCTTGGGAAATATACACGGTTGGACGACGTCGGTTGTGGCATATTATCATCTCCCTTGGACAGAACATATCGTCGGAATACGTCGTGTCTGGCATGCACGCATAGACCTTGGGTAGCACATGGTCTGACGATGTCGAACTTGGCATGACATCATTGCCCTTGGAGAACACATACGATAAGACTACATTGAACGTGGAATGCTATCATCTCCCTTGGACCGCACATGCGTGGACAACTCGATGTGGCATCAACACAAATGTTTCCTAAGGCAACACCAATGAAGCGGGCCGGGCAGTGTAATCATCCCCCTTTGACAACACAGACAACGGTCAACCAATGTTAGTCTTGCATGCCATACACGCCCGTGAGATTACACCCACGAACGAACGAACGTCGGTCATGCCATGTTAACATCACCCACCCCTATGGTCCGCACACCTGTTGGTCTACATCGGGCGTAACTTTCCATCTCGCTACTGGGCAGCACCACACACGTTGGACAAAGTCGGATTGGGCATGCCATCATCATTGCTTTGAACACACACAATGACGAAAGATATAAGACGCTGTGCATGCCATCAGCTTCACTTGACAGCACAGCAACTGGGGTCGAATTACGTTAGGCTTTAAATGCTATCATGGTCCTTGGGCACACACAGTACGGTTGAACGACGACGAGAATGGCAAGCCATCATCGCCCTTGGACAGCACACACGATCGATCTACGTGTGTGCCGTGGCATGCCAATCATCTCCCTTGGGCAGCCCAGCATACCACATCGATCGCGACATGACATCAATCACCCTTTGAAGCACACACGGTTCGAGACATCGTACATTACATGCCATCATCGCCCTTGAGATCGCACATCATTCGAAAACGATGTCGGTGTGGCATACCCTCATCTCCCTAAGACACCATAACCCGATCAACGATGTCATGCGGCATGCCATTTTGCCCTTGGAACAGCATACACGATGGTTCTATATCAACGTGCAAGCATTATGGATTCGACCGTGGAATGAACACACGGTTGGAAAATGTCGGTGGTGGAATGCCATTATCGCCTTGGCCAACATACACGGGGTCAGATGACGTCGAGTGTGGCATCCATCATCACCTCGGACATCATAACAACTTTTCCGGACGACGTCAAGCGTGACATGCATTCATCAACCCTTGGAACCACACGCTCGAGAAGTCAGACATTTACCATGCCATTATTGAACCTTGGACTAGATGCACGGGTCAAACTACGTGAGGCATGAACCTGCTCTCATTTCACTTGGAATAGCACGAATATTCCTGACGAGGTCGGGGCGTGGCCTGACATAATCACCCTTCCACAGCTACCCTATCAGATACGTCTGCTTGGCATGCCAATCATCTGTCCTTAGAATGAACACAACAACGTCGGACGATTTCGAGCGGGCATGGCCATCATCAACCCCTTGTACAGCACACACGATAGTACTAAAACGTTGTAGCGTGGCAATAACCATATCACCCTAGGGCGCAACCTCAGACACAACGTCAGGGTGGCATGCCACATCAACATTTTGAAGCACAAAGGGCCAGACAACGTCGGGCATGACCTTCCGCATTATTCGCTCTTGAGTGGAACACACGTTGCAAATGACGCATGTTGGCATCCATTAATCGCCGTTGGACACATATATAGTCAAAAGACGTCGTTCGTGGAATGGTCATTTTTGCCGTAGACAGCACACGCGGTCGGACTACGTCAGTGTGGCACGCCCATCGCCCTTGGAATGAACACCGGTCGGACATGTCGGTTGTGGATGCATCATCACACTTGGACAACATCATCTGTTATACGATGTCCTGGCTTGGTATCCCATCATCCTCCTTTGGACATCATACATAGTCTGACGACGTCACGCGTGTAATTCAATCACTCCTTGGCAGCACAACCCTCTGGAACAACGTCCAGCGTAACATGCCATCATTGGCCTTGGGCGCTCACCTGGTGGCCACTACATCAGCCGTGACATTTCATATTGCTTTTGTGGGGGACAGGCACAAAAGGTCATACTACGTCAGGCATGGCTGTTCTCATCGCCTTGACACAACACTGACGATCTACATCGGCGTGCATGGCTGCTTGCCCTTGGGCAGCGATGTCATCACTCATTCCCGGCGTGCATACCACATCACCCCTTGTGAAGCACACGAGACGTTCGAGGACTGTCGTACCTGACATTCCATCGACGGCCTTGAGCAGTGCAACGTTCGAGCGATGTCGGGTGTGGCATTCCCACCTCAATCGCCATTGGTCAACAAGAAAAACGGTTCAGGGTATAGGGAGACGTTAGGCCTGAAAAGTATTTTTTCCCTTGACAACAATACAGGTCGACAAAAGACTATATTGGGCGTGGCATTGCCATAATCGCCCTTGGAATGATACAGGTTGGACCATGTCGGGCATTGCACCCTTATCCTCCCTTGGACAGCATACCTGGGGGTCCGACGATTCTGGCATGCATGCCATCATACCCCTCGAACAGCATACACTCTTACGCTTCAATGTGCCATGCATTCATCGACTTTGGTCTAAACGCACACTAGGAAAATGTCGAGCGTTACATGCCATCATTGGCCTTGGGCATCTCAGACAGTGGGACTACATAAGGTGTGACATGCCATCATTTCCCTTGGACAGAACAAAAGGTCGTACGACGTCAGGCGTGGCATGATATCATCACCCTTGGACATCATACACGGTTGGACTACGTCTGGTGTGGCATGTCATCATTGCCCTTGGAATGAACACACAGTCATACGATTTCGGGAGTGACATGACAACATTGCTCTTGACAACATACAAAAGGTCGGATGACGTCATAAATAACATGTCATCATCGCCCTTGAGCAACGCAAATATTCAAACGATGTTTGGTGTGGCATGCCATTATCGCCATTAGACAACATACACGATCAGACGATGTTAGGCGTGCAATACCATTTTTTCCTTGGATAGCATACACGATTGAACTATATCGGGTGTGGCAAGCCATTATCGACCTTAGAATGAACACACGGTCAGAAAATGTTGGGTGTGGAATGCCATTATCGCCCTTGGACAACATACACGAGGTCAGACGACGTCGAGCATGGAAGGCCATCATCTCCCTCGGACATCATATACTTTCGGACAACGTCAAGCGTGCCATGCATTCATCGCCCTTGGGCAACACACACGCTCGGAGAACGTCGAGCGTTACATGCCATTATTGGCCTTGGATAGCATGCACAGTCGGACTACGTGAGGCATGACATGCTATCATTGCTCTTGGACAGCATAGATGGTCGGAAGACGTCGGGCGTGGCATGACATCATCACCCTTCGACAACATACACGATCAGACTACGTCGGGCGTGGCATGACATCATCATCCTTGGAATGAACAAACGGTCGGACGATGTCGGGCGTAACATGCAATCATTTCCCTTGGACAGCATACACAAAGTCGGATAACGTCGGGCGTGGCATGGGATCATCGCCCTAGGACAACATACACGGTCGGAGGACGTAAGGCATGCCATGCAATCATCGCCCTTGGGCGTTACATGTGATCATTACGCTAGGGCAGCACACACGGTCGGACTACGTCGGGCATGACATGCCATCATTGTCTTTGGTCAGCACAAACGAACTAACGAGGTTGAGTGTTTCATGCTTGCATGGCACTTGGACTGTACATACAGTTGGAAGACATCGGGCGTGGCATGCCCACATGGCCGTTGGGCAGCTCACACAGTCGGACGAAATCGAGTGTTGATGCCATCATCGAACTTGGGCAGCATACACGGTCGAATGATGTCAGGCTTGGCATGCCATCATCACTTTTGAACAACACATAAGGACGGACAGCGTCGGGCGTTGCATGCTATTATTTCTCTTGTGCAGCAACAACGGTTTGGCTACTCATTGTGACATGGCCACATACCCCATGGGTAGCACAAATGGGTCGAACATGTCGGGCTTGGTATTACATCATTTTCCCTTGGACAACATGCACTGTCGGACGGAATATGCTGGTATTACAATCAATCGCCTTTGGACAACACACACGGTTGTCGAAGTTGATGTGGCATGCCATCATCGCCTTTGGACTACCACAAGGACAAGTGATTTGGGCGTCGAATTCCATTATCTTTCTCAGCAGCACCTGTGAGACTTGTGACGCGAGCATAATGAGATTATTACCTAGGTAAGAACACTGGTTAGTCTAACATCTGTGTGCTTGCCATATCGCCCTTGTAAGTAACACACGTCGACAACTTCGGGCATGGCATGCCATCATCAATCATCGCCTTTCGACCCCACGCACACTGACGAACACATAGGACCTGCCATGCAATAATCGCCCTTGAACCAGCATCACACGTTCAAACGACGTATGCCTGGCATTCCAGCAGAATTCCTTGGTCAGCAACACACGGTCGAACGACGATGAGCTTGGCAAGATATCATCGCCCTTGGACACACACACGATAGGACTACATGTAGCGTGGCAAACCATCATCGCCCGTGGGCACCACCGTCGGACAACGTCAAGTGTGGCTTGCCATCATCAACCTTGTGAAGCAGAAACGGTCGGACGACAAGGGGCATGACTTGCCATCATCGCCCTTGTGCAGAACACACGTTCAAAAGACGTCGGGTGTGGCATGCCATCATCGTCGTTGGAAAAAATACACAGTCGAAAGACGTCGGGCGTGGAATGCCATTTTTTCCGTTGGATAGCATACACGATCGTACTACGTCAGGTGTGGCACGCCTTCATCGCCCTTGGAATGAACACACGGTCGGACAATATCGGGTGTGGCATGTCATCATCTCCCTTGGACAGCATACACGGGGTTAGATGATGTCGGACGTGGTATGCCATCATCTCCCTTGGACATCGTACACAGCCGGACGACGTCACGCGTGTTATGCAATCATCGCCCTTGGCAGCACACACGCTTGGACGACGTCCGCGTTACATTCCATCATTTACCTTGGGCAGCTCACACGGTGGGACTACATCAGGCGTGACATGCCGTCATTGCCTTTGGACAGCACAAAAGGTCGTACGACGTCAGGCATGGCATGTTATCATCGCTCTTGGACAGAGACCACTGACGATCTACATCGGGCGTGGCATGGAAACATCGCCCTTGGGCAGCATGGTCATACAACATAAGGTGTGGCATGCCCTCATCACCCTTGTGAAGCACACACGGTCGGAGGACGTCGTACATGACATGCCATCATCGCGCCTGATTAACGCCCAGGTTCGAGCGATGTCGGGTGTGGCATGCCATCATCACCCTTGGTCAACATATACGGTCGGATGACGTTAGTCCTGAAATGCAATTTTTTCCCTTTGGACAGCAATACACGGTCGGACTACATTGGGCATGGCATGCCATAATCGCCCTTGGAATGAATACAAGGTTGGACAATGTCGGGCGTGGCATGCCATTATCACCCTTGGACAGCATACATGGGGGAACGACGTCGTGCATGGCATGATACTGGCACTTTTGATGCCAAATAGCGGTTGGAATAGTCATCGGGGCTGGCATGCCCCACAGTGGCCTTAAATTACACCAACACCGATGAAATCGCGAGCGTTACCTGACAGATTATTACCTTGGAACCATTAAACGTCGTATGATGTCAGGCCTGGTATGACATCATCCCCCTTGGACAACATAAACGGACTTACAGCGTCGGGCATGGCATACCATCATCCTCCTTTTTTGACGCATACACGGTTATACGATGTTGAAGTGTCATGCCATCATCGCCTTTGGAGGACGCACAAAAGTTGATGTGCATCAGGCTGTGAATGCCATTATTTCCTTCGCAGCACACCTTTCATAAGTACATCGATGCGTTAAATGACAAAATTTATTATGGAAGCAAGACCGGTTAGTCACATCGGCAATGACATGCCATCTCGCCCTTGGGTACTTCCACTACGATCGAACGACGTCGGGCATGGCATGCCACATAGTATTGGACCAATGCAAACTAAACAATAACATCCGATACACATGCCATCATGTCCCTGAACAGCACACAACGTTCAGACAATGTTAGACGGGCCATGCCATCATGATCCTCGTAAGCACACAACGTAGTTCGAACGCTAGAGCGTGGCTAGCATCATCACTTTTAGAAGCACTACGATAGGACTAAATGTCTGGTGTGGCTTGCCTCATTGCCCATGGGCATCACGGTCGGACAACACAGCTGGCATGCTATCATCACCCCTGTAAAAGCATAAACAGTCGACGAAGTTAGACTGAACATGCCATCATCGCCCTTGAGCTCAGACACATGTGAATGATGGTCGTGTGTGCATTCCTCATCCGCCCTTGGGACACATACAACGGTCAAAGACGTCTGGGCTTGGAATGACAATAGCATTGGGGAACAACATACAGGATCGGACAAACGTCTGGCGTGGATGCCTAAATCGCCCCTTGGATGAACACCAAGCGTCAGACAATGTCAGTGTGGTAACATCATCGCCCTTGGATCAAAAACCATATCAAACGACGTCGGTGTGTATGCCATCTTCTCCTTGGACAGCATACCCAGTCGGATGACGTCACCGCCGCATGCAATCATCGCCCTTTGGCGCACACCTCGCGGACAACACGTTGACCATTACATGACAATCATTTTCCTTGGCCAGCACCCCTGTGGCCTACATCAGGGCTTCACATGTCATCATTGGCCCTTGGACAACACAAAGGCCGTACAACCACACGTGGCATGTTATCTCCTCCCTTGGTCAGCAAACACTTATGAATACGTCGAGAGTGGCATGCAGCATTGCCTTTTTGACTAAACTAACGGTTCCGACGAAAATCGGGCGTTGCATGCTCACATGTTCCGTTGGGTAGCACACAAAGGTCGGATGACAATCGGGCGTTACATCCATCATCAAACTTGGCAGGCAACATCTCCCTATAACGGTCGGGCTGTCATCCATCATCGCCTTTGGACAGCACACAAGGACGGACAACATCGGGCATTTCATGACATTATCGCCCTTGTGTAGCACACACAGTCAGACGATGTCGACGTGACATGCCATCATCTCCCTTGGGCATCAAAAATGGTCGAACAACATTGTGCGTGTCATTAAATCATCGCCCTTGGACAACATAGATGGTCGAAATACATAGGGCGTGCAGGAAATCATCGCCCTTAGATAGTATACACGAATGGACAACGTCGGGCATTAGATGACTATATTACACTTGGGCAACACAGAAAAACGGACGATGTCGGGCATGGAATCCCATCATCACCATGAAAAACATACACAGTCGAGCAACGTCGGGCATGGCATGCCATTATCGCCCATAGATAGTATACACGATTGGACAACGACGGGCGTGGTATGACCGCATGGGCCTTGGGTAACACAACAGTATAACGACGTTGAGCCTTCTGCAGCACACACGATCGAGCAACATCGGGCATGACATGCCATCATCGCCCTTGGACTGCACACAAGAATGGAGGATGTCGGACATGGCATGCCATCATCACCCTTATACAGCACACATTTTCAGACGACGTCGGGTGTTTAGATGTCATAAGTGTCCCTTGGTCAACACCTAACATGTCCAACGCCGTTGAGCGTGGCCATCCGGATCATCGCCCTTGGACATCTCACAGGATTATAGACTATTCACCTTTTCATGCCATCATCGCCATTGGGAATCATACAACGGTTGAACAACGTCAAGCTTGTCATGCCATCATTTCCATTGGTCTTCATACAAATCGTTGAACCTACGTCAGGCTTGTCATGCCATCATTCATTGACACCACACGTTCAGCCGACGTCGGCCTTGCAGCATGCCCATAATTGCCCTTGGACACACAGGTCGGACGATCTCACCTGACATCTTATTATCCGCCCTTGGGCAAGCACAAATGGTCGGACTACATTGGGCATGCATGACTGCATTGACTTTGGACTGCACCTACAGTCGGACATGTTGGTGTGGCCTACCATCATTGACTTTTTTGAGACCACAAGATCACTAATTGGGCCGTTGCAGCAATCA
This sequence comes from Solanum habrochaites, assembly GCA_027704765.1. Classification (NCBI taxonomy): domain Eukaryota; kingdom Viridiplantae; phylum Streptophyta; class Magnoliopsida; order Solanales; family Solanaceae; genus Solanum; species Solanum habrochaites. The sequence goes on along the minus strand of JAKWJA010002494.1, from coordinate 12,785,200 downwards.
TCTCCCTTTCTGCACACCGTCGTACTTAGTCGGCGCATGCATGTCTTATCGCCCTTGGACCAACTAGACGGTCCCATTTTGACGTCATTGTGGCATCTCAATAGCCGTTGTCCACACAGTGGACGACCGACGTCGAGCGTGGCTTGTCATCATTGCCCTTGGACTTCATATATTGGTGGATGAGCTGATTTTCAGAAAAACATCTTTTAACCCATTCAAATTTGAATTTCCCCCAAATTTTTTAATAAAATAGATTTTTGAGAGCACCCATGAAAGGACAACATCGGGCATGGCATTCCATCATCACCTTGGACTACACACACGGTAGAACGATGTCAAACGTGGCATGCCATCATCGCCTTTGGACAACACATACGGTTAGACGACATCGGGAATTACATGACATCATAGACCTCGGAGAGCACACAAGGATGGACAACATCGGTTGTGGCATACCATCATCACCCTTGAATTGCACACACGGTAGGACGACGTCCGGTGTGGTGTGCCATCATCATCCTTGGGAAGCACACACGGTCAGATGACGTTGGGCGTTACATGGCATCATTGCCCTTGGGCATCACACACGGTCAGACTATGTCGAGCGTGGCATGTCATCATCGCCCTTGGACTACACAGACGGTCATATGACGTCAGTCGTGGCATGTGATAATCCCTTTGGACAAAACACACAGACGAACAACGTCGAGCGTGGCACACTATCATTGCCCTTGGATTGCATAGATTTTTGGATAAGCCAATTTTTAGGAAAATGTCTTTTAACCCATTCAATTTTGAATTTCCCTTAATTTTGAAGAAAATTGTAATCTTTATTGCTACGAATCTGATAAAAGAAAATAGAATTTTGAGTTCGAAATACCTTTGTAGGACATTTGAAATCATTTTAAATGTTTAAACTATCAACTTCATGATACAAGTTTTTTTCCTCATTCATTTTACCTTTCCCCTAAATTTTTCTCATACGATAGGGATGAAGTCGAGCATAGTCAATGCCTTCATGTCCATGACACACACAATCTGTTGGAAGACATTAGGTTTTGCATGACATCATAACACTTGGACAACATACACAGTTGGAGGACGTAATACGTGGCATATTATCATTGCACTTGAACAAAAGATACCATCGGACTACGTCGGGTGAGGTATGCCCACATGGCCCTTGGGAAGTACACTGTCGGACATTGTCGAGCGTGGCATGCCATCTTTGCCCTGGGACAACATACACGATTGGAATACTTCGGGCGTGGCATGCCATCCTCTCCCTTAAACTGCACGTGCGGTTGGACGACCTCAGGCGTAACATAACCTCATGTCCCTCAGGTAGCACACACAATCGGACGACGTCGGGCATGACATGCCATCATCGCCCTTGGACAACACACACGGTCAGAAAAATTCGGGCATTGCATGCCATACGTGCCCTTAAAATACACATATGGCAAACAACGTCGGGCGTGGCATGTTATCATCGCTCTTGGACAACACACATGGTCAGCCTATGTCGGGTATGGCATGCCAATATAACCTTTGGACAACACATACAGTCAGACAATTTCGATGTGGTATGCCATCATAGCAATTGGACTGCACACACGGATCGATGACGTTGGGTATGGTTTGCCATAATCGTCATTGTGCAGCACATATGGTCGGACGAGGTCGGGTGTTAGATGCAATCATTGCCCTTGGGCACCACAGACAGACGGACAAAGTATTACATGACATGCCATAATTGCCCTTGTACAATATACACGATCAGACATCATAGGGCTTGGCATGACATCATCGTCCTTAAATGGCATGCACGGTCGAATGACGTTGGACGTGGCATGCCCACATGGCCCTTGGGAAAACACTAGTCGGACAGTGTCGGCATGGCATGCCATCATTGCCTTTGCACAACACACACGATCGGACAATGTTGACGTGGCACGCCATCATCGTCTTTGGACTGCAAACAAGGACAGATGACATCAGGCATTAGATGTCATCATTGCCCTTGGGAAGCACACACAGATGACTACATCGGGTGTGGCATGTCATCTCACCGTTTCGAAGCACACCCGACGCGACGACATCGGGCATGGAATGTTAACATCACTATTGGACAGCACGCACGAACAGACCACGTAGGGCGTGGCATGCCCGCATGGCCCTTGGGCAGCACACATGGTCGGATGACATCGAGCGTGGTATGCCATTATCGCCTTTGTGAAGCACAAATAGTCGGACGATGTCAAGCATAACATGCCATCATCGTCCTTGGACAACATACAAGATCAGACGACGTCAGGCGTGGCATGCCATTTTTGGCCATTGGTCAACAGACACGGTCGGAACACATCAGGCGTGGCATACCATCATTGCCCTTAGAAAGCACACACGGTCAGATAACGTCGAGCGTGGCATTACATCATCTCTATTGGAAAACATACACAATCGAACGGCATCGGGCATGGCATACTATCATCGCCCTTGGACAAAATATAATGTCGGGCTACTTCGTCTGTGGCGTGCCCTTATCAACCTTGGGAAGCAGACGGTCAGACGACATCAGGCGTGTCATTCCATTATTGCCCTTGGAACGCACACACTATCGGACTACATCGGGCGTGGCATGCCTTCATCGCCTTTGGACCGCACATGCGGTTAGAAGACATAGGGCGTGGAATGCCATCATTACCTTTTGACAACACACAATCAAACGACATCAGGAATTGCATACCATACACGCCCTTGAACATCACAAATGGATGAACAACATTAGTGATGGCATGTTATCATCGCTCTTGGGCAGCACGCGCGATCGGACTACGTCAAGCATTGCATACCATCATGGACCTTGGACTGCACATACGGTTGGACGATATCGGGTGTGGCAAGCCCACATGGACCTTGCGCATGACGCAGAGTCGGACGACTTTAGGCGTTACATGCCATCATCGCACTCTGGCAGCATACACGGTCGGATTACGTCAATCTTGGTATGCCATCAACGCCTTTGCACAGCACACATGGAAGGACGACATCGGGTGTTGCATGTCATTATCGCCCTTGTTTAACACACACGATCGGATGACGTAGGGAGTGACATGCCATCGTTGCCCTTGGGAAGCACAAATGGTGGGACAAAGTCGGGAGTTACATGACATCATCATTCTTTGACAGCATACACAGTCAGATTACGCCAGGCGTGGCATGCCATCATCAACCTTGGAATGAACACACGGTCGGATGATGTTGGAATTTACATACCATTATTGCCCTTGGACAACATACACAAGGTCAAATGACATCGAGCGTGGCATTGCCATAATCGCCCTTGGACAACATACACGGTCGTTACATGCGATCATTGCCCTAGGGCAGTAAACACGGTTGGATGACATCGGGCGTTACATGTGATCATTGCCCTAGGGCAGTACACACGGTAAGACTAGGTCGGGGGTGACATGGCATCATTGTCGTTGGTCAGCATACACGGACGAACGACATCGAGCGTGGTATGCTAGCATGGCACTTGGACTGCACATACGTTTAAACAACATCAGGAGTGGCATGCCCAATGGCCGTTGGGCAGCACACATAGTCGGACGACATCAAGCGTTAAATGCCATCATAGCACTTGGAAAGTATACACTATCAGATGATGTCAGGCTTGGCATGTCATCATCGCCTTTTGACAACACACAAGGACGGACAACATCGAGCATTGCATGCCATTATCGCCCTTGTACAGCACACATGCTCAGACGATGTCTGGAGTTACATGCCATCATCACCCTTGGTTAGCACAAATGGTCGAACGATGTCGGGCGTGAAATGACATAATCGCCCTTGGACAACATACACGGTTGAATGACTTTGGGCATGGCATGTCATCATCGCCTTTGGACCGAACACACAGTTGTACGACGTTGAAGTGGCATGCCATCATCTCCTTTGGACTGCGCACAAGGACGTGGAGACATCAGGCGTGGAATGCCTTTATCTTCCTTCTGTAGTTTATCTTCCTTCTGTAGCCCACACTTTCAGACGACTTCTAGCGTTTGTTGATATAATTTCCCTAGGGAAGCACACACGGTTAGTCTATATCGGGCGTGGCACGCTCTCTCGCCCTTGGTAAGTAAACACGGTTGAACGACGTCGAAAATGGCATGCCATCATCGCCATTGGACAACGCACACTGATGAACAACATTGAACATGGCATTCCATCATCGCCCTTGAACAGCACACACAGTCGGACGACGTTAGGCGTGGCATGCCAGCATGATCCATGGGCAGATCACACGGTCGAATGACGATGAGCGTGGCAAGCCATACGCGCCCTTAAACAGAAAAACGATCAGACTACGTCTGGTTTGGCATGCCATCATCGCCCTTGGGCAGCACGGTCATACAACGTCAGGCGTGGAATGCCATCATCACCCTTGTGAAGCACAAATGGTCGAACGACGTCAGGCATGGCATGCCATCATCTCCCTTGAGCAGCACACACGTTCCAACAACGGTGGGTGTGGCATACCATCATCGATCTTGGGCAACATACACGGTCGGAAGGCGTCGGGTGTGGAATGCCATTTTTGTCGTTGGACAGCTTACACGGTAGAACTACGTCAGGCGTGGAACGCCTTCATCGCCCTTGGAATGAACACACGGTCGAACAATGTTGTTTATGGCATGCCATCATCGCCCTTGGACAGCATACACGGGGTTAGACGATGTCAGGCGTGGTATGCCATCATCGCCCTTGGACAATATACAATGTCAGACGATGTCACGGATGTCATAAAATCATCTCCCATGGGCAACACACACACTTGGACAACGTCGAGCGTTACATGCCATTATTGGCCATGGGAAGCACACATTGTGGGACTACATCAGGCGTGACATGCCATTATTGCCCTTGTATAGCATAAGGGGTCGTACGACGTCAAGCGTGGCATGTTATCATCGCCCTTGGTCAGCAAAACACGGACAATCTATGTCGAGCATGGCATGCCATCATCACCTTTGTAAATCACTCACGGTCAGAGGACTTCATACATTACATGTCATCATCTCCCTTGTTCAACGCATACGTTCGAACGATGTCGGGTGTGGCATGCCATCATCGCCCTTGGACAACATACAGGATCGGACGACATCAGGTTTTGAATGCCATTTTTGCCGTTGGACAGCTTACACGGTTGGACTACATCGGGTGTGGCATGCCATCATCGCCCGTGGAATGAACACACGGTTGGACAATGTTGGGTGTGGCTTGCCATTATTGCCCTTGGAAAACATACACGGGGTAAGACGATGTCGCGCGTGGCATTCCATCATCGCCCTCTTACGGTATACACTTTCGGAAGACGTCAAGCATGCCATGCATTCATCGCCCTTAGGAAACACACATGCTCAGATAACATCGAGTGTTACATGTCATCATTGGCGTTGGACAACACACACTGTCGGACTACGTCGGGCGTGACATGGCATCATTGTCTTGGACAGCACAAAAGGTCATACGACGTCGGACGTGGCATGTTATCATCTCTCCTTGTCAGAACACACGGACAAATGATGTCGAGCGTGGCATGCCAACATCGACCTTGGACTGCACATACGTTTGGACGACATAGGGTGTGGAATACCCACGTGGACATTGGAAAGCACACACGGTTGGACGACATCGGGCGTTACATGCAATCATCGCACTCTGGCAGCATACACGGTTGGATTACGCTAGGCTTGGTATGCCATCCTCGCCTTTGGACAGCACACAAACAAGGACGACATCGGGCGTTTCATGCCATTATCGCCCTTATGCAGCACAAAAGGTTGAACGACTATAAGAGTGGCAAGCCAACATCACTCTTGTACAGTACACACGATCGTACTACGTCAGGCGTGGCATGCCATATTCGCCCTTGGGCAGCACGGTCGGACAATGTCACGCGTGGCAGGCCATCATCACCCTTATGAAGCACAAACATTCGGACATTGTCGGGCATGACATGCCATCATTGCCCTTGAGAAGCACACACGTTCAAACGACGTCGGATGTGGCATGCCATCATCGTACTTGGACAACATACACGGTTGGAAGACGTCAGGCGTGGAATGCCATTTTTGCCATTAGACAACATACACGGTAAAAATACGTCAAGCGTGGAATGCCTTCATCGCCCTTGGAATGAACACACGGTCGGATAATGTCGGTTGTGGCATGCCATCATTGCCTTTGGACAGCATACACAGGGTCACACGATGTCGGGCGTGGTATGCCATTATCGCCCTTGGATAGCATACACAGTCGGACAACATCACTCGTGTTATGCAATCATCTCCCTTGGGCAACACACATGGTCGGACGACGTCGAGTATTACATGCTATCATCTCACTTGGGAAGCATACACGGTCGGATGATGTTAGGCTTGGCATGTCATCATCGCCTTTGGACAGCACACAAGGACGGACAATGTCGGGCGTCGCATGCCATTATCGCCCTTGTGCATCACACACGGTCGGACGACGTCGAGCTTGACATGCCATCATCACCCTTGGGCAGCACCAATGGTTGAATGATGTCGGGCGTGGTATGACATCATTGCCATTGGACAACATACACGGTCAGATAACATCGGGCATGGCATGCCATCATCGCCTTTGGACAGCACACACGACTCTACGACCTTGAAGTGGCATGCCATCATCTCCTTTGGACTGCACACAAGAACGTAGTGACATCGGGCGTGGAATGCCATTATCTTCCTTCTATAGCACACACTTTTGGACGATGTCGAGCATTAAATGACAGCATTTTCCTAGGGAAGCACACACGTTAAGTCTACATTGGGCGTGTCTTGCCATATCGCCTTTGGTAAGTATACACGGTCGAACGACGTCGGTCATGGCATGCCATCATCACGTTTTGACAACGCACACTGACAAACAACATTTGACGTGACATGCTATCATCGCCCTTGAACAGAACACATGGTCGGACGACAGTAGGCGTGGCATGCCAGCATGATCCTTAGGAAGCACACACGGTCGAACAACAATGAGCGTTGCAAGCCATCAATTCCCTTGGACAACACACACGATTAGATGACGTTAGGCCTGCCATGCCAGCCTAATCCTTAGTCAGCACACACGGACAAACGACGTCGAGCGTGGCATGTCAGCATGGACCTTGGACTGCACATACGGTTGGACGACATCGGGTGTGGCATGCCCACATGGACGTTGGCAGCACGCACAATCGGATGACATCGGGTGTGACATGCCATCATCACCCATGGGTAGCACAAATGGTCGAACGATGTCGGGATTGGTATGATATAATCACCCTTGGACAACATACACGATCGGACGGCGTCAGGCATGGTATGCCATCATCACCTTTGGACAGCACACACGCTTGGACGACGTTGAAGTAGCATGCCATCATTTCCTTTGGACTATACACAAGGATGTGATGACATCGGGCGTGGAATGCCATTATCTACCTTTTGTAGCACACACTGTCAGACGAAGTCGAGCATTAGATGACATCATTTCCCTTGGGAAGCACACACGGCTAGTCTACATCGGGCATGGCATGCCATCTCGCCTTTGGTAAGAACACACGGTTGAACGACGTCGGCCATGGAATTCCATCATCGCCTTTGGACAAGGCACACTGACAAACAACATTGGACGTGGCAAGCTATCATCGCCCTTGAACAGCACACACGGTCAGACAATGTTAGGCGTGGCATGCCAGCATGATCCTTGGCAGCACACACGGTCGAACGACGATGAGCGTGGCAAGCCATCATAACCCTTGTGAAGCACACACGGTCAGAGGATGTCATACATAACATGCAATCATTTCCCTTGACCATCACACACGTTTGAGCAATGTCGGGTGTGGCATGCCATCATCGCCCTTGAAAACATACACAATCAGATGACGTTAGGCATAAAATGCCATTTTTGCCCTTTGACAGCATATACGGTTGGACTACATCGGGTGTGGCAAGCCATCATCGCCCTTGTAATGAACACACAGTTTGACAATGTTAGGCGTGGCATGCCATTACCGCCCTTGGAAAGCATAGATGGGGTCACATGACATTGGGCGTGGCATGCCATCATCGTCCTCAGACAGCATACATTTTTGGACGATGTCAAGCATGCCATGATTTCATCGCCCTTGCGAAACACACACGCTCGGACAACGTCAAGCGTTACATGCAATCATTGGCCTTGGACCGCACAAACTGTCGAACTACGTTGGGCGTGACATGCCATCATTGCCTTGGGACAACACAGAAGGTAATACGACGTCGGGTGTGGCATGTTATCATCTCCCTTCGTCAGCACACACGGATGAATGACGTCGAGAGTGGCATGCCAGCATGGACCTTGGACAACACACATGGTTGGACGAAATCAGGCGTGGCATGCCCACATGGACCTTGGCAGCACGCACATTCAGACAATATCGGGCGTTACATGCCATCATTACACTCTGGCAGCATACACGGTCAGATTACGTCAAGCTTGGTATGCCATCATTGCCTTTTGAAAGAACACAAGAAAGGATGACATCGGGTGTTGCATGCCATTATCGTCCTTGTGCAACACACACGATTGGACGATGTTGAGTGTTACATGCCATCATCGCCCTTGGAAAGCATACACGGACAGACGACGTCAGGCATTACATGCCATAATTTCCCTTGAAAAATATACACGGTTGGATGATGTCGGGCGTGCCATGCCATCATAACCCTTGGAAAGCATGCACAGTCGGACGATGTCGAGCCTGGCTTTTGCGCCTGGACCTTGGGAAACAAAGTAGTCGGATGACGTTTGGCATGGCATTCCATCATCACCTTTGAAAAACACACGGTTGTACGAAATTTATGTGGCATGCAAACATTTCCTTTTGAATGCACACAAGGATGGCGTGAGACTGTGTGTGGCATGCCATTATCGACCTTGTGCAGCACATACTGTCAGATGATGTCAGGCTTTAGATTACATCATTTCCCTTAGGAAGCACACACGGTTGGTCTACATCGGGCGTGGCATGCCATCTCGCCCTTGGTTAGCACACACGGTCGAACAACGTCGGGCGTGGCATGCCTGTATGGCCTTTGTATAGCAAACATGGTCAAACGATGTCGATGTGGCATGCCATCATCGCCATTAGACTGCACACACAGACCGATGATGTTAATCCTGGCATGCCATCATTGCCCTTGTGCAGCTCACATGTTCGGACAACTTCGGGCGTTAGATACCATCATCGCCCTTGGAAATCATACACGGATGGACGACGTCGGGCATTACAAAACATCATTGCCAGTGGAAAATATACACGATAGGACGATATCGAGCGTGGCATGCCGTCATCGCCCTTGGACAACATGCACAGTCGAACGATGCGGGGCATGGTATGCCCGCATGGATCTTGGTAAACACCCAGTCAGACGACATTGGGCATGGAATGCCATCATCGCCTTTAGACAGCACACACAGTTGTACGACATTGATGTGGCATACTATCATCGCTTTTGGATTGCACACAAGGACGGAGTGATGTCTGGCGTGGCATAACATTATCAACCTTGTGCCACACACCCTCTCAGATGGCGTCGAGCATTAGATGACATGATTGCCCTTGGGAAGCACACACAATTGGTCTACATCGGGCGTGGCATTCCATCTCGCCTTTGTTCAGCATACACTATCGGACGACATCGGGCATGGCATGCAATCATCGCCTTTGGAAAACACACAGTGACGAACGACATTGGACGTGGCATGCCATCGTCACCCTTTGTCAGCACACACAGATGGATGACGTCGGGCGTGTCTTTCCATCATCGCCCTTGTGCAGCACACACGGTTGGACGATGTCAGGCGTTAGATGTCATCATCGCATTTGGAAAGTATACATGGACGGATGACATCAGGCACGACATTCCATCATTGCCCTTAGAAATATACAAGGTAGGACAACGTCGAGCGTGGCATGCCATCTTTGTCCTTGGACAGCATACACAGTTAGACGATGCCGGGTGTGGCATGCCTTTGTGGCCATTGGGAAACACACTAGTTGGATGACGTCGGGCATGGCATGGCATCATCACCTTTGGAAAGCACACAAGGTTGTACGACGTTGATGTGGCATGCCATAATCGCCTTTGGACTGCACACATGGACGGAGTGACATCGGGCTTGAAATGTTATTATCGTCCTTGTGTAGCACACATTATCATACGACGTCGATTGTTAGATGACATCATTGCCCTTTGGAAGCACACACGGTTGGTCTACATCAGGCGTGACATGCCATCTCACCATTGGTTAGCACACACGGTCGGACAAAGTTGGGCATGGCCTGCAATCGTCGCCTTTGGACAACACACAATGACGAACAATATAAGACATGGCATGCCATCATCTTCCTTGAAAAGCACACACTGTCGAATGACGTTAGGCGTGGCATGCTAGCATGGTCCTTGGGCAACACACACTATTTAACGACGACGAGCATGGCAAGCCATCATCGCCTTTAGACAGCACACACGATTGATCTACGTGTGGGTGTGGCATGCCATCATCGCCCTTGGGCAGCACGGTCATACAACATCGGCGCGACATGCCATCTCACCCCTTTGAAGCACACACGGTCGGAGGACGTCGTATATGACATACCATCATTGCCCTTGAGCAGCACACACATTTGAACAATGTCGAGTGTGGCATTCCATAATCGCCCTTAGGCAACATACATGGTTAGATGACGTCAGGCATGCAATGAAATTTTTACCCTTTGACAGCATACACGATTGGACTATATCGGGCGTGGAAAGCCATTATCGCCCTTGGAATGAACACACGGTCAGACAATGTCCGGTGTTGAATGACAGTATCGCCCATGGACAACATACACGGGGTCAGACGATGTCGAGCGTGGCATGACATCATCGCCCTCGGACAGCATACACTTTCGGATGACGTCAAGCGTGCCATGCATTCATCTCCTTTGGGCAACACACACGCTCGAAAAATGTCGAGCGTTACATGCCATTATTGGCCTTGGACAGCATGCACGCTTGGACTACGCGAGGCGTGACATGCTATTATTGCCCTTGGACAACACTGATGGTTGGATGACATCGGACGTGGCATGACATCATCATCCTTGGACAGCATACACGGTAGGACTACGTCAGGCGTGGCATGCAATCATCGCCCTTCGAATGAACTCACGGTCAGATGATGTCGGGCGTTGCATGCCATCATTGCCCTTGGACAGCATACACAAGGTCGGATGACATTGGGCTTGGCATGCAATCATCGCCCTTGGACAACTTACATGATTAGATGATATGAGGCATGCCATGCAATCATCGCCCTTGGGTAGAACACACGGTTGGATGACGTTAGGCGTTACATGCGATCATTAACCTAGGGTAGCACACACGTTCGGACTACATCAGGCGTGACATGCCATCACTGTCGTTGGTCAGCACACACGGACGAAGGACGTCGAGCGTGGAATGCTTGCATGGCACTTGGACTGCACATACGGTCGGAAGAGATCGGGTGTGGCATGCCCACATGGCTGTTGGGCAGCACACACAGTCGGACGATAGCGAGCGTTACATGCCATCATTTCACTTAGGGAGCATACACGGTCAGATTTTGTCAATCTTGGCATGCCATCATCGCCTTTGGACAGCACAAATGGACGGACAACGTCGGGCTTTGCATGCTATTATTGCCCTTATGCGTCACACATGGTCGAACGAAGTCGAGCGTGACACGCCATCATTACCCTTGGGAACCACAAATGGTCGAATGATGTCGGGGCTGGTATGACATCATCCCTTTTGGACAACATACACAGACAGATGGTGTCGGGCATGACATACCATCATCGCCTTTGGACAGCACACACAGTTGTACGATGTTGAAGTAGCATTCCATCGTCGCCTTTGGACTGCACACAAGGACGGAGTGACATCGGGCATGGAATGCCATTATGTTCCTTCCGCAGCACACACTGTCAAAAGGACATCGAGTGTTAAATGATATCATTTCCCTAGGATAGCGCACACCGTTAGTCTACATCGGGCATGACATGCCATCTCGCCCTTGGTAAGTACACACGATCGAACGAAGTCGGGCATCGCATGCCATCATCGCATTTGGACAATGCACATTGACGAAAAAAATCGGATGTGGCATGTCATCATTGCCCTTGAACAGCACACACGGTCGGACAACGTTAGACGTGGCATGCCATCATGATCCTTGGGCAGCACACACGGTCGAACGACGATGAGCGTGGCTATACATCATCGCTCTTAGACAGCACACACGATAGGACTACGTCTGGTGTGGCATGCCATCATCGCCCATGGGCAGCACGGTCGGACAACGTCAGGCGTCGCATGCCATCATCACCCTTGTAAAGCACAAACGGTCGGACGACGTTTGACATGACATGCCATCATCGCCCTTGAGCAGCACACACGTTTGAACAACATCGGGTGTGGCATTCCATCATCGCCCTTGGACAACATACATGGTCAGAGGACGTCTGGCGTGGAATGACATATATGCCGTTGGACAGCATACACGATCGGACAACGTCAGGCGTGGAATGCTTTCATCACCCTTGGAATGAACACATGGTCGGACAATGTCGGGTGTGGCATGCCATCATCGCCCTTGGACAACATACACAGGGTCAGACGACGTCGGGTGTGGTATGCCATCTTTGCCCTTGGACATCATACACGGTCGGATGATGTCACACGTGTCATGTTATCATCGCCCTTGGGCATCACACACGCTCGGACAACGTTGAGTGTTACATGCCATCATTGGCCTTGGCCAGCACACACGGTGGGACTACATTAGGCGTGATATGCCATCATTGCCCTTGGACGACAAAAAATGTTGTACAACATCAGGCGTGGCATGTTATCATCTCCCTTGGTCAGTAAACACGTACGAATGATGTCGAGCATGGCATGCTGGCATAGCCCTTGGAATGCACATACGATTCGACGACATCGAGCGTTGCATGCTCACATGGCCTATGGGCAGCACACAAAGTCGGACGACATCAGGCGTTACATGCCATCATCACACTTGGGCAGCTTACACAGCCGGATTACGTCGGGCTTGGCATGCAATCATCGCTTTTGGACAGCACACAAGGACAAACGACATCGGGCATTTCATGCCATTATCGCCCTTGTCTAGCACACACGGTCAGACGATGTCGGCGTGACATTCCATCATCTCCCTTGGGCATTAAAAATGGTCGAACGACATTGGGCGTGTCATGAAATCATCGCCCTTGGACAACACAGATGGTCGAAATACGTAGGGCGTCGCATCAAATCATCGCCCTTAGAAAATATACACGATTGGACAACGTCGAGCGTTAGATGACTATATTGCACTTGGGCAACACTCACAGACGGACGATGTCAGGCATGGAATCCCATCATCAGCATTAAACAACATACACGGTCAGGCAACATCGGGCAAGACATGCCATTATCGCCTTTAGATAGTATACACGATTGGACAACGTCGGGCGTGGCATGACCGCATGGGCCTTGGGCACCACACCAGTAGAAGGACGTTGAGCCTTGTGCAGCACACACGATCGAACGACATCGGGCGTGACATGCCATCATCGCCCTTGGACTGCACACAAGAATGGAGGATGTCGGACGTGGCATGTCATCATCACCCTTGTGCAGCACACATTTTCAGACGACGTCGGGCGTTAGATGCCATCAGTGCCCTTGGGAAACACACATGGTCGAACGTCGTCGAGCGTGGCATTCCATCATCGCCCTTGGACATCTCACAGGATTATACTATGTCGCGCTTTGCATGCCATCATCTCCATTGGGCAGCATACAACGTCGAACTACGGCGGGCTTGTCATGCCATCATTGCCATTGGAAAACCACACGGTCAGACGACGTCGGCCATGTAGTCATGCCATCATTGCCCTTGGACAACAACACGGTCGGACGATCTCAGGCCTGGCATTTTATTATAGCCCTTGGGCAGCACAAATGGTCAGACTACGTTGGGCATGGCATGACTGCATGGCCTTTGGACTGCACATACAATCGGACAATGTTGGGCATCGCATACCATCATTGCCTTTTGAGAGCACACAAGGATCGACTACATCGGGCGTGGCATGCCATCATCTCCCTTTGACTGCACACACGGTCGGACTACGTCGGGCGTGGCATGTCATTATCGCCCTTGGACAACACAGACGGTCATTTGACGTCACTCGTGGCATCTCAACAGCCCTTTGGACAACACACATGGACGAATGTTGTTGAGCGTGGCATGTCATCATCGCCCTTTGACTTCATATATAGGTGGACGAGCTGATTTTCAGAAAAACATCTTTTAACCCATTCAAATTTGAATTTCCCTCAATTTTTAAGAAAATAGAATTTTGAGAGCACCCATGAAAGGACAATGTCGGGCATGACATGCCATCATCGCCTTAGACTACACACACGGTAGTCGACATCAAACGTGGCATGCCATCATCGCCCTTGGAAAAAACACACGGTCAGACGATGTCGGGCATTACATGACATCATAGACCTTGGAGAGCACACAAGGATGGACAACATCGGCTGTGGCATACCACTATCACCCTTGAATTGCACACAGGGTAGGACAACGTAAGGCGTGGTATGCAATCATCACCCTTGGGCAGCACAGACGGTCAGACGACGCCGGGCGTTACATGGCATCATTGCCCTAAGGCAGCACACACGGTCAGACTATGTCGAATGTGGCATGCCATCATCGCCCTTGGACTACACAAACGGTCATACGACGTCGGTCGTGGCATGTGATAATACCTTTGGACAAAACACACGGACGAATGACGTCGAGTGTGGCACATTATCGTTGCCCTTGGATTGCATATATGGTTGGACAATCTAATTTTAAGAAAAACGTCTTTTAACCCATTCAATTTTGAATTTCCCTTAATTTTGAAGAAAATTGTAATCTTTATTGCTACGAATCCGATAAAAGAAAATAGAATTTTGAGTTTGAAATACCTTTGTAGCACATTTAAGAATGTCAATTTTAATGTTAAATAGTCAATTTCATGATAAAAAGTTTTTATCCCGTTCAATTTTACATTTCCCCTAATTTTTCTCACACGATAGGGATGAAATCGAGCGTGGCATGCCTTCATGGCCCATGGACAGCACACACTATTGGAAGACATTGTGTTTTGCATGAAAACATCACATTTGGACAACAAACACAATTGGACGACGTAATGTGTGGCATATTATCATTGCACTTGGACAAAAGATACCATCGGACTACGTCGGGTGAGGTATGCCCGCATGGACCTTGGGCATTACACAGTAGGACAACATCGAGCGTGGCATGCCATTTTTGCCCTGGTACAACATACACGATTTGAATACGTCGGGCGTGGCATGACATCCTCGCCCTTAAACTGCACGTGTGGTTGGACGACCTCAGGCGTAACATACCCTCATGTCCCTTAGGCAGCACACACAATCGGACGACGTTGGGCATGGTATGCCATCATCGCCCTTGGACAACATACACGGCCAGAAAAAGTCGGGCATTGCATGCCATATGCGCCCTTGAAATACACATATGGACGAACAACGTCGGGTGTGGCATGTTATCATCGCTCTTGGACAAAACACATGGTCAGACTATGTCGGGCATGGCATGCAAGTATGGCCTTTGGACAACACATACGGTCAGACGACATCGATGTGGTATGGCATCATAGCAATTGAACTGCACACACGGACAGATGACGTTGGTCGTGGTATGCCATTATTATTATTTGTAGCACATATGGTTGGACGAAGTAGGGTGTTAGATGCAATCGTTTCCCTTGGGCAGCACAGGCAGACAGACGAAGTAGTACATGACATGCCATCATTTCCCTTGTACAATATACACGGTCTGACATCATAGGGCTTGGCATGCCATCATCGTCCTTGGATGGCATGCACGGTCGGATGACATTGGACAACACACATTGTCGGAATATATCGAGCGTGACATGCCATCATTGCCTTGGGAAAACACAGAAGGTAATACGACATCGGGCGTGGCATGTTATCATCTCCCTTGGTTAGCATATACGGACTAACGACGTCGAGCACGGCATGCCAGCATGGACCTTGGACTTCACATACGGTTGGACGACATCGGGCGTGGCATGCCCACATGGACCTTAGTAGCGCGCACAGTCGGACGACATCGGGCGTGACATGCCATCATCACCCATAGGTAACTTAAATGGTCGAACTATATCGGGATTGGTATGATATCATCGTCCTTGGACAACATACACGGTCGGACAACGTCAGGCATGATATGCCGTCATCACCTTTGGACAACACACACGCTTGTACGACGTTGAAGTGGCATGCCATCATCGCCTTTGTACTACATACAAGGACGTGGTGACATCGGACGTGGAATGCCATTATGTTCCTTCTATAGCACACACTGTCAGACGACGTCGAGCATTAGATGACATCATTTCCCTAGGGAAGTACACACGGTTAATCTACATCGGGCGTGGCATGCCATCTCGCCATTGGTAAGTACACACGGTCGAACGACGTCGGGCATGGCATGCCATTATCGCCTTTGCACAACGCACACTGACAAACAACATCGGGACGTGGCATGCTATTTCATCGCCCTGAACAGGCAACACGCGCCAAACAACGTAGGCATGGCATGCCAGGCAGGATCCTTGGGCAGCACACCATGTCGAACGACGATGAGCATGGCAAGCAATCATCATCCTTATGCAGGCACACACGTTAGGAGGACGTTGTACATGACTGCCATCATCGCCCCTTTGACTATCGCACACGTTTTTTTTGAGCGAATGTCGAGGGTGTGGATCCATTCATCGCCCTTTGAAAACATTAACATGTCAAACGACGTAGGTATAATGGCATTTGTCGCCCTTAACAGGCATACAAGGTTGCACACATCGGGGTGGCATGCCACATCGCTCCTTGTAATGGACATACAGTTGGACAATGTCGGGCGTAGCATGCCATTATCGCCCGTGGAAAGCATAGAGAGGTAAAGGACCACATTGGGCGTGGCTGCCATTCGTCCTCGGGACGCCTACATTTTGGACGACGTCAAGCATGCACGGGTATGCATCGCCATTGCAAAACAACACACACTCGGGGGACAATGCAAGCGTTACATTGCCATAATTGGCCCTTGGACAGCACACACTGTCGGACTAGTCAGGAGTGGACATTCCATTCATACATTGGGATAGCACAGAAGGTTATACAGACGTAGGGTGGATTGTGCATATCATACTCCCTTGTGGGCAACACGGACGAATGACGCGAAAGGTGCTGGCATCCCAGCAAGGACCTTGGACTGCACATACGGTTGGACGACATCGGGCGTGGCAAGCCCACATGGACCTTGGCAGCACGCATACTCAGACGACATCGGGCGTTACATGCCATCATCGCACTCTGGCAGCGTACACGGTCAGATTACGTCAGGCTTGGCATGCCATCATAGCCTTTGGACAACACACAAGGACAGAAAACGTCGGGCGTTGCATGCCATTATCGCCCTTGTGCATCACACACGGTCGAAATACATCGAGCTTGACATTCCATCATCACCCTTGGGCAGCACCAATGGTCAAACGATGTCGGGCATGGTATGACATTATTCAACCGTAATCAGCACACACGAAGTCGGGAATAATGCGGGTGTGGGCATGGATCGTATGCCCTTTGGGATTAGAAAACACGCATTAGACGACGTCGATGTGGCATGCAATCATCGCCATTGGATATGAAACACACGGACGGATGACGTCGGGCGTGGCATGCCATCATCGCCATTGTGCAGCACCACTCGCGTCAGACAGCGTCAGGCTTAGATGCCATCATCGCCTTGGAAAGCATACGGATAGAAGACTGTCAGCATCATGCTATCATTTCCCGTGGAAAAATACATGGTTAGGACGACGCGGGCGTGGCATGCCATCCTAACCCTTGAAAAAGCATGCACACTCGGACGATGTTGAGCGTGACGTGTGGATGGCATTGCCTATCACCTTTGGAAAAACACACGGTTGTACGACATTGACGTGGCATGCCAAACGTGCCTTTTTAATGCACACAAGATGCATATACCCGTCTGTGGCATGCCATATCGGACTGGGCAGCCTACAATGTCAATGGACAAGTATTCCCTTAGGAAGCCCACACGTTTGTGTACATCGGCCGTGGCATGCCATCTCGCCCTTGTTAGCACACCGCGGTCGGTCGAAGACGTACAGGCGTGGCATCCCGTATGGCCTTGTATAGGCAACATGGTTCAAACGATGTGTCGATGTGGCAGCAATCATTCGCCATAGACTGCACACACAGGACCGATGATGTTAATCCTGGCATTGCCATCATGCCATGGGGTTGACAGCTCACAGTTCGGACATTTTGCGGCGTTAGATACCATCAACGCCCTTGAAAATCATACACGGATGGACGACGTCGGGAATTACAAAACACCATTTCTAGTGGAAAATATACACGATAGGACGACATCAAGCGTGGCATGCCGTTATCGCCCTTGGACAGGATGCACAGTCGAACGATGCGGGGCATGGTATGCCCGCGTGAATCTTGGTAAAAACCCCAGTCGGATGACATTGGAAATGGCATGCCATCATCGCTTTTAGACAGCACACACAGTTGTACGACATTGACGTGGCATGCTATCATCGCATTTGGAATGCACACAAGGACGGAGTGATATCGGGCATAGAATACAATTATCAACCTTATGCGGCACATACAGTCAGATGGCGTCGAGCATTAGATGACATGATTGCCCTTGGGAAGAAGCACACACAATTGGACTACATCGGGCATGGCATGCCATCTCGCTGTTGTTCAGCATACACAGTCGGACGACGTCGGGCATGGCATGGCATTATCTCCTTTGGACAACACACAGTGACGAACGACATTAGACGTGGCATGCCATCGTCACCCTTGGACAGCACACACAGTAGGAGGACTTTAGGAATGGCATGCCATGATGGTCCTTGTGCAGCACGCACGATCGGACAAAGTCGGATGGTATATGCATCAATCACCCTTGGGACAAAATACACAATCGGACGATGTCGGGCGTGGAATGCCATTTAGCCCTTGGAAAAATACAAGGTTGGACTACGTAGGCTTTGGCAATGCATGCCATTTCGCCATTTGGAATTAATTAACACGCGGTCGGAAAAACGTCGGGCGTGGCATGCCATCAACTCCCTTAGACAAGCATTACACCGGGATAGGACGACGTCGGGCGTGGCATGCATTCATCGCCCTTGGAAGGCATACACTGGTCGCAAGACGTTAGGCATGCCATGCCATCATCGCCTTTAGGCAGCACACATGATTAGATGATGTTGAGCGTTTCATTCCATCATTACCCTAGGGCAGCACACACGGTCAGACTATGTTAGGTGTGACATGCCATCATTGCCGCTGGACAGCACAAATTGCCATACGACGTTGGGAGTTGCATGTTATTATCACCCTTGGTCATCACACACGAATGAACAACATCGAGCGTGACATGCTTGCATGGCCCTTGGACTACACATATAGTTGGACGACATCTGGTGTGGCTTGCCCACATGGCCATTAGGCAACACACACATTCGGGACGGAAATCAGGTTGCTTTGAAAAAACCTCTCCATCATCTCTGGGCAGAGCACCGGTCGGATGACGTCGGGTGTGACATGATGACCATCATTGCCTTTGGGAACTAAAATGGTCAGACGACGCGTTGGGCCGTGGCATGACATTATCCACTTGGATTAGCATGCATGCTCGGACTGCATCAGCCATGCATGAAATCTTTGACTTGGACAAACAGACACAGTTGACTATGTCGCGGTGGCATGCAGGTCATCGCCCTTGGACACCGCACACAGTCGAACAACATCGGGCGTGGCATCCAATCATCGCCCTTGGGAAACATACATGATTGGATGACGTCGATTGTGGCATATTATCATCACCTTTGGACAAAACATACCCTCGAACTACGTCATGTCTGGCATGCACGCATGGCCTTTGGGCATCACACGGTCATATTATGTCGAACTTGGCATTCTATCATTGCCCTTGGACAACACATACGATAAGACTACATTGGGACGGGGATGTATCATCTCCCTTACATCAATGCGGTTTTGGAAAACACGGATGTGGCATAACAACATTTCCTTACGCAACACCACGATCCGGGCGTGGCATGACATCATCGCCCTGGACAACATTAACACGATCAGACTACGTCTGTTGGCATGCCATCATCGCCCGTGGGCAGCACGGTCGTACAAGTCAGGCGTGGATGCCATCAGCACCCTGTGAAGCACAAATGGTAGGACAGAAATCGGGCATGACATGCCATTCATCTCTCTTGAGCAGCAACACGTTTAAATAACAGCGGTGTGGCATACATTCATCGCCCTTGGTTCAACATACACGGATCGGAAGAATTCGGGGGTGGAATGGAATGATTTGAGTCGTGGACAGCTACACGGTTGGAATACGTCAGCCGTGGTACGCCTTCATCCCCGTGGAATTGAACAGACATTCGAAACAAAACAAGTCGGGTGTGTGGCATGCCAATTCATATTAGCTTCTGGACAGCATTACACGGGTAAGACGATGCGCGTGTCTGTTTGTGGATCGCCATCACGCCCTTGGACAGTATACACGGTCAGACGACGTCACGGATTTCATGAAATCAACTCCCATAGGGGCAACAACACACCCTTGGACAAAGTCGAGTGTTACATGGCCATCATGGAAATGGGAAGCATACATGGTTGGGACACATCAGCTGTGACATTCCATCATTGCATGGGATAGCACAAAAGGTTGGTCGACTCAGCGTGGCATGTTATCTAGCCCTTGGTCAGCAAACATGGATGATTATGGTGGGTGTGCATGCAATCATCACCTTAGTCAAATCACACTACGGTCAGAGGGCCCTTGTACATAATGCCACATCGCCCTTGTTCAGCTACGTTCGAACGATGTCGGGTGTGTGGCATGCATCCATTCTCCTTGGATAACATACACGAGTCGGACGAAGTCAGAGTTGAATTGAACGCCATTTTGCCCTTGGAACGCATACACGGTTGAACTACATAGAGTGTGGCCATGCATCATCGCCCTTGGAAGGAACACCGGTTGGACCAAGATTGGGTGTGGCTTGCCATTATCGCCTTGGCACAGCATGACACGGGAGTCAGAAAATTGTCATTGGGCATGCAATCATTGCAATCTGGCAGATTACCCGTTGGGATTACGCTAAGGCTGTATTTGCCATCATCGCCTTTGGACAGCATACAAGGAAGGACGACATCGGGCGTTGCATGCCATTATCACCCTTGTGCAGCACACACGGTTGAACGACTATAAGCGTGGCAAGCCAGCATCAACCTTTTATAGTACACACGATCGGATTACGTATGGCATGGAATGCCATAATCGCCCTTGGGCAGCACGGTCGAACAATGTCACGCGTGGCAGGCCATCATCACCCTTGTGAAGCACAAACATGAGGACGTCGCCTGGCATGACATGCCATCATCGCCCTTGAACAACACATACATTCAAACGACGTCGGGTGTGGCATGCCATCATCGTACTTGGAAAACATATACGGTTGAAAGACGTCAGGTGTGGAATGCCATTTTTGCCGTTCGACAGCATACACGGTTAAACTACGTCAGGTGTGGCACGTCTTCATCGCCCTTGGAATGAACACACGGTCGGATAATGTCAGTTGTGGCATTCCATCATTGCCTTTCGACAACATACACAGGGTCAGACGACTTGTGTAAGAGCGTGGGTATGTCGTCATCGCCTTGGATAGCAACACCGGTTCGCCACGACGTCACTCAGTTATGCAATCATTCTCCTTTGGAAACCACACACGTCGGACGAGTCGAGCATAACATGCATCAGCACTTGGAAGCAGCATAAACAACGGATGCTTGTCACGATTCGCATGTATCATCGCCTTTAAGACAGCACACACGGACGGACAACGTAGGGGTCGATGCCATTATAGCCCTTGTGCATGACACGCATGAGTCAGACGACGTCGAGCTTGGACAGTGCCATCATCACCCGTTGGGCAGAATCAGATGGTTGGACTAATGTCGGGGCGTGGTAGACCTCATTGCCATGGACAACCTACACGGTCAGATAATATCGGGCATGGCATGCCATCATCGCCCTTTGGACAGCACAACACGACTATACGAACCTTGAAGTGGCTATTGCCATCATCGCCTTTGGATTTTCACACAAGGACTTTGGTGACATCGGGCGTTGGAATGCATATCTTCTTCTGTAGTACCACCAATGTTAGACGACGTGAGCGTTAAAGGAATATGTTCCCTAGGAAAGCACACACTGTTAGTCTACATCGGGCGTGGCATGCAATATCGCCTTTGGTAAGTACACACGATCGAACGACGTCGGCCATGGCATGCCATCATCACCTTTGGACAACGCACACTGACAAACAACATCGGACGTGGCATGCTATCATCGGCTTTTAATAGTACACACGGTTAGACGACGTTAGGCATGGCATGACAGCATGATCCTTTGTCAACACACACGGTCGAATGACGATGAGCGTGGCAAGCCATCATCACCCTTGTGAAGCACACACGGTCGGAGGACATCGTACATGACATGCAATCATCGCCCTTGACCATCTCACACATTCGAATGATGTCAGGTGTGGAATGCCATCATGCCTTGAAAAACATACCAGTCAGCGAGTTAGGCGTTAAAAAAAAATGCCATTTTTTCCCTTTGACAACATACACGGTTGGACTACATCGGGCGTGGCATGCAATCATCGCCCTTGTAATGAACACACAGTTGGAAAATGTCAGGCGTGGCATGCCATTATCGCTCTTTGAAAGCATAGATGGGGTAAGACGACATTGGGCGTGGCATTCCATCATCGTCCTCGGACAGCATACATTTTCGGACGACGTCAAGCGTGCAATGATTTCATCGCCCTTCCAAAACAAACAAGCTCGGACAATGTCTAGTGTTACATGCCATTATTTGCCATGGACAACACACATTGTCGGACTACATCGAGCGTGACATGCCATCAGTGCCTTGGGGAAACACAAAAGGTAATACGACGTCGGGCATGGCATGTTATCATCTCCCTTGGTCAGCACAAATGGACTAACGATGTCGAGTGTGGCATGCAGCAGGACACTTGAACTTCAAAAAACCATACAGTTGGACGACACGGCGTGGCATGGCCCACATGGACCTTAGTAGCACGACAATGTCAGATGACATGGGCAATGACATGCCATCATAACCAATGGTAGCTTAAATGGTTTTTTTTTTGTCGTTAACGATGTCAGGAGGGTATGAGATCATCGTTCCTGGACATTACATACTATCGGTTTTCGGGACGACGTCAGGGCATGGTAGCCATAATCACATTTGGAAAGCACACACGCGTTGTACAACGTTGACAAGTGGCCTGCCATCAGCGCTTTGAACTACCACATCAAGGACGTCGGTTGACATCGGGGGTGTGAATTGCAGTATCTTCCTTCGGTAGCACACCCGTCAGGACGACATCGGGCGTTAGATGACATCACTTTTCCTGGAAGCACACCAGGGTTGTCTACATCGGGCGTGGCATGCCCCATCTCACCATGTAAGTACACACACGATCGAACGACATCGGGAAGCATGCCATCATCGCCTTTGCACAAAGCACACATGATAAAACAACATCGTCAGTTCGATGGAGATAGATCTTTTTGATCGTTAACATTAGAATAGGGATGCTTTTCGGTCGGATTATTGCCATTAATGTTCATCTCAAGGTACCATGGTTTATCACAAGAATGAACCCTCGAAAGACCTTCTGGGTTTCAAGGGAATTGTCTTGTTGTCGACGTAATTACTATTTGTAAAAATGGGCTTTAGGCGATGTTTGACCTAGTAGCCTTCGTATTCCTTGTCGAGAGCAAGACTGTAAAACATTTAAGAAAACCATTTCAAATTTCTCTTTCTCTCTAGGATATGACGAGAGTTACTCGGGGTTGGTGGGTAAACCGCTTCTGTAAAACTTTGGGGCTGCTTCATTGTTATAGCAGTCGCTTTCTGCTTTTTGAGAGATATGAGTCTCCGCTGGTGATGAAGAAGTGCTGGCTTCTTGCTCCTTTGCAAAGGGTTTCTTATTTACAAGCATACCTGATGGACTACTCTTGAGGAGTCCCACTGGGTTCGATGTGGGGGAAGGAAAAACTGCCAATGATGAAATAACTGTTTATACTAGGTCTTGCTGGGGCCGGGCGGATTTCAGGCCTTCTGATGAAGGGACTGATCTGGGTGCTCGCTAGGATGGGCCTAGCGGATGCCTCTCCAGTGGTTGGCATAACCTGTGGACCTCATTTTTACCCTGCAAGAATTACCTGGTTAGTCAATCAGGCAAGAATTAGTTTGGCCTTTAAGAATTGATTGGAAAATCGAACAGAAGCTGGATAATAAAGCTTGCCATCGAGCAAAAAATTTGTTTGGAAACAATATTTTGACAGCCTTGTGAAGGATTCTTTGCTGATTTACAAAATTTACCCTAAGCAGAAATTCTTGATAACTAAATTCATCCTAAAATTTAGTTATACAAAGGACAATAGCAAGGACTTCTTTGACCGTGAATTAATTCTTCGAGCAGAAATTCCAGGTTCCTGTGAATTAATAACGGGGACCAATATGTTCTGGGGGAGTTGGGGTGTTTTTCTTTGTTTAAGAATGCCACCATATCCTATGTCATAGGCATCAGGCTCAACAATCAAAAAAGTCTGGGTTGAGATCTAAGCAAGGAAAGATCTGTAACCATATTTTAAGACGAACAACTGCTCTTAGTATGACGTTAATCCAAGTGAAAGGAGCTTCTTTAACCTGATCAAAAAGGGGCTTGCAAATATGTCAACCTAGGATAAATCAGCTACATAGTTAAGACTTCCAAGGAATCTCTTGGTAGTTGAGTTTTATCCAAGATGACATCCGGGAATCTATATGAAAATCGATTAGGACCTGGCAAATTGGTTTATAGGTGCCCTTGATAAAGTAATGCCCTATAAAAATTGATTTTTGTTGAAACAGTTAGTTTTATTTTCTTAGGACTAATGACAAGACCTATTGTGCGTTGCCTATTTAAAGAAAAACTTTTAAATGTTTGAAATGAGATATCCAATGTACTAGAAAGATAAAAAAATCGTCATATTAAATTATTGACGATCTGGATACCTTGTTAAAAATGGAGTCATGATATTTTGAATTTGGATGGGGCATTTAAGCCCAAAAGGCATGACATTCATTCATATTGTCAAAGGGGACATTGAAATGAAAGCTTGTATTAATTTATCTTTTCAGCCAACTTCAATTTGCCAAAAACCCTGATTTCAAATCAAATTGCTTTAAATATTTGCTTTAAATAGTTCGTTGTAAAAGATCCCTTTTATTAGGAATCGGGTAACGAATCCATTTAAACAGAGTTTAAAGGTTTATAATTAATCACCAGTCTAGGCGCATCCTCGTTCTTGTTCAGCTGCATTGTTAACATAAAAATGATGAACAACTCCAAGGTGACTTGAAGGCGAATAATCTTATTTTGAAAAGAGTATTAATCTCTTTATTAAGGAACACTTCCATCAAGTTCATGGTTTCATCTGAACGGTCTACCTTTTGTAGAGATGATAGCTTTTCATTAAATCCATCAATGTATGGTTAAGTCAATAATATGAGCTTTCTCCCCAAAAGGAGGCGTTTATGTGGGTTCTATGTTTGGGAAATCTGAGCAAATGTCTTTTTCAAATTTCTATGAGGTGTGGACTTAGCAAGCAATCGCCGGGGTTTTAAAAATTTGCTAGATTTTCTTAATTTTATTTTTATATCATCTTCAAAAAATGATTTGGTTTATTTGAAGAAGTTTGTTGATGAAAAAATTTACTTTCTTCCAAGAGAAGAAAGGTCTGCTAACTGGGAAGGAATCTGTTTTCCTGAAATTTTTGTTTGATTGAATCAACAAATCTGAAATATAGGTTTATTTGAGTAATAAAGGAATACCCAAAATAATTTCCTCATGAATGTTTTTGGTTATGAAAAAATTCATTAGCAAGCATATACCGTCATTGCAGATATGAGCATTAGATAGCTTCATAATGTAGAACAGATACGCTCACCAGTCGCGCGCTATAGCTTGGTATTCCTTCTGATGGTACTGAGAGGAATAAGACCTTCAACTATGCAAGTTTCGATCGGCACCAGGTCTAACAAAAGCAATTTGTTTAAGTAGTACCAAAATTAGGATAAGAAACAAGCTTAATCAAATGTGAGAAAACTCTAGGTTCACCTAGTTATCATGCTAATACCTGCATCATTCATACCTCTAGGAGATAAAGGGGCTGATGATCTGAAGTTCTTCTTCTTCGGAGGTAGCAGTCTCTTTTCCTTTAAGATACACCTTATTTTCTTAAGAAATTGTTTAGCAAGAGCATCAATTTCTTATCTTGTGAAGTCTTGACTTAACTTCACGAAACTCTCTTTAAGGAGATTAACTCTCCTCGAAGATCACTGATAGAGGTTCTTCCCTTCTGGTATGGATATCTTTTGCATGATTTTGTTCATGCTGAAAGGAGTTACATCTTGTAACTTCTTTATCCTTTTTTTTAAGGACTAGTTTGTGGGTTCAAGGAGCTAGTTTCTTCGAGTTCATAATATTTGATGTGTTTCTATTGTTGAAAAAAGGATTTAAGCTGAGTCTTCAGAGGAGTATCTATGGAATGATGGCCACGAATAGCAACAACTGCTCCCTTCACAATTACAGCTATCTGAATCATTTGAGCTACGTTGAGGAATTCATCATCCTCCAGTTTCGTTTCTCTCTGATGATTGATTTGATCTGATTCAGACTCTGATTCAGATTCTTTCTCATTCAGGAAGCAAGAAACTGTCTTTAGTTTTATTCGTTCTCTTGAAGAAAGCTGATTTTCTTTCCCTTTCTTGTTTCTTGGCAATCCGGAGGCCCTGTGTCATGCCTTGCCACAAGTCCAACATTCTCGGAAGATTTGCGAGAAGTCCTTTTGCTCCCTTATTTTTAGATCTTATTTTTAGAAGTCTTATCCTTTTGAAGACTTCCTTTGGAGGCGATTTGTCTGATCGCTCTTCTTTTGAGGCTTCCTTTGCTGAAGGAGTTGAGATAGGAAATCCACAGTCTTGGCAAAAGTTCAAGCTCACGATCCATCTGAAAATGAGGAACTCTCTATGGGAGGATCCTAACTGGGTGAATAGAAAGTGGTCAGTTATGGACTCAAACTTCCAAACTTCCGTCGAAAGGATGGAGATGAGATTGTATGAAACTGAGGAAGTTTCAGCAATTGGTTATCAGATCCATGTTAATGCGTTTTGTTATATGATAGCTAAACTTGTTGTTGTCTTGGCTTATTAGAAAATCATGTGATAGCTAAATCGATAGAATTATTTTAAATTAGTTAATTATCTGATTGAGAATTATGAAAATTGACAGTAATTCTAAGGTTATTAGGATTTATCTGAAAATATAGCCTTAGTTGTTTCGACTAAATAATTTGTGAAAAGCACATATTATTATCTTGTTGAGGTTGTGTCTATGCATAGTTATGAGAGCCGATTTTAAATTTCCGGCTTTAGAACTTGGTAAACCTGGGAGACGGATCATTGTAAGTCCAGTAAGTCCTAGTGAGAGGCAGGCGGCCGATCTGTATGGTGTTCCGTTCTACAATAAGACTTGCCAAAGACGCGTAAGATCCAATATGTGAGATAACAAGTATTAATTCACTAATTAGTTAAGTCATTATAATCTCTGTCTATCTTGCTAGATAATATCTAAATTAGTTTTATAAATACATATGTCAATTATAGTTCTTTGTTATTCAGATAATCTTTGTTAAAATTATTTCTATCAACTTGCTTATCCTTGATATTCTTTCATGCCAAAGACAACTGTTTAACTTTCATGAATAACAATAATATTGTTAACTCTGTTAATTGTTCTATATCTAAAGAAGATATGCGTTTACAAAATTGGAGTATTCCAAGAGAACCTGTTAATAAGATTTACCAAATAGGTAATTTCAGCATGTTTAAAAGTTTTAATATAAAAACTTGTGAATCAACCTCTGCAATTAATAATTCTTTAGAATATATTAAATTGCTTATTGCAGCTGACATTGCAGGTATACAAGAAGGAATTAAAATTCCGTCATATTGTCTTGTTCAGATTGCGGTTCAACCTTTTTCCGAAAAGGGATAAAATTATTCCCTATATGTCTCATGCGTAGAGATGCTGACTTCTCAACGTAGAAGGACTCCTTAGAATAATTAAGATGAGTAACTAGATCATGGGCTAGTTTCTTTAAGTGTATCCAAACTTCTATAGAATAGAAGATTCCTCACTTCTTGATACCTTGACTTTAAAATAAGGACCAAGAATATGAACAGGCAAATAGGCACCAGAGATCTAGCTTGTATATACAGAGTATATTATAAGCTGATGAAGACACTATTGCCCAAAAGGCAAATTAAAACTCTAGTCCCAAAGGTGTTACTTGATTATGGAATCAAACCAAGAGCATCAGCCACTACTTTTGTGCTAGAATGTTAAAGTGGGATGATCCTTCTGACGAAAGTTTGGAAGTTTGAGTCCATAACGAAACACTTCCTATTCAACCCAGTAGATCCTCCATAGAGAGGATCCTTCAGTTTTCCGATGGAGCGGTTGAACCTAAGTTTCCTCAGATCCAATTCTGCCAATCCTGAGTTGTCCAGCAGAAGGTTATCTACTTCTAGACCTTCTACTTCAAAAACCCGGGAGGGAGATGAGCATCTGTATGAAACTGAGGAAGTTTCAGAAATGGTATCAGAGCCAGGTTAATGGCGTTTATTGTTAATATGAATAGCTAAACTTGTTGTTGTCTTGGCTGATTAGAAATCATGTGATAAGCTAAATCGATAGAATGATTTTAACTTAGTAATTATCTGATTTATGAATTATGAAAATTGACATTATTATTTTATAAGGTTTATTTAGAATTTATCTGAAAATATAGACTTAGTTTGTTTCGACTAATTAATTTTGTGAAGAACATATTAGTATNGGAATTTTACGGGTGTGCGGTTTGGGGGTGTGGGGATGATTGGTGTTGGGTTTGAGGTGGTTGGGTGGAGGGTGGTACGGGTCGGGTTAGGTGTTGTGCGCGGTCTGGCATATATGTTTGGAGACGAGTTATGTTGGAGAAAAACATCTTTTAAATATAAACTCTAAACCACCCATTAATTGTGATTTCCCACAATTTTAAAAAGAAAATGTATTTTTTTTTCTACGAATTTGATAAAGAAATAATTTTTGGGTTCGATACCTTTTGTAAGCACCTCTGAGAATATCAATTTTAATGTTAGAATAATTATTTTTTTGATAGCAAGGCTTTTATTATTTCGTTCAACACATATTAAATTACATTCTCCTAATTTGCACACACATCGGATGCGTGTAGCGTGGCATGCCATCCTCATTCCATCGCCCTGGAAAGAACACCTGCTTGGACTATTCGGGAGTGGATGCCATCAGTGGCCTTGTTCAAAAGCACAAACTGGTGAGAACGAACTATCATTCGTGGCAATGGCATCATCGACCCTTGGAATGACACGACACGGGCCAGACCGATTAGCTGGACTTCCACTAATCGCCCCCTTGGAAAGCATACACGATCATACACCATCTGGGAGGGCCTGTATCATTGCCCTCTCATAGCACCCGATCAGACAACGTCGGCTTTTAAATGCCATCAGTGCCCTTAAACAACATACTCGTTCGGACTATGTCGGGCGCGGCATGTTATCGTCGCCCTTGGTCAGCACGCCCGGTCGGACACGTCAATTGTGGCATGCCCGCATGGCCCTTTTACAACACACACAATCGCATGACGTCGGGCGTGGCATGCCATCATAGCCCTTGGAAAGCACATATGGTTGGACGACGTCGGGCGTGACATGCCATCATCTCCCTTGGGCAGCACACGCGGTCGGACTACGTTGGGAGTAGCATGCCACATGTCCCTTGGCCAACCCTATCAGTAGGATGTCTGGGCGGTGGTATTCCATCCATCGCGTCTAGGGAAGTCCACATGGTGAGCCACGGACATTCAGCATTACTGACATCTTTTCCGCTCAACAGGCAACACACACGGTCGGACTACGTTGGGTGTAGGGTGCCATCATAGCCCTTGTACAACACAAACAGTCATACAACATCAGTCTTGGCATGTCATCATCTCTTCGGACAACACACACGGACGAACAACATCGAGCGTGAAATGACATCATTGCGTTTGGACTGCACATACGGTTGAATGACATCGGACGTTGCATGCCCACATTGCCATTGGGCAGCATACACAGTTTGACGACGTAGGGCGTTACATGCCATTATCGCACTTGGGCAGCAGACATGGTCGGACGACGTTGAGCGTGGCATTCCATCTCGCCCTTGTAAAGTATACACGATCGGACGACGTTGGGCGTGGCATGTTATAATCACCCTTGGACAGCACACCTGATCGGACCACGTAGGGCGTCACATGCCCGCATGGCCATTGGGTAGCACACACGGTCATACTACGTTGGGCGTGGAATGCCATTATCGCCCTTGGGTAGCACACACGGTTGGACGATGTCGGGCGTTAGATAACATCATTACCCTTAGGAAGCACACACGGTCCATTACGTCGGGCGTGGCATGCCCTTATCGCCCTTGGACAACATACAGGGTCAGACGATGTCGGGCGTGCAACCATCATCGCCTTTGGAATGACCACACGGTCGGACAATGTATAGAATGTCATGACATCATCGCCATTCGACAGCATACACAAGTAAGATGACGTCGAGTGGGCTATGCTATTATCGCTCTTGGAAAGCACACGGTCGGAGAACGTCAGGCGTAGCATGCCATCATTGCCCTTGGATTGTAGACACGGTTGAACGACATCGGGCGTGGCATACCATCATCGTCCTTCGGCAGCATACATGGTTGGACAATGTCGGGCGTGGTATGCTTTCATCGCCCTTGTATAGAACACATGGTCGAACGACGTCGTGGTGGCATTCCATCATCCTCTTGGACAACACATATGATCGGACGACGTAGGGCATGGAATTGATTCATCGCCCTTGTGCAGCACACACGATCAGACTACGTCGGGCGCGCCGGACATCATCTCGTCCCATTGTACACAATGCGATTAGACTAAAAATGGTGTGCATGCATGCACTCCTGAGGTAGCACACGACAAACCTAGCGGATGACGTCGGGCGTGACATGCCATCATCGACCTTGGACAACACAAACAATCGGACGACGTCAGGCATTGCATGCCATACACTCCCTTAGACTACACACACAGACGAACGACGTCGGGAGTGGCATGTTATCATCTCTCTTGGGTAGCACACAGGGTTGGACTATGTCGGGCATGTCATTCCCATTTTTCCTTTGGACAGCACACATAGTCTGGCGAGGTCAAAATGGCATATCGTCATCGCCAATAGACTGCACACATGGATGGATGACGTCGTGCATGGCATTCCATGATCGCCCTTGTGCAGCACACACAATCTGACGAAGTCGGGCATCTAATGCCCTCATTCCCCTTAAGCACCACACACGGTCTGGTGATCTCGGGAATGGTATGCCATCATTGCCCTTGGAAAATATACACGATAGGACGACATCGGGAATGGAATGCCATCATTGCCCTTGGACAACATGCACAATCGAGTGACGTCGGGTGTGGCATCCCCGCATGGACTTTAGGAAATACACCAGTTTGATGTCGTCGGGCATGGCATGCCATCATCACCTTTTGACAACACACACGGTCATACTACGTTGACATGGCTTGTCATCATCGCCTTTGGACTGCAAACAAGGACAAACAACGTCAGACGTGTCATGCAATTATCGCCCTTGTGCAGCACAGAGTGTCAGATAACGTCGGGCGTTAGATGACATCATTGACCTTGTGAAGCACACACTTGGAACGACGTCAGGTGTGCATGCTATAATATCCCTTGCAGCATACATATTCGGACGACGTCATGCGTGGCATGCAATCATCATTGTTTGAATGAACACAAACACGTCGCACGACATCGTTGGGGCATGCATCCATCGTGCTCTTCGCTTTGCATACACACAGGGTCGGATGACGTTAGGCATGGCATACCATTATTGCCCTTGGACATCTTACATGATCGGATGTTCTCAAGCTTGGCATGTTATCATCGTTCTTGGACTGAACACACGGTCAAACGACATCGGCGTGGGCATGCTGAACATTGCTATCATATTTGCACTTTGGGCGTACAATAAACGATCTGGGATGATGTTCAGTGCTTTAATAATTCCATCATTAACCCTTAAATAGTATACATGGTCAGACTACGTTGGGTGTTGTATATTATCATCATCTTTGCAAAGCATACATGATCGGATGACGTTGGGCATTGCATGTTATCATTTCCCTTGGACAACACACACGATTGTATCATGTCGGGCATGGCGTTCCCACATGTCCCGTGTCCCCATACAGTCGGATGATGTCGGGTGTGGCATGCTATCATCGCCATAGGGCAGCACACACGGTGCGACCTACATTGGGTTTGAACATGGCCATCCACTTTATGGGCAGCACACACATCGTACAGTCAACTTGCTGACACATAATCCCTTGGATAGCTTTCACGGTCGGATGATGTCGGGCTTGGCATGCCATCATCGCCCTTGGAATGAACACATGGTCGGACGATGTCGAGCGTTGCATGCCATCATCACCCTTGGGAAGCACACACGGTTGGACGATGTCGGGGCGTTAGATGATATTATTGCCCTTGAGCTGTACACATAGTCGAACTAAGTCGAGTGTGGCATGCCATCATCAATCATTATTTCCGCATTTGTACTTATCTAATATATCTTCTTGATTTTCCCATCGTGTTATACTAGTCTTTAATTTTTAACATAATATGGCATGAAACATATCACCTTTCTAGTTTTACATTTATATTATTCTATCTAAATAAAAGTATAATAATATTTTTTAAAATCACTAAACCAAATTATGTTGTTGACCACGTAGATATCAAAAATATATGCAGAACAAAAAAATCGTGTCAAACATATATTCGATCACAAACTCAAAACAAGTAGTTGTAAATTTGTGAAATTTCAAACTGCCAACACTTTTGACTCGGATGTACGATTGAGGAAACTTTTTTTCTTATGCGGTTTTTTTTAGTTTGCAACGAATCAATAGCTCTCAAGCGGTTTTTGACATCCATTTTCTCAAAAAAATTCTTTTACCCATTAATTGAATTTCCTTCCCCAAATTTTTAAGAATATGTAACTCTTTCTTGCTAGAATCTGATAAAAAAAATAGTATTGTTGGTTTCGCAATACCCTTGGCACCACATCTGAGAATGTCCATTTAATCTTAAAATAATCAATTTTATGAATAAAATTTTTATCCATTAAATTTTAACCTTCCCCCTTTTTGCTAGCCACGATGTTCAGACGAAGTCGACCTTGCATGCAATCATCACCCACGGACAACACACACGATCAGAGTACGTTGGGCGTGGCATGCCATCATGAATCTTAAGTAGCACACATGGTTAGAAAACATCGGTCGTGGCAATGACATCATCGCCCGTGGAATTTATACACGGTTTGACGATGTCAGGCGTGGCTTTCCATCATCGCCATTGGAATGCATACATGATCAAACAACATCGTGCGTGACATGTTATCATCGCCCTTGGACAGCATGCACGATCGGATGAGATCGGGGTGGCATGCCCGCATGGACCTTGGGCAACACACAAAGTAGGATGACGTTGTGCGTGGCATTCCATAATCGCAATTTGGAAGCACAAGCGGTCGGACGACGTCGGGCATGACATGCCATCTTCACCCTTGGACAAAACACAGAGTTGAACAACATCGACCCTGGCATACAACCATCTCCCTTGGACAACATACACGGTCGGCAACCTGTAGGCATGGCATACCTCATGGCGTCCGCCCCGTGACCAAAACCCAACGTTTTGACCGACGTGATTAGTATTGCCATCATCACCCATTGATAGCAATACAACAATGCCACGACTTTGAAGCATGTCATACCAGCACTCGCATTTGTATCAACATCAAACATACACGATCTGACGACATCGGGCGTGGCATGTTCTCATTTCCCTTGAAATGCACACAAGGTTGGGCAACTTTGGGCCTGGTAATGTTATCATTGCCCTAGGGCATCACACACGGTCTAACGATGTTGGGACTTAAATGCCATCATTACCCTTGGATAGTATACACAGTCTGTAACGTCGAGCGTGGCATGCCATCATCACCCTTGGACAACACACACGATCGAACTACATCGGTCGTCCCATGTTATCATCGTACCATGTCGCCACACACGATCAGATGACGTCAAGTGTGGCATGCCCGCATGGCCCATGGGCAGCACACACGATCGGATGACGTCGAGCGTGGCATGCGATCATCTCCTTTGGGCAACACACACGGTCATACGTCATCGGGTGTGACATGCTATCATCACCCTTGTATAGAAAACTCAATCGGACGACATCGGGCATGGCATGCCATCATCGCCCTTTGAATAAACACACGATCGGATAATGTCAGGAGTGGCATGCCATCATCACCTTTTTCGACAACATACACTGGGTCAGACGATGTCGGGTGTGGCTTACAATCATCGACCTTGGACAACACACATGATCGGATAACGTAGGGTGTGGCATGCCCACATGGCCATTGGGCCGCACACACAGTAGGATGACATCAAATGTGGCATGCCATCATCGCTATTGGGAAGCACTCATGGTGGGACGACGTTAGGCGTGAAATGCCATCATAGCCCTTAGGCTGTATACACGATCGGACGACGTTCGGCGTGGCATGCCATCGTGGCCTTTGGGTAGCACACACGGTCAGACAACATTGACCGTGGCAATGCCATCATCGCCCTTGGAATGTACATACGGTTGGAAGACGTTGAGCATGGCTTGCCATAATCGCCATTGGAATGCATACATGATCGGACGATGTTGGGCGTGGCATGTTATCATCTCCCTTGGATAGCATGCACGATCAGATGACATCAAGCATGGCATTCCCACAAAAACCTTGGGCAGAACACAAGGTCGGATGACGTTGGACTTTGAATTCTTCATCACCATTTGAAAGCAGAAGAGGTCGGACGACGTCGGGCGTGATATGTTATCTTCACCCTTGGACGACACAGAGAGTGGCACAACATCAAGCCTGTAATGCAACCATCACCCTTCGATAACATACACACACGGTCAACCTCGGGTATGGATAGGCTTGCATCCAATCATCCCTTGGCAAACACACGGGTTGAGACGACGTCGAGCATATGTTCTATCATCACCCTTGGCATGCATCCACTATTTCCTAACGATGTATAGCGTGGCATGCCATCATTGCCTTTGTACAACCTATAAAGTTGGATGATGTTGGGCGTGGAATGTTATCATTGCCTTTGGACTACACACAATGTTGTGCAACGTTGGTCCTGGTAGTGTTATCATCGCCCTAGGAATCAACATCGGTAGAAAATGTTGGGGCGTGTTAATGAATATTGCCCTTACAAATACATTCGGACCGATGCCGAGTGTGGCATGATACTCATCACTCACCCTTGGGCAACAACAATGATCGGACACGTTTGGTCGTGGCATGTTATCATCGCTCAACGTCAGCAAACACGGTCAGATGACTTCAAGCATAGAATTCCATAATCGCCCTTGGGCAGCACGCACATGATTGGACAACGTAGGGCGTGACATGCCATCATCACCCTTGGGCAACAGACACGGTCATATGCCATCGAGTGTGAAATTCAATAATCACCCTTGTATAGAATACTTGGTCGGACGACATCGGGCATGGCATCCCATCATCGCCCTTGTAATAAACTCACGATCGGATAACGTCAAGCGTGGCATGCCATCATCGCTTTTTTCGACAGCATACACAGGGTCAGACGACGTCGGGTGTGGCATACCATCATCGACCTTTAGGACACCCCACGATTGAGAAAAAAGGGGCGGGAAGGGGACAGAGAGAAGAAGGATGGAGGGGAAATCAAAGAAGTAGGGGAAAAGGGGGTGAAAAAGAGAGTTGGGTGAAGTTGGAATGGAGGGGGCGGGGGTGAGAAAGGTCGGGGGTGGCAGGGAGAGGGTGGGGGGAAGTCGCGGTTTCTCTTCGTTAAGTTCCGTTACCCTGTTATCTTTCGGTCCTTGTCCTTTCCGCAGTCGCTTTTTCCCCGTTTTCCTGCCCCTCTACTCGTTCTTTCATCTCCCATCAGGAAACACACACGGTCGTATGATGTCTGGTGATTGACCTTGGATAGGATACACGGTTGGACTTTGTCGAGCGTAGCATGTTATAATCTTCATTGGAAAGCATACATGATCGTATGACGTTGTTTGTGGTATGTTATCATTTCCCTTGGACAACAAACATGATCTCACCACATAGGGCGTGGCATGGCAACACGGCCCTAGGGCTGCACACACGATCGGATGACATCAGTTGTCGCATGCCATCATCGCCATTGGGCAGCACAAATGGTGGGAGACGTTGGGCGTGACATGCCATCATCGCCCTTAAGCTGCACACACGATCGGACGACGTCGGGCGTGGCATACCATCATGGCCCTTGGGTATCACAATGGTCAGACAACGTGCAATGCCATCATCTCCCTTGGAATTTACATACGGTTGGAGGACATCGGGCGTGGCTTTCTATCATAACCATTGGAATGCATACATGATTGAACGACGTCGGGCGTGAAATGTTATCATCGCCCTTGGACATCACACACGATCGGATGATGTTGGGCGTGGCATTCATCATTGCTATTTTGAAGCACAAGCGGTCAGACGACGTTGCGCGTGACATGCCATATTCGCCCTTGGACAACACAGAGAGTGGGACAACATCGGGCCTGGCATGCAACCATCACCCTTGGATTACATGAACGGTCGAGCTCTATAGGGCATGGCATACCATCATGGCCCTTGGCCAACACACATGGTTAGACGACGTCGAGCGTGGCTTGCTATCATCACCCATGGGCAGCATATACGATGTGCAACGACGTCGGTCATGGCATGCCATCATCTCCTTTGTACAATATATATACAGTGGAACGACGTCGGTTGTGGAATGTTATCGTTGCCCTTTCACTGCACACAAGGTTGGGCAATATTGGGGCTGGTAGTGTTATCATCGCCCTAGGGCATCACACACGGTCGGACGATGTTGAGCGTTAAATGCCATCATTTCTCTTGGACATCATACACAGTCGAACAACTTTGAGCGTGGCATGCCATCATCACCATTGGATAACACATAGGATGAAACTACGTCGGTCGTGGCATGTTATCATCGCCCAATGTTAGCCAACACGGTCTGATGATGTCATGCGTCTCATGCCAGCATGTCCCTTAGGCAGCAAACACGATCGGATGACGTCGAGCGTAGCATGCCATCATCGCCCTTGGGTAGCACACATAGTCGGATGATGTCCACGCGTGACCTGCCATCATCGCCTTTTGGCAACACACACGGTCATACGTTATCGGGTGTGACATGTCATCATCACCCTTGTACAACATAGATGGTCGGATAATATCGAGCCTGTCATGCCATTATCGCCCTTGTAATGAACACACAATCGGATAACGTTGGGCGTGGCATGCCATCATCGCCTTTTTTGACGGCATACACATGGTTAGACGATGTTAGATGTGGCCTACCATCATCACCCTAATACAACACACACGATTAGATGACGTCGGGCGTGGCATGTTATCATCGCCCTTTGACTGCACACACGGTTGAACGACGTGTAGCATAATATGCTATCATCGCCCTTATAAACACACTATCGTATGACGTCGGGTGTTAAATGTCATCATTGACCTTGGATAGGATACACGGTTGGACTTTGTCGAGCGTAGCATGTTATTATCGCCCTTGGAAAGCATACATGATCGGATGAAGTTGTACGTGGCATGTTATCATTGCCCTTTAACAACACACATGATCGGACTACATAGGGCGTGGCATGCCCACATGCCCTAGGGCCGCACACACGGTCGGATGAAATAAGGTACGGCATGCGATCATCGCCATTGGGCAGCACACATGGGGAATGGAGGAGGGAGAGGGGGGGTGAGAGGAGTAGGAGAGGGCGGGGCGGCGGGAAAAAGATGCAAAGGACAACAGGATGGGAGATGGTAAGAATGGTCTGGTAGGATAAAACGTGGGTCGTTACACTGCCGATCATAGTCCCTTAGGCTGCACACACACACACGATCGTCAACGATGTCAGGTCGTGGCATGCCATCATAGCCCTTGGACAGCGTACATGGTCGGACGACGTTGGGCGTGGCATGACATCATCACCCTTGGACAGCACACATGGTCGGATGACGTCGGGAGTTATATGCCATCATTGACCTTGGACAACATCCACGGTGGGACTACATCGGGAGTGACATGTTATTAGCTCCCTTGGGCACCACACATTGTTGAATGACATCAAGAATGCTCTGCCGCATGTTGCTTGGGAAGTACAAATAGTTGCACCACATCGGGCGTTGAAATTCTATCATTGCCCTTGGGCATTACAGACGTTAGAATGACGTCGAGCACTAGATGACATCATTTCCATATGTATAACATACACGATCAGACTATATCGGGTGTGGCATGTTATAATCACTCTATGTCAGCACACACGGTTGGATGATGTCATGCGTGGGATGCCCACATTGACCTTGGGCAACACACAAGGTCGCACGATGGTGGGCGTGGCATGCCATCCCAACCATTTGTCAGCATACCCGATCGGACGATGTCATGCGTGACATGCAATCATCGCCCTTGGGAAGCAGACACGGTCGCACTACGTCAGCGTGGCATGACATCGTCACCTTTTAAAATCACACAAGGACGGATGACATCGGGTGTGGCATGCCATCATCTCCCTTGGACTGCACACACAATCGAATAGCATTGTGCGTGCCATGCAATCATTGCCCTTGGGTAGCACAAACGGTCGGACTACGTCGGGCGTGTCATGACATCATCGCCCTTGGAAAAAAAAACGTACGACATCGGGCGTAGCATTTCATCATCCCTTTGGACAACATACAAGGATGAACGACGTCGAGCGTTGTATGCTTTCATCTCCCTTGGATTGCACATACGGTTGGACGACATCAGGCGTGGTATGACCACATGGATTTTGGGCAGCACAGAAAGTCGGACGACATCAACCGTTACATGCCATCATCGCACTTTAGCAGCACACACAGTCAGACGAGGTAAGACGTGGAATGCCATCTCGCCCTTGGACATCACACACGGTCAGACGACATCATGTGTGGCCTTCTAATAATCTCCCTTGGACAATACACCCTATTGGCCTATATCTGGCTTGGCATGCCATCATTGCGCTTGGGTAGCACACACGGTTTGACGACGTTGAACATGGCATGTGGTCATCTCTATGAAATCATACACGATCGTACCATGTAGGTGTTGCATTACCACATGTCTTTTGGGCCGCACACACGGTCGGATAACATCGGGTGTTGCATGCCATCATCGCCATTGGTCATCATACATGGTGGGACGACGTCGGGCGTAACATGCCATAATCACATTGGGAAGAAAACACGGTTGGACGACGTCAGGCGTGGCATGTTATCATCGCCCTTCGACAACACACACGATTGGAGAATGTTCCCGCATGTTCCTTGGGCAGCACACACGGTCGGATGAATTCGGGTGTCATGCCATCATTGCCATTGGGCAGCACACGTGGCCGTATGTCATCGAGCGTTACATTCCATCTTCACCCTTTGACAGCACACACGGTGGGACGATGTCATGCGTGGCATGCTATCATCTCCCTTGAATAACATACACGGTCGAACTACGTCGGGCGTGGCATGCCATCATGACCCTTTGCCAGCATACACTGTCGTATGATGTCGGGCGTGGCAGGACATCATCCCCACTGGAAAGCATACACAAGGTCAAACGATGTCAGGCATTGAATACCATCATCGCCATTGGCCAACATACAAGGTCGGATGACATCAGGCATGGCGTCATTCATCGACCTTTGACTGCACACACAGTCGGACAACGTTGGACGTGGCAATGGTATCATCTCCCTTGGAAGGGCACACAACCGTTATGACCGCCGTTAGGGCATTAACTGCCTCGTTGACATTTTGAACAGGCAACCCATCTGTCGAAACGCTGTTACGTTCTATGCCATCATCGCCTTTGGACAACACACATGGACGGACGACATCGGGCATGGCATGCCATCATCAACCTTGTGCAGCATACACAGTCGGATGAAGTCATGCTTAGCATGCCTTCATTACCCATGGATAGCACACACAGTCGTACGACGTTGGGCGTGGCATGTCATCATCCCTTTAGACAACACGCTCGGATGAACAACATCGAGCGTGCAATGCCATCATCGCCTTTGGAATGCACATACACTAGGACGACATCGGACGTTGCATGCCCACATTGACCTTGGGAAGCATACATAGTTTGACGACGTCGGGCATTACATGCCATCATCGCACTTGCGTAGCACACACGGTCGGACGACATTGGGCATGGGATTCCATCTCGCCATTGGAAAGTATACACTATTGGACGACATTGGGCATTGCATATTATCATCACGCTTGGACATGACACATGATCGGACAACGTAGGGTCTGACATGCCCGCATGGCCCTCGGGAAGAATACGTTGTCGTACTACGACGGGCGTGGCATGTCATCATCTCCATTGGGAAGCACACACGGTCGAAAGACGTCGGGCATTAGATGCCATCATTACCCATATGTAGCACACACTGTCCGACTACGTCGGGCGTGGCATGCCTTCATCTCCCTTGGACAACACAGACGATCATACGACGTGTAATCATCCCTTTGGACAACATACACGGACGAACGATGTCCAGCGTGGCATGCTATCATCGCTATTGGACAACATAAATGGTTGGACGAGCCGAATTTCAGATAAACGTTTTTTACCCATTCAATTTTGAATTTCCCCAAATTTTGAAGAAACTTTTAATTCTTTATAGCTACAAATCTGATAAAAGAAAATATATTTTTGAGTTTGAAATACCTTGGTAACACATCTGAGAATGTAAATTTTAATGTTAGATAATCAATTTTATGATAAAAAGTTTTTATCCCGTTTAGTGTTTCATTTCCCCTAATTTTCCACACACGTCAGATGACGTCGAGCGTGGCATGCTATCATTGCCCTTGGACAGCACACACGATCAGACTATATCAGTCAAGGCATGCCATCATCGCCTTGAGAAAAACACATCGTCAGAATAAGTCGGGCTTGACCTGCCATCATTGCCTTTGGACAGCCACATGGTCAGACGACGTCGGGCTCAGAATGACATCTCCCCCCTTGAAAAACAGACGATCAGACAATGTCAGGCCTGGCATGTTATCATCGCACTTGGGAAGCACAAATGGTAAGACTTTGGTGGGCGCGGCATACCTCCATGGCCTTTTGATAGCACACATAGTAGGACGACATTGGGCGTTGAATGCCATTATCTCCTTTGGAGAGAACATAAGGACGGACAACATCGAGCGTGGAAAGCCATCATTGCCCTTAGACTTCACACACGGTCGGATGTTGTCAGGCATGGTATACCATCATCGCCCTTGGTAAGCACACATGTTGACATGACATTGGGCATTACATGACATCTTTGCCCTTGGGCAGCACACACGGTCGGACTACGTCGTGTGTGGCATGCCATCATCGACGTTGGATAGCATAGACGGTCATACGACGCCAGTTGTGGCATCTCATCATCCCTTTGGAAAACACACACGGACGAACGACGTCAAGCATGGCATGTTATCATCGCCCTTGGACTGCATATATTGTTGGACGAGCTTATTTTAAGAAAAACGTCTTTTAACCCATTCAATTGTGAATTTCCCCCAATTTAAAAGAAAATTGTAATTCTTTGATGTTACGAATCTGATAAAATAAAAATAGATTCTTCAGTTTGAAATACTTTTTGTAACACATCTGAGAATGTCAATTTTAATTTTTGATAATTAATCTTATGATAAATATCTTTTATCCTGTTCTATGTAACATTTCCCCGAATATTGCACACACGTCAGATGACGTGGAGCGTGGCATGCAATCATCACCCTTTAAAAGAACACATGATTGGGTGTAGGGCGTGGCATGAAATAATGGCCCGTGGGCAGCATGCACGGTCAGACAATGTCAGGCGTTAAATGCTATCATTCCCCTTAAACAACATACACAGTCAGACTACGTCGGGCGTGGCATATTATCATCGCCCTTGGTCAGCACCAACTGTCAAACACGTCAAGCGTGGCATTCCCACATGGCCCATGACAACACACAAGATAGCGCGACATCTAGTGTTGCATATCATAATTGCCCTTGGGAAGCACACATGGTTGCACGATGTCGGGAATGACATGCCATCATCGGCCTTGGGCAGCACACACGTTCATGCGATATCGGGTGTAGCATGCCACACGGGCCTTGGACAGCACAAGAGTCGGACGACATCAGGAGTTACATGACATCATCACCTTTGGACAAAACACAAAGATGAAGGACGTCGGACGTGGCATGCCACATGGACCTTTGGTAGCACACAGGATTGGATGACGTTGAGCGTAGCATGACATCATCGCCCTTAGACAGCATACACGGTTAGATAACGTCGCTCGTAGTATGTCATCATCTCCCTTTGACAGAACACACGGTCGGACGACGTCGGGAGTTGCAGGCCATCTGCGCCCTTGGACAACACAACTTTCTGAAAATATCGGGCGTGGAATGCCATCGTCTCCCATGGAAACTGCACACAGTTGGATGACATCAAGCCTTGTATGTTACCATCGCCCTTGGTCAGCACAAATGGTAAAACTACATTAGTCGAGGCATGCCTGCATGGCCTTTGGACAGCACACAATCGGACGACGTTGGGGGTGACATGCCATCATCGCCCTAAGGTTGCACACACTGACAAACGAAGTCAGGTGTTACATGCCATGATCACTCTTGCGCAGCACACATGGTCGAACGAAGTCGGGCGTTAGATGTCATCATTTCCCTTTGTCAACACAAATGGATGGACTACGTTGGGCGTGGCATGCCATCTTTGATCATAGTTGTCGCATTCGTACTAATCTAATATATCTTCTTAATTTTCCCATCGCTTGTACTAGTCTTTAATTTTTAACTTATTATGGAACAAAGCTTAGTACCTTTCTAGGTTTACATTTATATATTCTATATAATTAAATATATAATAATATTTTTTTTAAAAAAATAAACCAAATTAAGGAGATAGCACGGATGGTCGGATGATGTCGGGTGTGGCATGTTATCATCGCCCTTGAACATCACACTCGATTGGACGACGTTCCCGCATGGCCCTTGGGCATCACACCCTGTGGAATGACGTCGGGAATTGCATTCCATCATTGCTATTGGGCAGCACACGTGGTCGTAAGATTTCAAGTGTGACATGTCATCTTTGCCCTTGGGCAGCACACACGGTGGGACGACGTCAGGCATGGCATGACATCATCGACCTTGGACAACATACACGGTCGCACTACGTCGGGCGTGGCATGCCATCATGGCCAATGGCCATTACAGACAGTCGTGCGATGTTGGGCCTGGCAGTCCATCATCCCTGTTGGACAGCATACACAGGAATGGATGACGTTGGGCGTGGCAAACCATCATGGTCCTTGGATAGCATACACGATCGGACGACGTCGGGCGTAGCATGTTTCATCGACATTCGACTAAACACACG
This sequence comes from Solanum habrochaites, assembly GCA_027704765.1. Taxonomy (NCBI): domain Eukaryota; kingdom Viridiplantae; phylum Streptophyta; class Magnoliopsida; order Solanales; family Solanaceae; genus Solanum; species Solanum habrochaites. The sequence goes on along the minus strand of JAKWJA010002494.1, from coordinate 12,740,893 downwards.
ATCATAAAATGTTGGGCGTGGCAATGCTATAATTGCCCTTGGGCAACACACATGGTCGGATGACGTTGGGCGTTAAATGCCATCATTTCCCTTCAGACATCACACACGGTCGAATGACGTTGATGTTGTATGCCATCATCGCCTTTTGACTGCACACATTGACGGAAGACGTCGGGCGTGGCATGCTATCATCACCCTTGTGCAGCATACACATTTAGACACCGTCGGGTGTATCATTCCATAATCTCCCTTGGACAGGAAAGAAGGTCGTACAATGTCGGGTGTGTCATTTCATCATCCCTTTGGAAAACACACAAGTAAAAACAACGTGGAGCGTGCAATGTCATTATCGTTCTTGGACTGCATATATGGTTGGACGACATCGCGCATGGCATGGCCACTTTTCCCTTGGACAACATAGACAGTCAGACGACGTCGAGCATTACATTCCAACATTGCACTTGTGAAGCAGACATGGTCGGACGACGTCGGACATGGAATGTCATGTCGCCCTTGGAAAGTATGCACAATCGAACGACGTTGGGCGTGGCATGTTATCATCACCCTTGGACAACATACATGATCGGACCAAGTTGGGCCTGACATGCCCGTATGGCCCTCGGGCAGCACACACAGTTGTGCTACATTGGGCGTGGCATTCCATCATCGCCTTTGGGTAGCACACACGGTAGTGCTACGTTGGGTGTGGCATTCCATCATCTCCCTAATGCAGCACAAAGGTCGGACAACGTCGGGCGTTAGATGCCATTATTACCCTTGGGCAGCACACACGGTCTGACTACGTCGAGCGTGGCATGCCATCATCGCCCTTGGACTGCATACACGGTCAAACAGCGTCTAGCGTGGCATGTCATCATCGCCTTTGGAATGAACACACGGTCGGAGGACGTAGGGGTTTCATGCCATCATCGCCCTTCGACAGCATACACAGGGTCAGATGACGTTAGGCATGCCATGCCATCATTTCTCTTGAACAACATACATGGTCAGATGCTGTCGGGCGTAGCATGGCATCATTGACCTTGGACTGCACACATGGTCGGACAACATCGAGCATGGCATGCTATCATCGCCCTTGGGTAGCATACATGGTCAGATGACATCGAGCTTGGCATGCCTTAATTTCCCTTGCACAGAAAACACGGTCGGAGGACGTTGGGCGTGGCATGCCATCATACCCTTGGACAACACACACGATTGGACTACATAGGGAATGGCATACACTCACCACCCTTAGGCAACACACATGGTTGGACAACGTCTAGCGTTGCTAGCCATCATCACCCTTAGAAAGTATATACGATCAGACGATGTTGGGCGTGGCATGTTATTGTAACCCTTGGACAGGACACACGATCGGACCACGTAGGGCAAGGCATGCCTGCATGTCCCTTGGGAAGCACACAGGGTCGGAGTACGTCGGTCTTGGCATGTCATCATCGCCCTTTGGCAGCACTTACGGACAAACGACGTCGGGCGTTAGGTGCCATTAATATCGTTGAGCAACACATATAGTTCGACTAGTTTGGGCGTGGCATGCCATTATCGATCATGTTTGTCGTATTCCTGCTAATCTAATATATCTTCTCGATTTTCCCATCGCGTTGTACTACTCTTTCATTTTTAACTTAGTACGACATGAAGCATATTATCTTTTAGTTTTACATTTATATTATTCTATAAAAATAAAAATATAGTAATATTTTTTTTAAAAAAACTAAACAAAATTAAGGAGCTGACCACACAGATATAATAAAATATACAGAATAAAAAAAATCGCGTCAAGTGGATATTCAAGCCTAAAGTTTCAACCATTTGAAGTTTCACCAAATCAAAGATTGAAACTCAAAAAATGTAGTTGTAAATTTGTGAAATTTCTACGAGTAATAACTTTTGTCTTGGATGTCTGATTGAGGAGATTTTTTTTCATAATTTGGTTATTATTTTGAGATCTACGTGAACAAACAACCAAAGGCAGTTTGGACGAGCCGATTTTCCGAAAACGTCTTTTAACCCATTAAATATTGAATATCCTTCAATTTTGAAGAAAATTATAATTCTTAATTGCTACAAATCTGATAGAAGAAAACATATTTTTGAGTTCGAAATATCTTGGTAACGCATATAAGAATATCAATTTTAATGTTAGATAATAAATTTAATGATAAAAATCTTTTATAGCGTTCAATTTTACATTTTGACTAATTTTGCAAACACGGTCGTACTACGTAGAGCATCAGATGCCATCATCACCCTTGGACATAATACACGGTTAGATGACATCTAGCGTTGCACGGTCGAACTACGTCGGGCGTAGAAAGCCATCATGGCCCTTGGCAAACATAAATGGTTGGACGACGTCGACCGTGTCATGCCACCATCTCCCCTGGACTGCACACACGGTCTGACAAATGTTTGGTCTTGCATTCCATTATCGCCCTTGGGAAGCACACACGGTTAGACAATGTCATGCGTGGCCTGCCGTCTCACCCTTGGATAACACACAAGGTAGGAAGACGTCGAGCGTGGCATACCATCATCGCCCTTGGACAGTACACACGATCAGACAATGCCGGGCGTGGCATTCCATCATCGCCCTTTGGCAACACACAATGTCGAATACATCGGGCTTGACATGGCATAATCGCCCTTTGACAGCCATATGGTCAGACGATGTTGGGCGTGGCATGAAATCATCGCCTTTTGAGAGCACACAAGGACAGACACCATTGCGCGTGGCATGCCATCATAACTCTTGGACTGCACACACGGCCAGATGACGTCAGGCGTGTCATTCCATCATCGCCCTTGGGCAACACACACAGTCATACGACATCGGGCATTACATGACATCATTGCCCTTAGGCAACATACATGGTCGGACTACGTTGTGTGTGACATGCCATCATCTCTCTTGCACATCACATATGGTGGGATGACGTGGGGTGTTAGGTTCCATCATTGCCCGTGGGCAACACAAATGGATGGACTACGTCGGGCATGGCATGCCATCTTCAATCATGGTTGTCGCATTCGTACTAATCTAATATATCTTCTAAATTTTCTAATCTCGTTGTACTAGTCTTTCATTTTTAACTTAATACGGCACAAATCTTATTATCTTTGTAGGTTTACATTTATATTTTTCTGTATAATTAAATATATAATAATATTTTTTTAAAAAAACTAAATCAAATAAAGAAGAAAGCACGTATAATCGGATGTCTTCAGGCGTGGCATGTTATCTTTGCCCTTTGACATCACACTCGATTGGACGACATTCCCGCATGGACCTTAGGCAACACACACTGTCGAATGATGTCGGACGTCACATGCCATCATTGCTATTGGGTAGCACACGTGGTCGTTCGATGTTGAGCATGACATGTCATCTTAGCCCTTGGGCAGCACACACGGTGGGACGATGTCGGGCGTGGCATACAATCATCGCCCTTGGATAGCATACACGGTCGTACTATGTCGGGTGTGGCATGTTTCATCGACTTTGGACTATACACATGGTCATAAAACGTTGGGCGTGTCAATGCTATCATCGCCCTTGGACAGCACACACGGTCGGATGACATTGGGTGTTAAATACCATCATTTTCCTTTGTACATCACAAATGGTCGAATGACGTCGGCGTGGAATGCTATCATCGCCTTTTGACTGCATACATGGACGAACGACGTTGGGCGTGGCATGACACCATCACCCTTGTGCAGCACACACGGTCGGACGACGTCGAGAGTAGCATTCCATCATTGAACTTGGACAGCCTAGACGGTCGTACGACATTGGGTGTGGCATGTCATCATCCCTTTGGACAACACACACGGACAAACAACATCGAGCATGCAATGCCATCATCGACTTTGGACTGCACATACTTTAATAGGACATCGCGCATGGCATGCCCACATTTCCCTGGTCCAACATACACAGTCGGACCACGTCGGGCGTGACATGCCATCATTGAACTTGGTGAGCACACACGGTCTGCCGACGTCGGGCATGGAATGCCATTTCGCCCTTGGAAAGTATACACAATCGAACGACGTTGGCGTGGCATGTTATCATCAACCTTTGACAACACACATGAGCGGATCAAGTTGGGCATGACATGCCCGCATGGGCTTTGGGCAGCACACACGGTTGTACTATGTCGAGCGTAGTATGCCATCATCTCCCTTGGGCAGCACAAAGGTCGGACGATGTCGGGCGTTTGATGCCATTATCACCCTTGTGCAGCACATACATTGTGACTACGTAGAGCATCGCATGCCATCATCGCCCTTGGACAGAATACACGATTAGATGACGTCCAGCATGGCATGCCATCATCGCCTTTGGAGTAAACACACTAACGGACGACTTAGGTCATGTCATGCCATCATTTCCATTCGACAACATACATAGGGTCAGATGACATCGGGCATGGCATGCCATCATTGCTCTTGGACAGCACACACAGTCGGACGACTTCGGGTGTAGCATGTCATCATTGTCCTTGGACTGCACAAACGTTCAGACGACGTCGGGCGTGGCATGCTATCATCTCCCTTGGGAACTTACAGAGTTGGACGACATCGGGCGTTGCATTCCTTAATTGCCCTTGCATAGAAAACACGGTCGAACAACATTGGGCACAACATGCCATCATCCCTTGGGTGAACACACATGATCGGACTACGTAGGTCGTGGCATACAATCATCGCCCTTGGGTAGCACACATGGTAAGACGACGTTTGGCGTGGCTAGGCATCATCGCCCTTGGAAAGTATATACGATAAGATGATGTTGGGCGTGGAAAGTTATTGTCACCCTTGGACAACACACACGATCGTACCACGTAGGGAAAGGCATACCCGCTTGGCCCTTGGGAAGCACACACGGTAGGACTACCTCGGTCCTAGCATGCCATCATTGCCCTTTGGCAGCACTCATAGTCGAAGGACGTCGGGCGTTAGGTGCAATCATTATCATTGGGAAGCACACACGGTTTGACTACTTTGGGTGTGGCATGCCATTATCGATCATGGTTGTCGCATTCATACTAATCTAATATATCTTCTCGATTTTCCCATCGCGTTGTACTAGTCTTTCATTTTTAACTTCATGTGACATGAAGCATATTCCCTTTTAGTTTTACATTTATATTATTCTATATAAATAAAATATTTTTTTAAAAAAAATAAACAAAATTAAGAAATTGACCACGTAGATCTCAGAAAAATATGTAAAATAAAAAAATTTGCGTCAAATGGATATTCGAGCCTAAAGTTTCAATCATTTGAAGTTTCACCAAATCAAAGATTGAAAATCAAAAAAAGTTGTTGTAAATTTATGTAATTTCAAAAAGTCATACCTTTTGACTCGGATGTCCGATTTAGGATATTTTTTTTCATAATTTGTTTTTTATTTTGAGATCTACGCGAACACATAGCCAAAGGCGGTTTGGACAAGCTGATTTTCTGAAAAATGTCTTTCAACCCATTCAACATTGAATTTCCTTCAATTTTAAATAAAATTGTAAATGTTAATTGCTACGAATCTAATAGAAGGAAACAGATTTTTTATTTCGAAATACCTTGGTAACACATTTGAGAATGTCTATTTTAATGTAAGATAATCAATTTTATGATAAAAAAGTTTTATCGCATTCAATTTTACATTTCGCCTAATTTTGCAAAGACGGTCGGACTAAGTCGATCATCGCATGCCATCATCGCCCTTGGACAACACACACGATCGAACTACATCGAGCGTGGCATCCCATTATGTCCCTTGGTCAGCACACACGATCGGACAACATTGTCCTTGGAAATGCAATCATCGCCCTTGGAATGCACATAGGTTTTGAAGACGTCGTGTGTGGCATGCCTTCATCGCCTTTAGAAATCATACACGATCGGACGACATCTAGCGTGAAATGTTATCATCGCCCTTGGAAAGATCACACGGTCGGATGATATCAGGCATGACATTCTATCATTGGCATTAGACAGAACACGTGGTCAGACAACGTCGGGCGAGACATGCCATCTTCACACTTGGACAACACACATGGTGGGATGACATCACGCGTGGCATGCCACCATATCCTTTTGACAGCATACACATTCGTACTATGTCGGACGTGGAAAGCCATCATGGCCCTTGGCAAACACAAACAGTCGGACGGCGTCGACCATGTCATGCCATCATCTCCCTTAGACTGCACACACGGTCAGACGACAAGTGGCCTTACATTCCATCATCGCCTTTGGGAAGCACACACGGTCCGACGACGTCGGGCGTTACATCCCATCATTGCCCTTGGACAGCACACACGTTCAGATGATGTCGGGCGTGGCCTGCCATCTCGCCCTTGGATAACACACGTTCGGAAGACGTCGAGCGTGGCATGCCATCATCTCCCTTGGACAACACAGACGATCATACAATGTCGGCCGGGGCATGCCATCATCGCCCTTGGGCGGCACACAACGTCGGAATATGTCGGGCTTGGCAGGGTATCATCGCCCTTGGACAGCCACACGGTCAGACGACGTCGGGCGTGGAATTCTATCGTCCCCCTTGGACAGCGCACACGGTGGTACGATCTCAGGCCTGGCATGTTATCATCGCACTTGGGCAACACAAACGGTTGAACTACGTCGGGTGTGTCATGCCTACATGGCCTTTGGACAACACACGCAGTTGGACGATGTTGGACATGGCATTACATCATCGCCTTTTGGGAGAACACAAAGAGGAACAACATCGAACGTGGCATCTCATCATCGCCCTTGGACTACGCACACGGTCAGACGATGTTAGGCGTTGCATGCCATCATCGCTCTTGGTCAACAAACACGGTAAGACAACATCGGGCATTACATGACATCATTTCCCTTGGGTAGCACACACGGCCGGATATGTCGGGCGTGGCATGCCATCATCGCTCTTAGACAACCCAGAAGATCATACAACATCGGTCGTCGCATGTCATCATCCCTTTGGATAACACACACGGACGACCGACGTCGGGCGTGGCATGCTATCATCTCCCTTGGACTGCATACATGGTTGGACGAGCCGATTTTTAGAAAAACATCGTTTAACCTATTCAATTTTGAATTTCCCCTAATTTTGAATAAAATTGTAATTCTTTATTGCTACGAATATGATAAAATAAAATAGATTTTTGAGTTTGAAATACCATTATAACAGATTTGAGAATGTAAATTATAATGTTCGATAATAAGTTTGATGATAAAAATATTATATCCCATTCAATTTAACATTTACCCAAATTTTGCACACACGTCGGATGACGTCAAGCATGGCAAACCATCATCCCCCTTGGACATCACACACAATCAGACTACGTCGGGCGTGGCAAGTTATCATTGCCCTTTAATAGCACACACGATCAGACGACGTTCGGCGTTTAATACTATCATTGCACTTAAATATCATACACGGCGGACTACGTTGGGCGTTTGGTGACATCATTATCCTTGTTAAGCACACAAGGTTCGACAACTTAGGTCATGGCATGCCGTCATCAATCATGGTTGTCGCATTCATACTAAACTAATACATCTTATAGATTTTCCTATCGCATTGTACTAGTGTTTAATTTTTAACTTAATACGACACGAAGCATATTACCTTTCTAGTTTACATTTATATTATTCTATATAAAAAAATATAGCAATATTATTTAGAAAAACAACTAAACCAAACTAAGGAGTTGACCACGTAGATCACAAAAAATATGCTAAATAAAAATGGATATTGGAGCCAAAAGTTTCAATCATTTGAAGCATCACCAAATCAAAGATTGAAACTCAAAATAAGTAGTTGTAAATTTTTTAAATTTCAAGTAGTCATAACTTTTGACTCAGACGTACGAATGAGGATATTTTTTTCTCAATTTGGTTGTTTTATTGAGATCAACGCGAACAAACAACCAAAGGCGGTTTGGACGAGTAGATTTTCCGAAAAAAGTATTTTAATGCATTCAATATCGAATTTCCTTCAATTTTGAAGAAAATAGTAATTCTTAATTGCTATGAATCTGAAAGAAGAAAATAGATTTTTGATTTTGAAATTTCATTGTAACACATCTGAGAATGTCATTTTTAATGTTAGATAATCAATTTTATGAAAAAATCTTTTATCCTGTTAAAATTTTCATTTCCCCTAAATTTGCACACTTGGTCGGACGACGTCGAGCATCGCATGCCATCATCGCCCTTGGAAAGCATACACAATCGGACTACATCAAGCGTGGCATGCCATCGTGGCCCTTAGGAAGAACACACGGTCGGACAACGTCGGCCATGACAATGCCATCATAGCCCTTGGAATGCATACACGATTGGACGACGTGGGGCCTGGCATGCCATCATTGCCCTTAGAAAGAATCACTATCGGAAGACAACAGGCGTGGCATGTCGTCATCGCCCTTGGACAGATCACACGATCGGAAGATGTAAGGCGTGGCATGCTATCATCGCCATTGGACAGCACACGCGGTCAAATGTCGTCGGGCGTGACATGCCATTTTAGCCCTTGGACAACACACATGGTGGGACAATGGCGGGAGTGGCAAGCCATCATCTCGCTTGGACAACATACACTGTAAGACTATGTCGATTGTGGAATGACATCATGGCCCTTGGCCAACACACACGGATGAATGACGTCGAGCGTGGCACGCTATCATCTCCCTTGGACTACATACATGGTTGGACGATCCGATTTTTATAAAAACGTCTTTTAATCCATTAAATTTTGAATTTCCCCCAATTTTGAATAAAATTGTAATTCTTTATTACTACGAGTCTTATGAAAGAAAATAGATTTTTTTAGTTTGGAATACCTTTGTAACACATCAGAGACTGTAAATTATAATGTTTGATAATCAATTTGATGATAAAAATATTAAATCCCGTTCAATTTAACATTTTCTAAAAAATTGCACACACGTCGGATGACATCGAGCGTGGCATGCCATCATCCTCCTTGGACAGCACACACAGTAAGACTACGTCGGGCGTGGCATGCCATCATGGCCCGTGGGAAGCACAAACGTTCAGACGACGTTGGTCGTGGCAATGAAATTATCGCCCTTGCAATGTACACACGATCGGACGACTATGCGTGGAATGCCATCATCGCCCTTGGAAAAACATACACGATCGGACAACATCGGGTGTGGCATGTTATCATTGCCCTTTAATAAAACACACGATCATATGACGTTGGGCGTTAAATCCTATCATTGCACTTCAATAGCATACACAGCGGACTACATTGGGCGTTAGGTGTCATCACTATCCTTGGTCAGTACACAAGGTTCGACTACATCGAGTGTGGCATGCCATCATCAATCATGGTTGTCACATTAATACTAAGCTAATATATCTTAGCGATTTTCCTATCACGTTGTACTACTCTTTCATTTTTAACTTAATACGACACGAAGCATATTACCTTTCTAGTTTACATTTATATTATTCTAATTAAATAAATATATAGCAATATCTTTTTTTTAAAAAAAAAAACTAAACCAAACTAAGGAGTTGACCACCTAGATCACAAAAAAATATGCAGAATAAAAGCGGATATTCGAGCCTAAAGTTTCAATCATTTTAAGCTTCACCAAATCAAAGATTGAAACTCAAAAAAAGTAGTTGTAAATTTTGAATTTTCAAGTAGTCATAACTTTTCATCAAGTGTGGCATGCCATCATGGCCCTTGGGCTGGACACACGGCCGGACAACGTCTGCCATGACAATGCCATCATAGCCCTTGGAATGCATACACGGTTGGACGGCGTCGGGCCTGGCATTCCATCATTTCCCTTAGAAAAGAATCACCATTGGACGACGTCAGGTATTGCATGTTATCATCGCCCTTGGACAGATCACACGGTCGGATGATGTCAAGCGTGGCACACTATCATCGCCATTGGACAGCACACGCAGTCGGATAACGTCGAGCGTGACATGCCATCTTCGTCCTTGGAAAACACACATTGTGGGACGACGGCGGGAGTGGAAAGCCATCATCTCCCTTGGACTGCATACCTTGTAGGACTATGGCGATCGTGGCATGACATCATGGCTATTGGCCAACACAAACGTTCGGACGACGTCGATCCCGGCATTCCATCATCACCTTTGGACTTCAAACATGGTCGGACGACGTCTTGCTTGGCATGCCATCATGGCCCTTGGGAAGCACACACAGTCGGATGACGTGGGGCGTTACATACCTCATAATCCTTGGATAGAAAACACGGTCATACGACATAGGGCGTGGTCTTCTCGCCCTTGGATAAAACACACGGTCCAATGACGTAAAGCTTGGCATGCCATCATCGCCCTTGGATTGCACAAACGATAACGAATGTCAGGCGTGGCATGCCATCATCGCCCTTGGGCAGCCACAGCGTTGGAATACGTTGGGCTTATCATGCCATCATCTCCCTTGAACAGCCACAGAGTCAAATGACGTCAGGAGTGGAATGCTATCGTCCCCCTTGGATAGCACACGTGGTCGAATGATGTCAGGCCTTATATGTTTTCCTCGCACATTGGAAGCACAAATAGTTGGACTACGTCGGGCATGGCATGTATGCATTGACTTTGGATAACACACACAGTCAGACGACATTGGGCATGGCATGACATCATAGACTTTGTAGATCACACAAGGACGTACAACATCGGGCATGACATGCCATCATCTCCCTTGGACAGCACACACGATTGGACTACGTTAGTCGTGGCACGCAATCATGGCTCGTGGGCAGCACACATTGTTAGACAACGTCAGACGTGGAAGTGCAATCATTTCCCTAGCAATACACACACGGTCAGACTACGTCGGGCGTGACATGCTATTATCGCCCTTGGGCAGGACACACTGTCATACGATGTTGGGTATGTCATATCTAATGGCCCTTAGATAGCACACTTAGTCGCACAACGTCGGATGTTTCATGCAATCATCGCCTTTGGAAAACACACATGAACGAACGACATCAGACATGGTATGCCTCATGGCCATTATGTAGCACACACGGTCGGACGACGTCCAGCATGGAATGCCATCATCTCCCTTAGACAGCATACACCGTCAAACGACATCGGGCGTGACATGTTATCATTGCCCTTTGAAAGAACACACGATCGGACGACGTAGAGCGTGGCATTCCATCATAGCCCTTGGGCAGCATACAACGTCGGAATACGTCAGGCTTGGCATGCCATCATCGCCCTTGGGCAGCACAAACCGTCGGACTACGTTGGGTGTGGCATGCCTGCATGGCCTTTAGAAAGCACACACGATCGAACGACGTTGGGCGTAACATGCCATCATCGCTCTAGGGCTGCACACACGGATAGACGACATCGGGCGTGACTTGCCAACATCGCCCTTGGGCAGCACACATGATCGGACGACGTTGGGCGTTAAATTCCATTATTACCCTTTTGAAAACACACACGATGACGTGGCATGCAATCATCGCCTTTAGAATGCAAACACGGACAGACGACGTCGGGCGTGGCATGCCATCATCGCCTGTCGACAGCATACACTGGTGGCATGCCATCATCCCCCGTCCATAGAATACACAGTCGAACGACGTCGTTCATGGTATTACATCATCCCCTTAGACAACACACACTATCGAACTACGCCGGGCGTGGCATTCCATCATCGCTCTTGGGCAGTACACATGGTAGGATGACATTTGGCGTGGCATGCTATCATCTCCCTTGGAAAGTATATACAATTATATGAGATTGGGTGTGGCATGTTATTATCACCCTTGTACAGCACACACGATCGAACCACGTAGGGCGTGGCATGCCCTCATTGACCTTGGGCAACACACACCGTCGGATTACGTCGGGCATGGCATACCATCAACGCCCTAGGGCAGCACACACGGTCAGACAACGTCGGGCGTTAGATGACATCATTACCCTTAGGCAACACACACGGTCCAACTACGTCTGGCGTGGCATGCCATCATCACCTTTGGAATGAACATACGATAGGACGACGTAGGTTATGGCATGCCATCATCACCCGATGACAGAATATATAGGGTCGGCCGACATCGGGCGCGGCATGCCATCATCGCCCATGGACAACACACACGGTCTAATGTCATTGGGAATTAAATGCCATCATTGCCCTTGGACTGCACACATAGTTTGATGACATCGTTCTTCGCATGCTATCATCGCCCTTGGAAAGCATACACGGTTGGATGATGTCAGGCGTGGCATGCCATCATCGGCCCTGCGTAGAACACACGATCGAAAAACGTCGGTTGTGGCATGCCATAATCCCCTTGGACGGCATACAGAGTGTCGGAGAACTTCGGGCGTGGCATGCCATCAATGCTATTGGACACGCTACACGGTCGGACTACATCAGGCGTGGCATGTTATCAATGCCCTTGAACTGCACACATGGTCGGACAACATTACATGCTATAATATACCTTGGGCACCACACACAATCGGATGACATAGGGCGTTAAATGCCATCATTACCCTTGGGCAGCAGACTATGTCGGGCGTGGCATGTTATTATTACCCTTGGATAGCACACACGGTCGAATGATGTCAAGTGTGGCGTGCCTGCATGTCCCTTGGGCAGCACACATGGTCGCACAACGTTAGGCGTGGAAATGCTATCATCACCCTTGGGCAGCACACATGCTTAGACGACGTCGGTCTTTACATGCCATCATTATTATTGGACAGCATATATGGTCGAACTATGTCAGGTGTAGTATGTTATCATCTTCGTATGTCACCACACACGGTCGGATGACGTCACGTGTGGCATGCCCGCATGGCCCTTGGGCAACACACATGGTCGCAGGATGTCGGGAATGGCATGCCATCACAGTAGTTGGGCAACACACATGGTCGGACGACATCTGGCGTGACATGCTATCATCGCCCCTAGGTAATACTCACTGTCGGACTTTGTCATCGTGGCATTCCATATGACTCTTGGGCAGCACACACGGTCTGATTACGTCAGGCTTGGCAAGCCATCATCACCTCTGGACAGAACACAAGGATGGACGACGTCGGGCGTGGCATGCCTTAATCTCCCTTGGACTGCGCACACATGGTCAGATGACGTCGTCTATGCCATGTCGTCATCGCCCTTGTGCAGCAAACACAGTCGGACGACGTTATGCATTTTATGCACACTTTACCCTTGGTCAACATACACAGTCATACTACATAAGGTGTAGCATGAAATCATCGCCCTTGGACACCACAGACAGTACTACGACGTCGAGCGTTGAATGCAATCATCCCCCTTGGACTACACATACAGTTGAACATCATCGAGCGTGGCATGACCACATGGCCCTTCGGCAACACACTTAGTAGGACTACGTGGGGCCGACATGCCATCATCGCCATTGGGTAGCACACACGGTCGAACAACGTCGGGCAGGGCATGCCATCATCACTCTTTAAAAGAAAAAATGTACGGACGACGTTAGGCTGGCATGTTATCATCACACGTGGATAGCGTGCAGAATCTGACCACGTAAGGCGTGGCATGCCCACATGGCCCTTGGGCAGCACACACGGTCGGACACGTCTGGTGTGGTATGCCATCGTGGCCCTTGAACGTTACACACTGTTAGACATGTCAGCCATGGCATGCCCTCATCGCCCTTGGGTAGCACATACTGTCGGACTATTTTGGGCATTAGATGCCATCATTGTCCTTGGGGAGAACACATGGTCAGACTACGTCGATTGTTTCATGCCATCGTCAATCATGGTTGTCGCATTTGTACTAATATAATATGTCTTATTGATTTTTCCATCATGTTGTACTAGTCTTTAATTTTTAACTTAATACGGCACAAAGCATATTACCTTTGTAGTTTTACATTTATATTATTCTATATAAATAAAAATATAATGATTTTAGAAAAAAAACTAAACAAAACTAAGGAGTTGACCACGTAGATCTCAAAAAACTATTAAGAATAAACAAATTGCGTCAAATGTATTTTCAAGCTCAAAGTTTCAACTATTTAATGTTTAACCGATCAAATATTGAAACTCACAAAAGGTAGTTATAAATTTGTGAAATTTCAAATGGCCATAACCATTGACTTGGATGTTCGATTGAGGAAATTTTTTTTCTCAATTCAGTTATTTTTTTTGAGATCTATGCGAAAAAAGTGTCAAAATGTGGTTTGGACGAGCCGATTATCCGAAAAACATCTTTTAACCTATTCAATTTTTTATTTCCCCCAATTTTGAAGAAAATTGTAATTCTTTATTGCTATGAATAAAAAAACAAGAAAATAGATTTTGGAGTTCAGATACCTTGGTAACACATCTAAGAATGTCAGTTTTAATGTTAGATAATCAATTTTAAGATAAAAAGATTTTATCCCGTTCAATTTTACATTTTCCCTAGTTTTGCACACACGGTCAGACGACGTCGAGCGTGGCATGCCATCATCACCCTTGGACAACACAGATGATCAGAGTACATTGGGCGTGGCATGCGATCATGGCCAAATAGAAGCACACATTGTTAGACGATGTCGGATGTGGCAATGCTATCATCTTCCTTGGAATGCACACAAGGTAAGACGACATCGGGCATGGCATGCCATTATCGCCCTTGAAAAGCATACACGATCGGACGACATAGGGCGTGGCATGTTATCATAACCCTTGGACAGAACACATAATCGAACGACATCAGGTGTGGCATGCACGCAGGGATCTTGGGAAGCATATGGTAGGATGACGTCGGGCGTAGTATGCCATCATCGCCATGGGCAGCACAGGCAGTCGGACGACGTGGATTGTGACATGCCATCTTGTCCTTGGACAACACAGACGGTGGGACAACATCGAGCCTGACATACCATCATCGCCCATGGACAGCATACACGCTCGGACTACGTCGGGCGTAGCATGCCATCATCGCCCTTGGGGTGCACACACGGTCGGACGACGTCAAGCATGGCATCCCATCATCGCCCTCGGAGATCACACACGATCGGACTACTTCGGGCAAGGCATGCCATCACGGCCCTTGGGTAGCACTCATGTTCGTACAATGTTAGCCATGCCAATGCCATCATTGCCCTTTGAATGCACACACCGTTGCATGACGTCGGGTGTGGCATGCTATCATCGCCCTTAGAAAGCATAAACGATCAAACAACGTCGAGTGTGGCATGTTATCATCTCCCTTGGTTAGCTCACACAGTCGAATGATGTCAGGCGTGGCATGCTATTATCTCCATTTGAAAGCACACGCGATCGGACAATGTCGGGCGTGACATGCCATCTACATCCTTGGACAACAATAACTGTGGGACAACGTCAGGCGTGGCATGCCATCATCTTCCTTGGGCAACATACACAGTCAGACTACATAGGGTGTGGCATGCCATCATGTACCTTGGCCAACACAAACGGTCAGACGATGTCGAGCATGGCATGCCATCATCGCCCTTGGGAAGCATACATGGTAAGACAAAATCGGGCATTGCATGACAGCTTTACCCTAGGGCAGCACACATGGTCGAACTACATTGGGTGTGGCGTGCCATCATTACCCTTGTACAACACAGACGGTCATACAATGTCAGTCGTGGCAAGTCATTAACCCTTTGGACAACACAAACGAACGAACAACATCGAGCGTCCAATGCCATCATCACCTTTGGACAACTCACACGGAATACATCGTACGTTGCATGCGCACATTGTCCTTGAGCAGCATACACAGTTTGACGATGTCGGGCATTACATACCATCATCGCACTTAGGTAGCACACACAGTCGGACGACGTTGGGCATGGCATGCCATCTCTCCATTGGAAAGTATACACGATCGGACAACGTTGGGCGTGGCATGTTATCATCACGCTTGGACAACACACATGATTGTTCAATGTAGGGCGTGACATGCCTGCATGCTCCTTGGGAAGCACACGCTGTCGTACTACGTCGGGCATGGCATGCCATCATCGCACTTGGATAGCGCACATGGTAGGACGACGTCGGGTGTTAGATGCCATCATTACCCTTCGACAGCACACACGGTTCGACTACATCGGGCGTGGCATGCCTTCATCGCCATTGGACAGCACAGACGGTCAAACGACGTTGGTCGTGGCATGTCATCATCCCTTTGGACAACACACACGGATGGACGACGTCGAGCGTGGTATGCTATCATTGCCCTTGGACAACAAAAATGCTTGGACGAGCCAAATTTCAGATAAACGTTTTTAACCTATTCAATTTTGAATTTCCCCCAATTTTGAATAAACTTTTAATTTTTATTGCTACGAATCAGATAAAAGAAAATAGATTTTTGAGTTCGAAATACCTTGATAACATATATGAGAATGTCAATTTTAATGTTAGATACTCAATTTTATGATAAAAAGCTTTTATCCCGTTCAGTTTTTCATTTCCCCTAAATTTGCAAACACATCGGATGTTGTCGAGCATGGCATGCCATCATTGCCCTTGAACAACACACACGATTAGGCTATGTTTGGCGTGGCATGCCATTATCAACCTTGAGCAGCACACATCATCGGAATATTTCGGGCTTGACATGCCATCACTGCCCTTAGAAATCCACATGGTCAGACGACGTTTGGAGTGGAATGACATCGTCCCCGTTGAACACCACACACGGTCAGATAATGTCAAGCCTGTCATGTTATCATCGCACTTGGGCAGCACAAATGGTCGGACTATGTCAAGTGCGGCATAACTGCATGGCCTTTTGATAGCACACATAGTAGGACGACATTAGGCATTGAATCGCCTTTGGAGAGAACACAAGGACGGACAATATCGAGCGTGGCATGCCATCATTGCCCTTGGACTGCACGCACGGTCGGACGTTGTCAGGCGTGGCATGCCATCATCACCATTTGGAAGCATATACGGTGAGACGACATGGGCATTACATGACATCTTTGTAATTGGGCAGCACACACGGTTGGACAATGTCGGGTGTGGTTTGCCATCATCGACCTTGATCAGCACAGACGGTCATACGATGTCAGTCGTTGAAACTCATCATCTGTTTGGACAACACACATGGACAAACAACGTCAAGGGTGGCATGTTATCATCGCCCTTGGACTGCATATATGGTTGGACGAGATTATTTTTAGAAAAACGTCTTTTAACCCATTCAATTGTGAATATTCCCCAATTTTGATGAAAATTGTAATTCTTTAATTCTTCAAATCTGATAAAATAAAATAGATTTTTGAGTTCAAAATAACTTTGTAACACATCTAAGAATGTCAATTTTAACGTTGGATAATTAATTTTATGATAAAAAGCTTTTATCGCGTTAAATTTTACATTTCCCCTAATTTTTTACATACACCGGATGACGTGGAGCGTAGCATGCCATCATCTCCCTTGGAAAGCACACACGATTTGACTATGTCGGGCGTGGTAATGCCATCATCACCCTTAATTGACACACGGACAGACCACTACTTGTGGAATTCCATCATCGTCCTTGGAAAGCATACACGATCAGACGACCTTGGGCGTGGCATGTTATCATCGCCCTTTCACAGCACCCGATAAGATGACGTCAGCCGTTAAATGCCATCATTGCCCTTAAATAGCATACACGTTCGAACTATGTCGGGCATGGCATGTTATCACCGCCCTTGGTCAGCACGCATGGTAAGACACGTCAACCATGAAATACTCGCATGGCCCTTTGACAACAACCACGATCTCACGATGTCGGGTGTGGCATGCCATCATAGCCCTTGGGAAGCACATACGGTTGGACGACGTCGGGTGTGACATACCATCATCTCCCTTTGGCAGAACACGGAGTCGCACAACGTAGGGCGTAGCATGCCACATGTCCCTTGGAAAGCACATGTAGTCGGACGATGCCGGGCGTGGCATGCCATCATCTCCCTTGGGCAGCACACACGCTCAGACGACATCAGGTATTACATGACAATTTTTTCCTTGGGCAGCACACACAGTCGGACTACGTCGGGTGTGGCGTGCCATCATCGCCCTTGGACAGCACAGACGGTCATACGACGTCAGTCGTGGCATGTCATCATCCCTTTGGACAACACTTACGGACAAACAACGTCAAGCATGCAATGCTTTCATCGCCTTTGGACTTCACATACGGTTGAATGACATTGGACGTTTCATGCCCACAATTCCCTTGGGAAGCATACACAGTTTGATGACGTCAGTCGTTACATGACACCATCGCACTTGGGGAGCTGACATGGTCGGACGACGTTGAGCGTGGCATTCCATCTCGCCCTTTTAAAGTATACACGATTAGAAGACGTTGGGCGTGGCATATTATCATCATCCTTGGACAACACACATGATCGGACAATGTAAGGCGTGACATGACCGCATGGCCATTGGGAAACACACATGGTCGTACTACATTGGGCGTGGTATGCCATTATCGCCCTTGGGCAGCACACACGGTCGGACAACGTCGGGCGTTAGATGCCATCATTACCCTTGGGAAGCACACATGGTTCGAATACGTCGGGCGTGGTATGCCATCATATCCCTTGGACGGCACATACGGTTAGACGATGTCGGGCGTGTCAAGCCCTCATCGCCTTTGGGATGAACACACGGTCAAAAGATGTAGGGCGTGTCATGCAATCATCGCCCTTCGACAACATACACAAGTCAGATGACGTCAGGTGTGGCATGCCATCATCGATCTTGGAAAGCACACACGATAAGAGAACGTCGGGCGTAGCATGCCATCATCGCCCTTGGACTGCAGACACGGTCGGACATCATTGGGCGTGGCATGCCATCATCATCCTTGGGTAGCATACATGGTCGGACAACATCAGGCGTGGCATGCCTTTATCGCCCTTGTATAGAACACACGGTCGAACAACGTCGTGGTTACAAGACATCATCCTTTTGGACTACACACATGATCGGACTACGTAGCGCATGGAATTATTTTGTCACTTTTGGGCAGCATTCACGGTCGGACGACTTCTGCGTGCATTCTTCATTGGCCGTGGGGAAAGTATACCATCGGACGTTGTTAGAAGTGGCATGTAATTATCACCCTTAGATAGCACACACTATCGGACCACGTAGGGAGAGGCATGCCCGCATGGACCTTGGGCAGCACACATGAACGGACTACGTCGGGTTTGGCATGCCATCAACGCCCTTGGGGAATCACACACGGTCGGATGACGTTAGGAATTAGGTGCCATCATTATCCTTGGGCAGCACATATAATTCAACTACTTCGGTCGTGGCATGCCATCATCGATCATGATTGTCGCATTCGTACCCATCGCGTTGTACTGATCTTTCATTTTTAACTTAATACGAAATGAAGCATCTTACAATTCTTGTTTAACATTTACATTATTCTATATAAATAAAAATATAGTAATTTTTAAAAAAAGAATAAACTAAACAAAATTAAGGAGTTGACCACGTAAATCTAAATAAATTTAGTTAAATAAAAAAACTCGCGTCAAATGGATATTCAAACCTAAAGTTCCAATCATTTGAAGTTTCACCAAATCAAAGATTGAAACTCAAAAAAGTAGTTGTAAAATTGTGAAACTTTAAACGGTCATAACTTTTTACTCGAATGTTCGATTGAGGAGATTTTTTAATCAATTTTGTTTTTTTATGAGATCCACGTGAACAAACAGCCGAAAGGCGGTTTGGATGAGCCAATTATCCGAAAAAACATCTTTTAACCCATTTAATATTAAGTTTCCTCCAATTTTTAAGAAAATTGCAATTCATTATTTCTACGAATATGATAGAAGAAAATAGATTTTTGAGTCAAAATTCCTTGGAACATATATGAGATTTTAATGTTAGATAATCTATTTTATGATATAAAGCTTTTATCGCGTTCAATTTTACATTTCCCCTAATTTTTCACACACAGTCGGATGACGTCGAGCGTCGCATGCCATCATCACCTTTGGAAAGCTCACACAATCGGACTACGTCCAGCGGGCCAAGCCATCATGGCCCTTGGGCAGCACACACGGTCAGACGACGTCGGTCATGGCAATGCCATCATTGCCATGTACACACGGTTGGACAGCGTCGGGCGTGGAATGCCATCATCGCCCTTGGAGAGCATACACGATCTGACATTTTCAAGAGTGGCATGTTATCACCGACCTCGGACATCTCACACGGTAGGATGATGTAGGGCGTGGCATGCCATCATCGCCATTGGACAGCAAAAGTGACAGGACAACGTCAGGCATGGCATGGCATCTTCTCCCTTAGACAACACATATAGTGGGACGACGTCAAGAGTGGCATGCCATCATCTCCTTGGAACAACAGTCACGGTAGGACTACGTCGGGCTTGTCATGACATCATGCCACTTGGCAAACACAAACGTTCTGACGACAATGAGCATTGCATTCCATCATCACCCTTGGACTGCACATATTGTCATACGATGTATGGCCTCGCATTCCATCATCGCCCTTGGGCAGCACACATGGTCGGACAATGTCAGGCGTTACATCCCATCATTGACCTTGGACAGGAAACATGGTCAGACGACATAGGGCATGGCCTACCGTCTCGTCCTAAGACAACACACACGGTCAGACTACGTCAAGCATGGCATGCCATCATCGCCTTTGGACAACACACACAATCAGACAATGTTTGTCGTGGCATGCCATCATCGCCCTTGGGCAGCACATAAAGTCGGAGTAAGTTGGGCTTAGCATGCCATCATCTCCCTTGGACACCCAAACAGTAATATGACGTCAGGCGTGGACTGCCATCGTCCCCCTTGGACAGCACAAACAGTCTGACGACTTAAGGCCTGGCATGTTATCATCGCACTTGGGCGGCACAAATGATCAGACTACATCGGGCGTGGCATGCCTGCATGGCCTTTGGACAGCACACACAGTCAGACGATGTTGGGTGTGCCATGCCATCATCTCCTTTGGAGAGCACACAAGGACAGACAACATCGGGCGTGGCATGCGATCATCGCCCTTTGAATGCACAAATGGTCGGACGACGTCAGGTGTGGCATGACATCATCAGCCTTCGGTATCACACACATTAAGACGACATCAGGCGTTACATGACATCGTTGCCTTTGTGAAGCACACACGGTCGGATTACGTCGGGTTTAGCATGCCATCATCGCCCATGGACAGCATAGACTGTCATACGACGTTGGTCATGGCATGTCATTATCCCTTTGGACAAAACACACGGACAAACAATGTCGAGTGTGGCATGCTATCATCGCCCTTATACTGCATATATGGTTAAACGAGTCGATTTTCATAAAAATGTCATTTAACCCATTCAATTTTGAATTTCCCAAAATTTCATATAAAATGTAAATTCTTTATTGCTAAGAATATGTTAAAAGAAAATAGATTTTTGAGTTCTAAAGACCTTGTAACACATATGAATGTCAATTTTATTGTTAGATAGTCAATTTTATGATAAAAAGCTTTTATCTCGTTTAATTTTACATTTCCACTAATTTTGCACACACGTCGGATTAGGTCGAGCGTCGCATGCCACCATCGCCCTTGGATAGCACACACAATCATATTATGTCGGGTTTGGCATGCCATCATCGCCCTTGGGCAGCATACATGGTAAGATGATGTCGGGCGTGGAATTCCATCATTTCCCTTGGACAGCATACACAGTCGGACTACGTCGAGCGTGGCATGGCATCATGGCCCTTCAAAAACACGAACGGTCGGACGACGTCGAGCGAGCCATTCCAATCTCGTCATTGGATTTCACACATGGTCGGAGGACGTCTGGCCTGGCATACCATCATTACCCTTGGGCAGCACACACTGTCGAAACACGTCGGGCGTTACATCCCATTATTTCCCTTGGATAGCACACACGGTCAGACAATATCGGCTTTAGACTGTCGTCTTGCCCTAGGATAACACACACGGTCTGACGAAGTCGAGAGTTGTATGCCATCATCGCCCTTGGAGAGCACACATGATCAGACTATGCCTGGTTTGGCATGCCATCATCGCCCTTGGGTAGATCACATGGTAGGACGACGTCGGGCATGACATGCCATCATTTCCCTTGGACAGCATACACGGTTGGACTATGTCGGGCGTGATGCCCTTTGGCCAACACAAACAGACGGACGACGTCGAGTGTGGCCTGTAATAATCATCCTTGGACTTCGCACACGGTGAAATGACGTCTGTCCTGGTATGCCATCATCTCCCTTTGGCAGAACACACGGTTGAAAGACGTCAGACGTTACATCCCATCATTGCCCTTGGACAGCACACACGGTCAGACAATGTCAGGTGTGGCCTGTCGTGATTCCCTTTGACAAGACACATGGTCGGACGACGGCAAGCGTTGCATGACATCATCGCCCTTGGACAACACACACGATCAAACAATGGGGGGCGTGGCATGCCATCATCTCCCTTGGGCAGCATACAACGTTGGAATACGTCATGCTTGGCAGGATATCATTAACCTTGGAAAGCCACAAGGTAAGACGACATCATGCATGGAATTCAATCGTCCCCCTTGGATAGCACACACGGTCGGACGTTGTCAGGCCTGGCATGTTATCATCACACTTGGGAAGCCCAAATGGTTGGACTACGTTGGTCTTGGCATGCCTGCATGGCCTTTGGACAGCACACATAGTCAGACGACGTTGGGATTTGCATGACATCATCGCCTTTGGAGAGCACACAGGAATGGACAACATCGGGCTTGGCATGTCATCATCTCCATTTTTTTGTACACATGGTCGAGCGATGTCAGGTGTGGCACGCCATCATCGCCCTTGGGCAACACACACGGTCAGACGACATCGGGCGTTACATGACATCATTGTCCTTTGGCAGCACATACAGTCGGACTAAGTTGGGCGTGGCATGCCATCATCGCCGTTGGACAGCACAGATGGTCGTTGCATGTAATCATCCCTTGATAAAACCCACACGGGCGAATGACGTTAAGTGTGGCATGATATCATCGCCCTTGGATTGCATATATGGTTGGACGAGCTTATTTTAAGAAAAAAGTCTTTAACCCATTCAATTTTGAATTTCCCCCAATTTTGATGAAAATTATAATTCTTTATTGCTACAAATCTAATAAAAGAAAATAGATTTTTAAGTTCGAATTACCTTGGTAACACTTCTTAGAATGTCAATTTTAATGTTAGATAATCAATTTTATGAAAAAAAGCTTTTATCCCGTTCAAATTTACATTTCCCCAAATTTTGCACGCACGTCGGATGACGTGGAGCATGGAATGCGATCATAGACCTTGGAAAGCACACACGATCGGATGACACCAGGCGTGGTATGTCATCATAGCCTTTGGAAGCAACAGACCAAAGAATGACGTCGGTTGTGGCAATGCCATCATCGCCCTAGGAATGCACACACGTGGATGAAACCGTGTGGACTCCATTCATCACCCTATGAGAGCATACACGATCGGACAACGTTAGGCATTGAATGTTATCATCACCCTTTGACTTTACACACGATCAGACGATGTCAGCCGTTAAATTCTATCATTGCCCTTAAACAACATACACGGTCGGACTACGTCGGGCGTGGCATCTTATCACCGCCCTTATCAGCACACACGGTCGAACACGTCAAGCGTGGCATTCCCACATGGCCCATGACAATAAACATGATAGAACGACGTCGGGTGTGGCATATCATCATATCCCTTGGGAATCACACACGGTTGGACGATGTCGGGCATAACATGCCATCACCCTTGGGCAGCACACACGGTCATGCGACGTCGGGAGTAGCATGCTATATGTACCTTGGACAACATAGGTAGTCGGAAGACGTGGGGAGTTACATGACATCATAGACTTTGGACAACACACATAGACGAAGGACGTCGGACGTGGCATGCAACATGGAACATGGGTAGCACACAGGATCAGATGACGTCGAGCGTGGCATGACATCATTGCCCTTAGACAGTATACACGGTCAGACGACGTTGGTCATGGTATGTTATCATTTCCCTTGGACAAAACACATGGTTAGACGATGTCGGGAGTGGTAGGCCATCATCGCCCTTGGAAAGCACTTACGGTCACACAACGTCGGGCGTGGAATGCAATCGTCGCCCATGGAAATTGCACACAATTGGACGACATCAATCCTAGTATGTTATCATCGCCCTTGGTCAGCACAAATGGTCAAACTTTATTGGGCAAGGCATGTCTGCATGGCCTTTGGACAGCACACAATCGGATGACGTTGGGGGTGACATGCCATCATCGCCCTAAGGCTGCAGACACTGTCGGACTACGTCGGGCGTGACATGCCATCATCGCCCTTGGACAGCACAGACGGTCATACTACGTAGGTCGTGGCATGTCATCATCCCTTTGGACAACACACAAGGATGACTGACGTCGAGCGTGGCATTCTATCATCTCCCTTGGACTACATACATGGTTGGACGAGCCGATTTTTTTGAAAAACGTCTTTTAACCCATTCAATTTTGAATTTCCCCCCATTTTCAATAAAATTGTAATTCTTTAATGCTACGAATCTGATAAAAGAAAATATAATTTTGTCTTTGAAATACCTTTGTAACACATCATATAATGTAAATTATAATGTTCAATAATAAATTTGATAATAAAAAATTATATCCCGTTCAGTTTAACATTTCCTTGAATTTTGCACACACGTCGGATGACGTCGAGCGTGGCATGCCATCATCCCCTTTGGACAACACACACAATCAGACTACGTCGGGCGTGGCAAACCATCATGGCCCGTGGGCAGCACACACGGTCAGACGACGTTGGTCGTGGCAATGCAATTATCGCCCTTGGAATGCACACACAGTCGGACAACTATGAGTGGAATGTCATCATCGCCCTTGGAAAACATAGACGATTAGACGACGTCGGGTGTCGGAATTTCGATTGAGGATATTATTTTCTCAATTTGGTTGTTTTATTGAGATCTACACAAACAAACAGCCAGAGTTGGTTTGGACGAGTACATTTTCCAAAAAACATATTTTAACGCATTCAATAGCGAATTTCCTTCAATTTTAAAGAAAATTGTATTATAAATTGCTATCGAATATGTTGAGAAAATAGTTTTTTATTCTATTCCTTGTAACACATATGAGAATGTCAATTTTAATGTTAGATAATTCATTTATGATAAAAAGCTTTTATCGTGGTCAATTTTAACAGTTCCCCTAATTTTCTACAACATGTCCGGTACGACGTTGAGCATCGCATTACCATCAATCGCCCTGGAAAAATACCCAATCGGACTACAATCAACGTTTGGTTGCATGCCATCATGGCCCTTGGGCAGAACAGACGGTCGAACAATGCCGGCCATGACAATTCCATCATAGCCCTTGGAATGCATACACGGTTGGACGATTTCGGGCCTGACATGACTTCATTGCCCTTAGAAAGCATCACGATCAGACGACGTCAAGCATGGCATGTTGTCATCGCCCTTGGACAGATCACACAGCTGCATGATGTCAGGCGTGGCATGCTATCATCGCCATTGGACAACACATGCTGTCAGATGACGTCGGGCGTGACATGACATCTTCGCCCTTGGACAACACACATGGTGGTACGACGGCGGGAGTGTCAAGCCATCATCTCCCTTCGATAACATACACTGTAGGACTATGTCGATTATGGCCCTTGGACAACACACACAGAAGACCGACGTCGAGCATGGAATTTTATCATCTCGTTTGGACTGCATACATTGTTGGATGAGCCAATTTTTAGAAAAACATCTTTTAACCCATTCAATCTTGAATAAAATTGTAATTGTTTATTGCACGGAATCAATAAAGAAAATAGTTTTTATTTTGAAATTACGTTGTACACATTTAGAGAATGTAAATATAAGTTGCGATAATAATTTGATGATTAAAAAGATTTCTATCTTGTTCAATTTAAACAGTTCCCCTAAATTTCCACACACGTCTGATGACGTCGAGCGTGGCATGCCATCATCCCCCTTGGACAACACACACAATCAGGCTACATCGGGCGTGGCATGCAGTCATGGCCCGTGGGCAGCACACATGGTCAGACGATGTTAGTCGTGGCAATGCCATTATCACCTTTGGAATGCACACATAGTCGGACGACTATGCGTATAATGCCATCATAACCCTTGGAAAACATACACGATTGGAAAGCGTTGGGCGTGGCATATTATCATTGGCCTTTAATAACACACACCATCATACGACGTTGGGCGTTAAATTCTATCATTTCACTTAAATATTATACACGGCAGACTACATTGGGCATTAGGTATCATAATTATCCTTGGTCAGCATACAAGGTTCGACTACTTCGGGCGTGGCATGCCGTCATCCATCATTGTTGTCGCATTCATACTTATCTAATATATATTATAAATTTTCCTATAGCATTGTACTAGTCTTTAATTTTTAACTTAGTATGACACGAAGAGTATTACCTTTGTAGTTTACATTTATATTATTCTATCTAACTAAAAATATAGCAATATTTTTTTTTAAAAAATAAACCCACAAACTAAGGAGCTGGACCATGTAGATCACAAAAAAAATATGCAGAATAAAAACGATATGGAGCCTCTAAAGTATCAATCGTTTGAACTTCAAAAATCAAAGATGAAACTCAAAAAAAAGTAGTTGTAATTTTTGAAAATTTCAAGTAGTAGTCATAATTTTTTACTCGGAAGTCCGATTGAGAAGTTTTTTCTCAAATTTGGTTTTTTATGAGATCTACCACGAACCAAATAGCAAAGGCGTTTGGACGTGAGATTTCTCTAAAAAAATGTAGTTTAACGCATTCAATATCGAATTTTCTTCAATTTTGAAGAAAATTGTAATTCTTAATTGCTACGAATCTGATAGAAGAAAATAGATTTGAAATTCCTTTGTAACACATATGAGAATGTAAATTTTAATGTTAGATAATCAATTTTATGATAAAAAGCTTTTATCATGTTTAAATTTACATTTCCCCTAATTCTGCACACATGGTCAGACGACGTCGAGCATCGCATGCCATCATCAGCCTCGGAAAACATACACGATCGCACTACATCAAGCATGGAATGCCATCATGGACCTTGGGCAGAACATACGGTCGGACAACGTCGGCCATGACAGTGAAATCATAGCCCTTGGAATGCATACACGGTTGGACAACATTGGGCGTGGCATGACATCATTGCCCTTATAAAAGCGTCACAATCGGACGACGTCAAGTGTGGCATATTATCATCGCCCTTGGACAGATCACACAGTCGATTGACGTCAGGCGTGGCATGCTATCAACGCCATTGGACAACACACGTGGTAAGATGACGTCGGGCGTGACATGCCATCTCCGCCCTTAGACAACACACATGGTGGGACGACGGCGGGAGTGGCAAGCCATCATATCCCTTGGACATCATACAATGTAGGACTATGTTGATCGTGGCATGACATCATGTCCCCTAGCAAAGACACATGGACGACCGACGTCGAGCGTGGCATACCATAATCTCCCTTGGATTGCATACATGGTTAGACAGTCCAAGTTTTAGAAAAACGTGTTTTAACCCATTCAATTTTGAATTTCCCTAAATTTTGAATAAAATTGTAATTCTTTATTGCAACGAATCTGATAAAAGAAAATAGATTTTTGAATTTCAATAATTTGTAAACACATCGCGAATGTAATTTACGGGCGATAATCAATGATGTGATAAAAAATATTATATCCCATCAATTTAACATTCCTCAAAGTTTGCCACACAACTTCAGAGACGTTGAGCGATTCATGCATGCATTCCCTTTTTTGGACAGCCACACCACAATCAGACTACGTCAGGCGTGGCATGCCATCATGGCCCGTGGGAAGCACAAACGGTTAGACGACATTGGTCATGGCAATGCAATTATCGCCTTTGGAATGCACAAACGGTTGAACGACTATGCATTGAATGCCATCATCGCCCTTGGAAAACATACACGATATGATGACGTCGAGCATGGCATGTTATCATTGCCCTTTAATAGCACACACAATCATACGACGTTCAATGTTAAATACTATCATTGCACTTAAATATCATACACGGCGGACTACGTTGGGCGTTAGGTGCCATCATTATCCTTGGTCAGCACACAAGGTTCGACTACTTCGGGCATGGTATGCCCTAATCGATCATGGTTGTCACATTCATACTAATCTAATATATCTTATAAATTTTCCTATCACGTTGTTCTAGACTTTAATTTTTAACTTAATAATACACAAAACATATTACCTTTGTAGTTTACATTTATATTATTCTATATAAATAAAAATATAGCAATATTTTTTTAAAAAAAAAAAACAAACTGAGGAGTTGACCACGTAGATCACAAAAAAATAAACAGAATAAAAACGGATATGCGAGCCTAAAGTTTCAATCATTTGAAGCTTCACCAAATCAAAGATTGAAACTCAAAAAAAGTAGTTGTAAATTTGTGAAATTTCAAGTAGTCATAACTTTTGACAAGGAAGTCCGATTGAGGATATTTTTTTTCTCAATTTGGTTGTTTTATTTAGATATGTGTGAACAAACAGCCAAAGGCGGTTTGGACGAGTAGATTTTCCAAAAAATATATTTTAATGCAATCAATATCGAATTTCCTTCAATTTTGAATAAAATAATAATTCTTAATTTCTATTAATCTGATAGAAAAAAAATAGATTTTTGAGTTTGAAATTCCTTTGTAACACATATAAGAATGTCAATTTTAATGTTAGATTATCAATTTTATGATAAAAAGCTTTTATCGTGTTCAATTTATCTTCCCTAATTTGCAACATTATGGTCGGATGACGTCGAGCATCGCATGCCATCATCGCCCTTGGAAAACTTACCCGATAGGACTACAAAAGAGTGGCATCCATTCATGGCCACTTGGGCAGAGAAGACCACGGTCGGACAACGTCGGCCATGAAAATGCCATCATAGCCCTTGGAATGCATACACGATTGGACGATGTCGGGCCTGGCATTCCATCATTGCCCTTAGAAAGCATCACGATCGGATGACGTCAAGCGTGGCGTGTTATCATCGCCCTTGGACAGATCACACGGTCAGATGATGGCAGGCGTGGCATGCTATCATCTCCATTGGACATCACACGCGGTCGGATGACGTCAGGCGTGACATGCCATCTTCTCCCTTGGACAACACACATGGTGGGACAACGGCGGTAGTGGCAAGCCATCATCTCCCTTGGACAGCATTCACTGTAGGGCTATGTCGATCGTGGGATTACATCATGGCTCTTTGCCAAAACCAACGGTCGGACGACATCGAGCGTGGCATGCCATCATCGCCCTTGGAAAGCACACACGATCAAATGACGTCTGGCGCATCATGCCATCATTTTCCTTGAAATGCACACTAGGTTGAATGACGTCAGGTGTGGCATGCTATTATCGCCCTTGGGCAGCATACACGATCGGACAACGTCGGGCGTGGCATGCCATCATCGCCTTTGCATAGAACACATGGTCGAATGACTTTGGGCGTGGCATGCCATCATCCCCTTGGACAACACACACGATTGGACTGCATCGGGCGTGACATAACATCATCAACCTTGGGAAGCACACACGTTAGGACGACGTCTAGCGTGGCATGCCATTATATCCCTTGGAAAGTATATTCAATCAGACAATATTGGGCGTGGCATGTTATTATCACCCTTGGACAGCACACGTGATCGAACCACGTAGGTCGTTGCATGCCCGCATGGCCTTTGGGCAGCACATACGGTCATACTATGTTGGGCGTGGCATACCATCAAAGCCCTTGAGAAGCACACACGAATAGACCATGTCGGTTGTAAGATGCCATCATTACCCTTGGGCAGCACACACGATCTTATAACGTCGGGTGTGTCATGCGATCATCACCCTTGGACAACATACATGGACAGACGTGGAATGCCATCATCGCCTTTTGAATTAACACACAGTCGGACGACGTAGGTCATGGTATGCCATCATCGCCCGTCGATACCATACACACGGTCAAACGACGTCGGGCATGGCATGCCATCATTGCCCTTGGATAGCGCACACGGTCGAACGACATCGGGTGTGGCATTCCATCAACGCCCTAAGACTTCACACACGGTTGGAAGACATTGGGCGTCAAAGGCTATCATCGCCCTTGGGAAGCATACACGGTCGGACGACATCAGGCGTGGCATGACATCATCGCCCCTTCATAGAACACACGGTTGAAAGATGTTGGGCGAGGCATGCCATTATCAGCCTTGGATAGCACACACAGTCAGACTACGTTGGGCATGTCATGTTATTATCACCCTTGGATGGCACACACGGTCGGATGACGTCAAGTGTGGCGTGACTGTATGGGCCCTTGGGCAACATACATGGTCGCACGATAAAGGGCACGGAAATGTGATCATCACCGTTGGGTAGAACACACGCTCAGACGACGTCGGGCATTAAATACAATCATTACTATTGGACATCGTAGATGGTTGGAGTACGTCGGGTGTCACATGTTATCATCACCAAATGTCAGCACACATGGTCGGATGACGTCATGCGTGGGATGCCCGCATGGCCTTTGGGCAACACACATGATCGGACAACGTCGGGCATGAAATATTATCATTGCCTTTGGGCAACACATACAATCGGACTACGTCGGCGTGGCATGACACATGTCCCTTGGGCAGCACACGATCAAATAAATTCGGGCTTGGCATGCCATCATCACCTTTGGACAAAAAACAAGGATGGACGACGTCGGGCGTGGCATGTTATCATCGCCCTTAGGTAGCATACACAGTCGGACGACGTCGGGCGTGGCATGCCATCATCGCCCTTGCACAGAACACACAATGGAACGACGTATGGTGTGGCATGCTATCATCCATTTGGACGACACACACGAACTGACTACGTCAGGCGTGTAATACAATTATCTCCCTTGGGCAGTACACACGGTAGGATGACGTCTTGCGTGGCATGACATCATCGCCCTTGGAAAGTATATAAAATTGGACGACGTCTAGTGTGGCATGTCATCATCGCCCTTGGAAAGTATATACAATTGGAGGACATTGGGCGTGGAATGTTATTATCACCCTTGGACAGCACACACGATTGAACCACGAAGGGCATGGCATGCCCACATGGCTCTTGTGCAGCACACACGGTGGGACTACGTCGGCGTGGCATACCATCAACACCCTTGGGCAGACCACACGGTCAGACCACATCGGATATGACATCATTATCCTAAGTCAGCCCACACGGTCAAACTACGTCGGGCATGACATGCCATCATCTCCCTTGGACATCATACAGGGTCTGACTATATCGGGCGTGGCATGCCATCATCGCCCTCGAACTGCACACACGGTCGGACGATGTCGAGCGTGGCATGCTATCATCGCTATTGGGAAGAATACACGGTTGGATGATGTTAGGCGTGGCATGCCATCATCGCCCCTTTATAGAACTCACGGTCAAACGATGTCAAGCGTGGCATTCCATAATTGCCTTTGGACGGCATACACAGGGTCGGATAACGTCGAGCATGGCATGCTATATTTTCCATTGGACAGGATACACGGACGGACGACATCAGGCGTCGCATGTTATCATTGTTGTTGGACTACAAGCACAGTAGGACATCGTAGAGTGTGGCATGCTATCGTATCCCTTGGGCACCTCACACGATCGTATGACATCGGGCGTTAAATGCCAACATTCCCCTTGAACATCATACACGGTGAGACTACGTCGGGCGTGGCATGTTATTATCACCATTGGGCAACACACACGGTGGATGACGTCAAGTGTGGCATGCCCGTATGGCCCTTGCGCAGCACACATGGTTGCACGACATTGGGCATGGAAATGCTATAAACACCCTTGGGCAGCACACACGCTCGAACGACGTCGGGCATTAAATGTCATCATTACCCTAGGACAGTGTAGATAGTTGAAAAACATCAGGTGTAGCATATTTCATCGCCATATGTCAGCACACACGGTTGGATGACGTCATGTGTGGCATTCCAGCATGGCTCTTGGGCAACACAAATTGTCGCAGGATATCGGGCATGGCATGCCATCACAACCATAGGGCAAGACACACAGTCAAGCAACGTTGGGCGTATCATGCAATAATTGCCCTTAGGTAGCACACACTGTCGGACTACGTCAGCGCGGCATGCCATATGGCCCTTGGGCAGCACACAGGTTCCGGTGACGGTGTGCTTGGCATGCCATCATCACCTTTGGAAAGAACACAAGGATGGACGACGTCGGGCATGGCATTCTTTCATTGACCTTGGACAGTACACACGGTAGGATGACGTTAGTAGTGCCATGCCATCATCGCCCTCGGGCAACACACACTGTCGGACGATGTCGGGTGCTATATGCTAACTTTACCCTTGGGTAGCACACACGCTGAGAACTACGTCAGGTGTGGCATGCAATCATCGCCCTTGGAAAGCACTGAAGTTCCTACGACATCAAGAGTGGCATGTCATCATACCTTTGGACAACATACATGGAAGAATGATGTCGAGCGTGACATGCCACCATCGCCCTTGGACTGCACATACGGTTGGACGACATCGGGCATGGCATTCCATCATCACCCTTGGAAAGCATAAAAGTACGGACACGTTGGGCAGGCATGTTATCATCACCCTTGGATAGCATGCACAATAGGACTACGTACGGCGTGGAATGCCCATATGGTTCTTCGGCAACACACACGGTCGGACCGTCGGACGTGGCATACCATCATTTCCCTTGGGAAGAACAAACGGTCGCACTACTTTGGGCGTTAGATGTCATCAGTATCCTTGGGTAGCACACATTGTCGGACTATGTCAGGCGTTTCATCCCATCATCGATCATGGTTGTCGCATTCGTACTAATCTAATATATCTTCTCGATTTTCCCATCGTGTTATACTAGTCTTTTATTTTTAACTTAATACGGCACGAAGTATATTACCTTTCTTGTTTTACCTTAAGATTATTCTATATAAATAAAGATATAATAATTTTCTTTAAAAAAAAAAACTAAGGAGTTGACCACGTAGATCTCGAAAAAATTTCTAAACAAAAAATCGCGCAACAATATTCCTATTCCTGGCCCAACAGTTTCTATCATTTGATTTTTTAACCAATAAACCGTATTGAAACTTCAAAAAGAAGTTGTAGATTTGTCAAATTCTAAAGGGCCATAGCTTTTGACTTGGATGTCACATTGATGCAATGTTTTCTCAATTGGTATTTTTTTGAGATCTAAGTGAATAAACTTTCCGAAGGTGGTTTGGATGAGTCGATTTTCAGAAAAACATCTTTGGACCCTTTCAATTTTGAATTTCCCCCAATTTTGAAGAATTTTTAATTCTTTATTTCTATGAATAAAATAAAAGAAAAACGATTTTTGAGTTTGAAATACCTTGGTAACATATCTGATAATGTCAATTTTAATGTTAGATAATCAATTTTATGATAAAAAGCTTTTAATCCATTGAATTTTACATTTCCCCTAGTTTTACACACACGATCAAACAACGTCGAGCGTGGCATGCTATCATCACCCTTCGAAAGCACACACGATAGTACTACGTAGGGGGGTGGCATGCCATCATGTCCCTTGGGCAGCACACACGGTTAGACGACGTCGGCCATGGAAATGCCATCATCTTCCTTGGAATGAACACATGGTAAGACGACGTCGAGCGTGGCATGCCATCATCGCCCTTGGAAAACATACACGGTCGAATGACGTAGGGCGTGGCAAGTTATCATCACCCTTGGACAGCACACATGATCGAACAACGTCCGGCGTGGCATGCCCGCATTGACCTTGGGCAGAACACACGGTCGGATGACGTCCATCGTAGCATGCCATTATAGCCATTGGGCAGTACACGCGGTCGAACAATGTGGAGCGTGATATTCCATCTTCGGCCTTGGACAACACAGACAGTGGGACAAAATCGGGCCTGACATGCCATCATCACCCATGGACAGCATACACGGTTGGACTACCTCGGGCATGACATGCCATCATCGCCCTTGGACTGCACATACGGTTGGACGACATCGGGCATGGCATTCCATCATCACCCTTGGAAATCATAAAAGTACGGACGACGTTAGGCAGACATGTTATCATCACCCTTTGATAGCATGCACAATAGGACTACGTAGGGCGTGGAATGCCCATATGGTTCTTCGGCAGCACACTGGTCGGAACCTGTCGGACGTGGAATACCATCATTTATTTCCCTTGGGAAACAACTGGCTGCACTATTTTGGGCGTTAGATGTCATCAGGGTCTTGGTAGCACACATTGTCGGACTATGTCAGGCTTTCATCCCATCATCTATCATGGTTTTCGCATTCGTTACTAATCTATATATCTTTCTCTTCCTCATTTCCCATCGTGATACTAGTCTTTATTTTAACTAATCCAGCTCAAGTAGATTACCTTCTTGTTTTTTTACCTTAAGATTATTCTATATTAATAAAGATATAATAATTTTTTTAAAAAAAAACAAAACTAAAGAGTTGACCATGTAGCTCTCGAATAAAATTTAGAACAAAAGAAATCGCGTCAAACGTATATTCAGCCCAAAGTTTTCTATCATTTTGAATTTTATAACTCAAATAAAAGATTGAAACCTCAAAAAAGGCAGTTTGTAGTTTGTCCAAATTTCTATAAGGCCATAGCTTTTGACTTTGATGTCCGATTGATGCAATTTTTTTTAAATTTGGGTATTTTTTTGAGATTTAATAAGTGAATAACTTTTCCGAAGGTGTTTTGGTATGAGTCGATTTCAGAAAACATCTTGGACCCGTTCAATTTTGAATTTCCCGTCCCAATTTGAAGAATTTGTAATCCTTTTATTTCTATTAATAAATAAAACAAAAAAGAGTTTTGAGTTCGAAATACCTTTTGTAACATATCTTATATGTCAATTTTAATGTTAGATACTCAATTTTTATTATAAAAAGCTTTTAATCCATTGAAGTTTACATTTCCCCTAGTTTTTGCACACACATCAAACACGTCAGCTGGATGCTATCACGCCCTTGGAAGCACACACGCTAGTACTACGTAGGGGGGTTGCATGCCATCATGTCCCTTGGGCAGCACACACGGTTAGACGACGTCGGTCCATGTGAAAGTGCCATCATCTCCTTGGAAGAACACATGGTAGACGACGTCGAGCGTGCATGCATCATCGCCCTGAAAAACATACATGTTCGATGACGTAGGTGCGTGCAGTTATCATCGCCCTTGGACAAAGCACACGAATCGACACTCATGCGTGGCATGCCCGCATTGACCTTGGGCAGAACACACGGTCAGATGACGTCCATCATAGCATGCCATCATAGAGCATTGGCAGATACACTCGGTCCCGAACAATGTGGGCGTGATATTCCATCTTCGGCCTTGGACAACACATACATGGACAACAATCGGGCCTGCATGCCACATCACCCATGGACAGCATACACGGTTGGACTAACTCGGGCATGACATGCCATCATCGCCCTTGGACTGCAAATACGTTGGACGACATCGGGCTTTCACTTCAATTCATCACCCCTTGGAAATCATAAAAAGTACGGTACGACGGTTAGCAGGCGATGTTATCATCACCCTTTGAATAGCATGCACAATAGGACTACGTAGGGTGTGGAAGCCCTATGGTTCTTCTGCATCAACACAGAGGTCGGATCGTCGGACGGGGAATACCTCATTTCCCTTGGGAAGAACAACGGTCGCACTACTTGGGCGTTAATGTCATCAGTGTCCTTGGTAAGCGCACATGGTCGACTATGTCAGTCATTTCATCCCATCAGCGATCATGGCTTGTCGCAGTCGTACTAATCTAATATATCTTCTCGATTTTCCCTCCTGTATACTAGTCTTTTTATTTTCGACTTAATACATGCACGAGTATATTACCTTCTTGTTTTAACCTAAGATTAATTCTTATAAATAAGATATAATAATTTAAAAAAAAACAAAACAAACAAAGGAGTTGACCACGTAGATATCGAAAAAATTTCAGAACAAAAGAATCGCGTCAAACGTATATTCCAGCCCAAAGTTTCTATCATTTGAATTTTAACCAAATAAAAGATTGAAACTCAAAAAAGGCAGTTGTAGATTTGTCAAATTTCTAAAGGCCATAGCTTTTGACTTGGATGTCCGATTGATGCAATTTTTTTTCAATTTGGGTATTTTTTTGAGATCTAAGTGAATAAACTTTCCAAAGGTGGTTTGGATGAGTCGATTTTCAGAAAAACATCTTTGGACCCTTTCAATTTTGAATTTCCCCCAATTTTAAAGAATTTTTAATTCTTTATTTCTATGAATAAATAAAAAAAAAGAAGAGTTTTTTTTTTTTTTTTGTTGAGTTCGAATACCTTGGTATAAGAAGGGAAGGAGACAACACAACCGACAAGGGCAAAAGGAACTGGGCCGACTTCACTCTCGCTCCGCCACATGATAATTTCAATTTAATGTTAGATAATCAATTTTATGATAAAAAGCTTTTAATCCATTGAATTTTACATTTCCCTAGTTTTGCACACACGATCAAACAACGTCGAGCGTGGCATGCTATCATCACCCTTGGAAAGAACACACGATAGTACTACGTAGGGGGGTGGCATGCTATCATGGCCCTTGGGAAGCACACACGGTTAGACGACGTCGGCCATGGAAATGCCATCATCTTCCTTGGAATGAACACATGGTAAGACGACGTCGGGCGTGGCATGACATCATCACTCTTGAAAACATACACGATCGAATGACGTAGGGCGTGGTAAAGTATCATCGCCCTTGGACAGCACACATAATCGAACAACGTCAGGAGTGGCATGCCCGCATTGACCTTGGGTAGAACACACAGTCGGATGACGTCCGGCGTAACATTCCATTATAGCCATTGGGCAGTACACGCGGTCGAACGACATGGAGCGTGATATTCCATCTTCGTCCTTGGACAACACAGACAGTGGGACAAAATCGAGCCTGACATGCCATCATCACCCATGGACAGCATACACGGTTGGACTACCTCGGGCATGGCATGCCTTCATGGCCATTGGGGTGCACACATTGTCGGACGACGTCGGGCGTGGCATGCCATCACCACCCTTGGAAAGCATACACAATCGAACAACATTGGGCGTGGCATATTATCATCACCCTTGGACAACAGACATGATCGGACCACATAAGGCGTGAGATGCTCGCATGTCCCTTTGGTAGCACACACAGTCGGACTCTGTCGGGCGTGGCATGCCATCATTGCCTTTTGGCAGCACACACGATCGGATGACGTGGGGCGTTAGATGCCATCATTTTCCTTGGGCAACACACATGGTCGGACTACGTCAGGCATGGCATGCCATTATCGATCATGGTTGTCGCATTCCTACTAATCTAATATATCTTCTTGATTTTCCCATTGCATTTTACTAGTCTTTCATTTTTAACTTAATATGCCACGAAAGATATTACCTTTCTAGTTTTACATTTATATTATTCTATATAAATGAAAATATAATAATATTTTTTAAAAAAAAACTTAAACCAAATTAACGAGTTGATCACGTAGATTTAGAAAGAACATGCAGAATATAAAAAAAATGTGTCAAATGGATATCGAGCCTAAAGTTTCAATGATTTGAAATTTCACCATATCAAAATCGAATTACAAAAAAAATTAAATGTAAATTTGTGAAATTTGAAACGACCATAACTTTTGACTCAGATGTACGATTGAGGCAATTTTTTTCTCAATTTTATCATATTTTTGAGATCTACGCAAACAAACCGCCCTAAGGGAGTTTGGACGAGCCAATTTTCCAAAAAGTTTCTATTAACCCATTCAATTTTTATTCTTCCCAAATTTTGAAGAAACATGTAATTCTTTATTGCAACGAATATGATAAAAGTACATAGATTTTTGAGTTTGAAATACCTTGGTAACACATCTGAGAATGTAAATTTTAATGTTAGATAAACAACTTTTTAATAAAAAGCTTTTATCCAGTTCAATTTTACATTTCCCCTAGTTTTGCACACACAGTCGGAAGACATCGAGAATGGCATGCCATCATTTCCCTTGGATAGCACACACGATCGGACTACGTTGGGCATGGCATGCCATCATGGACCTTGGGTGTCACA
Source organism: Solanum habrochaites (assembly GCA_027704765.1). Taxonomy (NCBI): domain Eukaryota; kingdom Viridiplantae; phylum Streptophyta; class Magnoliopsida; order Solanales; family Solanaceae; genus Solanum; species Solanum habrochaites. Next base: position 12,702,459 of record JAKWJA010002494.1, on the reverse strand, counting down.
CACGGTCAGACGACGTCGACCTTGGAATGCATACATAGTCGGACGACGTAGGGCGAGGTATGCCATCATTACCTTTTGAAATCATACACGATCGGACGATGTCGGGTGTGGCATGTTATCATAGTCCTTCGACAACACACACGATTGAACGACGTCAGGAGTGGCATGCCTGCATAGACCTAGGGCTGAAAATCAGTTGGATGACATAAAACGTAGCATGCCATCCACACCAATGGGAAGAACACGCGGTCGTACGGCGTGGAGGGTGACATGCCATCTTCTCCTTTAGAGAACACACCCGGTGGTATAACATCGCGCCTAGCATGCCATCATATCCCATTGACAGCATACACGATCGGACTACGGCGGGTGTGGCATGGCATCATGGCCCTTGGCCAACGCACACGGTCAGACGACGTCGGGCCTGGGATGCCATCATCGCCCTTGGACATCATATACAAGGTCGAACGACGTCGGACATGGCATGCAATCATCGCCCTTGGACAACATATATGGTCGAACAATCTCGGGCATGGCATGTTATCATCTCCCTTGGGCTACACACATTGTAGGAAGATGTTGGGCGTGCCAATGCTAACATCGCCCTTGGGCAGCACAACCGATCTCACGACGTCGGGCATTAAAAGACATAGTTTCCCATCGGACAACACACACAGTCGGACGATGACGATGTGGCATGCCATCATCGCCTTTTGACTACAAACACGGACGGATGATCTCGGGCAAGGCATGCCATCATCGCCCTTTTACACCATATACAAGGTCGAACGACGTCGGACATAGCATGACATCATCGCCCTTGGACAGCATATATGGTCGAACGACCTTGGGCATGGCATGTTATCATTGCCCTTGGGGTGCATACATGGTAGGAAGACATTGGGCGTGGCAATGCTATCATTACCCTTGGGCAGCACAACCGGTCTCACGACGTCGGGCAATAAATGCCATCATTTCCCATCGGACAACACACATAGTCAGACGACATTGATATGGCATGCCATCATCGCCTTTGGACTACACACACGTACGGATGATGTTGGGTGTGGCATGCTATCATCTCCGTTGTGCAGCACATACGGTCGGACAACGTCGGGTGTGGCATGCCCGCATGTCCCTTGGGAAACACAGATGGTCATAAGACATTGGGCGTGGCATGTCATCATCCCTTTGGACAACACACATGGACGAACGACGTCGAGCGTGGCATTACATCATTTACATAGTAAATTTAGCGGAAAATGTAAAACTTTTCATAGAACATCACTTGCTTGAAACTCATTTCATATATATAAAATATCATAATACATATTTGGACTCCAAGTCTCTTTACTGTCGTAGACTCAATAAATTTAGAGTACATTAAGGACAAGGCTCTTAAGACATAATCCAAAGATACGCAATACATAATAGAATTTATAATAAGTATATATTAGGACATACTTGCTGCAACGTATAACCTTAGGACCACAAGGAAAATCATACATATTATCTACTAAGACAACACATACCATCATAGAAGTTTAATACCACATAAACATAGTTAAGTCATGAACTTCATCATATAGTCAACAAGATAAACATCATGTATAAAGACTCATATCACGCACATCTTTATAACAAGTTGTCAAATACTACAATGTCATTCATAAAGGGCACATACATAGTGACATGCGTTAGAACACCTTTCTAAGACTTCCTAAGGAGCGACCTGTGAAATTTGTAGATGGGTTCATTACTTCCACCTATCCTAAGTAACTTACCTTGAGCCCTCCTAGTTAGTCTCGTATTCATTTAATTCCATTGTTAATTTTACCTTTAAGGAAACTATTGCTTCAATCGACACTAAGACCATCGGTGGTAAAAATGTAATTTGGTGTTGTAGAATCTTACACCAATGGAAGGTGCTCTTACCTAGAAAAGGTAGAACATTTACATACATTCTATCATCCTAAGTGAATTCACATTGGTATATCTATAGGGAAAGTATAGTTTATGTAACTTGGGTCAATCATTGAAATATGAACTCTACACCCTTTGTTGGGTCATGAGGCTATCCATTCCTTAAGGACCGCAGTGAACCCTACCTCCCCTACTTGGGAAAGTGTAACTCCCTCACACGAGAACCGTAGTGAACCCTACCTTCCCTATTTTGAAAGAGTCACCCCCTCATCATTAAGTTTATTTGGTGCTAATCTAAGTTCCCTTTGTTTAAAAGACTTTATGAAATTTATTTCTAAAAATATAGGCTTAGGATATTCATTATTCATATGCTTATAGCATATTCAAGCACCTTTCTAGTTTTGGAGTATTCTATGAAAAACTTCTCAATGTTCCTCCATTAACTAAATCATCATTCATGTGTGTGATGTATAAATAGATGTGAGCAAACCTTTCACATAACACATAATGTCACACATGTTCATATATCAATGCATTAGTCTATAGGCATCACTATATGAGAAATCCTTTCATATAAATCCAGTATGACACCATGCACATTCATACTTATCTTTTAATATACATCACATTCATAACATGTTCATATATTCATATTTCATATACATAGAAACCAAACCTAGGAAATATCCTATCAAGATACACATGTGCAATGTATAGACAAGGTCCCATACCCTTGCACATACTAGTACACCTATCAAGTAATACTAGTAAGGAATACATAACATATTTCACATACATATTCTTTATATGCATAGTAATGGACACTAATGAATATGAGAACTACCTTTTATTTAGACACAATGACCTTTACTACTTGTAACATGCTTGTAAGTGAGAGTATGTGTACATTGACCAACATGATCACATAATGGATATCAATAACTTCATGAGGTATCCACCCTCTTAGACCACATTACACTTCCAAGTACATAGCACAAAACACATAATAGCATACGAGACAAGACAATATATACATTATAATCAAGACTCCTAACTTTAGATATTTACACTTCATATAAGGGGTACATGGGTAGAGACTATTAACCATTTTAACAAATCAATGTCAGCACATATACAATACACTAACATGAATATATACATTCTCATACATAAGTCACACAACCTAGTCAACAACTAGAATTGGAAGATCTCCACAATTACTCATAAAATGATCATTTAAATCTCTAAATCAAATATTCATCAATTTTTATTCAAGGTAATGGTCAACACATATATAATGACAATACGATAAACAACGCCATCATAAGTGGATCATACCACACAATGCCATACAACAATTCATCTATATTCCTATAAAGAAATAGAGATGTAGAAGAGTAGAGGGAATACACATTCTTACCAATTTCTCACCCTTTGATCATCATTGATCAATACACGTTATTCATAAATAAAACACATATATGGAAGTATCTAAATTTACTTTAGGCATACAAGTAACAATGTTCAAGTCGCTACAAGAGTATAATATAACATAATACAACACATCAACATGCTAGGAAAGTAGAATAACATCGATGATTGGATAATTTCTCTTGAATATATTTTATAACATGTTTCATACATATTATAAGTCTAAGTAAGTAGTTAAATCTTCATTTAACCATATTGAAATCAGAATTACATACCTTCAAGATTAAGGTTACAACATAGGCATTTAGGCCTATCGATTTGGTATGGGACACTTTACCAATACTATGAACTCTCTAAGGATTTGATCATCATTGATATTTTATAAACAATACACTCATTAAGAATTAGCTAATTATATAATAAATCAAGATGAAATAATGCTTCATCAAATTACAATTCTAGATCAATCACACACTTAACTTTTTGACTTCATAGCGTAAAGGAATCTAGATCAATTCATACAAGCCTTTCTTAATTTGATCATTAAGGATTTATACCTACAAAATTCATCCATTATATCACCCTAAAACAGTATCTACAGTAGTTTATACATAATCAAAACTCTACACAGCTGATTTCACAATCGACTGCAAGGCAACATGTAGAAACATAGGCTATTCATGTTTACATCTTCAAATATTTATCATCATCTAATTATAATCAGGACTTCACTGTAAATTAACGTAAATAACAAGAAACACAAGGAATTAAACGTAATAGAATAACAATTTAATCAAGAACAAGCCACAATCACAATGCCCATGCAAAAGCTTAACCAATTTTGGAAGGAACATGGGTTCATATTTAAATTGGAGTAAAATTCACGTTAAAACCACTGTATTAACCTCAATTCATAATTTTTTAATCATTAAAAACATTTTGAGAAAGACACCATTGTTGATTGGAAGATTGGAAACTTGATCATAAGATTTCTTTTAAAAAATATTGAGAAGAACTCTCCAAGTGAAAGTTTAATTGAATATAAGTATTTACATACCTTTTATTAGTTCAAAACCTCTTAAACATGATGATTTATCCATGGAAACATCTTGAATTTGTTCTTGAGCTTCACCGACAATGGTGGTTTCTAGAGAGAGTGTTTTGGGAGGGGAAGGCTTAAAACATGTGGGTTGATTTTAGAATGGGTTGATAATGTTTTTGATGACTTATATAAACCCAATATTCCTTAAAAAACCCATAATAATCTTGTTAGTACGTGTGGTGAATTTCCCATTCAACCCTTTATTTAACAGCAAGCAGGTTGTCAGTTGCAGGCCATCTTCGACGATGGCAATGACGGAGCGTCGAGGCCATGAGGGGCCGTGCCAATCCTCCGTTGCCTGACACCTAGATAAATTTGGCTTAATACTTGACCAAGGAATGTATTCCTCCATGATACCTTCTAGATGGTACGTTGGTGGACGAATCATCCGTCGTTTGTTCCGTCAATGGACACTGCCTAGGCAGTGTCTTAGGCAGCTTTGGGTCAATCTTTTGGGGCCTCTTAGGTGTCCATTTAGAAGTCGTACCGTACATTTCCAACGTGATTACGAACCTTAAAAATTTATATACCTTCAACATATATTTCATCCGAAACCAACACCTATAATACGTCCAAACAGTCCAAGCCCCATCATGACATACAATGAATGTCTTAAAGGCTATCTCTCGAAAGCCTTGGACGTTCTTGGGCGTTTGACCTCCAAACTACACAAAACTTCATATAACTACATGAAAAATCAGTTTAAATCATTTCAACACATATTATACTGATTTCATACAGATTAAAGCATGCATACATACATGAGGAACATAAGCGACTAATCATCGAATGTCTTGGATTTCCCTTGACGTTTGACTTCCAATACCTCTAATATTTTAGCTACTGCCTATATATTAATTTTAAGAATATTTAGTAAATTATAAATTTAATAAGAACATGTTAGTCTCTATAAACCTTATCTCATTTTCGGGGTCTTATAGTATACCCCACTTGGGAACATTCTTCCTCGAATGACTCTTAGGGCTCTTTAATCACAACGACAAATTCCATGCATATAACAGCAGTTAATAACATATAAAATATCAGCAAATCATTTTAGCACTCAATGCACACAAGCAAGCAAAAACATTTCTCACTCACTCTTTAATGCATCAAAAATAAAGGTCCTTTTCATGTTCATAGGAGAACATCCTTCTCCTAATCATAACATGGGCATTGCATCTTAATTCATTACAAGAAAATCTTGAAAAACTACTCATAGGAATATCATAACCCATACTCAAAATTACTGAAGCACTCATACTTCAATGCACATAAACTTGAGTTAGATAAATTACAAAGATGTTCATTAGTTATACCTAGTACCATGAAGGTCATACTCAATCACACCATGCTTAGTGTTGTACATGGAGGAATGTCTTGCTATTCAACACACTTGCATATATCATTAGTTCACACCTTAGCAAAGTACAAGCTCAATTTATTTAAAAATGAGAAATCTCAACTTTCAAGCCAGGATATGCATATATTTTTCTTCTAAGTGAAGTCTAAATGGCAAGTCACACCAAGTACATTACAAAAGAATATGAAGACATTCCACAAATTTATTTTCTTAACATAATACTCACCCTTATAGTAAACCTCATTTTGAAAAAAAAATACAAATTATAGTCATTACACTGGAAACTAGCTAAACATCGCTCGAACCCATTCACATGATGCATAGAATTTTGCATTCAAAATTCATCAAGTCACTTATTTTTCAATAGAGTAAAAAAAATATTTCATTGTAAAAGAGACTCAAAATTCCTCAAGGTAACCAATTACCTAAAGTGAATATTACCAAGTTAGTTGTATTACCTCTATGAAGTAAATTCACATTAGAAACAATTTAAATCAAAGTCAACAGAGAAAAAATGGAAACCTTTATTTCAAAAAAAAAAAAAAAAAAAAAAAAAAAAAAAAAAAAAAAATCCTTCATGCTCTTTGGGAAAATCAAAAGACCGACGGTGGTGGTCTCCAAGATGATGTCAATCAAGTTCATACCAATTACGTAAAGGTCCATTACAATTCACACTGATGCAAGACATATTCATGAACAATCTTACTAAGAACTCATTAGTTTCTAATTAAAGATGAATAGAAGGACAATGTGGACAATTTCTACAACCTCACTATCAATCACCATTCCCCTTAGGAAACCCAATTAAGAGAGAACTAACCCAACCTATGAGGATCTATCACCACAACACATTCATTGTACAATTAAAATGATTACTACTTTAGAGGGAGGGAATTTCATTTATTCAATTTAGCAACACCTAAGTTATTCTAAAACCTTATTCATTTTAGGGCAAATATCTAACCATCAATTGTTAATATTATTCACTTCCCATAGTCTATACAATGCATAGACACTAAGGTCATACATGTTTGTGGAAAACATAGATAGGAGGTTCATAACACAATAAGAAGTTTAGAAATTTTCTACGACTCATCATGTCATAAGATTCTAATTCTTCAATCTAAATAGAAAATTTTCTTTCACATTCATTATCAGTCATATTAATCAATTTACACATATTTCACAACAGTCCAATCAAGGCCAATTAGTTGTTTCTCCCAAAACATGTCAAATAAGTGCCTAGTCTTATAGTTACATGCTTCAAATATCCAAAAAAATGCAAATTTAGACATTTGATGGAACAAGCATGGAAATATAAGATACAAAGCTTTATCAATTCATCCATCATAAGCATGCATACTATCTTTACAACTAGGATCACGTCTCTACAAAGGAATCCAATTTACACTAGCAACTTATCAGGTATCTTTTATATACAAAAGGAGAGAATGTACACTTTTTTTCATCATATAAATTATAGGATAAATGCTGTCATAGGTAGTTATTAAAGATTCCACGTTCAAATCCTAAGTGCGCCTACAATCATACAAAAACAATATCAGGGAATAAACAATCTAAGAGAATTACTTAACAACTATAACTCCTAGCCTGCCTTTAAACTTATATCGTGACCATACATTATTGACATTTACTTTACTTTTCACATAGCTGTCATATATTGCCATAATTGGCATCAAAATCATCAAATAGAGATAGATTCAAATAACAGTAAGGTAAGATAACCAATCATAATCCTATAGAGTTTGTGTTAACATGTGCAATGATCAAGTAAAGCCCCCATAACCCTACAAATCAAGGAACCCAACAGGAACTAAAAATTAGAATCATACTCCACTCATCTGGAGAACCCATGCATGCTAACTCCATCATATCTTTAGCACACTAGGCTTTGTACACTTATGAGCATAGGGAGGGTCATCCATAGGACGTGTTACATTTATATCTACACATTACATAATATTAACCTCCTAAGGTCTCCATCAAGGCAAACTAAGTGGAAAGACATAGGTAGGTACCATACCCCTACTAAGTCTAAGTTTCACCCTTTTAAGTCGGCCTTAGATAGTTTATACATAATCAATTAGGAAAAGATTCACCTGTCACACATAGCTTATTCAACCATAAAAAAAAAGAAAGCATTTGTGAAACTCACCTTTTGTGTTCCCTCAGCATAGAACATCTTATCCAAGCCACTCAAATCTAAAATTGAACCGCCGGACAGAAAAACATAGAGAGATGATCTTATAGAGTTAAATTCTATGGCACAATATGAGATGATGACAAGGGAAACTCTATCGTCTATTTAGCCTCTCGTACAATTTGATGTTATGTACTCCACAACCAATGATACAAGACTCTACTAGACGTGCAATATGCTACTTCTTGGACCTAAGACAACTTATAACTTCTTACTCTAATACACATTGTCACGACCGAGGAGACCCCCAAAAATTAACACTGTAGACTTGACCTATCGTAGATTCTAATACAAGCCCATGTAAGAATCATGCATCGAACATAGTAAATTTAGCGGAAAATTTAAAATTTTCATTGCACATCTATTGCTAGAAGAAACTCACTCATATATATACATTATCATAATAAATTGGACTAGAAGTCTCTTGCCGACTTGACTCATACTTTAGAGCCACCCATTAAGGGACAGGATCTAAGGAAATTAATAAAAGCTATACAACTTAAGATTTACAATAAGTACACATAGGGAAAATCTTGGATTTAAGGATTTCCTTTCTTGAAGCTTGGGAAATCAAAATCAAGTTCTTCAATCATAGGACATCCTTGAAGCCTTCCATTACTACACTTGTTGTAAAAAGTATACAAGAAGGGATTAAGCACAAGAGTGCTACTAAATATGGCAACCATGAAAAAACATGCATTTGAAAGGGACATTTTTCTTGAAATCATAGTCATGCCTTTTTAAGTAAATCATTAAACCTTTATGAAAATAGCGTTATATCAATTTTCATAATTAATAAAAAAAACAATAAAAAGGACATACATATGAAAAGCACATGATAATTTAAGTCCAAAATTTTGGTACTTCGCAAAGGCTCGTTCATCTTTACAGTGAACTATCTCTTGTTAAATTATTAGTCTCCCAAGTCAATCCGTTAGGATACTTGGTGAAATGTATCACCTTAGGACCACAAGAGAAAATCAGATATATAATTTCACAAGCACACATACCATCAAGAAGTATAATACCACAGAGACATACAGTTAAGTCAAGACATTCATCATATATTCAAACAAGATAACATCATGCATAAAGACTCATATAACACACATGATTCATTAAAAAAGAGACAAATTACTACAAGTCGCGTAAAGACCCACATACAAAGTGACATGCATTAGAAACACCTTCTTCAAGGACGTCGTCCTAAGGGATTCACCGTGCAATGCCTAGTGGGTCTGTCACTTCCACCTTATCCTAAATAAACTTACTTAGTCCTCCTATTAAATTCGATTGTCCTTCCATTTCTATTTTTACCTTAGGAAACTATGCATCAACTGAACACTAAAACCATGGTGCTAAAAATGTGATTGGGTTGTAAAAAAGCCTTAAACTAATGTAAGGTGTTCTTACCTAGACAAGGTAGAATTTAACATACATCCTAGCATCCTAAGTGAATTCACTTTTCCAGATCCTATGTGGAAAGCATAGTGTAGGATACTTGAGGCAATCATGGAAATATCAACTCTACACCCTTTGTTGGGTCTAAAGTTATCATCCCGTGAGGACCATAGTGAAACCCTGACCTGGACCCTACTTGGGAAGGGTCCCCCCCCCCCCCACTCCCTCACATGAGGGACCGTATTTGAAGCCCTACATTCTCGATTAGGAAAGATTGCACCCCTTCCATCTACAAATTCAATTGGTGCTAGCTAAGTTTCTTTATTGTGAAAAGCCTTTATTCAATTTATTTCTAAAAAATAGGCTTGGTATCATTATTCATAGATTAGAACACTATTCATGCAGCTATCTAGTTTGGGAGTATTCTATGGAACACCGATTAATGTTCTTCCCTCAACTAGTATCATTCATGTGTGTGAGTGTATACATAGATGTGGCACACCATTTCACATGAACCAAAAATGTCACACATATTCAGATGATCAATGAATTAGTTCTATCGGTATATACTATATAGAGAAATCCTGTCAATAAAATAGTAAGCAATATGAATTCATACTTCATCCTTTAATATACATCAGTTCTACCATGTTCATAAATTCATCTTCATATACATAGAAACCAAACATAGAACTATCCTATCAAGATACCACATGTGCAATGTATAGCAGGTCCATAACCTTGCCCATCTTAGTACACCTATCATAGTCATACTATAAGAATGGACATAACATACGTCACTAACATTCTTGTACAAGCATTGTAAGTGGACACTAGTGATATGGAACTTACATTCAATTAAGACAAAATGACCTATACTACTTGTAACATGCATGTAAGTGAGAGTGTGTGTACCTTGACAAACATGATCACATAATGGATATCAATAACATCTTGAGGAATCAACCCTCTTAGACCACATTACACTTCCAAGCACATAGCACACAACACATAATAGCATAGGAGAAAAGGCAATATGTACATTATAATCAAGACTCCTAACTTTAGCTATTTACACATTCATATAAGGGGTACATGAGTTGAGGCTATTAACAATTTTAACACATCAATGTCAGCACATATACAATACACTAACATTAATATACACATGCTCATACAATAACCAAACAACCTAGATCACAACTATAATAGGAAGATAGGAACAATTACTCATAAGGTAATCATTTAAATTTCTAAATCATATATTCATCAATTTGTCTTCAAATAAATGTTAAACAGATATATAATGACAATAAGATAAAGACCAACACCATAAGTGGACCATACGACACAATGCCATACAAGGCTTCATCAACATTACTATAAAGAAAAAGAGAAGTAGAAGAGTAGAGGGAATAAGCATTCTTACAAATTTCTCACCCTTTAATAATCATTGATCAATACACATTATTCATAAATAAAACACAATAGGAATGTCAAATGTACTTTAATAATAAGAAAACATATGTAGAGTTCTCTATAAGGGTATCTTAAACATAATAGGAAACACATCAACATACTAGTAAAGTAGAATAACGAGATCATTAACTAATTTACCTTGGTATTGATTTAGTTCATATTTCAATACATATTATAAAGTCTAATAATTATATAAACCTTCATTTAACCATATTGAAATGATATTACATACCTTCAAGATTAAGGGATATATAAACATGGCATTTAGGATTATCGATTCTAGCGTGTAGAAGACTAGACTACTATGACTGCTAATGCTTAGATTCATCATTCCTATTTGACTAACAATACAATCATTAGGATTAGCTATATACATAAGAATCAAATACGAAATTATGCTTCATCTAATCACAATTTGAGATCCGTCACAACACTTAGCTTATTGACTTTCATAGCATAAAGGAAATTGTGATTAATTCATGCATGAAGGAGGGACGGGGAGAAGGGAAGAAGGGAGCCCCACACAGGCTGAACCCCCCATATATCCACAAATTTAAATCCATTTATCGCCCCTAAAAAGTATCTAACAAACAGGTGTATACATAATCAAAACTCTACACAAACCGATCTCAGAATTGATTTCAAGGTAACACGTAGAAACATAGTCTATTCATGTTCAAATCTTCATAATGCAGTGATCATCATATATTAACCGTAAATTAATATAAATAACAATAAACACAAGAAATTCAATGTAAGAGAATCACAATTTAATAAAGAACAAGCCATAATCACAAAGCCCATGAAAGAGCTAAACCAATTTTTGAAGGAACACGGGTTCATCATGCAATTGGAGTAAAATTAACGTTAAAACCAATGTATTGAATTCAATTCATAATTATTTAATCATTAAAAACATTTTGAGAAAAAAAACCATGCTATGATTGGGCATAGTGGAAGTTGATCATAAGTTTATTGATGACAAAACATTGCGACGAACTCTCCAACTGAAGGTTACTTGAAGATGAAGGATTTACATACCTTTTATTATTTGTTGAAAAGGCTTAAAATTGATGATTAATACATGAAAAACCCCCAGCTGAATCTGTTCTTGAGCTTCACCAACAATGGTGGTTGTAGAGAAGTATTTAGGATGGAAAAGTCTTTTAAACAATGGGTGGAATTTTAAGAATGGGTTGTCAGTGTTTTTATGACTAATATACATCCAAAATTAGTAACTAAACAATAAAAATGTTTTTATGTAAAGTGGGGTGAAATTCCCATTCATCCCTTTAATTAAAAGAATGAGTAGGCTTTGCCAGTCTGCCAGTGCACCCTTCAACAATAGGACAAATGAAGTGGCTTCGAGGCCATGACAGGCCCTGTCCTGGCTCTGTCCATCGCCTGTTAATTTGGCAAAAATGTCTTAATACTACTAACGGCATGTACACTCGGACAATTACGCTTTTATATGGGCAGTTTGGGTGGACCGACGAATCTATCGTGGGTCCGTCCATGGACAATGCCAGGCAGTGTCTTAGGCACTTTGGGTCCTTCTTTTCGGCCTCTTATGGTCTATTAGAAGTCGCTACGCTGCGTGTTCAAAACGTCATTATGACCTTAAACATGTTTACCATTCAAATATATTCATCAAAAACAACATCTTAAGAAGTTCCAGAACAGTCCAAGCCCTTCATGACATATGATGTAATGTCTTAGGGGCTTCTTTCGAAGTCTGGACGTTTGGGCGTTTTGAAATCAAAAATCCGAAACTTCAATAACAACATTAAACACTAATTTTTAAACCATTTAATGACTGATATACCTTTCAACAGATTTATGCATGCATGCATACATGAGGCCCCCCAACCCATAAAGTGTGACTAATCGTCGAACGTTTGGACATCCCTTGACATTCGATACCAACAGATCCCTTAAAAATAGTTTAGATACTCCTATATACTATATTTGAAGATATTTAGGACATTATAACTTTAAGAAAAACATGTTAGGATATATACACCTTATCTCATTTTTGGAGTCTTACACATCGGGCGTGGCATGACCACATGGCCCTTGGGCAACATACATAAACGGACGACGTCGGGTGTTACATTCTTCTTCGCATTTGGGCAGCACACACGATCGGACTACGTCGGGTTTGGCATTCCATATCACTCTTGAAAAGAACACACGGTCGGACGACGTCGAATGTGGCATACCATCATCGCTCTTGGACAACACACACAATCGGACTACGTGGGACGTGGCATGCCATCATGGCCCTTGCGTAGCAAATACGATTGGACAACGTCGGCCGTGGAAATTCCATCATCTCAATTCGAATGTACACACGGTCGGACAAAGTCGGGTGTGGCTTGACATCATATCCCTTGGAAAGAATAGACGATCGGATGATGTCAGGTTTGGCATGTTATCATCTCCCTTGGACAACACACACGGTCGGATAAGGTCAAGTGTGCCATGCCTCCATGGACATTCGGTAGCACACATGGTCGCACAATGTCGTGCGTGGCAGCACACACGCTCAGATGATCTCAGGCGTTAAATGCCCTCATTTTCCTATGCAAGAACACACAGTAGGATGACTTCATCGCGTGGCACAAACAAATGGCCTTTGGGAAACACACACGGTCGTACGATGTTGAGCGTGTCATGCAATCACAACCCTTGGACCGTACACACGATTGGACGACGTCGGGCATGACATGCCATCATTACCCTTGGGAAGCACACACGATCGTACTACCTCTGCATTGCATGCCAAATTGACCTTGGGTAGCACACACAGTAGGATGACGTCAGGCTTGGCATTCCATCATGTTCTTTGGACAGCACTAAAGGACAGATGAAATCGGGCGTGACATGCATCATCGCCCTTGGACTACACACACAGTCAGACGACAATGGGCATTACATGCCATCATAGCCCTTGGCCAGCACACGCGGTCGGGCAACATCGGGCATTACGTCCCATATTTTTTGTTGGGTAGCACACACAGTCGGACTACGTCGGGCGTGGCATACCATCATAACCCTTGGACAGCAAACATGGTCAGAAGACATCGGGCGTGGCATGTTATCATCTCCCTTGACTGCACATACCGTTGGACGACATCGGGCGTGGCATTCTTATATGTCCCTTGGGCAGACCACACAGTCGGACGACATCGGGCGTAACATGCCATCATCGCACTTTGGCAGTACGAATGGTAGGACGACGTCGGGCGTGGCATGACATCTCGCCATTGAGAAGCACACTTATTCAGACGACATCAAGTGTGGCATGCAATCATCTCCCTTGGACAACACACACGATCATACTATGTCAGGCGTGCAATGCCATCATGGCCCTTAGGCAACACACGCCGTCGGATGACGTCGGCCGTGGCAATGCCATCATCGCCCTTGGAATGCATACACGATCGGACAACATCGGGCGTGGCATTCCATCATCGCCCTTGTACAACACATACAGACGGACGACGTCAAGCATGGCATGCCATCATCTCCCTTTGATAGAACACACGGTCGGATGAGGTCATGCATGAAATGCCCACATGATGTCCTTTGAAGCCATACAATTTCAGGCCCGATCGGTGTGATACGATCGAATGCGCCCATCATCGCAACCCGTGGAGCACAGCCCAGGCGACTACAGATACGGATATCGCTCGAGCGGATGAGCAGGAGGGGATCATCTGTAGCCCGATTGAGACTACAATAATATAAATGGGTTGGGACGAGGCTCGATTTAGAAGGGAAACATCTTTGTAAACCAGTCAAAAAATTTTAAATTACCGATACCTAAAATTTGAGAGTAGATGATAGATGCTACATTCCTTTATATGCTACGAGATTGATAAAAGAAATAGATTTAGTTGAATACCTTTGTAAACAGATCAGAGAATGTAATTATGATGTTCGAGAATAAGTTTTGATGATAACAAAAAGATTATATCCATTTCAATTTAACATTTCCCCCAATTTTGCAACACAACGTGTCTCGATGAAGTCAAGCATGGCATATGCCCTCATCCCCTGGCCAGCACACACAATCAGACTACGTCGGGGGTGGCATGTTATCAGGGCCCTTTAATAGCACACGAACGATCATTCCAAGTTCGGCGTTTAATGCTTATCAGTGCACTTAATATCAACACGGCGGACTAAATTGCGGGAGTTTAGTGCATCATTATCCTTAGGTAAGCACCACAACAAGGTTCGACAACTAAGGGCATGGCATGCCGTCATCAATCATGGTTGTCGCATTCATACAAATCTAATATATAATATCGATTTTCCTATTGCATTGTACTAGTGTTTCATTTTAAACTTAATACGACACGAAGCATATTACCTTTCTAGTTTACATTTATATTATTCTGTATAAAAAAAATATAGCAATATTATTTAGAAAAACAACTAAACCAAACTAAGGATTTGACCACGTAGATCACAAAAAAATATGCTAAATAAAAACAGATATTGGAGCCAAAAGTTTCAATCATTTGAAGCTTCACCAAATCAAAGATTGAAACTCAAAATAAGTAGTTGTAAATTTTTGAAATTTCAAGTAGTCATAACTTTTGACTCGGACGTACGATTAGGGATATTTTTTTCTCAATTTTGTTGTTTTATTGAGATCTACGCGAACAAACAACCAAAGGCGGTTTGGACGAGTAGATTTTTTGAAAAAAGTATTTTAATGCATTGAATATCGAATTTCCTTCAATTTTGAAAAAAATAGTAATTCTTAATTGCTAAGAATCTGAAAGAAGAAAATAGATTTTTTATTTTTAAATTCCATTGTAACACATATGAGAATGTCAATTTTAATGTTAGATAATCAATTTTATGATAAAAAGCTTTTATCGTGTTCAATTTTACATTTCCCCTAATTTTGCACACATGGTCGGACGACGTCGAGCATCGCATGCCATCATCGCCCTTGGAAAACATACCCGATCGGACTACATCAAGCGTGGCATGCCATCATGGCCCTTGGGCAGAACACACGGTCGGACAACGTCGGCCATGACAATGCCATCATAGCCCTTGGAATGCACACATGGTTAGACGACGTCGGGCCTAGCATGCCATCATTGCCCTTAGAAAGAATTACTATCGGAAGACATCAGGCGTGGCATGTCGTCATCGCCCTTGGACAGATCACACGATCGGATGATGTAAGGTGTGGCATGCTATCATCGCCATTGGACAGCACACGCGGTCATATGACGTCGGGCGTGACATGCCATTTTCGCCCTTGGACAACACACATGGTGGGACAACGGCGGGAGTGGAAAGCCATCATCTCCCTTGGACAACATACACTATAAGACTATGTCGATTGTGGCATGACATCATGGCCCTTGTCCAACACACACGGACGACCGACGTCGAGCGTGGCACGCTATCATCTACCTTGGACTACATACATGGTTGGACGATCCAATTTTTGGAAAAACGTCTTTTAACCCATTCAATTTTGAATTTCCCCCAATTTTGAATAAAATTGTAATTCTTTATTACTACGAGTCTTATAAAAAAATAGATTTTTGAGTTTGGAATACCTTTGTAACACATCAGAGACTGTAAATTATAATGTTTGAGAATAAATTTGATGATAAAAATATTAAATCCCGTTCAATTTAACATTTTCCCAAAAATTGCACGACACGCGATGACATCGAGCGTGGCAGGCCATCCTCCTCCTTGGACACCACACACAGTACGACTACGAATCGGGGCGTGCCAGCCATCTGGCCCGGGAGCCACACACGGTCAGAGCATGTTGTTCGTGGGCAAATGGAAATTATCGCCCTGTTCAATTTATCACAACAGTACCGATCGGTGGTAGACGACTATGCGTGGATGCATCAATCGCCCTTGAACAACATACACTTCGGGAACGAAGTCGGTGTGCATGTTATCATGCCTTTAATAAAACACACTTCATATGAGGTTTGGGTCGTTAAATCCTATCATTGCCACTAATAGTCATATACACGGCGGACTCATTGGGCGTTGGTGTCATCATTATCCTTGGTCAGTACACAGGTTGTCGACTACATCTGGGCGTGGCAGTGCCGTCATCAATCATGGTTGTCACATTAAATACTAAGGCTAACTTATCTTAGTCGATTTTCCCTATCACGTTTAATTACTCTTTTATTTTTACTTAATCTGACCCGATAATACCCTTCTAGTTTACATTTATATATTCTAATTAAATAAATATTAGCAATATTTTTTTTAAAAAAAAAAAAAATAAACCAAACTATGGAGTTTACCACACAGACACAACAAATATGTAGAATAAAAGCGATATTCCGGCCTAAAGTTTCAATCATTTTTAACTTCATCACCCTCAACCAAATCAAATTGAACTCACAAAAAGTAGTTGTAAATTTTTGAATTTTCAAGTAGTCCATAAACTTTTCATCAAGCGTGGCCATGGCTCTGCCCTTGGGCGGACACAACGTCGGAAAACGTCGGCCTGACCATGCCATCCATAGCCTTGAATGCATACAACGGTTGCAACAACGGCCTTCGGGCCTGTCATTCCATCATTTCCCTTAGAAAGTAATCAACCATAGACGACGTTAAGGTATTGCGTTTTATCATCGCCCTTGGGAAAGATCACAAACACAAACGAACACACACCACACACGGTCAGATGATTTCATGACTTTGGCACCCCTCTTACTCGCCATCTGGACCACACGCGTCGGATAACGTCGTGCTGTGACAGTATGCCATCTTCGCCTTGGACAACACACATGTGGGACTACGGCGGGAGTGGCATCCATCATCTCCCGTGGACTTGCATACCTTGTAGACTATGCGACGGGGCATGACATCATGGCTCTTGGCCAACACAAACGTTCGGTAACGACGTCGAGCCTCGGTATGCCATCATTGCCTTTTTTGGACTTTCAACATGGTCGAAGCAGAGGATACTACGTTTCTTTCTTGGCAGCCATCATATCCTACTTGGGAAGCCACACGGTTCGGATGACGGTGGGTTGTTACATACCTCATTTCCTTTGATAGAACCCAGAGACGGTCATACGACAAAATCGGGCGTGGTCTTCTCAACTTGGAAAAACACACGGTCCAATGACGTACGAGCTTGTCAATGCCCATCATCGCCCCTTTGATTGCACACATGATAACTAATGTCGGGCGTAGGAATGCATCCATCGCCCTTGGGCAGCCACAGCGTTGGAACTACGTTGGCTTATGGATGCCCATCATCTTCCCTTGAACAGGCCACCGGGTCATATGACGTCAGAGTTGGAAAGTTTATCCGTCCCCTTGGATAGAACACGTGGTCCGGATTATGCAGCTGATATTTTCATCGCACTTTTGAAAGAGCACAAATGTTGGACTAACGTCGTCGGGGCATGACTTCAATTCCTTTGGACAACAACACAGTCGGATGAACAATTGGGCGTGCATGACATCAGAAGCCTTGTAGATCATAGAAAGACGTAAACATCGGGGTCAGACATGCCATCATCTACCTTGGACACATTCACGATTGACCTACGTTGGCGTGGGCGACTCAATCACCTGGCTCGTGGGCAGGCACCCTGTGTCAGACAACGTCAACGATTGCGCGGTGCAATCATTTCCCTAGGAATACACACACGGTCGGGCATTTGCTCATGGAATGCCATCATCGCCCTTGGAAAACATACATGATCGAACAATGTCGGGCGTGGCATATTATCATCGCCCTTTAACAGCACGCACGATTATTCGACGTCGCGCATTAAATTTCACAATTGCCCTTAAATAGCATACACGGTCGGACTACGTCGGGTGTGGCATGTTATCATCTCCCTTGGTCAGCACACACGGTCGGATATGTAAAGTGTGGCATGCGCGCATGTCCTTTTGACAACACACATGATCTCACGACGTCGGGCGTGGAAGGGCTCATTGCCAGGAGCACATCAAAACAACGGTCAGACTAGATCTACGTCGGTCCTTGACATGCTTTATCGCCCTGGCATGACAACAACTGTCATAACGGTAACTATGTTTTTTATGTGGTGGTGTGTCATGCTAATGTCCTTAGAACGCACACTTATTCCAACAACGTCGGAGTTATTCTGCAATCGTCCGCTTTTGGAAAACACACACGACGAACGACGTGACATGGTAGTCCACATGGCCATATGTCAGCACACATGGCGGACGACGTCCAGCATGGAATGCATCATCTCCCTTAGACATCATCCCAAACGGTTTAAAACGATACGGGCGTGACATGTTATCATTGCCCTTTAAAAAGAACACATCTATCGGATGACGTCTAGCGTGGCATTCCATCAGCCCTTGGGCAGCATACACGTCGGAATCCCCCATATCATGCTTGGCATGCCCTCCAACATCACCTTGGGCAGCACAAATGGTCGGACTACGTTGGCTGGCCATGCCTCATGGCCTTAGAAAGCACCCCACGATCGAACCGAAGTTGGGCGTAAATGCCATCATCGTTCTAGGGCTTCACACGATGACGACATCGTGCGGCTTCCCAACACGTCCCTTGGGCAACGACCCTGATCGTAACAACGTTTTTGACTTTTAAATTCAATTATTTACACCTTTGGAAAAAGACAATGATGACAATGGCATCAATCATCGCCTTTGGAATGCACACCATTGAGAGACGACGTGCGGCGCGTGGCATTGTCATCATCGCCCGTCGACAAAGCATACACTGGTGGCATGCATCATCCCCTGTCCATGGAATACACAGTCGAAGCGACGTCGTTCATTTATGACATCATCCCCTTAGACAACACACACTATCGAACTAAACTCTCCGGTCGTGGCATCCATCAATCGCTCTTGGGCAGTACACACTGTTAAGGACAACATTTTGGCGTTGCAATGCTATCATCCCTTGGAAACTATATACAATTGTACGAGATTGGGTGGGCATGTTATTGTCACCCTTGTATAACACCACTATCGATACCCACGTAGGGCGTGGCAATGCCCTCATCGGACTTGGGCACACACAACACAACCGTCTTATTACGTTAGGCATAGGCATACCTCAACCCCTTGGGCAGCACCCATTCGAGGACACCGTCTGGCGGTAGATGCGCTTCATTAAACCCTTTAGGCAACACACACGGGCCCAACTTCGTTCTGGGCAAGGCATGCATATCGTCCTTGGATGCATACACGATTGGATGACGTCAGCTGCATGGCCATCCTCACCTTTGGAATGAACACACGATCGAGTGACCGACGTAAGTTATGGCCATGCCATCTAATCAATCCTTTGACAGGCATACAACGAGAAGGGTTCGCCGACATCCCCCGGGGGGAGCGTGGCAATGCATCATCTCCCATGGAACCGCACCCGGGTCTGATAAATCGTAAATGAATTGGCCATCATACCCTTTGACGGCACAACATAGTTGGATGCATCGTTCTTGCACTGCTATCGAACGCCCTGAAAGCATACACGGTGGACTGATGTCAGCCTTGACATGCCAGCATCGGCCCTGCGTAGAACACACTATCGAAAACGTCGAATTTTGGCAGTCCATAATCCCCTTGGACGGCATACAGAGTGTCGGACAACGTCGGGCGTTGCATGCCATCATCGCTATTGGACACGCTACATACAGACCGTTGCGGACTACATCAGGCGTGGCATGTTATCAACCCTTGAACTTCACACATGGTTGGACAACATTACGGTCATGCTATAAATCTCCCTTGGGCAACCACCACAATCGGATGACTTATGAGGACGTTAAATTCATCATTACCCTTGGTACATACTATGTCGGGCGTGGCATGTTATTATTACCCTTGGATAAAGCACACACGGCCGTTCATGATGGTCAATTGTGGTGGTGCCTCTGCAGTGGCCCTTGTGCGCACACATGGCTCTCATGACAACGTTAGGCCGTAGGAAATGCTATCATAACCCTTGGGCACAACACATGCTTAGAACGACGTCGGTCTTTACCATGTCCATCATTATTGTTGGACACATAATGGCAGAACTATGTAGGTGTGTATGTTATCATCTTCGTATGTAACCACACACGGTTTGGATGACGTCACTTGTGGCATTCCCGCATGGCCCTTGGGCAACACAATGGTGCAGGATGTCCTGGCATGGCAATTCCAATCAAGGACTTGGGCAACACATACGGTCGGCACTGACCGTCTGGAGTTACAGGCAATCATCGCCCCTGGGAAACACACCCTGTCGGACTTTTCATTGTGGCATTCCATACCCTTGGGAAGCACACGCCGGTCCGATGACGTCATACTTGGCAATCGATCATCACCTCTGGACTAAACACAGGATAGACGACGTCGGGCGTGCATTCCTTAATCCCCTTGGACTGTGCACACATGGTCGAACGACGCGGCTATGCCATGCTGTCACGCCCTTTGTCAGCAAACACAGTCGGACCGTTATATGCATTTTATGTACCACTTACTCTTGGACAGCAATCACTGTCCGTCTACATTAGGGTTGTGGCAAATGCATATAATCGCCTTTTGGACACCAAAGACATTATAACGACTCGAGAGTGAAACGTTCATCATCCCTTTGGACAACATACATAGAAGAATGACGTCGATCGTTTAATGAAATCATCCCCCTTGGACTTGCACATCAGTTGAACATCATCGAGCTTGGCATGAACCACATTTCCCTTCGCAACACACATAGTCGGACTATACGTGGGGCCGCATGCCATCATTTCCATTGGTAGTACACAACACGGTCCGTACGACATCGGGGGCAGGGCATGCCATCACACTGTGCTTTAAAAGAAAAACTTACAACCCATTAGGCTAGAATGTTATCATCACCCTTGGATATTGTGCAGACTTGACCCCACGTAAGGCATGGCTGCCCACATAATGCCCTTGGGCAGCACAACGGTCGGACACGTCGTGTGGTAATGCCATGTTGCCCTTGAACCGTTACATACAACTGTTGGACATTTCGTCCATGGCATGCCCTTATCGCCCTTGGTATCAACATACTATCGGACTATTGGGCTTACTGCCATCATTGTCCTTGGGGGCACACATGGTTCGACACGTCGGTCGTTTCATTCCACAATCTATCTGGTTGTCGCTTGTACGTAATATAATATATCTATCAATTTTTCCATTATGTTGTACTAGTCTTTCCTTTTAACTTACTACGGACAAAGCAATATTACCTTTCTATTTTTAATTATATATTCTCTATAAATAAACTATAATGATTTAAAAAAACTAAAAAAAAATAAAAGGACTTGACACGTATATCTCAAAAAAAAAATATTAAGAATAACAAATTGTTCAAAGTGTATATTCCAGCTCAAAGTGTTCAATCTATTTATGTTTAAAAACCGATCAAATATTGAACTCACAAAAGGTAGTTGTAAATTTTGTGAACTTTCAAATGGCCATAACCATTGACGTGGTGTTCGATTGATGAAATTTTTTTTTCTAATTTCAGTTTTTTTTGATATCTATTGCGAAAAAAGTGTCACTGTGGTTTGAACGAGCCGATTATACCGAAAAAAGACATCTTTTAAACCTAACCTATTCAATTTGAATTTCCCCAATTTTGAAGAAATTGTAATTCTTTATTGCTATGATTAAAACAAACAAGAACATAATTTGTACTTCAGATACCGTTTGTAAAACATCTAAGAATGTCAGTTTTAATGTTAGATAGGCATTTATTTAAGATAAAATATTTTATATCCCGTCAATTTTTACATTTTCCTATTTGTCACACACGGTCAGATACGTCGAGCTGGGCATTCCATCATCACCCTTGACACAAAGTAGATCGGAACTACGTTGGGCGTGTATGATCATGGCCCATGAAGAACCACATGGGTTTCGACGATGTCCGGCTTTGCAATGCTAAAGCATCTTCCTTGGAATCCACACATGTCAAGACGACATCGGGGCATGGCATTGCCATCATCGCCTTGAAAGCATACACTTCGACAATCAATAGGGCTTGGCAGTTATCATCAAACCTGGGCCAGGACACATAATCGAACGCATCAAGTTTGGCATGCACGCATTGATCTGGAAGGCAACATGGGAGGATGACGTCGGCGTAGTATGCCATCATGTGGCCATTGGGCAGCACAGGCAGTCGAACGACGTGGATTCTTACTGCCATCTTGCCCTTTGACAACACATTACGGTGGGACAACATCTACCTCGTTATAACCATCATCGCCCATGTACATCAATCATACATTACACACTCTCGGAACTACGTACGCCGGGCGTAGCATTCCATCACCGCCCTTGGGGTGCACACCGGTCGAAACGACGTCTGGCGTGGCATTCCATCATCGCCCTTGGAAAGCATACATAATTGTTCAACATTGGGTGTGTCATGTTATCATCACCCTCGGACAACACAGACGATCGGACCACGTAGGGCGTGACATGACCGCATAGCCTTTGGACAACATACACGGTCGAACTACATCTAGCGTGGCATGTCATCATCGCCCTTGGGAAGCACACACGATCGGATGTGGTGTGGCGTTAGATGCCATCATTTCCCTTGGGCCACACACACAGTCGGACTACGTCAGGCATGGCATGCCATTATCGATAATGGTGGTCGCTTTCGTACTAATCTAATATATTTTCGATTTTCTCATCGCCTTATACTAGTCTTTCATTTTTTACTTAATATGGCACGAAGCATCTTACCTTTCTAGTTTTACGTTTATATTATTCTATATAAATAAAAATAGGATAATATTTTTTTAAAAAAAATAAACCAAATTAAGGAGTTGGAACCAGTAGATCTAAAAAAAAATGTGCAGAATATAAAAATATCACGTCAAAACTGAATTAAGACCAACATATCAACAATCATTTGAAGTTCACACATCACCAAATCAAAAAAAAATCAAAACTTAAAAAGTAGTTGGTCAAATTGTAAATTTGAATCGCCTAACTTTTCACTCGGATTCCTATTGAGGCAATTTTTTCTCAATTTTGTATATTGTTGAGAACTTACTCAACAAAACCCCGCCAAAACGCGGATTGAACGAGCCATTTTTCAAAATAATTTTATTAACCCATTTTATTTTGAATTTCCCCGAATTTGGAAGTAAATTGTAATTCTTTATTTCAACAGATTTGATAAAAGTACATAGATTTTTTATTTTTAAATACCTTGTTTACACATATGAGAATGTCAATTTTAATATTAGGTATTCAATTTTATGATAAAAAGCTTTTATCGCGTTCAATTTTACATTTCCGCTAGCTTTGCACACACGGTCGGACGACGTCAAGCATGGCATCCCATCATCCGCCCGTCGGAGATCACACACTATTTGACTACTTGGGCAAGTCATGCCATCACGTACCTTGGGTAGCAACTCATTTCGTACAATGTTATCATGGCCAATGCCATATCTCGGCCCTTTGAATGCACACACTCGTTGCACGCGTCGGGTGTGCATTCTATCCATTCGCCCTTAGAGCATACAAACACGATCGAACACGTCGAGTGGTGGCATTTTCTCATCGCCCTTTGGTTATCTCACACAGTCCATGATGTCAGGCGGGGCATGCTATTATCCGCCATTTGAAAGCACACGGTGATCGGACAATGTCGGCGTGACATGCCATCTAATAAATCCTTGGAGCAAAACAAACATTGTGGACGACTAGGCGTGGCATGCCATCACCGTCACTTCCTGCGGAAACAAACCACGACAGTCAACTACAATCGGGTGGTGGCATGACATCATGTCCCTTGGCCAACACAAACGGTCAAACGACGTCGTGCGTGGCATGCCATCATCGCCCTTGGACTACACACATGATCGGACGACGTATGGCCTGACATCCTATCATCGCCCTTGGGAAGCACACATAGTCGGACGATGTCGGGCGTCACATCCAATCATTGCCCTTGGACAACTCACATAGTCCAACGATGTCGAGAGTGGTGAGCCCGTCCTCTTCTCCCTTGATCCCACCTGCGCCATTGTTAGTGGTTTCCTCCTGTCTATCGGGGAATGCAATCACGGCCTTGGAAACACACACAATAAGATGACGTCGGGCGTTACAATAACCATCATCCCGCCTTGGGGCCCCACACAGCCATTATACGTCATCAGGTGTGACATGCATCACACTTTGTAGCAAGCATACCGTCGTACAAATCGGGCCCTGGCATGCGATCATCCATCATCGCCCTTGGAATAACACAAGATCGGATAACGTCTGGCGTGGCATGCCATCATTGCCTTTTTCGATAGCATACACAGGGTCAGACGACGTCGGGTGTGGCTTACCATCATCGCCCTTGGACGACACCCACGATCAGACAACGTCAATCGTGGAATGTTATCATCGCCCTTTGAATGCACACACGGTCGAATGAAATCTAGCATAATATGCTATAATTTCTCTTAGGAAACACACACGGTCGTATGACGTCTGGCGTTAAATGTCATCATTGACCTTAGATAGGATACACGGTTGGACTTTGTCGAGCGTAGCATGTTATAATCGCCCTTTGAGAGTATACATGATCGGATGACATTGCACGTGGCATGTTATCATTTTTGGCCCTTCATTGCCTTGGGAACGAGGGGACTGGGGGAACTAGAGGGTGAGACGATGAGAGGCCCCCTCGGGCCCCTTCTACGTTTGGCCCGCCTTCTTGTTCCGTTTCCTTATCCCCTTTTTCCCCTCTGTTTTCCCCCCGGGCTCCTTGTCTTAGGGGTGGACTTCCGCGTCTTTTTTGTTTTGCTGGTCCCGAATTCTGCTCCCATTTTATTGACACACATGGTGGGATGACGTTGGGCATAACATGCAATCATCGCCTATGGGCTGCACACACGATCAGACGACATCGGGCGAGGCATGCCATCATGGCCCATTGGTAGAACACACGGTAAGATGACGTCTGCCGTGGAAATGCCATCATCGCCCTAGGAATGTACATACGGTTGGACGACGTCGGGCATGTCTTGCAACAATCGCCATTGGAATGAATACATGATCAGACGACGTCGGGCATGGCTTGCCATAATGTCCATTGGAATGTATACATGATCGGACGACATCGGGCGTGAAACGTTATCATCGCCCTAGGACAGCACGCACAATCGGATGACATCGGGCATGGCATGCTCGTCAGGAACTTGGGCAGCACACAAGGTCGGATGACGTTGGGCTTGGCATTCCTCATCGCTATTTGGAAGAACAAGAGGTCGAACGGTGTTGGGCGTGACATGCCATCTTCGCCCTTGGACAACAAAAAGAGTGGGACAACATCGGGCCAGGCATGTAACCATCGCCCGTGAATAACTTACATTGTCGGACTCTTTAGGGCATGTCATACCATCATGTCCTTTGGACAACACACATGGTTAGACGACATCGAGCGTGGCTTGCCATTATCACCCTTGGGCAGCATAAATGATGTCCGACGACGTCGAGTGTGGCATGCCATCATCGCCTTTGTACAACATATTCAATCGGATGACAGGGCGTGGCATGTTATCATTGCCTTTGGACTGCACATAAGGTTGGGCTACGTTGGGCCTGGTAGTGTTATAATCGCCCTAGGTCATCACACACTGTCGGACGATGTTGGGCATTAAATTCCATCATTGCCCTTGGAAAACATACACAGTCGGACGACGTCGAGCGTGGCATGCCATAATCACCCTTGGAAAACACACACAATCCAACTACGTCGTCCATGACATGTTATCATCGCCCAATGTCAACAAACCCGGTCGGATGATTTCAAGCGTGGAATGCTCACATAGCCCTTAGGCAGCACACACGATGGGATGACGTCAAGCGTATCATGACATCATCGCCCTTGGGCAGCACACACGGTAGGACGACATCGGCAATGACATGCCATCATCGCCCTTGGGCAATATATAAGGTTATACATCATCGGGCGTGACATGTTAGCATACAATGTTGGACGACATCGATCCTGGAATGCTATCATCGCCCTTGGAATGAACACACAACCGGATAACGTCGGGCGTGGCATGCCATCGTCGCCTTTTTTGACACCATACATCGGGTTAGACGACGTCAGGTGTGGCTTACCATCATCGACTTGGATAACACACACGATAAGATGACGTCAGGCGTGGAATATTATCATCATCGTTGGACTGCACACCTGGTCGAACGACGTCAAGCATAATATGCTATCATTGCCCTTCAGAAACACACAATAGTATCAAGTCGGGCGTTAAATGTCATCATTGACCTAGGATAGGATACACGTTTGGACTTTATCGAGCGTAGCATGTTATAATCACCCTGGAAAGGCATCGCTGTTATCGGGAAAAAAAATTGAAAAACCCACTGTGCGTGCATGTATATTGCCCTTGGACAACACACCTGATCGGACCACATGGGCGTGTATGCCCACATGGCCCTTGGGGCTGCACCACATCGGATGACATCGGTATGGCATTCGTCAATCGCGATTGGGCATCACACTTGTTTACGACGTTGGGCCGTGAATGCCATCATCGCCCTTAGGCTACAACACACTAGCGATGCTTTGAGTGGCATGCCTCAGAGCCCTTGGACCAACGTATCACGTCGGGTACGGACATTGTTTTCTAGTGTCATTCCACTCATAACCCTTTTGTGGCAGGACACAACCATCGGATGAGGTCGGGCATTAAAGACATCATTGACCTTGTACAGAACAGCCACGGTGACTGGGACGGAGGGGGGGGATCGGGGGGAGGGGTGGGCGTGACATGCTATCAGCGCCCTTGGGCAGCAAACATTGTCGGATGACATCAAGCATGGCATGCCCACATGGCCCTTGGGCAGTACAAATAGTCGCACCACATCGGGCGTTGCAATGCTATCATCGCCCTAGGGCATTACACACGTTCGGATGACGTCGAGCGTTAGATGACATCATTTCCATTGGACAACATACACAATCAGACTATATCAGGTTTGGCATGTTATCATCGCTCTATGTCAGCACACACAGTTAGATGATGTCATGCGTGGCATGCCCACATGGACCTTGGGCAACACAAACAGTCGCACGATAGTGGGCGTGGCATGCCATCACATTCATTGGTCAGCATACATGATCAGACGATGTCATGCTTGACATGTTATCATCGCCCTAGGGAAGCAAACACGGTCGCACTACGTCGGCTTGGCATGACATCATCACCATTGAAAATCACACAAGGACAGGTGACATCGGGTGTGGCATGACATCATCGCCCTTGGACAACACACATAATCGAATAGCATTGTACGTACCATGCAATCATTGCCATTGGGTAGCACACACGGTCGGACTACGTCGGGCGTGGAATGCCATCATCGCCCTTGGGCAGCACACATGGTAAGACAAAATCGGGCATTGCATGATAGCTTTGCCCTTGGGCAGCACACACGGTCGGACTACATCGGGTGTGGCGTGCCATCATTACCCTTGTACAGAACAGACGGTCACACAATGTCAGTCGTGGCATGTCATCATCCCTTTGGACAACACAAACGAACGAACAACGTCGAGCGTCCAATGCCATCATCGCCTTTAGAGAACTCACACGGAATACATCGTACGTTGCATGCATACATTGCCCTTGAGCAGCATACACAGTTTGACGATGTCGGGCATTACATACCATCATCGCACTTAGGTAGCACACACGGTTGGACGAGGTTGGGCATGGCATGCCATATCTCCATTGGAAAGTATACACGATCGGACAACGTTAGGCGTGGCATGTTATAATCACGCTTGGATAGCACACATAATCGCACAATGTAGGGCGTGACATGCCTGCATGCTCCTTGGGAAGCACACGCTGTCGTACTACGTCGGGCATGGCATGCCATCATCGCACTTGGACAGCTCACACGGTAGGACGACGTCAGTTGTTAGATGCCATCATTACCCTTCGGCAGCACACACGGTTAGACTACGTCTGGCGTGGCATGCCTTCATTGCCCTTGGACAGCATAGACGGTCAAACAACGTCGGTCGTGGAATGTCATAATCCCTTTGGACAACACACACGGATGAACGACGTCGAGCGTGGTATGCTATCATCGCCCTTGGACAACAAAAATGCTTGGACGAGCCGAATTTCAAATAAACGTTTTTTACCTATTCAATTTTGAATTTCCCCCAATTTTGAAGAAATTTTTAATTTTTATTGCTACGAATCTGATAAAAGAAAATAGATTTTTGTGTTTTAAATACCTTGGTAACATATATGAGAATGTCAATTTTAATGTTAGATAATCAATTTTATGATAAAAAGCTTTTATCCCATTCAGTTTTTCATTTCCCCTAATTTTGCACACACATCTGATGTTGTCGAGCGTGGCATGCCATCATTGCCCTTGAACAACACACACGATTAGACTATGTCGGGCGTGGCATGCAATTATTGACCTTGAGCAGCACACATCATCGGAATATGTCGGGCTTGACATGCCATCATTTCCCTTAGACAGCCACATGGTCAGACAACGTCTGGCATGGAATGACATCTTCCCCCTTGAACACCACACACGGTCAGATAATGTCAGGCCTGGAATGTTATCATCGCACTTGGGCAGCACAAATGGTCGAACTATGTCAAGAGCGACATACCTGCATGGCGTTTTGATAGCACATATAGTAGGATGACATTAGGCATTGAATGCCATAATCGCCTTTGGAGAGAACGTAAAGGACGGGCAATATCGAGCGTGGCATGCCATCATTGCCCTTGGACTGCACACACGGTCGGACGTTGTCAGGCGTGGCATGCCATCATCACCATTTGGAAGCACAGACGGTGAGACGACATCGGGCATTACATGACATCTTTGCGCTTGGGCAGTACACATGATTGGACAACGTAGGGTATGGTGTGCCATCATCGACCTTGGACAACACAGACGGTCATACGATGTCAGTCGTGGCAACTCATCATCCCTTTGGAGAACACACATGGACAACCAACGTCAAGCGTGGCATGTTATCATCGCCCTTGAACTGCATATATGGTTTGACGAGATTATTTTTAGAAAAACGTATTTTAACCCATTCAATTGTGAATATTCCCCAATTTTGAAGAAAATTGTAATTCTTTAATTCTACGAATCTGATAAAATAAAATAGATTTTTGAGTTCAAAATAACTTTGTAACACATCTAAGAATGTCAATTTTATTGTTTGATAATTAATTTTATGATAAAAAACTTTTATCGCGTTCAATTTTACATTTCCCCAAATTTTTCGCACACGTCGGATTACGTGGAGCGTGGCATGCCATCATCGCCCTTGGAAAGCACACACGATTGAATTATGTCGTGCGTGGCATGCCATCATGGCCTGTGGGCAGCACACACGGTCGTACGATGTCGGCCATGGTAATGCCATCATCACTCTTAATTGACACACGGACAGACCACTACTCGTGGAATTCCATCATCGCCCCTTGGAGATACAACGCAGAAGACTTGGGCGTGGCATGTTATCATCGCCTTTCAAGCACCCGATAAGACGACGTCAGCCGTAACTGCCATCTTGCCCTTAAAAATAAGCATAACATTTCGAATATGTCAGGCATGCATGTATCTACCGCCCTTGGTCAGCAAAGCATGGTAAGACTATCGTTACGTAAACCATGACATGCTCGCACGCCTTGACAAACACACAGATGCACGACGTCGGGTGTGGGCATGCAATCATAGCCCTTGGGAAGCACATACGGTTTGGACGACGTTGGGTGTGTTGACATACCATCATCTTCCCTTTGGCAGCACACGGAGTCGGACGAGTAGGGCGTATTAGCATGCCACATGTCCCTTGGACACACATTGTAGTCGGACGATGCCGGGCGTGGCATTCAATCATCTCCCTTGGAAAAGCACACACCTGAGACCGATTATGGGTCTGTACATGACAAACTTTGCCACTTGGGAAGCACACACGGTCGGGACTACGTCGTGTGTGGCGTGCCATCATCCCTGGAAAGCACAGACGGTCATACGACGCTCCTGTAGTGTATGGTCATCGCCTTTGTTTCGACACACTCAAGGACAACAACGTCAACTATGCAATGATTCATCGCCTTGGAATGCCACAACGGTGATGACATGGACGTTGCATGCCCACAATGCTTGGGCCTAGTCAGCATCTAGTTGATGACGTCGGACGTTACATGACATCATCGCACTTGGGAAGCAGACATGGTCGGACGACGTTGAGCGTGCCATTCCATCTCGCCCTTTTAAAGTATACACCATTGGACGACGTTGGGCGTGGCATATTATCATCATCCTTGGACAACACACATGATCGGACCACGTAAGGCGTGACATGCCCGCATGGCCATTGGGCAGCACACACGGTCGTACTACGTTGGGCGTGGCATGCCATTATCTCCCTTGGGCAGCACAGACGGTCGGACGATGTCGGGTGTTAGATGCCATCATTACCCTTGGGCAGCACACATGGTCCGAATACGTTGGGCGTGGTATGCCATCATCTCCCTTGGATGGCATATACGGTTAGAAATGTCGGGCGGTCAAGCCTCTTCAGTCGCCCTTGGAATGAAACACCGGGTCGGACGATTAGGGCGTGTCATGCACTCAGAGCCTTAGACAGAATACAACCAAGTCAGATGATGTCAGGTTGTGGAATGACATCATCGAGTTGGAACACACCCGGTAAGAGAACATCGGGCCGTAGCATGCATCATCGCCCTTGGAATGCCAGACCACGGTCGGGAGTCATGGGCGTGGGCATGCACATCATCATCCTTGGGCAGCATACATGGTCGGACAACGTTGGGCGTGGCATGCCTTTATCGCCCTTATATAGAACAAACGGTCAAACGTCGTCGTGGTTACATGCTATCATCCTCTTGGACTACACACATGATCGGACTACGTAGGGCATGGAATTATTTCATCGCTTTTGGGCAGCATTCACGGTCGGATGACGTCTGGCGTGGCATGTCTTCATGGCCTTTGGAAAGTATATACCATCGGACTTTGTTAGAAGTGGCATGTAATTATCACCCTTAGATAGCACACACGATCGGACCACGTAGGGCGAGGCATGCCCGCATATCCCTCGGGTTTGGCATGCCATCAACGCCATTGGGGCAGCACACACGGTCGGACGACGTCAGGCATTAGGTGCCATCATTATCCTTGGGCAGCACATATAGTTCAACTACTTCGGTCGTGGCATGCCATCATCGATCATGATTGTCGCATTCGTACCCATCGCGTTGCACTTATCTTGTCAGTTGTTGTTAACTAATACGAAATGAAGCATCTGTACCAATTCTAGTTTAACAGTTACATTATTCTATAGAAATAAAAATATTAAGTAATTTTAAAAAAATAATAAACTAAAACCAAATTAAGGACGTTGACCACGAAATCCAATAAAATTAAGCAAAATAAAAAAACTCGCGTCAAATGGATATCAAACCTAAAGTTTCCATAATTTGAAGTTTCACAAATCAAAGATTGAACCTCAACAAAGTAGTGTAAAATGTGTGAAGTTTAAACGGTCATTAAATTTTGACCGAATTCGATTGAGGAACGTTTTTTTTTTAAAAATTTTTGTTTATATTTTTTGAGATCCACGTGAACAAACAGCCGAAAGGCGGTTTGGATGAGCCAATTATCCGAAAAACATCTTTTAACCCATTCAATATTAGGTTTCCTCCAATTTTGATTAAAATTGCAATTCATTATTTCTACGAATTTGAATGAAGAAAATAGATTTTTGAGTCGAAATACCTTTGAACATATATGAGATTTTAATGTTAGATAATCTATTTTATGATATAAAGCTTTTATCGCGTTTAATTTTACATTTCCCCTAATTTTTAACACAGTCAGATGACGTCGAGCGTCGCATGCCGTCATCGCCTTTGGAAAGATCACACAATCGGACTACGTCGAGCGGGCCAAGCCATCATGGCCCTTGGTCAGCACACACGGTCAGACAACGTCGGCCATGGCAATGCCATCATTTCCATGTACACACGGTTTGACAGCGTCGGGCGTGGAATGCCATCATCGCCCTATGAGAGCATACACAATCTGACAACGTCAAGCGTGACATGTTATCACCGACCTTGGACATGTCACACGGTAGGATGATGTCGGGCGTGGCATGCCATCATCGCCATTGGACAGCAAAAGCAGCAGGACAACGTCGGGCATGGCATGGCATCTTCTCCCTTGGACCCACAACACATGGCTAAGACAAATGCGGGAGAGAGTGAGAAGGACGTTACACGGAGTTCGGGGCGGAAGAGCGTGGAGACAAAAAATACTTGAGGACAGCACAGGCTCAAGGATAGCACTAGAAAACCAACTGGGCGTCCCTAGTAAACGATGTAAAGAGTCAAATGTAGAGGGATAGGAGCTACTCGTGCGGGCGTGTGTCATGCCTTTAGTTGTGAAGTAACACAAAAAGTGAAGGAGACGGAGGGGACATGGAAACAGCACAAAGGTCGCACTGGACAAATAAGGGAGGGAGATAGAGTCTGCGCAAGTCCTCCCCCCCCCCCCCCCCCCCCCCCCCACCCGGCGACAGGAGCTAAAGGAGGAGAAACAGCCCGCGCTAGCGCCAGCAAGGAAGCGAACCACGACCGCGAAGGACGCGACGCGGCAGCAAACAGAGGGAGTAACGGGAGAGAGAAAGGAGGAGGGAGAACAGGAGCAAGTGCGCCACGACGGGGAGCCAGAAGCAATCCGCGGGAGCGGACGGGAGCGCCGCGGGGAGTAATAGTGCGTGGAGGACCGTGACCGCGAAGGCGCCCATCAGAAGCCGCATGCACGGTCGGCCGACACACGACTGGGACCTATCGGAGTGCGCGCGGCAGAGCTGTTAGCAGACCCCTCCCAGCCAGCGTCCGCCCCCATGCAGTCCGCCGCAGAGGCGGAGCTGCTCGGGGCACGTCCAGGACACCTCTGAAGCGATGGACCGGGAATGGGGCGCCCCAGACCGCCCGACACTGACCCCACCCTCAGACTCGTAGGGCGACGCGCCGTCGGGCCACGAGACCAAGGCGGGCCAAGGCCCCACCAGGCGGCAGCGGATCAGTTACCAAGGAACCCACCTGGAAGCGGGAAGACAATGGAGCCGCCGTAGAAAACCGAGGCGAGAAGGAAGGGAAAGGGGCCCGGACGACCGGGCACAGGCCGCACGACATGTAAATACCATTCATATATCGTCAGCGACGAACGAGCCACACCCAGAGGAGGGGAATTGGGTCGCCCACGTCGACAAGTGCATGGCAGGGACTAGAGGGGGTCCGAGGCCGGCCCCTACGATGTCGGGGCTTCGGGGAGTCACAGCGTACCGGGCCCCTTCCCGCACCCCACGCCGCTAGCAAATTGAAAGAAAACGTAGGGAAAGGGAACCAGGGGAGTTTTTAAACGGACGAAGAAGCAGTGATAAAGTGGACGGGGTAATAGCAGGCGAACGCCTAACACGAAAGAGGGGCTGGGCCGACGTGAGAACGAGGGGGCCCGGGGCGAGAGAACGAACCACAAGCCGGGCGGGCGGCGAAACAGCCAACCATAGGGCGTACGCTTTGGTCCTCCCGTCTCGTCCTAAGAGGAAGGGCGAAAGGAGGGGACCAAGTCAGTGGACAGAAGGACGATGACGCAGGGAGCAATATGGAAGCCACGTCAATCAATGAGCAGGCCAAAGGCCCACTCAGTACCAGTGCACCACGACGAACAGTAAGGGACAGGGATCAACGACTGGAGAAGCGATGAGCGGAAAAAGGAGGGGGAGAATGAGTCAAAGACGAGCGACAAACCCACGGAGAGAGGAAGAAAACGTGAGTCAGAGAATAAAAGCACAATGTGCGGGCATGAAAGTAAAGAGGTAAACAGAAGAAGCAGTGGTATAGGACCATGAGAACAGGGGAATCGGCCCTTGGGAAAAAGCACGAAGGGCAGGCAATAACAAGTAGACGGGGAAGAGGCGTCGAAGGAACGGAAAAGAGAGGCGAGAGAACACGACAGGAACGAAGAGACGAAGGGGAAAAGCGGTCCGGGAACGCAAGCCAGAACCGGAGCGGATTACGCAGAAGAATCACAGAACAAGCACAATGGTCCACGTCTCCCTTGGGGAACAAAACCTGCCCCAAACAGTAATATGACGTCAGGCCACGTGGAATTGCCACGTCCCCCGTGGACGCACAAACAGTCTGACGACTAAGTCTGAATGTTATCATCGCACTTGGGGGCACACATGATCAGACTACATCGGGAGTATAGGAAAAGTAATGACTAGGCACAAGGATCGCACAGAAAGGCACCTATGCGCAAGCACACATAACACAGACAAGAAAAAAATAAAGACACACCAGAAGAGAAGGAACCACGGCGATGTTGGGCATGCCATGCCATCATCTCCTCGGAAATGGGGAGAGAGAGCTCAAGGGGGATGCGGGGAAGTAAGATAACAAAGCAACGGAGAACACACGACGGACAGACAAACATCGGAGAGGGCGCTAGACATATGACGTAGAGAACGACAAAGGACAGGGAGGCGACACGGCCTGGAAAGAAGACCAGGAAGCATGCAGGACAAACGAAAACAGGGAAGAAGCAGACGGACGAAGATGATTGATACGGAGACAAAATTAAGGTGCGGAGACGAGGTCGGAAGCTGGAAAGGAGAAAGATCAGTGGGAGCAGGAGCAGGTAGAAGAAGGGGAGCACCGAAAGTGCGAACAGTGACTCAGAACACATATGTCAAATAGACAGAAGGGAGATGGGGAATTTGAGCGGGACAGAGATGCACCAAATGGTCGGACGACGTCAGGTGTAGGGGCATGCCATCTCGCCCTTCGGCATCACACACCGTAAGAGAATCAGGCGACATGACATCGTTGCCTTGGTAGCCACCAGAACAAGAAGCCGAGCGTGGGCAAAGAGGCCAGAGTAAAGAGAGGGTTCGCAGAGGACAGAATTGACATCACGGCCCCTACAGTCTGTCTTCACAACCCGCACATAAGCATGACATCCCCCCGCATGTCCTCTACCCACAGCCGCGGAACCTCACCACCGACTGCGACACAGCCGACTCCATACTGTAGACGCCACACCAAAGAGCAGACCCAGGCCGCTGAGGTGCAGACTCTCTGCACTCACGCACAGAGGCGACCTTCCGCCAATAATCAGCACATCGGGAAGACAGCCGGTATACCATGGGGAAGACAGAGCGCTGCGCAGCAGCCAGACACGGAGCCAAGACGATGCCCGACGAGCAGCCTAGTCTTCCCCTGCGGACACGGACCGATCCCAGAGGAAACGTCCAGTGGACACGCCCCCCCCCCCCCCCCCGCCCCCACTGCTGTCTTGTCGCTCGGGGCCGGGAGACGACCTCGGCACGAGGCCCCTCTCAACACGAGGCCACCCCCCTCACCGTTTAGGTTCTTGATAGAGACAGAGAGAGAGAGAGAGCGCTATAGCGAGGCAGGGACCTCCGACACAAAACTAAAGAAAAAGGCGGAGACAGGGGACGCGGGCGAGCATTCGCAGAAGAAAGAGAGTCGGAGAGAGGACCACGCGACGCTTAAGGACCATATAATGCATCTGTAGGAAGCGATAGCCGACGAGGAATTTACGACGGGTCGGAGAAGTGTGCATGGTGTAGGGCTATCATGACGCCTCTAAAACTGGCGAGAGATCTATGGTTTACACGAGCGCAGATGGATTTGTATAAAAGATGAATGAGGGACAGACAGTTATCAAGTAACACGCCCCATCACCCTGTCAAGTTCCCGAAAGATGTTTCGCAAGACGACAGGGAGAGTAGGCCGGTAGAGCGACCGCGCCCCCAGAGCCTCAGCGCTACAGGTATTAAAAATTTAATAACAGGAAACATCTATTGCCTAAGAATATGTTAACAAGAAGAAGAGGTTTGCGTTGAAAGCCCTTTGTAATCACATATGATGAATGTATCAACTCACAGCTGTTAAGTATTGGTGTGAGGAATTGTCAACAAGCTTTTGATGTGATAAAAACGCTGTTATCTTTTTCAATTTACATTTCCACTATTTTGCACACACGTCGGGGATTACATGCGGAGAACTAGGTAAACGGAAAGCATGGAGGAGAGTGACAAGACACACAATCTCTACCAAGAAACATGAGCGATAGGGCCAATAGCACTACAAGACAAAATCATATGATGCGGGTTTATGCATTCGCCATCATCGCCCTTGGTCAGCATACAGGTTAGGATGATGTCGGGCGTGGAATGCCATCATTTCCCTTGGACAGCATACACGGTTGGACTACGTCGGGCGTGGCATGGAATCATGGCCCTTCAAAAACACAAACGGTCGGACGACGTCGAGCGAGCCATTCCAATTTCGCCATTGGATTGCACACATGGTCGGAGGACGTCTGGTCTGTCATACCATCATCACCCTTGGGCAGCACACACTGTCGAAAGACGTCGGGCGTTACATCCCATCATTTCCCTTGGATAGCACACACAGTCAGACAATATCGGCTGTAGATTGACGTCTTGCCCTAGGATAACACACACGGTAAGACGAAGTCGAGATTTTCATGCCATCATCGCCCTTGGACAGCACACATGATCAGACTATGTCGGGTTTGGCATGCCATCATCGCCCTAAGGTAGCACACATGGTAGGACAACGTCGAGGATGACATGCCATCATTTCGCTTGGACAGCATACACGGTTGGACTATGTCGGGCGTGGCATGGCATCATGGCCCCTTGGAAAGCGAGGAAGCACACAAAAACAAAACTCTGACAGAAATGATACCAAGCACAGCGGATCCCGAGCTCATTCACGACGCATTGCACATAGCAACAGCGGTCAGAACCCAATGGTCGGATCGGCGATAGGCGTTTGAATAGACGTGAAGATTTGTCTTGACTTTATACTGTGCTGTTTCTGAGCTAAGCCTACAACTCTATTTAGCGAGTCTACCGATGACTTATGCACCCGGACACGCCAGGAGGAAGCCCAGAGCCAACACGACTCCCCCCTACAACCTTGGCGTATACAGCAAGCACATAGCATGACATCATCGCCCTTGGACAACACACACGATCAAACAATGGCGGGCGTGGCATGCCATCATCTCCCTTGGGCAGTATACAACGTCGGAATACGTCATGCTTGGCAGGATATCATTAACATTGGAAAGCCACATAGTTAGACGACATCGTGCGTGGAATTCCATCGTCCCCCTTGGATAGCACACACGGTCGGACGTTGTCAGGCCTGGCATGTTATCATCACACTTAAGAAGCACAAACGGCTGGACTACGTTGGTCTTGGCATGCCTGCATGGCCTTTGGATAGCACACATAGTCAGACAACATTGGGTTTTGCATGACATCATCGCCTTTAGAGAGCACACAGGAATGTACAACATCGGGCTTGGCATGTCATCATCTCCCTTTTTTGCACACACGGTCGAGCGATGTCAGGTGTGGCATGCCATCATCGCCCTTGGGAAACACACACGGTCAGACGACATCGGGCGCTACATGACATCATTGTCCTTTGGCAGCACATACAGTCAAACTAAGTTGGGCGTTGCATGCCATCATCGCCGTTGGACAGCACCGACGGTCGTTGCATGTCATCATCCCTTGAGAAAACCCACACGGGCGAAAGACGTTAAGTGTGGCATGATATCATCGCCCTTGGATTGAATATATGGTTGGACGAGCTTATTTTAAGAAAAAATTCTTTTAACCCATTCAATTTTGGAATTTCCCCAATTTTTGTGAAGTTGAGCGGCAGAACGCAACTCCTGAGCTAGACGAGAGCTATATCTAAGCGGCGAGGCACCAGCGAAGCGACAAGTTAGATGCGCGCACGTATGGACTGGAGATGAAAGCCAAGACGCAATCCCAACAGATAAATATAATTCTTTATTGCTACAAAATCAATAAAAGAAAAAAGATTTTTTGTTAAGTTAGAGATTACCTTCGTAACATTACTACATGTCAATTTTAATGTTAGCTAATCAACTTACGACAAAAAGCTTTTATCCCATTAAAATGCTACATTTCCACTTAAGTTTGCACGCACGTCTTGCGATGACCCGGGAGAATGGAATGCATCACTCATAGCCTTGGAAAGCACACACGATCGGATGACATCAGGCGTGGTATGTCATCATGGCCTTTGGGCAGCACACATGCCCAGAAGACGTCGGTTGTGGCAATGCCATCATCGCCCTTGGAATGCACACACGGTCGGATGACAACGTGTGGAATTCCATCATCACCCTATGAGAGCATACACGATCGGACAACGTTGGGCATGGCATGATATCATCACCCTTTGACTTCACACACGATCAGACGATGTCAGCCGTTAAATTCTATCATTGCCCTTAAACAACATACACGGTCGGACTATATCGGGAGTGGCATGTTATCACTGCCTTTCTCAGCACACACGGTCGAACACGTCAAGCGTGGCATTCCCACATGTCCCGTGACAATACACATGATAGAACGACATCGAGTGTGGCATATCATCATAGCCCTTGGGAAGCACATACGGTTGGACGTTGTCGGACATAACATCCCATCACCCTTGGGCAGCACACATGGTCATGCGACGTCGGGCGTAGCATGCCATATGTAGCTTGGACAACACAGGTAGTTGGACGACGTGGGGAGTTACATGACATCATCACCTTTGGACAACACACGTAGACGAAGGACGTCGGACGTGGCATGCCACATGTAACATGGGTAGCACACAGGATCAGATGACGTCGAGCGTGGCGTGACATCATCGCCCTTAGACAGCATACACGGTCAGACGACGTCGGTCGTGGTATGTTATCATCTCCCTTGGACAAAACACATGGTCAGACGATGTCGGGAGTGGTAGGCCATCATCGCCCTTGGAAAGCACATAAGGTCACACAACGTGTCATGACCCAAAACGGGTCGCGAGTGGCACCCACACTTATCATAGTATGTGAGCGAACCAACCAATCTAACCCCAACATTTCAACCATAATAAACATATAAAATAAAGCGGCATGGAAGACTTAAAACGCATTAAACGAATCAATTAAATAACTTCTAAAATTAATTACTTATTAAATCCCCAACAAATCTGGGAAGCAAAATAATAAACAGCTAGTCATGACGGAAGGAACTCAAGGAATCAAGACAATAAGAAAGAAAGATCAATAGTCCAAGCTAGAAGCGTTTAGCCTCACCCTGGATCTGACCGTGATGAAGACTACATAGCGTTGCGGTTGAGTGAAGACGGGAGGCACGTGTGCTGCACTCACAATGAACAAAGGAAAACAAATACAAGTAGGGGTCAGTACAAGGCACAATGTACTGAGTAGGATAATCGGCCCAACTCAAAAGAAAAAAATAATAATTCAGATAATCACATAAAATCAACTAAATGGTTTAAAAAAAAAATCAGGTGTGATAGCAACAAGTATAGGAATCATTACACAACACCAACGGCATCTATAGGACTCAGCCTCCACACCCTACGCCTTTTTTGGGGAGGAAAACAGGTTTCTGTAGATTAAGTACATTAACATTATTTCAGATTCTTTCTCTTTACAATCCTGGTGCGGAAACGTGGACCACTCCGGATCCATATAATCCTGGTGTCGGAGTACAACCCGATCCATTTAACTATCCTATGGTTGTCGGAAAGTGGACACCAGAAGCCATCTACTAGGTATACCTGGGTGAACGGGACAAAGTGACACTCCGTTCCATATACTATACTGGTGTCGGAAGTGACACAAGATCCATTTACTTTCCTGGGTTACGAACGTCGTGACAACCCGATCCATTACTATTCCTGTGTCGGAACGTGAACACTCGATCCCCTAAAATAAGGTCGTGTGGGTGCCTAACACCCAGAACGCCAGGAAACCTCAGGCGGGCGGGCAGCAAGCCTCTTTTTCTACAAAAGGGCATAATCAGTAAACAACAGAGTGTTTTCAAGGTAGGTTAGATTCAACAGCCTTAATCATGATTAATTCATCCAACAATTATATATTAATCACAGTCAGACCATGCACACAAATTAAGCATATAAGGACTTTACAGTACTACCCAACACACTATCATTCTCTATTAAGAGTTTACTACGACTAGCATAAACATAAACTACCATCCAACGAAGAATTCGTGATCAAGCAGCTTAATCCTCAAACGTCTTTGCTTTTCCTCTTCGTTTTTCTCCCTCTCTCGATCGTTTCCTCGTTCGCCTGTTTCTTTCTATTTTTATTCAAACCCTTTCTCTTACCCAATTATCATATAATAAGTATAAAAGATGGTAAAAAGAACCCACTATATTCAAAGTTATCTCCTTTAAACCTCAAGTAATTAAATTGTACACATTAAAACCCACTAACTTATAATTATTAAGAAGGATAAGTCCAAACGCCCCTTAAAACATTTAAAGGAAATCCGAAACCCAGTCAAGGTACGCAGCCTGTAAGGTCCGTCTGCCTACGACGTTTCGTCCTACAGAGTCGTCCACAGGTTCAGACACTCCAAAGTGTTAAAGAGAGTCTTGTGACGGAAACTTCAGCCTGCGACGGACGTCCATCCTGCCATCCCGTTGTG
This sequence comes from Solanum habrochaites, assembly GCA_027704765.1. NCBI lineage: Eukaryota > Viridiplantae > Streptophyta > Magnoliopsida > Solanales > Solanaceae > Solanum > Solanum habrochaites. Next base: position 12,660,827 of record JAKWJA010002494.1, on the reverse strand, counting down.
GACGTTCAAAGAGCGAATCTCAGTACCCAAATTTCAGATTCTAAGTGTTTTTGAACGAGAGGCCCCTCGACGGTCCTGTCGTGGGATCTGTCGACTTAGACAGTATTTACCAGAATAAACTCTACTGTCAAAACGACCTAAACAGGTCGTTACAATAGATACCAATTTACCCTCAGTTCATACCGAACAATCACCAAGAAAGAAAAACAAGGGCGAAGAAGAGGAGGACCGGAAGCTGTAAACAGCGTGCGGGTATTTTCTTGCAGAACAGCCTCCTTATCCCAAGGTGGACTATCTTCAACTGGGGCGATTCTTCCATGTGAAACTTGGATGGTAGGAATCTCCTTGATGCTCAACTTACGGAGTTTCTCTTCCAGAAATGGCAAGAGGCTCCTCCTCATAAGACAAATCTCTCAAGAAGAACTAAATCACTAGAACGATAATGTAAACTTTCCATCTTCATGGTACCTTTTCAGCATTAGACACATTGAAATACCGGCGGGCACCCCTGACAGTCCTGGGGGCACGGCTAATTATACGCTACCTCCCCCCCGCTCTTCAGAACCTTCAAAAGGACCATATAACTCGCACTAAGTTGACCTCTTTTACCAAACCGGGCATCACACCCTTCATGGGTGAAACCTTCAGCAAAAACTTGATTCCACCCTCCATTGAACTCCAAAGTCCCTAACCGTCGATATGAGATTACTTTGCCTACTTCCGCCGCTAAAAGCCTTTCTTGAATGAAATTCACTTTTCTAATTGATTCCCTTAAAATTCAGTACCCCCAAGTCTAACCGAAAGCCCATCAACCAACCAATAGGGGAGACCTAAATTCTCTACATACAATGCATCGAACGGGCAATATCAATACTTTGAGAGAGAGATGAGTTGGAGAAAGAGGGAGGGGTAAAGAAGAGAGGAAAGGGAGATCGGTATTTTAAAGAGCAAATCCAGCCCTATGTATGAGAAACTCTGCTAAGGGTAAGAAGTTATCTCCCAATGACCACCAACTTCATCACACATGCACGAAGCAACTTTCAACACCTGAATTGTAGCGCTCAGACATGCCCATCGGTCTGAGGGTGAAAATGCAGTACTTAAGGGTCCAAAACTAGTTACCTAATGAGCAGCAATGTTTCTCCACAACTTAGAAGGAAAATGGCGTTACCTCTATCTGATATGATGGAAAAGTGGAAGTCCATTGCAACAACACAATTTATAGATGTAAGAGTATAGCTAATTCTGTGGATTGTTGTAAGTCACTAAACCGGAATGAAGTGAGCAGGACTTAGTGAAATCCGTCCACAAACCAATAGAATCAACTTGCCCAATGTCTTGGAAAAGACCAACACTGACAGTCCAGTGCACATTCTCTCCCACTTCCATTAAGGACTGGGCATTCTCTGACGGGTTCCTTCCAGGGCTATGGTGTTATAATTTACTTGGCTGACAATTTGGAATCTTGGCCACAAATTCAACAATGTCGCGCCTTCATTCTAATCCACCAAAAGGGTTGCTTTCGGTCACTATTCTGGGTGGCACTAGGAGTTGTTATAGAAGATCCGAGAACTATGAGCCCTCTGTAGGAATAGTGTGGATCAATTCAGCGACACGGGGCACCAACATACCTTCTCTAATTCTAAACACCTACTCATCCCATCATTAGTCTTTAGCCTCTCCTCGTACACCATATCCTGAATTCCGCTAGTTTCTCATCATCAAACTGTTTTACCCTTGATTGTCAGGAAAAGAAAGATCTTAGCCTCCACAGTGGCAAAAAATCCTCCCTTCTTATTTGACTTTAACCTCATAAAGCTATTAGCCAGAGCTGAACCTCTTAGCCAATGGCGTCTAGAAGCTTGTAGTGGCTAAACTAACCCATGGCTCCCTGCCTTCTACTTAAGGCGTCTGCCACAATATTACGCATTTGCTGGGTTTGATTGATACAAGATGGTAACTCATAATCATTCAGTCGTCCATCCACCTCCTCTGTCTCAAATTCAAATCCCTCTAAGTAAAGGACTACTGTATGCTACGATGATCCGTATAGACTTCACACTTGACCCCATATAGATAATGTCTCCATTGCTTTAATGCAAACACAACTACAGCAATTCCAAATTCATGGTCGGATAGTTACGTTCATTGCACCTTATTTCCTGAAAGCAATAAGCAATTACATTCTTCTCTTGCATTAGCACGACACCCAAAAAAACAAATAGGATGCATCACAATAAACAATGAAGTTTCCTTACACTCTACTGGCAAGGTAAAGGATAGGCTTCTCTTTCTACCACTCCTCCGCCCTTAGAGTCACTTACGGCCTTCACCCTACTCATGCTTTCTAGTCCTGCAGTATGTTCAGCAGGTTTGAGTTCTGGAAAGCTTTCTCGCACTGGCGTCCGAGCATTACAAAATGGAACAGTCGCTTAGTTCAAGTTCGTTCATTGGGAAGCAATATAGAGAATCCCTCTTGACAAAGCGATGTAGTAGCGGCTAAACCAACAAGCTCCCGTATTATGACACATTTAGAGGTCTTACCCAAGTCTCAGTGGTTTCAATCTTAGTAGGATCCACCTCACTCATCCTTAGAAACCACGTGCCCCAAGAAGGACACTGAATCTAGCTAAAACCTCACACTTGGAGAAGTTGGCATAAAGCTTTTTCTCCCTAACATTTCCAATACAATTCCGCAAGGGCTCCTCATGTTCTTTGTTGCTCTTTGAGTATACCAGTATATCATCCAATAAATTACAATGACAAAAAGATCCAGATATGATCTTGAAAAATCCCATTCATCCAAAGCTCATGAAAGCAGTATGTAGATGGCATTCGTATCCCCAAAAGGACATACTAAGGGAATTCATAATGCCCAGACATGGTTCGAAAAGCTTGTCTTTGGAAACATGTGTTGCCCGTATTTTAAAGTGATGTTGAATAACCAGATCTCAAGTAGATTATTGAGAAGGTACAAGCACCTTTGTAACTGGTCGATCAAATTCATCCATGCGAGGAGAGGTTAACTTGTTACTTAAGTTACTTTATTCATATGCCGGTAGTCTAGGCACATCCAAAAACTCCCATCTTTCTTCTCACAACATAAAACCGGAGACACCAAGGGGATGCACTTGGTCTAATCAAAGCCTTTTCCTAACCCATTCTTGAAGTTGGGCCTTTAAACTCCCTAAACTCTGTGGAGCCATTTCTGTAACGGGGGATTGTAAAGGGGCGAGTATCCCGGCTCCAGATCAATGCAGAAAGTCATTATCCTATCTTGTGGCATACCAGGAGGAGTTCTGCAGGAAAACAAATCCTGAAACTCAAGGACTACCGAAACCAACTCATTGAAGGTACTGGGTTAGTCTCATCCATGAGGTGTGCCAAGAAAGCTCAAACAACCCTGGACTACCATCTATCTTAGACGCAGAAGGAGATGATACAGAACCGGAGTGGAAGTGTAGTCACCCCTCCCACACTAACGGATCTGTCCCAGGCTTGGCCACGGTACCGTTGTAGCATTACAATCTAAATTGCAAAAATTTGGAGAAGCCAAGTCATACCCAGAATTACATCGAAATCAACCATTTCTACAGATAAACCAAAGCTACTATGAGTGTTGCTCCCCACAAAATTTAACCGACAAGAACCATCACACCTTTCTTCAACTTACAGGGACCACCCACCGGTGTAGAAACACGAATCGGCATGTCAAGCAATCACAATGTAAATTAAGAAGCGGTAGCAAATGAGAAGATACATATGAAAATGGGGAGCAAGGATCAAAGAATACAGAAGCCATGCAACACAAACCAAAAGATTTACATCAATTGATAACATATCTGATGTCTCCACTTCCGACCGCCCAGGGAAAGGCGTAACATGGGCCCCTATCACCTGTCTGCCCATGCCCATACCATGTTGTTGTTATAGTAGATCCAGTTGCCCGTCACCCCAAGCCGTTGTGGTGACCACATTACCTCGGCCACCACGCCCTCCAGAATGCCGTCCTCTTCCATGAACAAACCTTCTACCTCTGGACTATTTGAGGTCTGTTAACCCTGTTTTGGACAAATACCTTGATGTGCCCAGTCTCCCCACATCTAACACTCTCTGGAATTAAAGCATAGGTCTCGTGAGAGACGAACAAGTCTGGGGGATAACCTCCAAACTTAGAGAAGTGGTGATTGGTACCTGCGGGGACCCCCAACTACAGTCATGCAAGGAAGAAGATGGTCGGGCTGGATTAACCTCCTGAACCTGCCCTCTGGAGTAAGAACCATTAAACTCATCTACCTTACGAAACTTTTAGATGTCGGATGCCATGGGAAGTCATCTGGCGTCACGCAGTCACCTCTATCAGAAGGCTACCACTTCCGTGAAAGGATTTCGCTGTAGCCGCTACCTGCAAGGCTGAAATCCGCAAATCTTAACCTCAACCCCTTCCACAAAACGGCAAAATACGCTCTTGTTGACTGAAACAAAAGCTGGGTGGCACTTGTAGAAGTGCACGGAACGTAGCCTGATGACGCAGTAGTCACAGACATCTTGCCTTGCTCTAGGCTTCAAGAAAATCATCTCTCTCCTATCCCTCAAGAGGTCCGGGGGATATTACTTCTCCATAAATAAGCTAGAGTTATGATGTCCAAGTAATAGGTGGTGCTTGTGCGGGTTGCACTCAACATGTGGACCGCCACCACATTTGGCATTCGCTGATGTGGAAACTGATAGGTTAACAAAATTCGAACGCCACCAAATCGTTCCACAATGCCCATTTTATGTAGTAACTCATGACATCAACAGAAAATCGTAGGCATTTTTTTTTTTTTTTTTTTTCCTCAGATTCAGCACCCTTGAAGACTGGAGCGGTTTCAAATTTCAAGAACTACTTTACATAAAGTTCATGATGATCATTGCATTATGGGCCCTGTAGTCAGAAGAAGGGAGGAAAAGTGCCTATTTCCAATGAGGCACACATCCATCCCCCGGGGAGCAAAGAAGCGGCGACCCACAACACGTCGGTACTTCCGGGAACCTGAGGTTGATGTGCAGTAGAAAACAATGGAGGGTGTCTGGGCCTTGATCAGATAAAACCGACCAAGATAAGCAAGAACCTGAATTAATCATCTCTCGGGTAGGTTGGGGTGGGGTGGTTGGTTATTTAATTTCCCATTCTGTACTTGCTAACTTTCCCCTTCTCACCCTTCTCGTACTACTTCCTCAGCGTGGAGGAATAAACGCCCTAGTACTAGATGGGACAGGTGCTTGTCCTCTTCCTCGAGAGGACGTCTCCTCCCCCGACCTATGACAACGGCCTATTGCCACTGCTCTCTTCGAGTACAGCCCATGGCGTGGCTCAGAGCATGTTTCTTGCCTGGTGTTGGTGTGGGTGCAGGTTGTTGCTTTAGTTACTAACCATCTGCGAAGATTAGAGTGAAATGGTTTCAGATACCAATTTGTATCACCTAGATACCAATTGGATCCAAGTAATAGCACGAAAGAAGAAAGGGAAATGGAATTTTTCAATAAAGTCCTATAGCCTCTCAAAGAAAAGTTAATAGGCGTCCCCTACCTGCTCAAGACTCTATATTAGGACTGTTCTTGTGTGGATGGACAACGAACCAATGTTCTGATACCAAGTTGTCACGACCCAAAAAGGGTCGCGAGTGGCACCACACTTATCATAGTATTGACGAAACCAACCAATATTAACCCCAACAGTTCAACCATAATAAACGAAAATAAAGCGGAAGACTTAAAACTCATAACGAAATCAATTAAATAAATTCTAAAATTTAATACTTATTCATCACCCAAAATCTGGAAGCTAATAAATAAACAACTAGCCATGCCGGCGGAACTTCAAGGCATCAAGACAATAGAAGAAGATCAGTCCAAGTAGAAGCGTTAGCCTCACCATTGAGATCTGAAGTGATGAAGCCTGGCTAGAGTTGCGGTTGAGTGAAGACGAGGAACATTTGCTGCACTCCACAACTAACAAAAGTGAAAAACAAATACAAGGTAGGGGTCAGTACAAGGCACAATTCTAAGTATGGATCATCGGCCAATCAAAATAGAAAAACAAGATATTCAGATCATAACATTAAAATCAACTAAATGCTTAAACAGGTATGATAGCAAACAGTATAAGAATCATTTTACAACAACACAAATGAATCTATGAGGACTCAAGCCTCCCAACTAACTTTTTTGGAAAAAGGTCTTAGATTAAGTACATTAAAACATTATTAGAAGATTTCATTCTCTTTAATTATCCTGGGTGTCGGAATGTGACACTCCGAGTCCATTCACTATCCTGGTGTCCGGAACGTGGAAACTCCGATCAAATTACTATTCCTGGTGTCGGAAACAGACACCGATCCATCTATATCTTGGTGTGGAACGTGACACTCCGATCCATGCTACTATCCTGGTGTCGGGAAGTGACACCCGATCCATTACTATCCTGGTTGTCGGAACGTGGACACCCGATCCATTACTATCCTGGAGTGTGGAAGTGACACCCAATTCCCCTAATACGTGTGTCGGTTCGTGACACCTGCACCCATTAACCTCACTCTTTTAGTTCATCGAGCCTTATTATATTAGGCATCATCATTAACAAAGAGGTTTTCAAGGTTTTAGATTCAACAGCCTCATTCATGCTTAATTTCATCAAAATTATATATATCACACATGCATGCACAAATTAAGCATATAAGAGACTTTACATACTACCCAACCACATATCATTGCTATTAAGGGTTTACTACGAATAGCATTGGTGTTTACCAATAACCTACCTCCCCGAAGAATCGTGATCAAGCAGCTAATCATCAAAGTCTTTGCCTTTCCTCTTCATTTTCTACTCTCTCGATAGTTCTCTCTTTCTCTGTTCTTTCCTATTTTTATTATTCAAAACCCTTTCCTTTTACCCATAATTATCATTTATAATTAAGTAAAAAGAGGGTTAAAAGTAACCCACTATTATTCCAAGTTATCTCCTTTTAAACCCCAAGTAATTGAATTATTAAATCATTAACATTAAATTGATAATTACAAGCAGGAATAGTCCAAAAACGCCCCTTAAAATATTTAAAGAAATTTCGACCCATCAAGGTTTACGCAGCCTTGTGACGGTCCGTCGTGCCTTTACGACGGTCCGTCCTGTAGATTCGTCCACAGCGTTCAGAGCACTCAAATTCTTAAAGAGTCTGTGACGGCCACGTCCTGCCTCGATGGTCCGCCTGCCATCCCGTCGTGGACGTTTAGAGAGTCTATCTCAGTACCCAAATTTTCAGTTCTACGTGTTTGGCACGAGGACCCCCTCGATGGTCCGTCGTGACCATGACGGTCCGTCGTGGGGATCCGTCGACTTAGAAGTTATTCTAGAATAAACTATACTGTCAAAACGACTCGAATACAGTTCGTTACACAAACGTCGGGTAGTGGAATGCCATCGTCGACGTGGAATTGCACACAATGGACGACATAAAGCCTGGTAGTTATCATGCCCTTGGTCAGCACAAACGGTTCAAATTCATGGGGAGGCATGCCGGCATGGGCCTTTGGACAGCACCACAATACGGGACAACGTTGGGGGTGACATGCCATCACGCCCCCTAGGCTGACACACGGACCAAACGACGTCGGGCGTGGATCATGACATCATACTCTTGCAAAAAACACACATGGTCGGACGACAGCGAGCATACATGACACATTCCCTGGGTAGCAAACACGGTTCGGGATAGTCAGGCATGCATGCCATCATCCACCCTTGGACAACAACAGGACGGTCATACTACGTCGATTGTGGCCATGTATCATCCCTTTGGACAACACAAAGGATGAACGAGCGAGCGTGGCATATATCCATAATCCCTTGATGCAGTAACGGTTGGGAGCAATTTTTTTAAAAAAAGTCTTTACACCCATTCAATTTTGAATTTCCCCCCATTTTCAATAAAATTGTAATTCTTTAATGCTACGAATCTGATAAAAGAAAATATATTTTTGTGTTTGAAATACCTTTGTAACACATCAGATAATGTAAATTATAATGCTCGATAATAAATTTGATAATAAAAAAATATATCTCATTCAATTTAACATTTCCTTGAATTTTACACACACGTCGGATGACGTCGAGCGTGGCATGCCCTCATCCCCTTTGTACAAAACACACAATCAGACTACGTCGGGCGTGGCATGCCATCATGGAACGCAGGGCCAGCACACACGGTTAAGGACGCGGTGGTCGTGGAAGGAAATTTGCAATACCGCCTTGGAATGCACACACAGTCGGACAACTATGAGTGGAATTTCATCATCGCCCTTGGAAAACATACACAATTGGACGACGTCGGGCGTCGGAAGTTTGATTGAGGATATTCTTTTCTCAATTTGGTTTTTTTATTGATATCTACGCAAACAAACAGCCAGAGGTTGTTTGGACGAGTACATTTTCTGAAAAACATATTTTAACGCATTCAATAGCGAATTTCCTTTAATTTTGAAGAAAATTGTAATTATTAATTTCTATGAATCTGATAGAAGAAAATAGATTTTGTATTTCGAAATTCCTTTGTAACACATATGAGAATGTCAATTTTAATGTTAGATAATTAATTTTATTATGAAAAAGCTTTTATCGGCTCCAATTTAGATTTCTAATTATCCACACATGGTCGGACGACGTTGAGGCATCGCCACATGCCCATTCATCGCCTTGGAAAAAAAACATACACGATAGATAGGACTACCTCAAGAGTGTATGCCATTTCATGGCCCTTGGGGCAGAAAAAACGGTCGGACAACGTCGGCCATGGACAATGCCATTCATAGCCTTGGAAGCATACACGGTTGGAAGAAGTCGGCCTGACATGACATCATTGCCCTTGAAAGCATCACGATTCAGACGACGTCAAGCATGGCATGTGTCATCGCCCTTGGCAAGATCACCACAAAAGTTCATAGTCAGGCGTGGCATGCTAATCATCGCCATTGAGACAGCACACGCGCGCGGATTTGACGTCGGGCGTGACATGACATCTTCGCCCTTGGGACAACCACAATGGTGGGACGACGAGGGAGTGGCAAAGCCATCATCTCCTTGGAGGACCTTACATGTAGGACTATGTCGATTATGGCCTTGGCCAACACACACGGACGGGGAACCGAAGCGAGGGCATGGAATTTATCAGTCTCCTTGAGACTTGCATTACAGTTGGATTGAGCCAATTTTTAGAAAAATGTCCTTTAACCCAATCAATTTTGAATAAAATTGTAATTCTTTATTGCTACGAATCTAATAAAAGAAAATAGATTTTTGTTTTTGAAATAACTTTGTAACACATCAGAGAATGTAAATTATAATGTTTGATAATCAATTTGATGATAAAAAGATTCTATCTTGTTCAATTTAACATTTCCCCTAAATTTCCACACACGTCGGATGACGTCGAGCGTGGCATGCCATCATCCCCCTTGGACAACACACACAATCAGGATACGTAGGGCGTGGCATGCAGTCATGGCCCGTGGGCAGCTCACATGGTCAGACGATGTTAGTCGTGGCAATGCCATTATAACCTTTGGAATGCACACATATTCGGACGACTATGTGTATAATGCCATCATAGCCCTTGGAAATCATACACGATTGGAAAACGTCGGGCGTGGCATGTTATCATTGGCCTTTAATAGCACACACCGTCATACGATGTTGGGCGTTAAGTTCTATCATTTCACTTAAATACTAAACACGGTAGACTACGTTGGGCGTTAGGTACCATAATTATCCTTGGTCAGCATTCAAGGTTCGACTACATAGGGCGTGGCATGCCGTCATCCGTCATTGTTGTCGCATTCATACTTATCTAATATATATTATCAATTTTCCTATCGCATTGTACTAGTCTTTCATTTTTAACTTAGTATGACACGAAGCATATTACCTTTATAGTTTAAATTTATATTATTCTATATAACTAAAAATATAGCAATATTTTTTTAAAAAAAATAAACCAAACTAAGGAGTTGACCATGTAGATCACAAAAAAATATGCAGAATAAAAACGGATATTCGAGCCTAAAGCTTCAATCTTTTGAATCTTCACCAAATCAAAGATTGAAACTCAAAAAAAGTAGTTGTAATTTTTGAAATTTCAAGTAGTCATAACTTTTGACTCGGAAGTCCGATTGAGGATATTTTTTCTCAATTTAGTTGTTTTAATGACATCTACACGAACAAATAGCAAAAGGCGGTTTGTACGTGTAGATTTTCCAAAAAAATGTAGATTAACGCATTCAATATCAAATTCCCTTCAATTTTGAAGAAAATTGTAATTCTTAATTGCTACGAATCTGATAGAAGAAAATAGATTTGAAATTGTTTTGTAACACATATGAGAATGTAAATTTTAATGTTAGATAATCAATTTTATGATAAAAAGCTTTTTATTTCATGTTTCAATTTACATTTACCCGTAATTTTGCACACACTGGTTAGACGACGTCGCGCATCGCAGCCATCATCGCCTCGAAAAAACATACACGATAGGACTACATCAAGCGTGCATTGCCATCTGGACCTTGGGAAAGGGAAGAAACATCCGGTCGGACAACGTAGGCCATGACAATGCAATCAGAGCCCTTGGAATGCATTACGCGGTTGGGGAAACATCGGGCTTGGCATGACATCCATGTGCCCTTTAAAAGAGTCACGATTTCGGAAGACGCAAGCGTGGCAAGATTATCATCGCCTGGACAGATCACAGAGTCGATTGACGGAGGCGTGGCATGCGATCAATCCATTGGACAAAAACAAGTGAGTATAATGACGTCGGGAGTGACATTGCCATTTCCGCCCCTTAGGACAACACACATGGTTGGGACGAGACGGGAGTGCAAGCCATCATATCCCTGGACACATCAAGTAGGACTATGTCGAGTGGCATGACATTAATGTACAACTAGCAAACACACATGGACGAACGACGTCGAGCTATGGGAATACATAATCTCCTTTGGGAATGCATACATGGTGGACAAGCCGATTTTAGAAACGGTTTTAACCATCAATTTTGAATTTCCCAAATTTCTAATATACAATTGTTAATTCTTCTATGCATACGAATCTGAGTAAAAGATAAATAGATTTTTTGAGATCAATACAATTGAACAAAAACATAAGAGATGTAAATTATAATGTTCGATAATCAATTTGATGATAAAAATATTATATCGCCTTCAATTTAACATTTCCTCAAAGTTTGCACACACTTCGAAAGACGTTGAGCGATTCATGCCATCATCCCCCTTGGACAGCACACACAATCAGACTACGTCAGGCGTGGCATGCCATCATGGCCCGTGGGAAGCACAAACGGTTAGACGACATTGGTCGTGGCAATGCAATTATCGCCTTTGGAATGAACAAACGGTCGAACGATTATGCATGGAATGCCATCATCGCCCTTGGAAAACATACATGATATGATGACGTCGGGCATGACATGTTATCATTGCCCTTTAATAGCACACACGATCATATGACCTTCGATGTTAAATACTATCATTGCACTTAAATATCATACACGGTGGACTACATTGGGCGTTAGGTGCCATCATTATCCTTTGTCAGCACACAAGGTTCGACTACTTCGGGCATGGCATGCCCTAATCGATCATAGTTGTCACATTCATACTAATCTAATATATCCTATCAATTTTCCTAGCACGTTGTACTAGTCTTTAATATTTAACTTAATACGACACAAAACATATTACTTTTGTAGTTTACATTTATTATTATTCTCTATAAATTAAAAATATAAGCCAATATTTAAAAAAAAAAAAAAAACCCAAATAACGAGTTGGACCACGTATGATCACAAAAAATAAGCAGAATAAAAACGGATATTCGAGCCTAAAGTTTCATTCATTGAAGCTTCACCAAATCCAAGATTAAACTCAAAAAAAGTGAGTTGTAATGTGTGAAATTTCAAGTAGTCATAACTTTTCACAAGGAAGTCGAATTCAGGATATTTTTTTTCTCAATTGAGTTGTTTTATGTAGACTGTGTTGAAACAAAAAGCCCCAAGGCGGTTTTGGACGAGTAGATTTTACGAAAAACATATTTTTTTTTTTTTTTTATTAATGCAGTTAAATATCGAATTTCCTCAATTTTAAGAATTTGTAATTCTTAATTTCTTATAATCTGATATAATAAAATAGCTTTTTGAGTTTGAAAATTCTTTGTAAACACAGATAAGAATGGCATTTTATGTAGATTATCATTTTATGATAAAAAGCTTTTATCTGTCAATTTGAGATTTCCCCCATAATTTTGCACAATTGGGTCGGAGACGCGAGCATCGATTGCCATCAATTGCCCTTGGAAAAACATACACGATCGATAATAAAGCTGGCATTCCATCATGGCACTTGGGGCAAAACACCACGGTCGGGGACAACGTCGGCATGACAATCCATCATTAGCGCTGGAAAGCATTAACACGATTGGATGAAGTCGGGGGGGCCTGGCATTCCATCATTGCCCTTAGAAAGCATCTACGATCGGACCGAGAACCAAGCGTGGCGTGTTTTCATCTCCCGTGGACAGATCACACGGTCAGATGATGGCAGGCGTGGCATGCTATCACTACATTGGACATCACACGCGGCGGATTGACGTGGGCGTGACAGCCATCTTCGCCCTTGGAAAACAACATAGTGGGAGACAAGGCGGTGTGGCAGCACATCATCTCCCTTGGAATCATTCACGTTAGGCTAGGCGATCGTGGATTACATTCATGGCTCTTGGGCCAACACAAACGGTCGGACGACATCGCGCGTGGCATGTCATCATCGCCTTGGACTGCAAAACTCGTCGGACGAGGTCTGCGCGACATGACATCATAGACATTGGGGGACAGCACCCAACACGGGTGGATGACGTGGGGGCAATGTACCTTTATTATCATGATAGCAACCCGGTGTAAGAGACGTCGGGCGTGGCCTTCTCGCCCTTGGATAAAACACACGGTAGGACGACGTCGATCCTGGTATGCTATCATCTCCCTTGGACAGCACACACATTAGCGAATGTCGGGCGTGGCTTTCCATCATCACCCTTGGGAAGACACAAAGTTGGTATACGTTGGTCTTTGCATGCCATCATCACCCTCGAACAGCCACACGGTCAGATGACGTCGGGCGTGGAATGCCATTGTCCCCCTTGGACAGCACACGTGGTCGGACGATGTCAGGCCTGACATGTTATAATCGCACTGTGGAAGCACAAACGGTTGGACTATGTCAGACGTGGCATGTATGCATGGCCTTTGGACAGCACACACAGTCGGACGATGTTGGGCGTGGCATGACATCATTGCCTTTGGAGAGCACAAAAGGACGTACAACATCGGGCGTGGCATGCCATCATCGCCCTTGGACAACACACACGATTGGACTATGTCAGGCGTGGCACGCCATCATCGCTCGTGGGCAGCACACACGGTCAGACAACATCAGACTTGGCAATGCAATCATTGCCCTTGGAATGCACACACGGTCGGGCAACTGCTCATGGAATGCCATCATCGCCCTTGTAAAACATACACGATCCGACAACGTCGGGTGTGGGATGTTATCATCGCCCATTAAAGTACACACGATCATACGACGTCGCTCATTAAATTTTATCATTGCACTTAAATGGCACACACGCTCGGGCCTGGCATGTTATCATCTCCCTTGGTCTGCACAATCAGTCGGATATGCAAAGCGTGGCATACGCGCATATCCTTTTGACAACACAAACGATCGCACGACGTCGGGTGTGGCATGGCATCATAGCCGTCGGGAAGCACACACAGTAAGACTACGTCAGGCGTGACATGCTATCATCTCCCTTGGGCAGCACACACGGTCATACGACGTCGGTTATGGCATGTCACATGGCCCTTGGACAGCACACATAGTCGGACGACGTCGGATGTTTCATGCAGTCATCGCCTTTGAGCAACACCCACGGATGAACGACATCGGACGTGGTATGTCACATGGCCATTAGGTAGCACACACGGTCGGACGACGTCTAGCGTGGCATGCCATCATCTCCTTTAGACAGCATACACGGTCAAACGACATCTGCCGTGACATGTTATCATTTCCCTTGGAAAGAACACACTGTCAGACAACGTAGAGCGTGGCATTCCATCATAGCCCTTGGGCAGCACACAACGTCGGAATATGTCAGGCTTGGAATTCCATCATCGCCCTTGGGCAGCACAAGAAGTCAGACTACGTTGGGCTTGGCATGCGTGCACGGCTTTTTGAAAGCACAGACAATCGAACGACGTTGGGCGTAACATGCCATCATCGCCCTTGGGATGCACACACGGACAGAAGACATCGGGCGTGACTTGACATCTTCTCCCTTGGGCAGCATACAATCGGAAGACGTTGGAAGTTAAATTCCATCATTACCCTTTGGAAAGCACACACGATCGGATGACGTTGACGTGGCATGCAATCATTGCCTTTGGAATGCACACCTGGACAGAAGATGTTGGGCGTGGCATGCCATCATCACTCTTGAAGTACACACGGTTGGACAAAGTCGTTCGTAGCATTCCACCATTGCCCTTGGACAGCACAGACAGTTGTACGACGTTGGGAGTAGAATGTCATCATCCCATTGGACAACACACACATATGAACAAAGTCATGCATGAAATGCCAACATCGCCCTTGGAATGCACAAATGGTTGGACGACATCGATCGTGGAATGCCCACATTGACCTTGGGCAGCATACACAGTCAAAGGATGCTAGGTGTTACATACTCTCATCGCACTTGGGAAGCAAATACAGTCGGACAACGTCGATGTGGCATTCCATCTCTCCCTTGTAAAGTATACTTGATCAAACGACGTTGAGCATGAAATGTTATCATCACCCTTGGACAACACACATGATCGGATCACGTAGGGCATGGCATAACCGCATTACCCTTCGGCAGCCCACACGATCCGACTTCGTCATACGTGGAATACTATCATCGCCCTTGGACACCATACACGGTCAAACAACGTCGGGTATGTCATGCTATCATCGCCATTGGAATAAACACATGGTCGGACGACGTAGGGCGTGTCATGCCATTATCGCCCTTCGACAACATAAAATGGAACGAACGACGTCGGGAGTGGATGCTATCATTGCCCTTAGAAAGAACACACGGTCGGACGACGTCGGGCGTAGCATGCCATCATCGCCCTTGGATAGCACACTTGGCCGAACAACATCGGGTTTCGCATGCTATCATCGCCCTTGGCAGCATACACGTTTTGATGGCGTCGGGCGTGGTATGCCATCATAACCCTTGCATAGAAAATATAGTCGAACGACGTCGAGCATGGCATGCCATCATCCCCTTGGATAACACACACGATCAAACTACGTCGGGCGTGGTATACCATCATCTCCCTTGAGCAGCACACATGGTAGGACGATGTCTAGCGTGGCATGCCATCATCGCCCTTGGAAAGTATATACAATCGGAAGACGTTGGGCGTGGCATGTTATTGTCGCCTTTGGACACAACACATGATTGAACCACATAGGGCGTGGCATGCCCTCATGTCCCTTT
The DNA here is from genome assembly GCA_027704765.1 of Solanum habrochaites. Taxonomy (NCBI): domain Eukaryota; kingdom Viridiplantae; phylum Streptophyta; class Magnoliopsida; order Solanales; family Solanaceae; genus Solanum; species Solanum habrochaites. Next base: position 12,645,166 of record JAKWJA010002494.1, on the reverse strand, counting down.
GGCAGCACACACGATCGGAATATATCATGCGTGGTATAACCTCAACGCCTTTAGGAAGCACACACGGCCAGACCACGTCGGGCGTTATATGCCATCATTACTCTTGGACAGCACACACGGTCCGACAACGTCAGGCGTGGCATGCCATTATCGTCCTTGGACAACATACACAGGGTCGAACGACATCAGGATTTTCATGCCATCATCGCCCTTGGATAGCACACAAGGTCGAACGACATCGGGTGTGGCATGCCAACATCATCCTTGTACAGCACACACGGTCGGATGACGTCAGGCGTGGCATGCCACCATCTCCCTTGCATAGAATACATGGTCGAACGACGTGCGGCGTGGCATGCCATTATCGCCGTTGGATGGCATTCACAGGGTCGGACAATGTCTGGACTGGCATGCCATCATTGCCATTGAAAACAATAGACTGTCAGACAATGTCGGGCATGGCAAGTTATCATCTCCCTTGGACTGCACACACAATCGGACATCGTCGGGCATGTCATGCAATAATATCCCTCTAACACCACACACGATTGAATGACATCCGGCGTTAAATACCATCGTTGCCCTTGGACAACATACACGGTCAGAATACGTCTAGCGTGTCATGTTATTATCACCCTTGGAAATCACACACGGTCTAATGACGTCAAGTGTGGCGTGTCCGCATGGCCCTTTGGTAGCACACATGGTCGCACGATGTCAGGCGTGAAAATGCTTTCATCACCCTTGGGCAGCACAGAACGACATTGTGTATTAAATCGCATTATTACCCTTTGATAGCGTAGATGGTTGGACTACATCGGGTGTAGCATGTTAGCATTTCCCTATGTCAGCACACACGGTCAGATGACGTAGCATGCCCGCATGTCCCTTGGGAAATACACATGGTTGTAGGACGTCGGGCATGGCATGCCATCACAGCCCTTGGGCAACGCACAGTCGAACAACGTCGGGCCTGACATTTCATCATCGCCCTTGAGAAGCACACACTGTCGAACAACGTCGGCGTGGCATGACACATTGCCCTTGTGCAGAACACATGGTCAGGTGACGTCAGGCTTCGCATGCCATCATCACCTTTAGAAAGAACACAAGGATGGACGATTTCAGGCGTGGCAAGCTATCATTGCCCTTAGGAAGCATACACGGTCAGAAGACGTCGGGCATGGCATGCCATCATCTCCCTTGCATAGAACACATGGTTGAACGACATTGAACGTGGCATTCCATACACGCCTTAGACAATACACACGATTGAACTACGCCGGGTGTGGTATACCATCATTGCCCTTGGGCAGCACACATAGTAGGATGATGTCTGGCGTGTCATGCCATCATCTCCCATGGAAAGTATATATATCGGACGCATCTGGGGCAACAGGTATTATACGCTTTTATAGCAACACAAGATCGAACCGTAGGGGTGGAATTCCCTCATGGCCATTTTGAAGCACACTCAGTCGACTAGTGGGTGTGTGGCCATTGCATCATCGCCTTGGACAAACAACACGGTCGGAAGATGACGGGCATGATGAATCATCTCCATTGAATGAATACACAGCAGACGACGTAGGTTCATGGCACATGCATCATCGCCCCGTCGACCGGCATACACAGGTGGTATGCCACTTTCAAATCTTGCAAAGAAAGAAGAGAGAAAAAGGCACTCAAATGTTGCCACTGTTCTCTTTCTGTGTTACACATTTCGACTTTCTTTCTTATCATTCTTTAAAAACTTCTTTAAGGTTTTATTGCTTGTTACAGGTAATTTGATAATGAGTCTTTGGTGGAAGTTATTCTTGTTGATGGAGGTTAATCCTGTTCAGTGCAAAGGCAATTTCGTTTCATACTTGGTAATAATTGAAACACCCAATAAGATAGCTATTACTTTTTCTAAGGCTCTCGGAGTGGCCATATTACGTACAACATACCTTCACATGTATTTTTTCTTTTTTATGTCGGAATATGCATAGGCTTCAATTATGAGGAAACTTATAGTCCTCTACCTCGGGGCCTCACCTTGAAAAAATTGTGTAGCTTTTCCGTCGTCCGTTGCAATTGTGGCTGCTAAACATGTGTTTCTATTTTGCGCGTACTGGTATTCATTTTTCATTATGCTCTTGAAATGTGGAGAGAATTGGAGAATAGTGCGAGCTTTCACTAATAGGTTTCCTAGAACTTCATGTTGTAATGCTTGTGTACCGTAATTTCCGTCAACAAGGAGAGCTCGCGATCTTTGGAATCACTGACCGCCTTCAAAAAGATATGCCAGGTTGATCACCCACTACATGGGGTGCACTGAATATGTTTTATTTTTGTACAACTTCTCTTGTAGTGGTTTACTGTGTACTTCTCAAAGGATATTTGATAAGGTGAGATAGTCTAGTCGACCTATCCGAAAAGCAGGAATATTTTTACATTCTCTATTGCTTTATCTTCGACTTTGAGTGCGTGTGATCTTCTAGAGTTCGGTTTAGGAATTATTGGAAAAAGTAGAGTGTAATATTGGAGTATCAAGAGGAGTCTTGTACTACCATGTAGGAACATGGGCTTTTAGATTTTGTAACAATAGTTGATTGGAAAAATGGGATTTTTTTTTGTAGTTACTTACTATGAATCTATAGCATATGAAATACATGTTTAAAGAAACTAAGAGGCATGTTTTTCATAAGATACACTACATTGGGAAGTGCGGGGAGAAATCCACACAACAAGTGAGATTTTAGTACTAAGTAATACTATAACAATATTGTACCAGCTCTTCCACAAGTAGATATTGTCCGTTTTAGGCTAGTCCAACATGTCTATAAAATGTGTCTTTTAGATGTAAATTAATTGATATACTCAGCATGCTTCTTTAGTTTTCTATAGGTGGATTTCCCTAAGCGTGTCACAAAAAACTATATTCTAAAATGTATTGCTAGTGTATTTTGCAAGGGAGGCGGCATTAACGGAATGTTCTATGAAGAAAAGCGACGATTTAATAGCTAGTGCAGGTTACCCAACTTACTTCTAGATACGATAGACGTCTCTTTGTCGCGCAGGTGCATATACTCTGGATTACCCTTGCTAATCATTTATGAAACCACAATTACCAAACTTCAACGCCCCAGTGACATTGATCATACACTACGTCCCGTTTGCAGCAAGCTTAGTGAAGATTTTCACTCAAAAACAGGGCAAAAACGCAAGGAATCAACAATGATCCTGCACCAACCACATTTGTAATACTCATTACTGTAATCCCATGAGGAGCAGGGCTATTAGGAATCTATGGTTGGTTGGTAGTAAGAGACATTCTTGATAATGAATTATAAATTTTGAATAAGGTGACCTTTAAAATTTTGGAAGACATTTGTGTTTTAATTTCTTCTTTTGCATGGTTTTCTTCTGGTTATTAAAATCTTAGCCTTTTCAGTAGTAGTCTTTTGTGTATATCATAGTCTTTTTCTTCAAGCATATGGAATCCTTATGATGGAAGTTTATAGAGTCTTCGACCTGTTGGCTACTGGGTGCTTTCTGGCCCTCAGATCAATTGGCAAGACTAATACAAGGATGACAACTTCCTATGAGGACCTTCAACAAGAACAAAGGAAAATTGAAGAAGATGCCAACTTTCTTGCTGCATACAACTCTGAAAAGGGTGAGGACTTTATTTGGCAGGAGAAAGGATGGATGTCGGTCATTCCGCTTCTACACAAGAATTTTGTAAGTAGACTAGTTCGTGAGTCTCCGTGAGGCAAATCTGAGAAAACAAAAATGGAAGAAGCCAATGGTAGTGCTGATAAGGAACAATTAACAAAGCATAATAGAAACAGAGGTACTGTAATTATCAATGGACTGAATTTGGATGGATGTTTGCTGCAGCTCTCAATCTCCCAAGTTGTGGGGTATGAAGGTTTGCCTACGAAGATGGGAAACATACTTGGGGAGTCATATATGAACGTGGGATATCGAAAATTTATTCATGACTGTTACGAAGTTCTCTCTTCCTATTTAATTATATACGTTAGGTGGTTTCGCTATAGTTTTGCTTGGATCACTTATCAAGGATTTTTCATTTCATATGAATTTCAACGTATATTGCCACTCAATTTTGTGTGTGATTATAATTTGAATCTCAAGTCTTTGGTTAGAAATGCGAAGTTACCATCTTCAGTTGACAATTGCAACGGCCACCCTGGTGAAGTTGAAGGAAGTAGTTACCACCATCTTCAGTCTTGACAATGCATTCCCAGTTTTGTTTTTTAGAATAAAAATCGCAGAAAATAACTGCTATGGACTCGCAATAGTATGGAAGCACTGTCAGCTCTGTTCAGAAGAGTTGCTATGGCTAGTTTATTTTGCCCACTCTCAACTCTCTCCAGGGAGTGGACACCAAAAATCGTTCCCTGGGCTCACGTGTTAAAAGTGTCACTTGGGGCGAGATGAATGTGCAGGAGCTATAAGTTATGGAGTCTACTTTTAATGTCTGGCAATAAGACTCATAGTTATCTGAGTTTTATACCATCAATTGTGAATTTGTGAGTCCTGATGTATGAGATAAAGATTTGCGTGTGGTAGCATAGTATTAGAGAATGATTTCTCTCTTAATATTCAAAGTGAGGCCACTTCTGATTCATTTGCACCCTTCTATGTATGAATGTCGAACAACCCATTCCGTAACTCGCACCTGATGTACTCAGGAAACACTTTTAACATTTTCCTCTTATTTCTGACCTGATTTATTGGTAGTTTTAATGTATTTCAGGAATCATACTGGTGGAGAACTGACTACAAGTGAATTCTCCACTATCAGTGATGATGTATGGAAGCAATTATACTCATCATACTGATTAATAATGTGTAATGTTAGTTGTTACATTCAGAAATATTATGTGAAATATCCTCAGCATAAGGCTCACTCAAGGTCTATCTGGACTTGTTTCTTCTTTAGTTGTTGTCTACTGTATTTGGTTTTAAATTGAGCTAAGGTCGTTTCTGCTTGCGTGCACTATTTTTTTGTCATTTGCTATCGAACATTGGCATGGTTATGATCTGCCAATCTGCAGATTGTTGTTAAATATTTCGGTAAATGCTGGGATTTCTGCCTCTCTATCTGTGCAATTGACCTTTTACCTCTTCCAATATGAACTTCCAAATATCATTATTTGTGTAGGGAAGTGGATGGTGATCAAATTTGAAGTGGATGCTGAAGGTTTTATATGAAACTATTGTAAAACTTTAAACATCATTTGATTTATTGTGTACACATTTAGATATTGATGTATAAGTATGGGTATGTACCACAACACATACTATCTTGGGGTTGTTCCTGAAATATTTCTCGAAGTTTATTTGAAATATATAGCTTCAATTAATGATTAATTAGTTATTTTGTGTTTTATAGGTCACTTGTATGTATGTACTCATATTAGATATATTTGTTCTACATGTAGGCTTATTAAGGTGAAGTTACATTTGGTTAAGTGTGCTTGGGAGATAAAAAGTTACACTTTGAAGTGTTGCAATAGATGACCAATAAAAGGCAACACGTTTTAAGTGTGGACCCAATAAAATTCGAAACAGGGCAACGATTTACGTGTAGTCTAACAAAAAAATAGGTGCGCTGCCACGTTTCCCAAGAGGGCCTTATACCTATTTGTACGGTGTATAAGTTAGCCAAAGCTTGGCAACCCATTTAATAAAGTGTGTGCCTAATGTCAGAGGTTAGCTCTTTGGGGCAGCCCACTCAATCAGTGTTGCGAATGGTCCAAAAAGGTAGTCTTTTATCAAAGGACACACTTTTGCAAGTATAGGCACACTTACATGGTGTTGTGTAAGACGAAAAATGGTGTGTGGGCTATGCCGCATGGGCTCATTGTGCAGCACACACGGTGGTGGGACTAAGTCCGGCGTCGGCATTATCATCAACACCCTTGGGCAGACCTACACGGACAGACCACACGGAATGAAATCATTATCCTAAGTCAGCACCACACCGTCCAACTCAACGTCGGGCGGGTGACATGACTCATCGCCCTTGTGCATCATATATGGTTGACTTGTCGGGCGTGGCATGCCATATCGCCCTCCGAACTGCACAGACGGTCGGAGAGTCGAGCATGGCATGCGATCATCGTGTGGGAACGAATACACGATGGGGACGATGTATGGCGTGGCATGCCATCAAGCCCATTTATAGAACAACAGTCAAACGATGTCAAAGCACTTGGCATGCCATAATTGCATTTGGACGGCATACCACGGGGGAGGAAAAAGGGGTCGAGCATGGATGTTCATATTTTCATTGGACAAGAGACACGGTGGACGACATCAGGCGTCGCATGTTATCATTGTTGTTGGAATACAAGATGCGGAAACGTCAAGTGTCGCATGCTATCGTATCCCTTGGGCACCTCACACGATTCGTTATATCTATGACATCGGCGTTGAAATGCAACTTTCCCATTTAAACACTACACGGTGATACGAGTCGGGTACGTGTTCATTGTTCATACACCCTGGGCCAACAACACACGGTGGTGACGTCCATGTTTGGTGTGCTCTATGTCCCTTGCGCAGAACACATTGGTTGAACGACATTGGGCATGGAAATGCTATAAACACCCTTGGGTTAGCACACACGCCCGAACGACATAGGGCACTAGCAGTCATCATTAACTAGGACAGTATACGATAGTGAAAACATTCAGGTTCGGTAGAATATTTATCGCTATGTCAGCACACAAGGTTGGGATGATGTCATGTGGGCATGACCGCATGGCTTTGGGCAACACAAATGGTCGCAGACTTGGGCAGGCATGCCATCAAACATAGGGCAAGGAACAATCGTCAAAAAACGTTGGGGCGTATTCATGCCATGAATCGCCCTTGGGTGCACAACAGTTAGACTACGTCGGCGCGGATCGCCATATGTCCTTGGGCAGCACACAGAGGCGTCAGCGTGACCGTGCGGGATTGGCCATGCCCATCATGCACCTATGGAAAAGAAACACAGGATGGACGAGCGGGCGATGATGGCCAGGGCACTGCTCCAAATGCGTAGGATGACGTGAGAAGTGCCATGCCACATCGCCCTTGGGCAGGCACACACTGGTTGAGGACTACGTAGGTTGTGGCATGCAAATCTCGCCCTTGGAAAGCGACTGACGGATCCTACGACATCAAGAGTGGCATGTCATCATACCTTTGGACAACATACACAGACGAATGATTGGTCGAGCGTTGACATGCCATCATCGCCCTTGGATGCAAACGGTTGGACGACATCGGCATGGGCATTCATAATATACTTGGAGAGCATAAAAGTAAAGGACGAAGTTGGGCAGGAAAAGGAATGTTATCATCACCCTTGGGATAGTGGAGTAGCATGCACAAATAGGACTACGTGGCGTGGAATGCCCATATGGTTTTCGGCAGCAACACGGCGGACGTCGGACGTGGACCTATCCATCATTTCCCTTGGGAGAGCACCAAATGGTCGCACAACTTTGGCGGGTAGAGTGTCATCAGTTGTCCCTTGGGTAGCACCAATGGTAGGATTATATCAGGCGTTTCAATCCATCATCGATCTGGTTGTCGCATTCTATAAATCTAATCTATCTCTCGATTTTCCATCGTGTTTTTATATGTCAGTTTTTTTAACTTTCATACGGCTATAGAAGAATTACCTTCTTGTTTTACCTTAAGATTATCTACATAACTAAAGAATAATAATTTTTTTATTATAAAAAAAACAAATAGAGTTGACCCAACATAGATCTCGAAAAAAATTAAGAACAAAATGAAGCGCGTAAAACGTAATTCCAGCCAACAGTTTATCATTTGAATTTTTAACCAATATCCAAAGATGAAACTCAAAAAAGCAGTGGAGATTTTGTCAAATTTCTAAAGGACAAACCATAGCTGACTTGGATGTCGCGATTGAGGCGAATTTTTTTCAATTTGGGTTATTTTGTTTGAGATTCTAGTGAATAAACTTTCCGAAGGTGGTGGTTGGATGAGTCCGATTTTCGAAAAACATATTGGGACCTTACAATTTTGAATTTCCCCCAATTTTGAAGTTGAAGACGTTTAATTCTTTTATTTCTATTGAATAAAATAAAGAAAGATAGATTTTGAGTCAAAACCTTGGTAACATATCTGATAATGTCAATTTTATGTTAGATAATCAATTTTATGATAAAAAGCTTTTCATCCATGAATTTTACATTCCCCCTAGTTTGGCACACACGATCAAAACAACGGGCGAGCGTGGCATGCTTATCATCACCTTCGAAAGACACACGATAGTTTTTTACTACGTTAGGGGGGTGGCTCATCAGGCTCCTTGCGGCAGCATTACACATGCCTATATATCAGCCACACATCTTGTCGAACACCTAGAATAGAAAGATCGCCACAATACGCATAAGGTGATCATTAAATCTTCAAATAATATATTCATCAATTTTCTTCAATGGCAATTGTTCAACAATCATATAATGACCATACGCTAACACAACGCCATCATAACGTGGATCATACCACAATAATGCCATACAAAACAATTCATCTATCTTCATATAAAGAAATAGAGATTAGAAGAGTAAGAGGAATACACAGTCTTACCAATTTCTCACCCATTGATCATCAGATAATAACTATTAAAATAAAACACATATATGGAAGTATCTCAATTTACTTTAGGCATCTAAATTTACTTTAGGCATACAAGTCACCAGGTTCAAGTCACTACAAAGAGTATATTATAACATAATACCCATCAAGATACTGGACAGTAGAATACACTGATTATTGGATAATTTTCTCTTGCATATATTTTATAACATATTTCATACATAATTATAATTCTAAGTTAAGTCGCGAAATCTTCATTTAAACCCTGAGTTGAAATCAAATTAACATACCTTCAAGATTAAGGTTACACATATGGCATTTAGGCTTATCGATTTGGATGGAGACTTTAAGCATACGATGAACTATCTAAGGATTTGATCATCATATTTTATAAACAATACACCATTAGGAATTAGTTAATTATATATAAATCAAGATAAATAATGCTTCATCAAATTACCATTCTAGATCAATCAACCACACTTAGTTTTTTGACTTCTAGCGTAGGATCAATCACACACTTAGCTTTTGACTTCATAGCTTAAGGAATATCCATCAAATTCATACAAGCCTTTCTTACTTTGATCATTAATTTAATACCTACAAAATTCATCCATTATATCACCCTAAAACAGTATCTATAGTATTTATTACATACTCAAAACTCTACACACACTAGATCTCACACTCACTGCAAGGAACATGTGAAACATAGTCCTATTCATGTTTAATCGTTCAAATATTTACACATCGATTATAACTCATAACTTCTCAACTATAATTTATACGTAAATACAAGAAACACAAGCAATTAAACTTAAACGTCCCAGCATAACAATTTATCAAGAACAAGCCACAATCACATGCCCCATGCAAAGCTTAACCATTTTGGAGGAACATGGGTTATCTTTTAAATGGAGTAAAAAGTCACGTTAAACAACTGTATTAACTTCAATTCATAATTGTTTAAATCATTAAAATGCATTTGCGTACGAAACCATGGCGGATTGGAAGATTGGCAACTTGATAAATCATATTTCTTTAAAAAATATTTGAGAAGAACTCTCTCCAATTGAAATTTTTAATTGAATTAAGTATTTACTACTTTTAATTAGTTCAAACCTCTGAAACATGATGATTATCCAGAAAAAAAATCCACTCTTGAATTCTGTTTTGACTTCCGACAATGGTGGTTTCTAGAGAGAGTCTTTTTGGAGGGGAAGGCTTAAAACATGTGGGTTGATTTTAGAATGGGTTGATAATGTTTTTGATGACTTATCCAAACCCATACTCTTAAAAACAACCCCATACAATATTTGTTAGTACGTGTGGTGAATTTTCCATTCACCCCTTTATTTAACAGCAAGCAGGTTGTCAGTTGCAGGCCACCTTCGACGATGGCAATGACGGAGCGTCGAGACCATGAGGGGCCGTGCCAAGCCTCCTTTGCCTGACACCTAGATAAATTTGGCTTAATACTTGCCCAAGGCATGTATTCCTCCATTATACCTTCTAGATGGTACGTTGGTGGACGAATGATCTGTCGTTGGTTCCGTCAATGGACACTGCCTAGGCAGTGTCTTAGGCAGCTTTGGGTCAATCTTTTCGGGCCTCTTAGGGGGCCCTTTAGAAGTCGTACCGTACATTTCCAACGTGATTACGAACCTTAAAAATTTATACACCTTAAACATATATTTCATCCGAAACCACCCTATAGACTTTCCAACATCTCAGCCCCATCATGACATACAATGAATGTCTTAGAGGCTATCTCTCGAACGCCTTGGACGTTCTTGGGCGTTTGACCTCCAAACTACACGAAACTTCATATAACTACGTGAAACATCAGTTTAAATCATTTCAAGACATCTTAGACTCATTTCATACAGATTAAAGCATGCATGCATACATGAGGAACATAAGCGACTAATCATCGAATGTCTTGGATTTCCCTTGACGTTCGACTTCCAATACCTTTAATATTTTAGCTACTGCATGTATATTAATTTTAAGAATATTTAGTAAATTATAAATTTAATAAGAACATGTTAGTCTCTAGAAACCTTATCTCATTTTTGGGGTCTTACAGTATCCCCCACTTGGGAACATTCATCCTCGAATGACTTTTAGGGATCTTTAATCACAAAGACGAATTCAATGCATATAACAGCAGTTAATAACATATAAAATATCATCAAATCATTTTAGCACTCAATGCACACACAACAAAATATTTTCACACTTCACTCGTTTAATGCATAAAAATCAGGGTCCTTTCATGTTCATAGAAACTCCTCTCCACTTAGAACATAGGCATTGCAAATTTCTTAATTCATTACAAGAAAATCTTGAAAAACTACTCATAGGAATATCATAGCCCATACTCAAATTACTCGCACACCATACTTCAATGCACATAAACATGAGTTAGTAAATTACAAAGATGTTGCATTGTTTATACCTAGTAGCATGGCAGGTCATATGCAATCCAACCATGGCTTAGTGTTGTACAATAGGAGAATGTCTTGCGATTAAACACCTTGCATGTATCATTAGTTCACGCCTTAAGCAAAGTACAAGCTCAATTTTAGTAAAATAGAATCGCAACTTTCAGCCCAGCTATACAATATATTATTTTATATTTTTTCTTCTAAGAAGTCTAAATGGCAAGTCACACCAAGTACATCACAAAAGAAATATAAATTCCACAAATTTTTTCTTAACATAATACTCTCACACCTTATAGTAATCCTCATTTTGGAAAATATACAATATAGTCATACACATGGACACTTAGCTCAACATGCTCTTCGACCATTCAAGAATGAGCCTACAATTTTGCATTCCAATCATCAAAGTCACGTCTTTTTTCAATAGAAGTTCAACATATTCATTGTTAAGAAACCAATTCCATTACAGAGCTAAACAATTTAACCTAAAAGTGAATATTACCAAGTTTCGTTGTATACCTCATTAAGGTAAACTTTACAATAGCACTTTAAATGCAAGTCAACATGAGAAAACAATGGACTTTATAAAACAATTCCTTTCCTGCTCTTTGAAAATTTCACATGTCTCCAAGATTATGTCATCACAATCAGACAAAGACAATCAACTAAGGTCATACAATTCTCACAGGCTTTTATGAAAGACCTTATTCATGAACATCTTCTAAGAACTCATTATTTTCAATTAAAGTAGAATAAGAAGGACCAATGTGAGAATTTCTACAACCCTCATTCACTACTCAATCACATCACCATTCCCCATTAATAAACCCAATTAAGAGAAACTTAAAACCCCACCTATAAGGGATCCTATATCTACAAACCTTCATTTTTATTACATAAAATGATTATACTTTAGAAGGAATTTCATTTAAACTCAAATTTAGCAACACTAAGGCATTCTAAACCTTATCATTTTGGCAAATCATCCTCAACTCATCAATTTTGATCATATAATTCCCCCCCAACTTCACATAAGGTCTTCCTACAATGCCAGACACCTAAGGTACATACATCATTTTGTGGAAACATCACGGAGTTCATAACACACAATAAGAAGTTTAGAATTTTCTACACCATCTGTCATAGAGATTCTCATTCTTCAATCTAAATAGAAAATTTCCTTTCCACATTCATTATCATGTTCATATTCATCAATTCTACACATATTTCAACAACATCCAATCAAAGGACAATTTAGTTGTTTCTCAAAACATGTCAGAATAAGTTTCCTATTCTTTATAGTTAGTATGTTTCCAAATATCCAAAAATGCAAATTTAGACATTTGATGGAACAAGCATGAAAATATAAGAAACAAAGCTTTATCAAATCATCCATCATAAGCATGCATACTATCTTTACAACTAGGATCACGTCTCTACAAAGGAATCCAATTTACACTAGCAACTTATCAGGTATCTTTTATATACAAAAGGAGACAATGTACACTTTTTTTCATCATATAAATTCATAGGATAACATGCTTTCATAGGTAGTTATTAAAGATTCCAAGTTCAAATCCTAGTAGTTCTCTACAATCATACAAAACCATATAGGAATAAAACCATCTAAGAGAATTCACTTTAACCACTATAACTTTTAGCATGCTTAACTATGCATAATACAAATTATTTGACATATCTACTTTTTCAACATAGATTTCATATTTCCATAATTGGCATCATATCATCAAATAATAGATATGCATACACAGTAAGGTAAGATACCCATCATAATCCCTATATAGTTAACATGTGCAATGATCATTAAGCCCCATAACCCCCTACTATCAAGTTAACCCCATAGGAACTACAATTAGCACACTACCACTCATCTGTACCCTGTCATGCAGCCATACCCTATCTTTAGCACGCACTAGGATTTTTACATTTTTCATGATCATAGGGATCATCACATAGGACGTTTACATTTAGCATCATACACATACATAATATTAACCTCCTAGGTCTCCCATCAAGTCAACTCGTGGAAGACAAGTAGAGTCCCATACCCCTACCTAATTCTATTTAACCCTTTCGTCCTCCTTTTGTTAGTTATACATATCCTCAAATAAGGAAAAGTGTCACCTTCACACATTACTTATTCAAACCATAAAAAAAAAGTAAGCTTTGAAACTCACCTTTTCTCTCCCTCAAGCATAGAACAATCGCATCACGCAACCAAAATCGAAATAAACCGCGGACACAGAAACATAAGAGAGAGAGCTTATAGAGTTAAGTCTATGGCACAATATGAGAATGATGACTAAGGGAAACTCTATCGTCTTATAGCCTCTCGTACCATTTGATGTATCGTGACTCACCACCAATGATACAAGACTCTACTAGACGTGGAAATATGCTACTTCTTGGACCTAAGACCATTTTATAAACCTCCTACTCTAATACCACATTTGTCACGACCGAGGAGCACCCCCAAAAATTAACACGGTATACTTGACCTCTCGGAGATCTTATACAAGCCCATGGTTATCATTCATCGCATTGACATAGTAAATTTAGCAGAAAATTTAAAACTTCTCATAGCACATCTATGCTAGAAACTCACTTCATATATATAAAATATCATAATACATATTTGGACTCTAAGTCTCTTTCCCGGCTTAGACTCAATAACTTTAGAGTACATTAAGGACAAGGATCTTAAGACAATAATACAAAGCTATACAATACATAATAGACTTTACAATAAGTACACATTAGGAAATCCTTGGATTTAAGGATTCCTTTCCTTGAGCTTGGGAAATCACCTATCAAGCTCTTCAATCATAGACCTCCTTTAAGCATTCCATTACCTACACTTTGTGTAAAAAGTATAGCAAGAATGGGATTAGCACAAGAGTGTACTAAATATGGCAACCATGCAAAAACATGCATTTGAAAGGGACATTTTCTTGAAATCATACTTCATGCTTTTTTAAGTAAATCTATGTAAAACCTTTATGAAATAGCGTTTATATCATTTTTCATCTTCATGACACAATAAATGACATACATTATGAAAAGTACATAAGAATTTTAAGTCCATTTGTGGTCACTACTTCGCTATGAGCTCATTCTCTTTTTACAAGTGAACTATCTCTTTTTTAATTGTCAATTAGCTCCTAAGTAATACCGTTAGGAATACTTTGGTGAAATGGTATCACCTTAGACCACAAGGAAAATCATACAATATAATCATTTACACAGACAACACATAAATCCTAGAAGTATAATATACCACATAGACCTAAGTATAAGTCAAGACCTTCATCATATCTCAACAAGATAAACATCATGCATAAGACTCATTAACACATGTCATATAAAAATAGCAAATACTACAATGTCATGCTAAAGGACACCTACAAAGTGACTGCTTAGAACACCTTCCTAGACTTCCTAAGATTTCAACTCGTGCAATTCCCTAGGTGGTTCTTCCTTCCACCTATCCTAAGTAACTTACCTTAAGTCCTCCTAGTTATAATCTTATTGATTTACTTCCATTGTCTATTTTACCTTAAGGGAAACTATAGCCTCAACTGATACTAAAACCATGGTGCTAAACATGTGATTTGGTGTTGTAGAGCCTTAAACTAATGTAAGGTGTTCTTACCTAGACAAGGTAGAATTTAACATACATCCTAGCATCCTAAGTGAATTCACTTTTCTTCTCAGATCCTCATGTGGCAAAGCCATAGTGTATGAACTTGATGAATCATGGCAATATCAACTTCTACAACTCTACAACACCTTTGTTGGGTCATAAAGCTATCCATCCCCGTGAGGACTATAGTGAAACCCTACTCCCCTACTTGGGAAAGGTCCACTCCCCCCATGAGGACGTAGTTGAGCCCTACTTCTCTATTAGGAAAGTTTCACATCACCGCCTCATCTAAATTCATTGTTTCTAAGCTACTTTCTCTTTTATGAAAAGCCTTTATTACTTTATTTATAAAAACATAGGCCTAGGCTATTCATTATTCTATGCTTAACATATTCATGGCAGTTTTTTTTTTTTTTTTTTTTTGTTTTATCTAGGTTTGCAGTATTCTAGGCAACACCTATAATGTTTCTTCCATAACCTAGATTCTCCATTCAGTGTGTGAGTGTATACCTAGATGTGATCAAACCTTTCCCCATAACACCTAATGTCACACATCTTCATATATCATTCATTATTCTATAGGTATAAAAGAACTCATATGGGAAATCGTTTCATATAATGATAGTAAGACCTATGCCAACATTCATTACTTTCACATCCTTTAATAACATCATATTCATCAATATGTTCCTATATTCCATCTTTCATATCACATGAAACCAAACATAGGATCGATCCTTCAAGATACACAATGGTCATTTAAAGACCAGTCCCATAACCTTGCCCATATTAGTGCAACTATCAATTCATTAATAAGGAATACTAACAATATACTTCACATACATATACTTTAAATGCATTGATTGGACACTATTGAATACTTAGGAACTACTTCATTAAGACAGAATGACCTATACTACTTGTAACCATGCCATGTAAGTGCGAAGTGCGTGTACCTTGCCAAACATGATCACATATGTATAATCGATAACATCTTGAGGCATCACTCTTAAGACCCGACATTACACTTCCAAGAACATAGCACACCCCAACACCTAATATATGGAGAAGAAGCAATATATACATTAAATCAAGACTCCTAACTTTAGCTATTTACCATTCATATAAGGGGTACATGAAGTTGAGCCTATTAAAAAATATTAACCAATCATGTCGAACATCTACAATACACTAACAATTAATATACACTCTCATATACAATCGCCACACAACCTAGATCCACTATATAGGAAGGTAGGAACAATTCAACTCTTAAGAGTGATCATTAATTTTCTAAATCATATATTCATCCAATTTGTTTCATACACATGTTAACCAGGATATATAATGCAATAAGAATAAATACCAACAAAACCAACACACCAGAAGTGGACCATACGACACAAATGCCATACAATTCTTCATCAACCATTCTATAAGAAGAGAGAAGTGGAATAGTAGAGGGAATAAGCATTCTTACAAATTTCTCACCCTTTGATCATCATTGATCAATACACTTTATTCATCAATAAAACACATATATGGAAGTGTCTAAATGTACTTTAAGTATATAAGAAACTATGTACGAGTCGCAACAAGGGTATACTATAACATAATAGAACACATCAACGTACTAGTAAAGTAGAATAACCTAGATCATTAACTAATTTCCCTTGCATTGATTTTAAATCATATTTCATACATATTATAAGTCTAATAAAGTATATAAACCTTCATTTAACCATATTGAAATGATAATTACATACCTTCAACATTAAGGATATAATATAGGCATTTAGGCTTATCGATTTGCTAGAGTATAGAAGACTTTACGACTACTATGAACTAGCTAATGCTTTGATCATCATTCATATTTTATCATAAATACAATCATTAGGAATTAGCTAACTAGCTAATAAATCAAGACGAAATTAGGCTTAATCTAATCACAATTTGAGATTCGTCACACACTTAGCTTATTGACTTCATAGCCTAAAGGAATTTAGATAAATTCATGCATGACTTTCTTGATTTTATCATTGAGGATTTATTATCCACAAATTTAATCCATTTTATCGCCCTAAAACAGTATCTACAACAGCTTATACATAATCAAAACTCTACACAAACCGATCTCACATTGGACATTCCAAGGTAACACGTAGAAACATAGTCTATTCATGTTTCAGTCTCATAATGGAGTGATCATCATATATTAACGTAAATAATATAAATAACAATAAACCACAGAAATTCAATGTACGAAGATCACAATTTAATCAAGAACCCATAACACAAGCCCATGAAAGAGCTAACAATTTTGAGGAACCAACGGGTTCATCACTGCAATGGAGTACAATTCACGTTTAAAACCCATGTCTTTACTTCATTCATAATTATTTAATGCATAAAAACCTTTGAGAAAAAACCCATGGCTTAGATTGGGCATATTGGAAAACTTTGGATCATAAATTTTCTTTGAAAAACATTGAGAAGAACTCTCCAACAGAAAGGTTACTTGAAGATGAAGGATTTACATACCTTTTATTATTTGAAAACCTTTTAAACTTGATGATTCATACATGAAAAACCCAGCTTGAATCTGTTCTTGAGCTTCACCAACAATGGTGGTTTATAGAGAGAGTGTTTAGGGAGGAAATGTCTTAAAACAACTGGGTTGACTTTAGAATGGGTTGATCACGTTTTTTAGGACTTAATATACATCCAAAATTAGTTAGCTAAACCAATAAAAATATTTTTATGACGTGGGGTGAATTTCCCATTCATCCCTTTAATTAAAAGCACACATGCTGCCTTCAACGATGGCAATGACAGGGCTTCGTGGCCATGACAGGCCGTGCCTGGCCTCCATCGCCTGACATTTGGCAAAAATTGTCTTAATACCTTACCAAGGCATGTATCACTCGACAATACCTTCTATATGGGCAGTTGGTGGACCGACGATCTATCGTTGGGTCCGTCAATGGACAATTCCCAGGTAGTGTCTTAGGCAGCTTTGGGTCCTTCTTTTGGGGCCTCTTATGGGTCTCATTAGAAGTCATACGTGGATGTTTCCAACGTCATTACGAACCTTAACATGTTCTACACATTCAACATAAATTTAATCAAAAACAAACATCTATAAGACGTCCAAACAGTCCAAGCCCCTTCATAACATATGATGTATGTCTTAGGGTTTATCTTTCGAACGTTTTGGACGTTCTTGGGCGTTTGAAATCCAAACATCACGAAACTTCATATAACAACATTAAAAATAATTTTAAACCATTTAATGACTGATTAGACTCATTTCATACAGATTTATGCATGCATGCATACATGAGGCACATAAGTGACTAATCGTCGAACGTCTTGGACATCCCTTGACATTCGACTACCAACAGCCTTAATATTTTAGCTACTGCCTATATACTATATTTTAAGCATATTTAGGACATTATAACTTTAAGAAAAACATGTTAGGATATATACACCTTATCTCATTTTTTAAGTCTTACACATCAGGCGTGGCATGACCACATGGCTCTTGGGCATCATACATAGTCGGACGATGTCGGGTGTTACATGCCTTCTTCACATTTGGGCAGCACACACGATCGGACGACGTCGGGTTTTGCATTCCATATCGCTCTTGGAAAGAACACACGGTCGGACGACGTTGAATGTGGCATACCATTGATCCTCTTGGACACCACCTTCCGACACTTGGGACGTCGATGCCTCATGAGCCCTTGTGGTAGCAATACCAGATTGGACAACGTCGTCCGTGGAAATGCCATCATCTCCATTCGAATGTACACACGGTCGGACAAAATCGGGTGTGGCTTGACATCATCTCCCTTGAAAAAAATACACGATCGGATGATGTCGGGCTTGGCATGTTATCATCTCCCTTGGACAACACACACACATCAGACGTGGCATGCCATCGTCGCCCTTGGATTGCAAAAGTGGTTTGACGATGCAAGGCGTGGCATGCCAGCATGGTCCTTGGACAGAACACACGGTCGGATGATGTTGAGCGTGGAATGCCATCATAGCCCTTGGACAACACGCATGATTGGAATACTTAAGGAGTGGCATGCCATCATCTCCCTTGGACAGCACACACAGTCACGCAACGTCGAGTGTGGCATGTCATCATCGCCCTTGGAAAGAATACATGATTGGACGACGTCGGGCATGCCGTGTTTTCATCGACCTTTGATAGCACAGACGATCGGACCATGTAAGGCGTGGCATGCCCGCATGGACCTTGGGCAGCACACATTGTCGGATGACGTTGGGCGTTGCATGCCATTGACGCCATTGGGCAGCACTTACGGTCAAACGACGTCGGGTGTGGCATGCAATCATCGCCTTTGGACTGCATACATGGTTGAACTACGTCGGGCACGACATGCCATCATCGCCTTTGGAATGAACACATGGTCGGATATTGTCGGGCATGGCATTTAATCATCGCCCTTCGACAACATACAAACGGTCGGAAGACGTCGGGTGTAGAATGCCATTATCTCTCTTTGACAGCACACACAGTCTAATGAAATTGGGCATGGCATGTTATCATCGCCCTTGGACTGCACACACGGTCGGACGACGTCTGGCGTGGCATGCTATCATCGCTATTAGACGACACACACGATCAATTGATTTCAGGTGTTAAATTCCATTATTGCTCTTGGATAGCATACACGGTCAAACTACGACGGGCATGGCATGTTATCATTGTCCTTCAAAAAATACATGATCGAACGACGTTGGGCGTGACATGTTATCATCGCCCTTGAAAAGCATATACGATCGGACCACATAGGGCGTGGCATGACCACATGGCCCTCGGACAGAACACACGATCGGATGACGTCAGCTGCGGCATGCCATCATCGTCATTCGGCAGCACACATGGTCGAATGATGTAGGGCGTGGAATGCCATCATCGCCCTTTTAATAAACACATGGTTGGACAATGTCGGGCGTGGCATACCATTATTGCCTTGGACAACATACACAAGGTCAGATGACGTCGGGCTAGACATACCATCATCGCCCTTGGATATCATACACGGTCGTATGACATCGGGAGTGGCATTTTATCGTCGCCCTATGATTACACACACGATCAGATAACATCGGGCGTGGCATGCTATCGTTTCCCTTGGGCAGCACACATGGTGAGATGACGTCGAATGTTAAATGTTTTCATTGCCCTTAGAAAGCATACACAGTCGGATTACGTCAGGCGTTCCATGATATCATCGCCCTTGGATAGCACACACGGTCGGATAAGGTCAAGTGTGCCATGCCTCCATGGCCCTTGGGTAGCACACACGGTCGCACAATGTCGTGCGTGTCAATGATATCATTTCCCTTGGGCAGCACACACGCTCAGATGATGTTGGGCGTTAAATGCCCTCATTTCCCTATGCAAGAACACACAGTAGGATGACGTCATGCGTGGCACAAACAAATGGCCTTTGGGAAACACACACGGTCGCACGATGTTGGGCATGTCATGCCATCACAACCCTTGGACCGTATACACGATTGGACGACGTCGGGCATGACATGCCATCATCACCCTTGGGAAGCACACAGGATCGGACTACCTCGGCATTGCATACCAAATTGACCTTGGGTATCACACACAGTAGGATGACGTCAGGCTTGGCATTCCATCATGTTCTTTGGACAGCACTAAAGGACAGATGACATCGAGCGTGACATGCATGATCGCCCTTGGACTACACACACAGTCGGACGACAATGGGCATTACATGCCATCATCGCCCTTGGGCAGCACACACGGTCAGGCAACATCGGGCATTACGTGCCATATTTGCTGTTGGGCAGCACAAACAGTCGGACTACATCGGGCGTGGCATACCATCATAACCCTTGGACAGAAAACATGGTCAGAAGACGTCGGGCGTGTCATGTTATCATCTCCTTTGACTGCACATACGTTTGGACGACATCGGGCGTGGCATTCTTATATGTCCCTTGGGCAGACCACCATTCGGACCCATCGGGAGTACCTGCCTTAATCGCGACTTTTGGCAGTACAAATGGTCGGGACACGTCGGGCGTGGCATGACATCTCGCCATTGGGAAGCACACTTATTCAGACGACATCAAGTGTGGCATGCAATCATCGCCCTTGGACAACACACACGATTAGACTACGTCGGGCGTGCAATGCCATAATGGACCTTAGGCAACATACGCGGTCGGACGACGTCGGCCGTGGCAATGCCATCATCGCCCTTGGAATGCATACACGGTCGGACGACATCGGGCATGGCATTCCCTCATCGCCCTTGTACAACACATACAGACGGACGACGTCAAGCATGGCATGCCATCATCTTCCTTTGACAGCACACATGGTCGGATGAGGTCATGCATGAAATGACCACATGATGTACTTTGGAAGCACATACGTTCAGACGACGTTGATCGTCGCATGCCATCTTCGCCCTTGGAAAGCACACACGATAGGAATACGTCTGGCGTGGCTTGCCATCATCGCGATAGGGCATCACAAGTGATCGAACGATATAGGGCGTGACATGCTATCTTCGCCCTTGGACAACATACATGATGGGACGATGTCAGGCCTGGCATGACATCATCACCCTTGGACGGTATATACAGTTGTACTAGTTAGGCGTGGCATGCCATCATGGCTCTTGGCAAACAAACACAATCTGACGACGTCGAGCGTGGAATGCCATCTTCGCCCTTGGACAGCACCTACGGTGTCATATCACATCGGGCATGGGATGCCATCATCACTCTTGGAAAGCATACACCGTCGGACGACATCAGGCGTGGCATGTTATCATCGCCCTTTGAATCCACACACGGTCGGACGACGTTGTGCTTTGCAATGCTATCATTGCCCTTTGGAAGAACAAATGGTCGAATGACGTCGTGCTTTGAATGACGTCAGTGCCCTTAGACAACATACACGATCGGACGACGTCGAGCATGACATTCCCTCATCTCCCTTGGACAACACACACAATTGAACTACGTCGGGCATGGCATGATATAATCACCCTATGTACGCACAGATGTTCGGATGACGTCAAGCATGGAATGCCTACATGTCCCTTGGGCAACACACTAGTCGGACATGGAATGCCTATTGGAGTGCATACAAGGGCGGATGACGTCGGGCGTGGCATGACGTTATTGCCCTTATGCAGAATAATATTTAAGAAGACGTTGGGTGTTAGATGCCATCATTGCCCTTAGGCAACATACACGGTCGGACTACATCGGATGTGCCATGCAATCTCGCCATTGGACATCCCACACGATCAGACCAAGTGATGTGTGGCATGCCATCATCGCCTTTGACCCACACACAGAGACGAATGATATCAAACGTGGCATGCCATCATCGCCCTAGGGCAGCAAACACGGTCGGAAGACGTTAGGCGTGGCAAGACAACATGTTCCTTGAGCAGCACACATGGTGGGATGATGACGAGCGTGGCATGCCATCATTGCTCTTGGACTACACACGCGATCGAACTATGTTGTCCGTGGCATTCCATCATTGCCTTTGGGCAGCACAGATGGTTGGACAACATCAGACGTTGCATTCCATCATTGCCCTTGGAAAGCATACACAATCGGACGACGTCGGGCGTGGCATGTTATCATCGCTCTTGGACAGCACACACGATCAGACCATGTAGGGCGTGACATGCCTGCATGGCCCTTGGAAAGCACACACGGTCGGATGACATTGGGCGTGGCATGCTATTATCACCCTTGTGTAGCACACATGTTCGGACAACGTCGGGCATGACATGACATCATCGCCCTTGGGAAGGACATATGGTAGAACGACATCGGGCGTGTCATGCCATTATCACCATTGGAGAGAATACACGATCGGACTAATCGGTGTGGCATGCCATCTTTGCCCTTGGATAACATACACAGTCGTACTATGTCGAGCGTGGCATGCCATCATCGCCCTTTGATAGCACACACGGTCGGACAATGTCGGGCGTGACATGCCATCATCACCCTTGGATTTCACATGCGGCAGGACGACAATGGGCGTGGAATGCCCGCATGTCCATTGGGCAGCACACACAATCGGACGATGTCAGGCATGGCATGCTATCATTGCCCTTGGACAGCACACGCGGTCAAGCGTTGCATGCCATACACGAGCTTTGACTACACACACGGACGAACGACAATAGGAATGGCATGTATCATTTCTCTTTGGAAGCACACACAGTTAGAATTAACTGGGCGTGGCATGCCCATATGGCCTTTGCATAGCACACCCGGTTGGATGACGTCGATGTGGCAAGCCATCATCGCCCTTGTGTTGTACACACGGTCGGACGAGGTTTGGTGTTAGATGTCATTATTGCCCTTGGGTAACACACACAAATGGAAAATGTTAGGCATGACATTCCATCATTGCCCTTGGAAAATATACACGGTCGGACAACGTCGGGTGTGGTATGCCATCATCACTATTTGACAACATACACTGTCGAACAACATTGGGCGTGCATTGCTTGCATGGCTCTTGAGAAACACACCAGTCGAACGACGTTTGGCATGGCATCCATCTTCTCTTTTAGATAACTAACACAGTCAGATGACGTTGATGTGACATGCAATAATCGTGCTTTGACTGCACACAAGGACGAACAATGTCGGGCGTGGCATGACTTTATCTCCCTTGTGGAGCACACACTAGACGACGTCGAGCGTAAGATCCTTTCATTTCCCTTGGGCAACACACACGGTTAGACTACATCGGGCGTGGCATGCCATCTTGCCCATGGAAAACACACACGGTCAGACGACCGGGGGAGTGTCATGCCATCATAACCTTTGGACAACACACATTGACAAACAACATCGGACGTGGATTGCCATCATTGCCCTTTGGATATCACACACGATCATACGACGTTAGGTGTGTCATCCAAACATGGTCCTTGGGCATTATACACGGTCGGACAATGACGAGTGTGGCATGCCATCATCGTCCATGGACAACATACACGATTAGACTAGGTCGGGTGTGGCATGCCATCATCACCCTTGTGCAGCACCACACAGTCGGACGATGTCGGGAGTTAGATTCCATGAATGCCCTTGGGCAGCACACACAGACGAACGATGTTGGGCATGACATTCTATTATTTCCCTTGAAAAATATACACGGTCAGACTACGTCGAGTGTGGTATGCCATCATAACCATTGGACAACAAACACGGTCGGAGGACTTCGGGCATGCAATGCCCGCATGGCCCTTAAGTAACACACCAGTCAAACAATGTTTTGCATGGCATGCCATCATCTCTTTTGGACAACACACACAGTCAGAAGACGTTGATGTGAAATGCAATCATCGTGCTTGGAATGCGTACAAGGAAGAATGACGTCGGGCGTGGCATGTCTTTATTGCCCTTGTGGAGCACACACTAGACGACGTCAGGTGTTAGATCCTTTCATTGCCCTTGGGCAGCACACACGGTTAGACTACATAGAGCGTGGCATGCCATCTCGCCCTTGCAAAACACACACGATCGGTCAACCTGGGGGAGTGTCATGCCATCATCGCCTTTGGACAACACACATTGAACAACAACATCAGACGTGGATTGTCATCATCGCCCGTGGATATCACACAGGGTCAGACGACGTTAGGTGTGGCATGCACGCACTGTCCTTGGGAATTATACACGGTCAGATGACGACGAGCGTAGCATGCCATCATCGCCCAAGGACAGTACACATGATTAGACTACGTCGAGCGTGGCATGCCATCATCGCCCATGGATAACACACACGATCAGACTACGTGCGGTGTGGCATGCCATCATCGCCCTTGGGTAGCACCCACGGTATGAGTACATCAGGCGTGACATGCCATCATTGTCCTTAGGTACCACACATAGTTGAACGATGTTAGGTGTGGCATGCCATACTCGCCCTTGGACAACATACATGGTCGGACTACGTCGAACGTAGCATGCAATCATCACCCTTGGAATTAATACACGGTCGGACGACGTCGAGCGCATCATGACATCATAACCCTTGGAAAGCATACACAGGGTCGGACAACATCAGGTGTAGCATGCCATTATCTCCCTTGGAAATCATACACAGTTGGACGACGTCAAGCGTGGCGTGTTATCATCACCCTTGGACTTCACACATGGTCTAACAATGTCAGGCGTGTCATGCTATCATTGCCCTTGGGAAGCACACTCGGTCAGATGACGTCGGGCGTTAAATGCAACCATTGCCCTTTGACAGGATACATAGTCGGACTACGTCAGGTGTGGCATGTTATCATCGCCCTTGGACAGCACATATGGTCGGATAACATCAAGCGTCGAAAGCCCACATGGTCCTTGGGCAACATACGCGTTAACACGATGTTGGGTGTGGCATGCCATCATAGCCCTTGGGTAGCACACTCAATCTGGCAACGTCGAGCGTGACATGCCATCATCTCCCTTGGACAACACACATGGTTTGACTATATTGGTGTGGCATGCCACATGGCCCTTGGGTAGCACACATGGTTGGATGACGTCGGGCTTTGCATGGCATCATCACCTATGGACAACACACAAGGACGGACAAAGTCGGTCGTGGCATGCCTTTATCTCTCTTGTCCTGCACACACGATCGGATGACTTTGGGCGTGCCATTCCATCATTGCCCTAGGGAATCATACACTGTCGAACGACATCGGGCGCTACTTTCCATCATTGCCCATGGTCAGCATAAACGGATATTCAAGCCCAAAGTTTCCATCATTTGAAGTTTCACCAAATCAAAGATTGAAACTCAAAAAAAGTAACTGTAAATTTGTGAAATTTCAAAGAGCCATAACTTTTGACTCAGATGTCCGATTGAGGCAATTTTTTTTCTCAATTTGGCTATTTTTTGAGATCTACGCAATAGTCATCGCCCTTGGAAAGCACACTCAATCGAATTATGTCGGGCATGGCAAAACATCATGGCCCATAGGCAACACACTCGATTGGATGACGTTAGGCGTGGCATGTTATCATTGGCCTTGGACAACACACATAATCGGACCACATATGGCATGCAAGCATGGTCCTTGGTCATTATACATGGTCGGGCAATGACGAGTGTGGCATGCCATCATCGCCCATAGGAGCACAAACGGTCAGACTGCGTCGGGCGTGGCTTTATATCATCATTCCTTGACAGCACATACGGTTGTACAATATCGTGCGTGGCATGTCATCATCCCTTAAGACAACATAGACGAACGAACGACGTTGAGTGTAGTATGACATCATCTCCGTTGGAATGCACAAATGGTTGGACGACATCAGGCATGGAATGACCACATGGCCCTTAGGCAGCTCACACATTCGGATGACGTCAGGCGTTACATGTCCTCATCACACTTGGGCAGCACACATGGTCAGAAGACGTCGGGTGTGGAATGCCATCACGCCCTTGGACAGCACACACGGTTAGATGACATCAAGCATGGCATGCCATCATCTACCTTAGACAGTGAACACGATTGGACTACATTTGGTGTGGCATGCCATCGTCGCCATTGGGCAACATACACAAACAATCTACATTGGGCGTGGCATGCCATCATCGCCCTTGGACAACACAAACGATCAGATAATGTTGGGTGTGGGATTCCATTATCACCCTTGGAAAGCATACATGATAAGACGACGTTGGGCATTGCATGTTATAATCACCCTTGGACATCAAATACGATCGGACACGTAGGAAGTGGCATGTCTGCATAGCCCTTGGGCAGCACACACGGTGGGACTAAGTCGGGCCTGACATGCCATAATCGCCTTTGGGGAACACACACGGTCGGACGACGTAGATCATTAGATGCAATCATTGCCCTTGGGCAGCACACATGGTAGGACTACGTCGGTCGTGGCATGCCATTATTGATCATGGTTGTCGCATTCGTACTAATCTAATATATTTTCTCAATTTTCCCATCGCGTTGTACTAGTCTTTCATTTTTGAACTTAATATGGCACGAAGAATATTACCTTTATAGTTTTACGATTATATTATTCTATAAATATAAAACTATAATCATATTTTTTTAAAATAAAAAAACTAAACCAAACTAAGAAGTTGACCACGTAGATCTCAAAAAATAAGCAGAATATAAAAAATCACGCGAAACAGATATTTGAGCCCAAAGTTTCAACCATTTGAAGTTTCACCAAATAAAATATTGAAACTCAAAAAAAGTAGTTGTAAATTTGTAAAATTTCAAAAGTCCATAATTGACTCAGATGTCCAATTGAGGCGTTTTTTTTTCTCAATTTTGTTATTTTTTTGAGATCTACGCAATAAAAACTGCCCATAAGCGGTTGGGACGAGTCGATTTTCCACAAAATGACTTTTAACCCATTCAAATTTAAATTTCCCCTAATTTTGAAAGAAATGTAATTCTTTATTGCTAAAAATCTGATAAAACAAAATAGATTTTTGTGTTCAAAACACCTTGGTTACACATATGAGGATGTCAATTTTAATGTTCGATAATCAAATTTGTGATAAAAAGCTTTTATCTTGATCAATTTTACATTTCCCCTAATTTTTCACACAAAGTCGGACGACGTCGAGCGCAGAATGCCATCATCGCCCTTGGACTGCACAGGCAATTGGACTACGTCGGGCGTGGCATGCCATCATGGACCTTGGGCCACACACACGATTAGATGACGTCGGTCATGGAAATGCCATCATCTCCTTTGGAATACACACACGGTCAAACGACGGTGGGCGTAGAATGACATCATCGCCCTTGGACACCACATTAGGAGGAATGACGTCAGGGCGTGGCATGCCATCATTGCCTTTAGACAATATACACGGTCGGACGACGTCAGGCATTGCATCCAATATTCTCCCTTGGATAGCATACATGGTCGAACAATGTAGAGTATGACATGCCATCGTCTCCCTTGGCCAACACACATTGTCGGACGACGTCGGGCGTTGCAATCCATATTGCCCTTGTATAGTATATACAGACTGATGAAGTCAGGCGTGACATTCTATCTTCGCCTTTGGACATCATACACAGTCGGACAACGTTGGTCATGACATGGCATCATCTCCCTTGGAATTAACACTCGGTCGAACAATGTGGGGTGTGGCATGCCATCATCGTCTTGGAAAGCATACACGATCAGACGACGTCAAGTATGACATGCCCGCATGGACCTTGGGTAGCACACCAATTGAACGATGTCTGGCATTGCATGCCATCATCGCCTTTGCACAGCACACACGGTCGGACGATGTTGACGTGGCATGCCATCATCGCCTTTGGACTGAACACAAGGACGGACGGTTTTGGGCATGGCATGCCATCATTGCCCTTGGGTTGAACACGCGGTCAGACTACGTCTGGCGCGGCATGCCATCTCAGGATTGGACAACACATACTATCGTACGACGTCGAGCGTGGCATGCCATTATCGCCTTTGTATAGCTGACACGATCGAAAGATGGATGGTGTGGCATGTTATCATCTCCCTTTGATAGCACACAGAATTCGACCACATAGGGCGTGGCATGCTCGTATAGCCCTTGGGTACCATACACGATCGGAAGACGTCGGGCGTGGCATGCCATCATCACCCTTGGACAACATGCACGATTGGACGACGTTGGTAGTGGCATGCTATCATCGCCTTTTAAATGAGAACATGGTCAGATGACATTGAGCGTGTCATGCCATCATCTCCCTTCGACAACATACATAGGGTCAGATGACATCGGGCGTGGCATGACATCATCGCCTTTGGATAACACACACGGTCGGATGACATCGGGAGTCTCATGTTATCATCGCCCTTGGACTGCACACACGATTGAACGATGTCGCGTGTGGCATGCTATCAACGCCATTTGGCAGCACATACGATCGAATAATGTTGGGCGTTAAATGCCATCAATGCCCTTGGATAGCGTACACGGTAAGACTATGTCGGTCATCACATGTTATCATCGCCCTTCGAAACCATACATGAATGAATGACGTTGGGCATGACATGTTATCATTTCTCTTGGACAACACACATGATCGGACCATGTAGGGTGTGGTATGCCCACATAGCCCTTGGGAAGCACA
Source organism: Solanum habrochaites (assembly GCA_027704765.1). Classification (NCBI taxonomy): domain Eukaryota; kingdom Viridiplantae; phylum Streptophyta; class Magnoliopsida; order Solanales; family Solanaceae; genus Solanum; species Solanum habrochaites. Next base: position 12,616,205 of record JAKWJA010002494.1, on the reverse strand, counting down.
CACGGTTGGACGATGTCGGGTGTGGAATGGTATCATCGCCTTTGGAAAACACAAATGATGGGATGATGTTGGGTGTGGCATGCCCGCATGGACCTTGGGCAGCACACACGGTCTAATGACATTGGGCGTGGCATGCCATCATTGCCATTGGGAAGCACATGCGGTCGGACAACGTCGGGCGTAACATGCCTTCTTTGCCCTAGGACAACACATATGGTGGAACGACATCGAGCGTGGCATTCCATCATTGCCTTTTTACAGCATACATGGTTGGACTACTCAGGCATGGCATGCCCTCATGGCGCTTGGACAACACACACGGTTAGAAGACGTCGAGTGTGGCATGTCTTCATCTCCCTTGGGATACACACACGAACAAAGGAAGTCGGGCGTGGCATGCCATCATCGCCCTTGTGCAGCACACACGATCGAACAACGTCGAGCGATAGATGTCATCATTGCCCTTGGGCAGCAGACATGGACAGACGATGTAAGGCATGGTATCCCATCATCTCCCTTGGACATCATACACGGTCGAACAATGTCGGGAGTGGCATACCATCATCGCTTTTGGACAACATACACGGCCGAATGACGTCATGCATGGCATGCCCGCATGGACCTTGGGTAACACACAAGTTGTACGACATCAGGAATGGCATGCCATCATCGCTTTTGTATAGCACACACGGTCCAACGATGTCGACGTTGCGTGCCATCATCGCCTATGGATTGCACACACGGACGGATAACATCGAGCGTGGCATGCCATCATCGCCTTTGGACAGCACAAACGGTCGAACGACGTCGAGCGTGGCATGCCATCATCACCTTTGAACAACTCACAACATCACTGTCGAGAACGCCGTTGGGCGTGGTAAATGGGTTCCATCATTGCCCTTTAGAAGGTAAACCAACAAACGGTTGAATACTCGGGCTGACCAATTGCAATCACTCATGCATTTGGACAGCACACACAGGTCTAACAGTGTCTACGTGGCGTGCCATCTACCTCCTATTGGGCAGCACTCACGGTCGAAATGACGTCGGCATGGCCTGCCATCAAAAAATCAATCTCGCCTTTGGGCAGCACACCAAACCCGGTTGAACGGACGTCGGCGTGCATGCCCATCATCGCCTTTGGTGACCCAACGGTCCAAAACACATCGGGCGTGGCCCATGACATCACCGCCCTAGACTTGCATGCACGGTCGGTAACTGATATGTCAGGCGTGGAATGGACTTCCACCTCCCTTGTGACAGCCAATCATGGTCGAAGAACGACGTCGGGTGTGCAATTACGTTCGTCGCCCTTGGACATAACACACGGTCGAACGACGTCGGTGTGGCTGGACTTCCCGCCATTGATCAGCACGCAAAGAAACCCGTCGAACGATGTCGGGCATGCATGACATCACACATGGGACAAGTCACACCGATCGGCAATGTCTTTGCGTGCATTACATCACCGCCCTTGGACATCACACACGGTAGGCACATCGTGCGTGGCATGTACTCACGCCCTTGGAAAGCACACATGGTCGGACAATGTCGCGCGTGACATGCCATCACCACTTTTGGACGACGTTGGGCGTGGCATGTCATCATTGCCCTTGACGGCAACACGGATCAAAACGACTCTTGCGTTGAACATGCCATCTCCACCGGCATTTGGAAAGCAGACACGGTCTAACAACGTCGATCGTGGCGTGCCATCACCTCCCTTGGATAGCACACACGGTCGAACGACATCGGGTGTGGCGTGACTTCGTCGCCCTTGGACAGCACACACGGTCGCACGACGTCGGGTGTGGCATTACTTCATCCTCCACGTGACAGCCAAGAGACCCAACGGTCTAGCAATGTCGTCGTGCATGACATCACAAACCTTGGACAACCACACTGCACCGTCGGCATTACATCACCGCCCCTTGCATCACACACACGGTTTCCCCCCCCCCCCGGCAACCTCGGGCCCCCCCCCCCCCCCGGGTGGCATGACGTCACCTTCCCTTGGACACACACACCGGTCACAATGTCGGGCCGGGCTCGCATCACCCGCCCTTATACAACACCCATGGTGGGACGATGTCGCGCTTGAACGGCCATCACCACATTTGGACTGCAAGCACGATCTGACGACTTCGGGCATGGCATGACATCACCACCAGCTAGGACGGCATGCACGGACTCAGACGACGTCTGGCGTGGCATTACTTCACTGGCCCTTGGACATCACCACGGACGAATACCGGTCAGGCGTGGCATTACCATCACCGGCCCTTGGACAGAATGCAACGGTCAGACTACGTCGGGCGTGGCATGACTTCACGCCCCTTGGACAACACACACGTCGAGACGACGTAGGGAGTGGCATGCCATCATCGCCTTTGGGCAGCACACACGTCGAATGCGTCGGGCGTGGCAGCCATCATCGCTCTTTGGGTGGCAGCACAAACTGTCCGAAGGATGTCGGCGTGGCATACATCACCGCACATTGGACGGCACTCACGGTAAGACAAACACGTCTCTCTGGATGACACACCAGCCCTTGACAGCAACACGATCGGCATGTCGGGCGTGGCATTACTCACCTCTCCTGGACTGCACGCACGTCTGCAAACATCGGGCGTGGCATTACTTACCTCCCTTTTTTGGACACATACACAGTCGGACGACGTCGGGTGTGGCATGCCTCACCGCCCTTGAATGGCACGCACAGTCCGCGAGTCGGTGCCGTTGCTGACATCACCACCTTTGGACGCACACCCATTCGGCAACGTCGGCGTGGGCAATGCCTCACTGCCCTTGGACAGCACACCATGGTCGGCAACGTCAAGCGTGGCGCATCACCCGCCTTGGAGAGCACACACGTCGAACGCGTACGGGCGTGGCATGCCCATCAATCCGCCTTTAGGCAGCACATACGGTCGAACGACGTAGGGTGTGGCATGCCATCATAGCCCTTCGACGGCAAACTTGGTTGAATGATATCAGGCGTGACATGCCGGCACCGCCTTTGGACATCACACACGGTCAACGACGTCGGGTGTGGCATGCTATCATCGCCTTTGGGCAGCATGCACGGTCGAAGGACGTCGGGCGTGGCATGACATCACCACCCTAGGACTGCATGACGGTCGGACGACATCGGGCGTGGCATGACTTAACCGCCTTAGGACAGCACACACGTTCGGACGACGTCGGGCGTGGGCAATGATTCAACCGCCCCTGGACAACCAACAAACGGTCCGAACGACGTTGGGTGTGGTGATGTACTCACCTGCCCTGGACGACACGTACACGATTTGCCGACATCGGGCATGGCATGACAATCGCCCATCCTTTGGACAGCACCTGATTGAACGACGTCGGGCATGGCTGCCATCATAGTCCTTTTTCATCACATACGATAGAATGTTGTCGGGCGTGGCATGACATCACCGCCCTTAGACAACACACATGCTCGAACGACGTCGGGCATGGTATGACATCACCGCCCTAGGACAGCACGCACGGTCGAACGACGTCGGGCGTGGCATGACATTACGACCTTGGACTACTCACACGATCGGTATCGTCTGGCGTGTCATTACATCACCGCCCTTGGACATCACACACGCTCGGCAACCTCAGGCGTGGCATGACATCATAGCCCCTTGACAGCACACAACACGGTCGAGCAACGGACGTCGGCGTGGCATGACATCACCTTCCCACCGCCCCTTCGCAACACACATGTCTGACCGACGTCGGGCTTGACATTGCCATCACCACCCTTAGACAACACACATGGTCGGACGACGTCGGGCGTGACATGCCATCACCACTCTTGGACTGCACGCACGATCGGACCACGTCGAGCGTGTCATGACATCGCAGCCCTTGGACAGCACACACGGTCAGACGACATCAGGCGTGGCATTACATCACCGCCCTGTGACGGAACGCACGGTCAGACGACGTCGGGCGTGGCATGACATCACCGTTCTTGGACATCACACACGATCGGCAACTTCGGGCGTGGCATGACATCATCGCCTTTTGGCGGCACACACGGTTGAATTATGTCGGACGTGGCATGCAATCATAGCCCTTGGACGACAAACTCAGTCAAACAACGTCAGGCGTGATATGCCATCACCGCCTTTGGACAACACATACTGTTGAACGACGTCGGGCGTGGCATGCCATCATCGCCTTTGGGCAGCACACACGGTTGAACGACGTTGGGCGGCATGCCATCATCGCATTTTGGCAGTACAAATAGTCGAACGACGTCGGGTGTGGCATAACATCAAACCCCTAGGACTGCACGCACGGTCGGACACCGTCGGGTGTGGCATGACATGACCTCCCTTGGACAGCATACACGAACGGACGACGTCGGGTGTGTCATGACATCACCGCCCTTGGATGGCACGCACGAACGGACGACGTCGGGTGTGGCATGACATCACCGCCCTTGGATGGCACGCACGGTCTGACAACATCGGGTGTGGCATGACATCACCGCCTTTGGACAACACACACATTCGGCAACATCGGGCGTGGCATGACATCACTGCCCTTGGACAGCACACATGGTCGGCAACGTCAAGCGTGGCATGACATCACCGCCTTTAGGCAGCACACACGGTCGAACGACGTTGGGCGTGTAATGCCATCATAGCCCTTTGACGGCAAACTCGGTTTAACGATATCAGGCGTGACATGCCATCACCGCCTTTGGACAGCACAAACGGTCAACGACGTCGGGTGTGGCATGCCATCATCGCCTTTGGGCAGCACACACGGTTGAACGACGTCAATCGTGGCATGACATCACCACCCTAGGACTATATGCACGGTCGTACGACGTCGGGCGTGGCAGGACTTTAATCGCCCTTGGACACCGCAACAACACGTATCTCCACTCCGTTGTGCGTGGCATGACTTCACCGCCTTGTACAACCCAACAGTTCCGACCGACGTGGTGGGATATGACATCCCGCCCTTGGATGGCACGCGTGCGATTTGCGACGTCGGGCATGCATCGACAATCGCCGCCTTTGGACAGTACACACGATTGAACGACGTCGGGCATGGCATGCCGTCATCGCCTTTAGGCAGCACATACGGTAGAATGTCGTCGGGCGTGGAATGACAACACCGCCCTTAGACAGCACACACGGTCGAACGACGTTGGGTGTGGTATGACATCACCGCCCTAGGACAGCAAGCACAGTCAGATGACGTCAGGTGTTGCATGACATCACCGCCCTTGGACTGCACGCACGGTTGGATGAATTTGGGCGTGGCATGTCATCATTTCCCTTGGACGGCAAACACGGTCGAACGACGTCGGGCGTGACATGCCATCACCGCATTTGGACAGCACACACGGTCTAACAACGTTGAGCGTGGCGTGCGATCACCGCCATTGGGCAGCACACACGGTCGAACGACGTCGGGCATGGCATGCCAACATCGCCTTTGGGCAGCACACCCGGTTGAACGACGTCAGTCGTGGCATGACATCATCGCCTTTGGGAGACACAAACGGTCAAACGACGTTGGGCGTGGCATGACATCACCGCCCTAGGACTGCATGCACGGTCAGACGACGTCGGGCGTGGCATGACTTCACCGCCCTTGGACAGCACACACGGTCGAACGACGTCGGGTGTGGCATGACATCGTCTCCCTGGACAGCACACACGGTCGAACGACGTCGGGCGTGGCATGACATCACAAACATTGGACAGCACACACGATCGGCAATGTCTTGCATGGCATTACACCACCGCCCTTGGAAATCACACACGGTCGGCAACATCGGGCGTGGCATGACATCACAGCCCTTGGACAGCACACACGGTCGACAACGTCGAGCGTGGCATCACATCACCGCCCTTATATAGCACACATGGTCGGACGATGTCGCGCGTGACATGCCATCACCACATTTGGACTGCAAGCACGATCTGACGACGTCTGGCGTGGCATGACATCACCACCCTAGGACGGCATGCACGGTCAGACGACGTCTGGCGTGGCATGACTTCACTTCCCTTGGACAGCACACACGGACGAACAACGTCGGGCGTGGCATGACATCACCTCCCTTGGACGGCACGCACGGTCGGACGACGTCGAGCGTGGCATGACATCACCGCCTTTGGACAGCACACACGGTCGAACGACGTCGGGCGTGGCATGCCATCATCGCCTTTGGGCAGCACACACGGTCGAATGACGTCGGGCGTGGCATGCCATCATCGCCTTTGGGCAGCACAAACGGTCGAACGACGTCGGGCGTGGCATGACATCACTGCCCTAGGACTGCACGCACGGTCGGACGACATCGGGTGTGGCATGACATCACCGCCCTTGGACGGCACGCACGGTCGAACGACGTCAGGCGTGGCATGACATCACCGCCCTTGGACAGCACACACGATCGGCAATGTCGGGCGTGGCATTACATCGCCTCTCTTGGACTACACGCACGGTCGGCAACGTCGGGTGTGGCATTACAATACCGCCCTTGGATAGCATACACGGTCGGACGACGTCGGGTGTGGCATTACATCACCGCCCTTGGATGGCACGCACGGTCCGACGACGTCAGGCGTGGCATGTCATCACCGCCTTTGGACAGCACACACATTCGGCAATGTCGGGCGTGGCATGACATCACTGCCCTTGGACAACACACATGGTCGGCAATGTTAAGCGTGGCATGACATCACTGCCTTTGGAGAGAACACACGGTCGAACGACGTCGGGTGTGGCATGCCATCATTGCCTTTAGGCAGCACACACGGTCGAACGACGTAGGGCGTGGCATGCCATCATAGACCTTCGACGGCAAACTCGGTTGAACGATATCAGGCTTTATATGCCATCACCGCCTTTGGACAGCACACACGGTAAACGACGTCGGGTGTGGCATGCCATCATCGCCTTTGGGCAGCACGCACGATCGAATGACGTCGGGTGTGGCATGACATCACCACCCTAGGACTGCATGACGGTCGGACGACGTCGGGCGTGGCATGAATTAACCGCCCTTGGACAGCACACACGGTCAGACGACGTCGGGCGTGGCATGACTTCACCGCCCTTGGACAGCACACACGGTCAAATGACGTTGGGTGTGGTATGACATCACCTCCCTTGGACGGCACGCACGATTTGATGACATCGGGCATGGCATGACATCGCCATCTTTGGACAGCACACACGATTGAACGACGCGGGCATAGGCCATGCCAATAATCGCATGGGGCAAGCACATCGGTTAGAATGTGTCGGCATGGACATGACATCACCGCCTATTAGGCGCACAATCGCTAGAATGACGTCAGGCGTGGTATGACATCACTGCCCTAGGACAACACGCACGGTCGAACGATGTCGATGTTGTATGACATTACGACCTTGGACTACTCACACGATCGGTATTGTCGGGCGTGGCATTACATCACCGCCGTTGGACTTAACACACGCTCGACAACATCAGGCGTGGCATGACATCATAGCCCTTGGACAGCACACACGGTCGGCAACGTCGGGCGTGGCATGACATCACCGCCCTTCGACAACACACATGGTCTGACGACGTCGGGCGTGACATGCCATCACCACCCTTGGACAACACACATGGTCGGACGATGTCGGGCGTGACATGCCATCACCACTCTTGGACTGCACGCACGATCGGACCACGTTGGGCGTGGCATGACATCACAGCCCTTGGACAGCACACATGGTCAGACGACATCGAGCGTGGCATGACATCACCGCCCTGTGACGACACACACGGTCAGACGACGTCGGGCGTGGCATGACATCACCGCCCTTGGACATCACACACGGTTGGCAACGTCGGGAGTGGCATGACATCATCGCCTTTTGGCGGCTCACACAGTTGAATGACGTCGGGCGTGGCATGCCATCATAGGCCTTGGACGGCAAACTCGATCAAACGACGTCAGGCGTGACATGCCATCACCGCCTTTAGACAGCACACACGTTCAACGATGTCAGGCGTGGCATTCCATCATCGCCTTTGGGCAGCACGCACGGTCAAAAGACATCGGGCATGGCATGACATCACCTCCTTTGGATAGCACACACGGTCAAACGACGTCTGGCGTGACATGTCATCACCGCCTTTGGACAGCACACACAGTCGAACGACGACAGGTGTGGCAAGCCATCATCGCCTTTGGGAAGCACACCCAGTCAAACAACTTCGGGCGTTGCATGCCATCATCGCCTTCAGGCAGCACAAATGGTCGAACAACGTCAGGCGTGGCATGACATCACCACCCTAGGACGACATGCACGGTCAGACGACGTCGTGTGTGGCATGACTTCACTGCCCTTGGACAGCACACACGGACGAACGACGTCGGGCGTGGCATGACATCACTGCCTTTGGACCGCACACACGATTGAACGATGTCGGGCGTGGCATGCCATCATCGCCATTGGGAAGCACACACGATCGAATCACGTCGGGCGTGGCATGCCATCATCGCCTTTGGGCAGCACAAACGGTCGAACGACGTCGGGCGTGGCATGACATCACTACCCTAGGACTGCACGCACGGTCGGACGACATCGGGTGTGGCATGACATCACCGCCCTTGGTCGGCACACACGGTCGGACGACGTCATGCGTGGCATGACATCACCGCCCTTGGACAGCACAAACGGTAGGCAACGTTGGGCGTGGCATTTCATCACTTCTTTTGGAACTGCATGCACGATCGGCAACGTCGGGTGTGGTATCACATCACCGCCCTTGGACAGAATACACGGTCGAACGACGTCGGTCGTGACATGCCATCACCGCCTTTGGACAACACATACGGTTGAACGACATCGGGCGTGACATGTCATCACTGCGTTTGGACAACACACACGGTAGAACGACATCGGGTGTGGCATGCCATCATCGCCTTTGGGCAGCACACCCGGTCGAACCACGTCGGGCGTGGCATGCCATCACCGCCTTTGGACAGCACATACGGTCGAACAAAGTCGGGCGTGGCATGCCATCATCGCCTATGGGCAGCACAAATGGTCGAATAACGTCGGGCGTGGCATGCCATCATCGTCTTTGAACAGCACACACGTTCGAACAACATTGGGTGTGGCATGTCATCATTGATCTTGGACGGCAAACACGATCGAACGATGTCGGGCGTGACATGTAATCATTGCCCTTGGATGGCAAACACGGTTGAACGACGTCGGGCGTGACATGCCATCACCGCATTTGGACAGCACACATGGTCTAACAACGTCGAGCGTGGCGTGCCATCACCTCCTTTGGGCAGCACACACGGTCGAACGACGTCGAGCATGGCATGCCATCATCGCCATTGGGCAGCACAAACGGTCAAACGACGTCGGCTCAGTGGAATGCCTCATAGTCTTTGGCGGACACAAAACGGCATCATCAAACGACGTCGGGCGTGTATGCCATCCTAGACCTCGGATGCTGCACGGTCGGTTCGGACGACGTGGGGCATGGCATGACTTCACTGCCCTTGGACAACACACACAGTTGAACGACGTCGGGTGTGGCATGACTTCGTCGCCCTTGGACAGCACACATGGTCAAACGACGTCGGGTGTGGCATGACTTCACTGCCATTGGACAGCACACACGGTCTAACGATGTCCGGCGTGGCATGACATCACAAACCTTGGACAACATACAAGAACGGAAATATCTTGCGTGGTATTACATCACCGCCCTTGGACATCACACACGGTCGGCAACATCGGGCGTGGCATGACATCACCGCCCTTGGACAGCACACATGATTGAACGACGTCGGGCATGGCATGCCATCATCGCCTTTGGGCGGCACATACAGTAGAATGTCGTCGGGTGTGGTATGACATCACCGCCCTCAGACAGCACACACGGTCGAACGACGTCGGGCATGGTATGACATCACCGCCCTAGGACAGCACGCACGGTCAAACGACGTCGGGCGTTGCATAACATTACGAACTTGGACAACTCACACGATCGGTATCGTCGGGCGTGGCATTACATCACCGCCCTTGGACATCACACACGCTCAGTAACGTCAGGCGTGGCATGACATCATAGCCCTTGGACAGCACACACGGTCGGCAACATTTCGTGGGGGCGTCGGCATGAAATCACCGCCTTCGACACAAACATGGTATGACGACGTGGCGTGACAATGCCATCACCCCCTTGGACAAACACACATGGTCGGACGATTGTCGGATGACATGCCATCACACTCTTGGGACTGCACGCAAGTCGGACCACGTGGGCGTTGGCATGACATCACAGCCTGGGAACAGCACACACGGTCAGCGACATAGGCGTGGAATGACATCACTGCCATTTTACGGACAATGCGCGTACGGTCGTGTCGGGACCACGGCGGGCGTTGGCATGACCCTCACCGCCCTTGGACATCAACACGGTCGGCAACGTCGGGGAGTGGCATCACACATCGCCTTGTGGCGGGACACATTGTTTGAATGACGTCGGGAAGAAGAGTGGCATGCCATCATTCCCTTGGACGCAAACTCGGCCCCGAACGACTCAGGGAGAGAGTGAAAATGCCACACCCATTTGGACAGCACACAAGGTAACGACGTCGGGGGGGCTATGTTACCATCATCGTCGTTGGCATGCACGCACGGTTTTAAAAGAATCGGGCATGGCATTAACATCACCGCACTTGGTAGCACAACACAGGTCAACCGACGTCGAGCATGAATGTTATCACCGCCTTTGGACAGCACACACGGTCGAACGACAACGGGTGTGGCAAGAGCAATCATCGCACTTAGGGAAAGCACAACCCAGTCGAATGACGTCGGGAGTTATTGCATGAAATAATTGCAATGTGGGAAGAAAAAACGGTCTGTTGAAGAAGTCAGGTGTGGGCATGACATCACCACCCCTAGGAACGGCAATTGCAACGGTTCGGATGACGTCGGGCGTGCATGACTCATGCCCTTGGACACCACACACGGAACGGAACAGACGTTGGGCAGTGGCTGATATCACCGCCCTTGGACAGCCACGCACGGTCGGACGCGTCGGGCGTGACGTGGCATGCCATCATCACTTTGCGGCAGCACCACACGGGTCTGAATAATGACGTTCGGCTGGGCATGGCCATCATCGCCTTTGGGGCAGCAAAAACGGTCGAAACGAAGTATCGGACTTTTAGGCGTGGCATGACATCACTGCTTTAGGACTGCACGCACGGTCGGACGACATCGAGTGTGGCATGACATCACCGCCCTCTGACGGCACGCACGGTCGGACGACGTCATGCGTGGCAAGAAATCACCGCCCTTGCACAACACTCACGGTAGGCAACGTTGGGCGTGGCATTACATCACTGCTTTTGGACTGCACTCACGGTCGGCAACATCGGGTGTGGAATTACATCACCGTCCTTGGACAGCACACACGGTCGAACGACGTCGGTCGTGACATGCCATCACCGCCTTTGGACAACACATACGGTTGAATGACATCAGGCGTGATATGTCATCACTGCGTTTGGCCAGCACACACGGTAGAACGACGTCGGGTTTGGCATGCCATCATCCCCTTTGGGCAGCTCACCCGGTTGAACCACGTCGGGCATGGCATGCCATCATCTCCTTTGGGCAGCACACACACAGTCAAACGAAGTCTGGCGTGGCATGCCATCGTCGCCTTTGGGCAGCACGGTCGAACGGCGTCAAGCGTGGCATGACATCACTGTCTTTGGACAGCACACATGGTCGAACGACGTCGGGCGTGACATGTCATCAGTGCGTTTGGAAAGCACACACGGTAGAACGATGTCAGGTGTGGCATGCCATCATCGCCTTTGGGCAGCACACCCGGTCGAACAACGTCGGGTGTGACATGCCATCATCGCCTTTGGGCATCACACACAGTCAAACGACGTCGGGCTTGGCATGCAATCATCACCTTTGGAAAGCACAAACGGCCAGACGACGTCGGGCGTGGCATGACATCACCGCCCTTAGACAGCACACACGGTCGGCAACGTCGAGCATGTCATTACATCACCGCCCTTGGACTGCACGCACAGTCGGCAACGTCGGGTGTGGCATGACAACACCGCCCTAGGACTGCACACACGGTAGGACAATGTAGGGCGTGGCATCACATCAACGCCCTGGGGAAGCAAACACTCCTGGTTCGCACTACGCGGGCGCGCTTGACATCACCCTTGGGAGCCACACGGTAGAACGACCGTCGGAAGAGCGTTGGCATTGCCATCGAGAGTGACGGTATAGCACATAAGGTCGAACGAAGTCGGGCTTGAAATGCCCATCACCGCCTTGGGACAGCACACCCCACGAGTCGAACAGACGTGGGGCGTGAAATGATCACCGACTTTGCCGACAGCACCACCGGTCAAACGACGTCAGGCACGGCATCCATCATCGCCTTGGGCAGCACACACGGTGGAACGAGTCATGCTTGGAATCCATTCATCACTTTGGGCCAGCACAAAACAGTCGGATGACCTTGGGTGTGCATGACATCACCACCTTGGACGCAAGCGCCCCACGGTGGATGACGTCGCCGTGGCATGACATACCCGCCCTTGGAAAGCACAGGATGGTGAATGACGTCCGGCGTGACAGACATAACCTCCCTTGGAAGCACACACGGTGAACTCACGTCGGGGTGGGCATTGACATCACCGCCCTTGCGAAACACAACGGTCGGCGACGTCGGGCCCCCATGGCATGACATCACGCCTTGGCCAGCACACACGGTAGGCAACGTGGGCGTGGCATTTACATCACTGCCTTTTGGACTGCACTCACGTCGGCGCACGTAGGTTGGTGTGGCATTACACCCGTCCTTTGGACAGCACACACGGTCGAACGAGTGGGGTGTGAAAATGCCATCACGCCTGTTGGACAGCACACTCGGGTCGAACAGATCGTCGGGGTGGGGGGGGCATGCCATCATCGAATTTGGGCCGCACACACGGTCGAACGGACGTCGGGCTGTGGCTGCCATTCTGCCTTTGGGAAGAACAAACAGTCAAATGAGTAGGCTTGGAATGCATCATAACCTTTGGGCAGCACAAACGGTCGGACGACGTTCGGGCGTGGCATGAAACCACCGCCCTTGGAACGCACGAAAGTCGTATGACGTCGGGAGTTGGCATGACATCACCGCCCTTAGGACAGCACACACGATCCAGCAACGCGAGAATGTCTTTACATCACCGCCATTGGACTGCCGCACAGTCGGCAAAGTCAGGCGTGGCATGACATCACCCCCCCTCTGACAGCACAAACGGTCTGGACAACATAGGGCGTGGAATGACATCACCGGCCCTTGGGCAGTCAAACGGTAGCACTACGTCGGGCGGTAGGGCTAACATACATCCTTGTATGCACACACGGCGAACGACGTAGGGAGTGCATGCCCATAATTGCATGCACTGTCTTTCGGTAAATCAGCACCTTTCTCCCTCAGACTTCATATCACTTCATCCGTCCTCTCCTTCCCCTCCTCCTCAGCTCATGCGCTTCCCCCTGGTCGAACGATGCTGCAGTTGTGGCATGAAATCACCGCCTTTGGGAAAGTAACCCGGAGCCGAACGACTCAGGCATGAAATGCCATAAATCACCACCCTTTGGAAAGGCCAACTCCGGGTCGAACGACGTCAAGCGTGCTTGCCATTATCGCCTTTGGAAACTCACATCCACGCCTCCCCCCTCCCCTCAAACGACGTGGGCTTGGCAAGGCATCATCACCTTTGGGCAGCAACAACGGTCGACAACATCGAGCGTGGCAGACATCACCGGCCCTTGGACAAACACACACGGTTAGGACAACCGTAGGGCGTGGCATCACATCACCGCCCTGCGGCCCAGCACACACGTCGTCACTACGTCGGGGGCGCGGCCTGGACATCACCATTTGGATAGACACACGGCGAACGACGTCGAGCGTGGCATGCCACTCATCGCATGTGGTAGCACATACGGTCGAACGACGTCGGGCGGGAAATCCACACCGCTTTGGACAGCACATCGGTCGAACGACGTCAGGCACGACATGCCATATCGCCTTTGGGCAGCAACAACGGTCGAACGAGTAATGCTGGCATGCCCCACACCTGTGCGGCAGCACAAAACATAGGATGGACCTTGGGAGTGCATGACATTTACCGCCCTTGGACGGCACGCACGGTCGGATGACGTCAGCCGGTGCATGACATAACTGCCCTTGGAAAGCACAGACGTTGGATGACGTCGAAGCGGGCATGACATCACCTACCTTGGGAAGCACACCGGTCGGACATGTCGGGCGTGTCATGACATCACCGCCCTTGGACAAACACACGACGGGTCGGGACGACGTTGGGCATGGCCATGACATCACGACTTTGGAAAGCACACACGGTTCGAACGACGTTGGGTCGTAGAAATGCCCCAGTCACCGCCTTTGGAAGCACACTCGGTCGAACGACGTCGGGGGTTGGCATGCCATCATGCTTTGGACGCACCACCAGGGTTTTTAGAACGACGTCGGGCGTGGAATGCCATTATCGCCTTTGGGCAGCACAAACTGTCGGACGACGTCGGGCGTAGCATGACATCACATCCCTTGGACTGCACGCATGGTCGTACGACGTCGGGCATGGCATGACATCACCGCCCTTTGACAGCACACACGATCAGCAACGTCGAGCATGTCATTACATCACCGCCCTTGGACTGCACGCACAGTCGACAACATCAAGCGTGGCATGACATCACCCCCCACAGACAGCACACACGGTTTGACAACATAGGGCGTGGCATGACATCACCGCCCTAGGCAGCAAACAGGTTCGCCCTACGTCGGGGCGTGCCCCTGACATCTACCTCCTTTTGTATACACACACGGCCAGAACGACGTCGGGCGTGGCATGCCATCAATGCCTATGGGCAGCACACACGGTCGAACGATGTCAGGCTGTGGAGGACATCACGCCTTGAGAAAGAACCCAAGGCGAACGACGTCAGGCATGAAATGCCAAAACGCCTTTGGACAGAACACTCAGCGAAACGACGTCAGCGTGACTTGACATTAGCGCTTTGGCAAGGCACATACGGTCAAACGACGTCGGATCTTGGCATGCCATCATCACTTGGGGCGCAAAATAGGTCGGCGAAGTCGAGCGTGGGCATGATCATCATGCCCTTGAGACAACACACACGTTTAGGCACAACGTAGGGCGTGGCCATGGACATCACCTCCCTTGATTGAGAATCACACACGGGTCAACTAAATCGGGCGCGGCTCCTGACATCACCTCTTTGGATAGCACACCAAGGTTCGAACGCGAAGCGAGAGTGGCATGCCATCATCGCCTGTGGGTAATAGCACACAGCGGTCGAACGACGGAGGGCGTGTGAAATGCAATCACCGCCTATGGACAGCACACAACGGGTCGAAAAGCGTCGGGCGGTGGAAATGCCAATCACCGCCTGTGGGCCAACACACTCGGTTGAACGACGTCAGGCGTGGCATGCCATCATCGCCTTTGGGCAGCACACACGATCGAACGACGTCAGGCTTGGCATGCCATCATCACCTTTGGGCAGCACAAACAGTCGGACGACCTTGGGCGTTGCATGACATCACCGCCCTTGGACGGCACGCATGGTCGGATGACGTCAGGCGTGGCATGACATACCCGCCCTTGGAAAGCACAGACGGTCGGATGACGTCGAGCGTGGCATGACATCACCTCCCTTGGGCAGCACACACGGTCGGACTACGTCAGGCGTGGCATGACATCACCGCCCTTGGACAACACACACGATCGGACGACGTCGGGCATGGCATGACATCACCACTTTTGGACAGCACACACGGTCGAATGATGTTGGGCGTGAAATGCCATCACCGCCTTTGGACAGCACACTCGGTCGAACGACGTCGGGGGTGGCATGCCATCATCGCCTTTGGGAAGCACACACGGACGAACGACATCGGGCGTGGCCTGCCATCATAGCCCTTGGAGGGGAAACACGGTCGAACGACTTAAGGCGTGACATGCCATCACCACCTTGGGACAACACACATTATCGAACGACGTCGGGTGTGGCATGACATCACCGCCTTTGGACAGCACACACGGTCGAATGACGTCAGGCGTGACATTTCATCACTGCGTTTGGACAGCATAGATGGTCGAACGACGTCGGGCGTGACTTGCCATCATCGCTTTTGGGCAGCACACCCGGTCGAACGACGTCGGGCGTGGCATGCCATTATCGCCTTTAGGAAGAACACACAGTCAAACGACGTCGGGCTTGGCATGCCATCATCACCTTTGGGCAACACAAACGGTCATACGACGTCGGGCGTGGCATGACATCACCGCCCTAGGAATGCACGCACGGTCGTACGACGTCGGGCGTGGCAGGACATCACCGCCCTTAGACAGCACACACTATCGGCAACGTCGAGCATGTCATTACATCACCGCCCTTGAACTGCACGCACAGTCGGCAACGTCAGGAGTGGCATGACATCCCCGCCCTTGGGCAGCACACACGGTCGCACTACGTCAAGTGTGGCCTGACATCACCTTTTTTGGACAGCACACACGGTCGAACGACGTCGGGCGTGGCATGCCATCATCGCCTGTGGGCAGTACACACAGTCGAACGACGTCGGGCGTGGCATGACCTCTCAGCCCTAGGACTGGACGCACGGTTAGAGGACGTCGGGCGTGGCATGACATCACCGCCCTTAGACAGCACACATGGTCAAACGAGGTCAGGGGTGGCATGACATCACCGCCCTTGGACGACACGCACGGTCTGATGACGTCGGGCGTGGCATGACATCACTGCCTTTGGACAGCACACCCGGTTGGCAACGTCGGGCGTGGCATGACATCACCGCCCTTGGACATTACACACGGTCGGCAACGTCGGGCGTGGCATGACATCACCGCCCTTGGACAGCACACACGGTCGGATGATGCGGGTGTGGCATGACATCACCTCCCTTGGGCAACACACACGGTCGGATGACGTCGGGCGTGAAATACCATCACCGCCATTGGACAGCACACACGGTCGAACGACGTTGGGCGTGGCCTACCATCATAGCCCTTGGACGACAAACACGGTCAAACGACGTCTGGCGTGACATGCCATCACCGCCTTTGGACAGCACACACGATCAAATGACGTCGGGCGTGGCATGGCATAATTGCCTTTGGGCAGCACGGTCGAACGCCGTCAAGCGTGGCATGCGTGACATGTCATCACTGCGTTTGGACAACACACACGGTCGAACGACATCGGGTGTGGCATGCAATCATCGCCTTTAGGGAGCACATTCGGTCGAACTGCGTCGGGTTTTGCATGCCATCATCGCCTTTGGGCAGCACACACAATCAAACGACGTCGGGCGTGGCATGCCATCTTCGCCTTTGGGCAGCACGGTCGAACGGCGGCAGGCGTGGCATGACATCACCGCCTTTGTACAGCACACACGATTGAACGATGTCGGGCGTGACATGTTATCATTGCGTTTGGACAGCACACACGGCCGAACGACGTCGGGTGTGGCCTGCCATCATCGTCTTTGGGCAGCACACCCGGTCGAATGATGTCGGGCCTGACATGCCATCACCGCCTTTGGACAGGACACGGTTGAACGACATCGGGCGTGGCTTGACATTACCGCCCTTGGACTACACGCACAGTCGGATGACGTCGGGCGTGGCGTGACATCACCGCCTTTGGACAGCACACACGGTCGGACGACGTCAGGCGTGGCATGCCATCATCGCCTTTGGGCAGCACACACTGTCGAACGACGTTGGGCGTGGCATGCCATCAAAGCCATTGGACGACAAACACGATTGAACGACGTCAGGTGTAACATGCCATCACTGCCTTTGGACAGCACACGATCAAACGACGTCAGGCGTGGCTTGCCGTAATAGCCCTTGGACGGCAAACACTGTCGAACGACGTCAGGCGTGGAATGCCATCATCGCCTTTGGGCAACACAAACGGTTGGACGACTTCAAGGGTGGCATGAACATCACGCCTTTAAGAACAGCAACACACGGTTTCCGACGTCGAACAGTGAATTCCATCACCGCCTTTGACAGCACACACGGCACCACATCGGGGCGTGGCCATGCATCATTACCTTTGGAACAGCACACAAACAGTCGATGAACGTCGGCGTGGCATGCATCATCGCCTTTGGGCAGCACAAACGGTCAAACTATGTTCGGGCATGGCATGACTCATGCCTTGGCAGCTCACACGTTGGACGTGGTCCCGGCGTGGATGTTCCATCATCGACCGTTGGACGGCAACCGGTCCTGAACAAGTCGCTCGTGGCCATGCCCATCATCACCCTTTGGGCAACCAAACAGTCGGACGACCTTGGGCGTTGCATGACATCACCGCCCTGTACGGCAACGCAATGGTTGGAATGAACGTCAGGCGTGGCATGACATACCCGCCCTTGGAGTGCGCCCACGGTCGGATGACGTCGAGCTTGGCATGACATCACCTCCCTTGGGCAGCACACAAGGGCGGACTATACTTCGGCGTGGCATGACATCACCGCCCTTGCCAACTCAGCACGTCGACGACGTCGGCATGGCATTACATCACGCCGTTTGGACAACACACACATCTGAACGAAGTTGGGGGTGAAATGCCATCACCGCCTTTGGACAACACAACTTGGTCGACGACGTCGGGGTTGCATGCCACCACGCCTTTGGGTAGCACACACGTCGAACGACGTCGGAACGTGGCCGCATCATATCCCTTGGACATGAAACACGGTCGAATCAACATTCAGGACTGACATGGCCATCCCCGCCTTGGGACAACCCACTGTCGAACTACGCGGGTGTGCATGACATCACCGCCGTGGACAGCACACACGGTCGATTACGTCGGGCGTGACATTTCATCACTGGCGTTTGGACAGCCACAATGTCAACGACGTCGGGCCGACAAGCCATCTCGCCTTTGGGCAGAACACCCGTCGAACGACGTCAGCGTGGCATGCCATTATCGCCTCTAGGAAGAACAACACAGTCAAAAATCGACGTCGGGCTTGGCATGCCATCATCACCATTGGGCAACACAAACGGTCATACAACGTCGGGCGTGCCATGAATCAACCGCCTAGACAGCACGGAGGTCGGTACGATGTCGGGCGTGGGCAGGACATCACCGCCCTTAAAAGCACCACACTATCGGCAACGTCGAGCATGTCATTTCATCACCTGCCCTTGAACTACACCATAGTCGGCAACGTCAGCGTGCAATAACTTGCCCCCGTCCTTGGGCAGCAACACACGCTCGAACTACGTCAAGTGTGGCCTTAAACATCACCGTATTTTGGAACCACACACACGTTGAAACGACGTCGGGCGAGGCATGACACATCACCTCCCTAGACTGCACACCTCGACGGTCAGACTACGTCGAGCGTAGCATGACATCACCGCCCTTGAACAGCACACCTGGTCAACTAGGTCGGGCCTTGCATGACATCCCCCACCTTTTGGACTGCACACCACCATTGGCAACAGTCGGGCGTGGCATGACATCACCGCCATTGACATTACACACGGTCGGCCAACGTCGGGCGTGGCATGACATCCCCTCTTGGACAGCCACACACGGGGTCGGAAACGCGGGTTTTGGCATGACATCACCCTCCCTTGGTTAACACACACGTCTACTACTACGTCGGACCTCGCATGACATCACAGTCTTAGGAAAGCACACACGGTTGAATGACGTCGGGCGTGGCTTGCCATCATAGCCCTTGTATGGCAAACTCGGTCGAACGACGTCAGGCGTGACATGCCATCACCGCCTTTGGACAGCACACACGATCGAATGACGTCGGGCGTGGCATACCATCACCGCCCTTGGAAAACACACATTGCCGGATGACGTCGGGCATGGCATGACATCACCGCCATTGGACAGCACACTCGGTTGAACGACGTCGGGGTGGCATTGGCAATCAAAATCAATCGCCTTTTGGAAGGCACACTCACACAGCAAAAACACAACGAATCAAAAACAAACAACAAACACAAAAGCAACCCCATACTAAATGCCCCGCACGCGAGAACGAGAGATCATGGCCGAGAAAGAACAGACATGATGGACTGGTCTGTCATCGCAATCGCAAAACAGCCTCCCAAAAAGCGCCGTTCGAGACGACAGACGATGGCCGATGGCAGCACGGCAGACTCAATGATGGAACTAATCCGAAGTAACGACAAACGCCACATGTAGCTTAAAGCAACTAGACACTCAGAAACCGACCAAAACAACAAGCACGCCTGACTGATCAACTCCTCCGGGATTCAAGAATGTATGCCCTTTCCGACGGCCCCAGGAGAGGGCAATGAGGTAAATGCGACTCAGTGGCGCCAGTACCCGGAAGCGGTTCGCCCCTGCAGGCCCACATGATCAGCACAGTCAGAGTTCTGCTAGAAGCGTAGGGCAATGGAGGACCCCGGTAGGTTATTCGGTTGTAAGATGTCGGCATTGTGAAGTACGGCGAGCGGCCAGGATCTAGGAGAGTCCGGGTATTGCTGGGACTCGGGCAGGTCTGAGCCCTGGGGAACAAGGGGGTCTGGGTTTAGGGGGGTTGATTCTCATAGGTTAAGTGAGGCAGGGTGCACAGGTCCCGTTGCCCCTGAGCTTAAAGGCACATGTTATGAATTACTTGCCGGAGAAACATGGTCGTACTGGGGTCTACAAAGGTAGCTGTAGCGGAGGCAAACTTTCTCACTCAACTCAAGTAAGCCAAATCCGTCACTCGGTCGCGCAGCGCACGAGATGTACGTTACACGCTGCTGTTATACCCCTATACCCACTAAAAAGCTATTAACCACACCCCAGATGTGAAAACAAAGACTCGCACTTACAGGAGGGCTCCCGCTAATAACACCAATACAGCACTAGCTCCGGACAACTTTCTCTATAGAAACGACGTCGGGCCGTTGGCCTGCCATCATAGCCCACTAGGACGGGAAAGCACGGTCAACGACAATCTTGTCGTGACATGCAAAAAAAACATCAACATGCCCCCCTTTTGGACCAGCACACAATACAATGACGTCGGGCGTGGCATGCCCAAATCCCCCCGGCCTTTGGGCAGCACAAAAGGTCAACGAATGTCAGGCGTGGCATGACCTCATCTGCCTTTGGACTAGCTCACACTGTGGGACGTGGTCTGGCGTGGCATTCATCAACTCCCTTGGACAACAAACAAACGGTGGACACGGTCGAAACAACGGTCGGCCGTGGCATGCCATCATCGTCTGTGCAGCAAACACACAGTCAACACTTGCGCGTGGCCTGACATCACCAACCTAGGGAACTGCATGCCCGGTCGGACGACTCCGTTGTGGCAGACTTCAACCTCCCTGGATATCACACACGGAGGAAAACGACGTCGGCTTGGCATGACATCACGCCCTTCGGACGGTACGCAACAATCGGACGACGTTGGTCTGGCATGACAATCACCGGCCTTTGACATACTATGGACGAACGACCATGGGCCGTGAAATGCATCACCTCCTTTCGACTGCACTCCTCGGTCAACGCGTCATGCGTGGCATCATTATCGCCTTTGGGAAGCACATACGGTTCAAACACGTCGGGGCTTGGGGCATGCCAAAAAACTCATCCCTTTGGGGCAGCCAATGGGTCGACGACGTCGACTGCGTGGGCAAGACTCACCACCCTTAGATAGCACACACGGTCGGCAACGTCGGGTATGTCATTACATCATTGCCTTTGGAATGCACGCATAGTCGGCAATGTCGGGCGTGACATGACATCACCGCCCTTGGACAGCACACACGGTAGGACAACGTAGGGCGTGGTATGACATCAACACCCTTGGGCAGCACACACGGTCGCACTACGTCGGGCGTGGACTGACATCACTTTTTTTTACAGTACACACGGTCGACCGACATCGGGCGTGGCATGCCATCATCGCCTGTGGGCAGCACACACGGTCGAACGACGTCGGGCGTGTCATGACATCACCGCCTTTGGACAGCACATACGGTCGAACGACGTCGGGCGTGAAAGGCCATCACCGCCTTTGGACAGCACACTCGATCTAACGACATCGGGCGTGGCATGCCATCATCGCCCTTGGGCAGCACACACTGTCGAACGACGTCAGGCGTGGCATGACTTCATCACCTTTGGACAGCACACATGGTCAAACGACGTCGGGCGTGGCATGACCTCATCGCCTTTGGACTAGCTCCCACTGTTGGACGGTGTCCGGCGTGGCATGCCACCATTGCCCTTGGATGGCAAACACGATCGAACGACGTCGAGCGTAGCATGCCAACATGACCTATGGGCAGCAAAAACGGTCGGACGACGTCAGGCGTGGCATGACATCACCGCCCTTAGACAGCACACACGGTCGTACGACGTCAGGCGTGGCATGACATCACCACCTTTAGATAGAACACACGGTCGGCAACGTCGAGCATGTCATTACATCATTGCCCTTGGACTGCACGCACAATCGGCAACGTTTTGGGCGTGGCATGACATCACCGCCCTTGGACAATACACACGGTAGGTCAATTAGGGCATGAGCATGATCAATCACGCCCCTGGGCTGCAACACGGTCCACTACGTCGGGCGTGGCTGACATCGCTTTTTTTGGAACAGCCACACACTAGTCAAATGACGTCGGGACGTGGGCATGAGCCATCATCGTTCCTGTGGGTACACCCAACGGTCGAATGACGTTGGGCGTGGCATGAAATCACCGCCTTTGGACAGCACACACGGTCCAACAACGTCAGGCGTGAAATGCCATCACCGCCTTTGGACAGCACACTTGGTCTAACGACATCGGGCGTGGCATGCCATCATCGCCTTTGGGCAGGACACACGCGATTACGGTCGGGCCGGCATGCCTCATCACCATTTGGACACACAATGGAGAAACGACGTCGGATGTGGCATGCCATCATCGCCTTTGGCCAGCACAAACGGTCAAACGATGTCATGAATGGCATGACCTCATCGCCTTTGGACTAGCTCACAGTGTTGGACGGTGTCCGGCGTGGCATGCCATCATCGCCCTTGGACGGCAAACACGGTCGAACGTCGTCAGGCGTGGCATGCCATCATCGTCTTTGGGCAGCAAATACAGTCGAACGACGTCGGGCGTGGCATGATATCACCACCCTAGGACTGCATACACGATTAGACGACCTCGAGCGTGGCATGACTTCACCTCCCTTTGACAGCACACACGGTAGAACAACGTCAGGCGTGGCATGACATCACCGCCCTTAGACGGTACACACGGTCGGACGATGTCGGGCGTGGCATGACATCACCGCCTTTGGATAGTACACAGGGCCGAATGACGTCGGGCGTGAAATGCCATCACCGCCTTTGGACAGCACACTCGGTCGAACGACGTGGGGCTTGGCATGCCATCATCACCTTTGGGCAGCACAAACGGTCGAACGATGTTGGGCTTGGCATGACATCACCGCCCTTAGACAGCACACACGGTCGGCATCGTTGAGCATGTCATTACATCACTCCTTGGCACCTGCACGCCAGTCGCAACTCAGGCCCTTGGCATACATCCCACGCCCTTGCAACAGCACACACGGTAGGACCATTTTGGCGTGACATGACGTCAAACCGCCCTTGGGCAGCACCACACGATCGCACTACATCTGGCGTGGCCTGACATCACCTCGTTGGACAGCCCACCGTTCGAACGACGTCGGCGTGGCTTTGCCCATCAATATCCGCCTGGGGCCAGCACACACAGTCGAACAACGTCGGGCGTGGCATGTCATCACCGCCTTTGGATAGCACACACGGTCGAATGACGTCGGGCGTGAAATGCCATCACCGCCTTTGGACAGCACACTCGGTCGAACGACGTCGGGCGTGGCATGCCATCATCGCCTTTGGGACGCACACATGGTCGAACGACGTCTAGCATTGCTTGCCATCATAGCCCTTGGACGACAAACTCGGTCGAATGACGTCGGGCAGGGCATGACATCATCACCTTTTAGCCGCACACACAGTCGAATGACGTCGGGCGTGAAATGCCATCACCATCTTTGGACATCACACACGGTCGAAAGACGTCGGGCGTGGCATGACATCACCGCCTTTTGAAAGTACCCAGAGCCGAACGACATCGGGCATGAAATGCCATAACCGTTTTGGACAAGCACATCGCGAACGCGTCCAGCGGGCATGCCATTATCGCCCTTTGGCGAGCACAATCGGTCAAAACGACGTCGGGCTGGCATGGCCATCATTCACCTTGGGCAGCCACAAACGGTCGGACGACTTCGAGCATTGCATGACATCACCACCTAAGACAACACACAACGTTAGACAACGTAGGAGTGGCATACCAGTCAAGTGCCCTTGGTAGACACCGCGGTCGACTACGTCCGCGCCTTGGCGTGACATAACTTTTTTTGGACAGCACACACGGTCAAACGACGTCGGGCGTGGCATGCCATCATCTCCTGTGGGCAGCACACACGGTCGAATGACGTTGGGCGTGGCATGAAATCACCGCCTTTGGACAGCACACACGGTCCAACGACGTTAGGCGTGAAATGCTATCACCGCCTTTGGACAGCACACTCGGTCTAACGACATCGGGTGTGGCATGCCATCATCGCCTTTGGGCAGCACACACGGTCGAATGACGTCGGTCGTGGCATGCCATCATCACCTTTGGACAGCACAGATGGTAGAACGACGTCGGGCGTGGCATGCCATCATCGCCTTTGGGCAGCACAAACGGTCAAATGATGTCTGGCGTGGCATGACCTCATCGCCTTTGGACTAGCTCACACTGTTGGACGGTGTCCGGCGTGGCATGCCATCATCGCCCTTGGACGGCAAACACGGTCGAACGACGTCGGGCGTGGCATGCCATCATCGTCTATGGGCAGCAACACGTCGAAAACGACGTTGGGCTGGCATGACATCACCACCCTAGACTGCATGCACGATATACGCCTCAGCGTGCTGAACTTTACCGCTTTGACAGCCACACACGTAGAACATCGACGACGTCGGGCCCGTGGCATGACATCGCCTGTGGGCAGCCACACTGTCGAACAACGTCGGGCTTGCAATGATATCCTCGCTTTGGACAGCACACAAGGTCGAATTACGTTGGGGGTTGAAAATGCCATCACACAGCCTTGGAAGCACACTCGTTAAAACGCCGTACGGTTGTGGAAATGCCATCATCGCCCTTTGGGCGCAACACACGGTCAACGACGTCTGGCGTTGCTTGCCAACATAGCCCTTGGGACGATCAAACTCGGATCGAACGATGTTTGGGTGACATGGCCATCACCACTTTGGGACATCACACACGGTCAAAACGACGTCGGGCAAGGGCATGCCTCCCATCCGCCTTTTGGCAGCTCACACGGTCTAATGAATGTAGGGCGTGAAATGCCATCACCCCTGCCTTGACAGCACACACGGTCGAACGAGTGTTCGGGCCGTGGCATGACATCACCTCCCTTGACGTCACCACTGTCGGATATCAGCCGTGGCATTACATACCCGCCCTTGGAAGCACAAACGGTCACGATGAAGTCGAGCGTGGCATGACATCACCTCCCTTGAGGAAAGCACAACACGATCGACCTACGTCGGGCGTGGCCATGACATCACCGCCCTTGACACACACCTGTCGGACGATGTCGGGCCCTGGCATGAACAATCACCGCCTTTGAACAACACACCCGGCTCGAACGACGTCGGGCGTGGCATGGCCCTTATCCTCCTTGGGAAGACACACAGTCCAACGACGTCGGGCTTGGCAGTCCATCTCAATTTGACGGCAGCAAACGTCGGACGACGTGGCGTGGCATACATCACCTCCCTTGGACTGCACGCATGGTCGTACGACGTCGGCGTGGAATAACACATCACCGCCCTTAAACAGCACACACGATCACCAACGTCAGGCATGGCATAACATCACCGCCCTTTGGACTGCACGCACCGTCGCAAACGTCATGCGTTTGCATGATATCACCCCCCCCTCTAACAGCCGCACAGGTCTGTCTCAAACACATAGGCGGGCATGACATCACCGCCCTTGGGCCAGCACAACACGGTTACACTATACTCCGGGCGTGGCCTGACATCACCTCCTTGTATAGCACCCACGTCGAACGCCGTCGGGCGTGGCATCCATCAATGCTGTGTGGCAGCACACACGGTCAACGATGAGTGGGCAGGACATCACAAAAAAAAAACCGCCTTTGGAAAGTACCCAGGGTCTGAACGACGTCGTGCAGAAATGCCATACCTCCTTTGGACCGGCACACTCGTCGAACGACGTCAAGCGTGGCATGCCCATTACGCGCCTTTGGGAAGCACATAGGTTAAACGACTGCGGGCTTGACATGCCATCATCACCTTTGCGCAGCAAAAAACGGTCGGACACGTCAACTGGCATGACATCACCCATTGATGGCAAAATAACAATGGGCGGCAAAAGAAAACAAGAGGGAGGAGAAACGTTTATTAATAGAAGAGATTGTTTAGGGAGCGAAGGGAAAGATAATCCGTGGAGGCGATGAGTGGTGGATTGAGCGGTTGGAGTGGAAATTAAGGTGGGGTCTAAAAAGAGCGTGGGGGGTGTAGGATCGAGGTTGGGGTTAGAAATGTAAGAGTCGTGTGGTGGCTACCGGAGAGAGGCGGGTGGGAGATGGGAAAATTGGGTGGTTGTGAGGGATAGTTTGTGGGGTGAGAGGATATGCCACGTAGGGGGTGATGAGGATTAGGAATGTGGGAGGGGGGTGAGGGGGTTGGGGGGGAGTAGGGGACCTTGACAACACACGGTAGACAACTAAGGGCCGTGGCATGACAACACCTCCCTTGGGCTCACACCGGTCGCCCTAACGGTTCAGGGTTCGGCCTACATCACTCCTTTGGATAGCACACACGGTCCAACGAAGTCGAGCGTGGCAATCCATCATCGCTGTGGTAGCACACACGGTCGAACGCACGGTCGGGCATGAAAATGCCATCACCGCCTTTTGGACAGCACACCGGTCGACAGCGTCGTGCGTGAAATGCATCACCGCCTTTGCAACACACTAGATTGAACGACATCAGGCGTGTCCTGCCATCACTCCTGTAAGCAGCAAACGTCTGACGACCTTGGGCTTGCATGACATTCACCGCCTTGGACGGCACGCATGGTCGATGAACGTAGGCGTGGCATAACATACCCACCCTTGAAAGCACACACGTCGGGGATGGACTGGAGCTGGCATGACATCACCTCCTTGGGCATGCACAACACGTCGGACTACGTCAGGCGTGGCAATGACATCACCGCCCTTGGACAACACACACGTCGACCACGTCGGCATGTGCATGACATCACCGCTTATTGGACATCACACACGGTCCGAACGATGTTGGGCCGTGAAAATTGCCATCACCGCCTTGGACAGCACACTCGGTCGAACGACGTCGGGGGGGGGCATGCCATCATCGCCTTTGGGCAGCACACCTGACGAACGATGTCGGCGTGGCATGCATCATAGAGCCCTTTGGACGGGTAACACTGGTCGAAACTCTTCATGCGTGAACATGGCCATCCAACCGCCTTGGCACCGACACACGGTCGAAACCGACGTCAGGGTGTGGCAATGACATCACCGCCGTTGGACAGCACACACGGGTCGAATACGTTCAGGCGGACATTCATCACTGCGTTGGACCACACACTGTCAATGACTCGGGCTGATATGCCATCAATGCTGTTTGGCAGCCACCCGGTCGAACGACGTCGGATGTGGCATGGCCAGTATCGCCTTTTAGAAAGAAAACACACGTCAAACGACGTTGGCTGGCATGCCATCATCACCTTTGGCAAACACGATCATATACCTTCGGGCGTGCATGCATCACCACCCCTAGGAATGCACGTCAACGGTTCGTACGACGTCGGGCATGGAGGACATCCCGCCCTTCGACACACACACATATCGGGCAACTTTGAGCATGGGGGGGGGGGTTCATTATAGCACCGCCTTGAACTGCACGCACAGTCGACAAAATACGTTCAGGAGTGGCATTACCATCCACCCCTCCCTTGGGCAGCACAACACGTTCGCACTAAATAACGTCAAAGTTTGGGCCTGCATCACCTTTTTGTTGACAGCACAACGGTCCCGAACGACGTTCTGGCGTGGCATGCCCATCATCCCGCTTTGGGCAGAAACAACAGTCAACACGTCGGGCGTGGCATGACCTCACCGCCCTAGTAACTGATGCACAGTCGGGGATCGTCGGGCGTGGCATGACATCACCGCCCTGTGTACCACACCCCCCATAGTCAAAACGAGAGTGGTGGTGGCATGACATCAAACCGCCCATATACGACACCATCACGGTCTGATGACGTCGGCGTGGTCCTGACATCACCGCCTTTGTAAACAAAGCACACCGGTTGGCAACGTCAGTAGTGGCATGACATCACCGCCCTTGGACATTACACACGGTCGATCAATGTCCGGGCCTGGCCATGACATCACCGGCCTTGGACAGCAACACACGGTCGGATGATGCGGGTGTGGCATGACCTCACCTCCTTGGGGCAACACCACACGGTCGACTACGTCGGGCCTACCATGACATCACGTCCTTAAGGACAAACACCACAACGTGTTCCGAATGACGTCGGGCGTGAAATACAATCACCGCCATTGGACAGCACACACGATCGAACGACGTCGCGCGTGGCCTGCCATCATAGCCCTTGGACGGCAAACACGGTCAAACGACGTCTGGCGTGACATGACATCACCGCCTTTAGACAGCACACACGGTCAAACGATGTCGGGCGTGGCATACCATAATCGCCTTTGGGCAGCACGGTCGAACGCCGTCAAGCGTGGCATGACATCACCACCATTGGACAACACACATGGTCGAACGACGTCGTGCGTGACATGTCATCACTGCATTTGGGAAGCACCCACCGGTCGAAACTACAGTGGTGTGGCAATGCATCATGCGCCTTTATGGGTCACATTCGGTCGAACGACGTCGGGTACCTGGCATGCCATAATCACCTTTGGCGTCACACACACAATCACACGACGTCTGGGCAATGGCATGCCATCTTTGCCTTTGGGCAGCAACGTCCAGAAACAGGCGACAGGCTGGGCATGACAATCACCGCCTATAGCATCACACACGGTTGAACTATGTTTCGGGCCGTGGTATCATGTTATCATTGCGTTGGACAGCCACACCGTCCGAACGATGTGGCCGGGTGTGGGCCTGCCATCATCGTCTTTGGAAGCCAACCCGGTCCAAACGAAATAAAACGATGTTCCGGGCGTGACATGCATCACCGCCTTTGGACAGCACCGTGTCCGCACGACGTCGGGCCGTGGCTTGCATTACCGCCCTTGGACTAGCACGCATATTGGAGACTATCTCGGGTGTGGGCATGACAAACACTGCCTTTGGACAGCACACCGGTCGGCACTACGTCAGCTTAAGCATGAACAATCACTGTCTTTGGACCAGCACACACTTTCGAACGACTTCAGGCGTGGCATGCCAATCGCCTTTGGGCCACCACACACTGTCGAAAAACACTTCTGGCGTGGCATGCTATTCAAAGCCTTGGACGACAAACACGGTTGACCCATTGTCAGGCGTAACATGCTTCACCGCTTTGGACAGCACTTCCTATCAAAAACGACTTCGGGCATGACTTTCCGTAAGAGCCCTTGGACGCAAACCCGTCGAATTGACGTCAGTCGTGGCATGCCACATCGCCTTTGGGCAAACACACAACGGGTTGGACGACTTCAGGGGTGGCAATGAAATCACCCCTTAGACAGCACACACGTTTTACACGGTCGAACGTGACCTCCATCACCGCTTAGACAGCACCACAACGGTCTAACCACATCGGGCCGTTGCATCATCATCACCTTGGACAGCACACACGTTTTGAACGACGTTCGGGCGTGGCATGCCATCATCGCCTTTTGGGCAGCACAACTGGTCAACGGATGTCAGGCGTGGCAACAAAAAATACCCCCCTCATCGCCTTTGGACTAGCTCACACTGTTGACGTGTCAGCGTGGCATTCCATCATCGCCCTTGACGACAAACCCGTCGAACGAACGTCGTGCGGTTGCATGCATCATCGTCCCTTTTGGGCAGCAAACCCGATCGCCCGACGTCCAGCTTGCAGCCATTCCCATCACCGTTGGCCATCACAAAACAGTCGACGACCTTGGCGTGCATGATCTCCACTGCCCTTGGACGCAGCCTGGTCGATGACCGTCAAGGCGTGCATGACATACCCTACTTGGAGTGCCACCCACAACGGTCGGATGACGTCGCGCGTGGCATGACCATCCACCTCCCTTGGGCATCACACACGGATCGGACTACGTCGGCGTAGGCATGATCACCCGCCCTTGGACAACCTCACACGGGGGGGAGGCGGTCTGTCTGTTTCCTTTTGGGTCGCCCCTCCGTTTGGGTCATGGCATTAACCTCACCGCCTTTGTCACCGCACCCACAGCTGGAAAGACCGTTGGGCTTGAACTGCCATCACCGGCCTTTGGACCAGCACACTTGGTCGAATGAAACCGTCGGGGGTTGACATGCCCATCATCACCTTGGCACACACACGGTCGAACGACGTCGGGCGTGGCCTGCCATCATAGCCCTTGGCGGGAAACCACCGTCGAAACGACTTAGGCGTGACATCATCACCCGCGTTGGACACAACAACGTCGAACAGGACGTCGGGTGTGGCATGACATAACCGCCTTTGGACAACACACAAACGGTCGAATGTGTTGGCATAGACTGTCATCACTTTGCGTTTTGGACAGCCACACGGTCGAACGACGTCAGCATGACATGCCATTATCGCCTTTAGGAAGAACACACATTCAACGACGTCGGCTGGCATCCATCATCACTTTGGGCAACAAAAAACATGTCCCTTGAACCGAACGGGGCATGGCATGACTCACCGCCCTAGGACTGCATGGCACAGTAGTACGATGTCGGGCGTTGGCAGGACTCCACCGCCCTTAGAACAGCACCCACTATCGGCAACCGTCGACATGTCAGTAACATCAACCGCCCGGGAACTACACCAGATCGGCAACGTCAGGCGGGCATGGACATCCCCGCCCTTGGGCCGCACACACGGGCACTACGTCAAGGGTGGCCGACAGCACCTTTTTTTGACACACTACACGGTGAACGACGTCAGGCGGGGTATGGCCATCATCGCCTGTGAAGCAGCAACACCGTCGAACGACGTCGGCGTGGGCATGACTCACCCGCCCTTGGACAGCACACATGGGTCAAACCGAGGTCGGGCGTGGCATTATCCTATCGCCTTTGGACAATGCACACCCAGTTTTGGCAACGTCTGGGCGTGGGGCCTGACATCAGCCACCCTATGTACTTAACCATGGTCGGCAACGTCGGGCGTGGCATGACATCACCGCCCTTGGACAGCACACACGGTCGGATGACGCGGGTGTGGCATGACATCACCTCCCTTGGGCAACACACACGGTCGGACTACGTCGGGACTAGCATGACATCACTATCTTAGGAAAGCACACATGGTCGAATGACGTCGGGCATGCCATGCCATCATCACCTTTGGGAACCACACACGATTGAACGACGTCCGGCGTGGCATGCCATCATAGCCCTTGGATGGCAAACTCGGTCGAACGACGTCAGGCGTGACATGCCATCACCGCCTTTTGACAGCACACACGGTCGAACGACGTTCGCCCGGTGGCATGCATCACCGCCCTGAAATAAACACACGTCCGGACGACGTCGGGCTGGCATACACTCACTCCATTGGACCCGCACACACGGTCCGAACAACGGCAGGCGTGAAATGCCATCACCGCCTTTGGACAGCCACACCATCGATCTAAACGACATCGGCGTGGAATGCCATCATCGCCTTTGGCAGCACACCGTCGAATGACTTCGGGCGTGGCATGCCAATCCTCACCTTGTGGACAACACATGATGGGTCGAAACGCGGGCATGCATGCCATCATCGCCTTTTTGGGCACAACAACTGGTCAAACGTGCGTCGTGGCATGACCTCATCCCTTTGGGACTGCTCACACGTTGGACGGTGGTTCGCGTGGCAATGCCATCATTCGCCCTTGTACGCCAAACACTGTCCCGAATACGTCAG